>OX465288.1:175237844-176472844 GCA_949987695.1 Merzomyia westermanni | reverse complement strand
TTTGCTGTGTTTCAGCGCTGAAGATATGTCATTTATATAAATATTAAATATGATTGGCGCTAATACTGAGCCTTGTGGAAATCCTATATCTACAGCGGCCTCCTTCGAGACAACCGTTCCAATAGCTGTTTTTTGTTTCCAGTTTGTTAAAAAACTCCTAAACCATTGCAGTTCATCGTCTTGAATCCCAATTTTTTGTAATTTAGCGAGCATTATGCTTCTGTCAATTGTTTCAAAAGCTCTTTTAAGGTCAATGAACACGGCAACTATACTTTTCTTTACATTAAGGTCTTCCTTCCAGCTAGATATGACATAGTTTAACGCCGTTTCACATGAGTGTCCTTCTCTGAACCCCGATTGCTCTTTAATAAGTATCTTATTGCTTTCCAGATAATTGACAAACTGATTTTTTACTACTATTTCGAGGATTTTTTCGATGTTCGGTAAGGTATTTATCGGTCTTAGTACTTCTGCCATTATCGTGTTTTTGACCTTCGTTATTGGGACTATTGTAGATATTTTTCATGGGTCCGGCACTACTCCCGCGTTCATTAATTTATTTATAATATCTGCATAGAAAAAACCCATGTATGCCACCGAGTCTTTAATTACACCTTCCGCCAGTAAGTTAATACCTCCAGTTTTATTCTTAAACCTTTTTACTATATGTGAAACGTCCTCAACCGAGATTTCATCGAACTTCAAACATGTATCAATTTTATAAGGAGAGTCGTCATATTTGCCTATGACTTCAATTTCCCTATTTATGTATATAATGCTTTCAATAAAAAAGGAGTTCAATGCTTCAGCAATATCCTACGGTGTGTCATAAGTCACGGCTTTTACGATCACTGTCAAGAGTTTTACTGAGTGAAATTCCCCAACAGAAACTTTCAATTCTCTCTCTCAATGAAATGTCAAAATGCGCTCTCTCGCTAAAAATGTTTTGTCACCGAACACTTTCCCGTAAAAATTGTATCCTCACCGAACACAACTAAAGATATAGGGTTTGCCGGAAAGTGCAAAAGTGTGTTCTGCGCAGAAACACTGGGGATCGAGTAACCGGTGTTGGACCGGCTAACGGTTATTTTTTTAAAGCGAGGCCGAAGGCCGCCTAGGCAGAAACGTGTTCTGAACATAAATACTACGGAGCAGGCCCCCCTTTGTGATCGAACCTCGGCCATTTTTTGGTTTATTGCCAATAACTCTTAAATTACTAAAAATATTGGGTTTCCCCTACCGGATTAGGGTTCCTGTAACCGAAACGCGTCTCTGGGTACCAATATCGACATATTTAGTGCAATTTTTGCAGTTGACGTTGAATGTAAAGTATTACCTAATACTAATACTAGGTAATACTAGTATTAGTATTATTACCTAATTAAGGGCCGTTTTCTCACCCCTGCGGGTTAGGGGTTTAGAATATGCCCGAGGTAGGCATACCGGTCGTAAGAGGCGACTAATATGCACAAAGGTAATGACGTGCAACTCGATGGTTGATCTACGGATATGATGCCTCTCACCTCTCATTACCCACCTTATCCTTCCTTACGGAAGGAAGGGTGACATGACCTAGAAGGTTTCACTGGTCATAAATCGTTACCACGACAGTCGGGCAGTACCGCAAGGGAGTACCGGAGCGTACCGGGTCCAAATCCGGCCAAGGACTGTTAATTCGACAACACTCCCCAAAACCTTCGGGGAGTGTTATTGTCGCTAACACAACAACAACAACAACAAGGGCCGTTTTCTCAATATCCGGTTTACGCTAACCGGCACTTTGTTTGACAGATAACCGTGGAGCTTCTGTAAATTAAACTGTCGGTTAGCGTCAACCGGACAGTGAGAAAATCCTACAAGAAATGCTGATTTCTTTACTAACACACTCACACTTTTATTGACAGTGATGATAATTTATGTGTCAATGCTGATACTTTCATACTAGTATGTTTGTTTCCTAGCACACGGGTGCCCGTTGTTGCCAACACCACAAAGAACCAAGGGAAAGAACATGAATTGGACAGGCCGAAGCTACGTGGGCAATAACAAAGGAACATACCGTACTCACACGTACACGGTTGTTGACATCATTTTTTGCTATTCGCTTTAAAAACATGATGCAAATCCCTGATAGTTAGAATGACAGCACTGACTCTCTGATGTTGTGACAAATGACTGTCAGTGTGCTTGTAGGGAACGGTCCTAAATGTGTGCTGGAACGCTTTCGAGAAATCTATAGTGGCACGCCAGATGTCATCCAGGCAAGTACTTCAAGCAGATGTAGATCTGAGTTTATTCGTTGCCTAAACGTCACATAAACATCTGATTTTGTTTATTTGAAAAGCAAGAATTTACACACTTGCCAGCACCATCCAGAACTGCCTGTTATTTATTGCTTTCATTATTTTAAAATGAGTTTTAACATGGTTTATGTCACAGTGGGTACTACAAAATTCCCAGAATTGGTCAGTGAAGTGGTTTCTCATCGATGCTTGCAGGCTCTCCAAAAGCGAGGATGTGAAAAACTTGTTATACAGTATGGTCAAGGCAGAGCTGTACAGAGTGCCACAAAGATTCAACAGGATTATGGCATTAAACTTGAACAATATGACTACAAACACGAGACTCCAAGGTATGACATAATAAACGCAAGTCTAGTAATTGGACATGCTGGAGCTGGAACATGTATGGATATATTGAATCATGGGCGGCCAGGCATCATTGTGATAAATGAAAAGTTATTGGACAATCATCAAAAGGAATTGGCGCAACAGCTATATGAAGATGGGTATCTTTATGGTTGCAGTGTGCAGGATCTGGTTCCATTAATAGAGAAGGCTGAATTAAGTAATCTGAAGCCTTATGAAAAATGCAACGACATAGGACAATTTGTTACTTATTTGAGTGAAATGATGAATGCGCATGATTAAGATCAAAGCAATTATGTTTATTTAGAGAAATCTGTTTTAATTATTTAAGGGGATGAATGAAATACATGTATTGATTAAATCTGATACGAACAATGCAGATATTACGAAAGAATTACAAAATGATAAAAATCATTCCCATTTAGTCTTCTATGTATTCAAATGGCTCTGGTGGTTCGGGTTCCTTAGCATCGTCATTCTTAGGCCCGTAGGCAGCTACTGGCTCAACCAGTTCTTGCTCAGCAGTTTTTCCGATATGTTGTAATACAATTATACCACCAATTGTAACATCTTTAAGTGGTATGTAAGCTTGTGCTTCGGCCACGGTTATAATTTTCAGTTGTTGACGTACAACTCGAGCGGGATTCTGCAGGATCTCAAAGTTGGGTTCTGGCTCTTTCTTGTCTTTCTTCTCCTTATCTTTGTCTTTTTCCTTCTCCTTTTCATCCTTCTTTTTGTCGCCAGCAGGTTTATCCTTTTCTCTCTCTTTGTCGTCTTCCTTCTTCTTTTCCTTTTCTTTTTCGTCTTTCTTTTTCTTATCCTCTTTCTTTTCTTCTTTCTTTTCTACTTTCTCATCGACATCCATTTTCTTATCTTCTTTATCCTTCTTTGCATCCTTGCTATCTTCATCAACATCCATTTTTGTATCCTCTTCTTTCTTATCAGCAATTTCACGGCGCTTTTGGCGAGCAGCTATGGATAATACAGCAGTTGCCACTTTCTCGCGCTCCTCTGATTTCTTTTCTTCGAGTGGTGCGGGGTAGGCGTATAGAGATGGTTTTGCATTTGATTTGAATTCCATTTTAGGCATTTTTAAATCCGAATTTAGACCAATAACACAGGTCGGTGTAAATGCTAAAGAGAGCGAATGTGCCAATGGGAACCAATACCAATATTGGGTGAATACTAACATTCCCACGACGGCTTGCAAATTTGTATGACCTGTGCGGGATTGCAACGAAAGCGTGGCATTACGACCGCCTCCATCAATGATGCCTAGATAAAATAGTTGTTTAAGAAAAAATTAAAGTTATTCTTAGTACGTAAAATGACGAGAATATCTCCACTTACCTTGAGCTAGTATAGCACCAAATTTAGCCATAACATCTTCATGCTTATTACTAATAACTTCAGCGTAGAGTTGACGGAAGAAGGTGTTCTTAGGACAGGTCTGATCAGTATGTTGTATAAGAATCATCGCGGATGCGATCAGAGCACCCTGCCGCACAAAGTTTACAGGATCGAATTTAACCATTGGTTCCAAAAGGCCAATCGCTTCGCGCAAACCCGTGCCAGCACAAGCAATACCCAATGCCATTGCAGCGCCGTAACGTACATGAGGATTATAAGATTCAGCGAGCAAACTGACAACGGAAGGACACTGTTCAGGAGTGCGGAAAAGAATGAAACCAATAGCTGTAACAGCAGCCCTGCGCACATCGTCATTTACGTCCGAAACAGCGACATGCAATAGACGACGTATGGCTTTATTGCTGCCTGTGCCATTGTAAGCCATTGCAATGGTATACATGCCCGAGCGACGTAAAACCGGATCTTTATCTGTTGACAAACTGGTCACCAATGGATCAGCCTCTTCCAGACGTGCAAACATTGTCAATGAAATACCTACGGCCAAACCACGTAAAATCTTTTCATGCTGTGTCTCCTGTGCGTACGATACCATATCCTCAATTGCCTGCGCATTCTTTGAACCCAACATCACCATGCCCATAGCAATTCCAGCTGCTTCACCAGTAACTGCATCATCTTGATACAAATTGAATTTTAGTTGTTCATACAAATCTTGACGGTGAGTTCCCATTGCTGCTAAACCTAAACCTAAGCAACCACCATGGCGTACATTTTCATTTTGGGCATCTTTCAATTGCTGCAATAAATAGTCGATAATGTTAGCACCATGATTTGCGTGTATCAGTCCCAAGGCATATAGACCACCACCCTCAGAGTAACCGGAGCTAGGACCAGTCTCTTTAGGCAAGTAACTTTGCATGAGACCTAGTGAATCCTTTTCGTGACCACGGTGAATGACACCCAGAGATGCAGTGGCTGTTAACTTGGCCCAATTCGTAGCGCGGGCAAGCCAATCCAAGTTGTCACGTAGAAATTGATCGGATGTGGTGCCGGCATGCATGAAAGCATTAGCGATTACTGTAGCGGTGTGACAAATAGATACACGTACAGCTTCTTTTGTGCCACGTAGAATTTGTAGATCAGCATGGTTGCTACGTATCAAAAACTGTAGCTGAAGGTCAATGCTCACTTCTCCTGATAAAATGGAAATAAGCTTTTCGATATTTTTCTGATGAGCTTTCTCCGAATCATTCAAAGAATCGATGGTGCGCTCAATTTTTGCATCACCTGTTTAAAAAAATAAAAATTAATTTCAAACTTTTTACATGCGGATAAATTTGTTCCTACCTTCTGCATCACCAGCCGAATCTTCTAAAGACTTAGACTTTTCATCGCCAGTTGATTTCGCTGCATCATCGTTGTCGGCGGTTGTACCCTGCGGTTTGAAAGTTGATGGCAATGCTGTGGGTATGGGTGCCGTGTCCTTAAGGGCTTGAAGAACTTTACCCAAAAATTCTTGTGTAGCTGATTCGTATAAATCGAAGGCTATCTGATATGCCATCAGATTGTTAATCTCGACTGAGGACCGTGTTAATTTGTCAAGTACTTCAGCAACAGCAAGTGGATCCTCTAAAAATATCAAACATTGACACATATTCACATAATCTGGAACACCCAAATCACGGTACAAGCCCACCAGACAACGCAAAATTTCATTACGAAAACCGCGATTTTGAATTAAGGACATAGTCACATTGTAGGCATAAGCCAACATGCCGCTAACATCATCAGACTTCATGATTGATTCTTCAAATATATCCATGCGTCGTGTTTCCAATGCAATGCCCAATGCCTGGCGACACTGACCGTCATCTAAACAACGTTGAATCATACGATTGACAATTGCTTCAAGGCGTGTATCAACTGTTTTAGCATCCTTTGGATTCTCAATGAAAGCAATACGTTGCGCAATGTAAAAGTCGATGCATTTAGCAATTATCGTTTCAGTATATTCGTTACGTGCATTAACGTCAAATAAGTCTCCAGCACCTAGAGCGTATGTTAGTGCATCCTCAAATGATCCCAAATGGTAAAATACTTTCGAAGCGACCATGCCAGCTAACTTTGTTTCAGGAAAGGAGCGATCCTCATGCAGCATTTCAATTTTTTCGATAGACTCAGATATTTCTGGCCAAAACTCATCTACAATATTATCAAGTTTCTTGAGGGCAAATACCTTCAAGTCGGACATTGGTTCATCTAACAAAGAGATGATACCAGCAGCGGACGTTAGCGTCATTTTGCCGATTTTTACTGAATTGGATAAATTAAAAAATTGAGGTTAGGTTTGAGGCCAGACACAAACTTTTAATGGGAAATTGTTAATTATGCTTAAGGACTTAAATCTTAAAGATAAAAGGATTAATATCGATAAACCAGTATATTTTTATTTATCACTTTTATAACATTCCATTATTTATTTTAAACAAACAGAGATGAAACCAGTTGTAGCACTGCTGTGCCCAATACTAATAATCCACATACCTTTGCTCACCTTATTCCCTTATACGTTATTCAATAAGTTTTATTTAATTTACGTATTTTTCGCACACTACTTTTCACAAAAATATTTAACTCCGACCAAGAAAATTATGAACTTCCAAAATTGCAAATCACGCCTGTCAAATTAAATAGCACAAACGTCTTGTCACCTTCGTTTTTGGGTGTGTTCAGTGATGATTATTTGACATTGCCATACTGTAATGACTTGGAAAGTTCCTCGTTTTCTTACTGTCGGGTTCGAAACATTGAAAAGCTAACTAAAAACGCCCGAATACTACTTACTAATGAATATTTTTGTAGCCCACTGCTGAGGGCCTTTGGTATGGGGTTCACCTTAGTACGACCATTCTTTCCATCCTTCGTCGACTACTCGCGTCAAAAAAACTAGGGAGAGGTGTCGAAAGAAGCGCCATTTTAACATTTCAACCATAACTAACATACCCATAGATAGATATAATTAATAAGCACAATCACAAGACTAATTCTATTCTAGTCCTACTCCGACAAAAATTGCGTTTGCTCGTTCCCTTCAAAATATAAAATTTTCCTATCTTTTAGTGAACAAAAGTAAGAGACGCAGGATGAGACCAAGTTAGAATTAAAAACTGAATTCACACTTGTCTTGCTACATAATGGCTAGACTAAAGATAAAATTAGGTCTTCTCATTGTTTCATCACCAATATTTATTTAAGCTTATATGATAGTAGATATTGAAGGAAAAATATAGGAATACATATGTACTTAAATATAAATCAACGGCAGAAAACCACACTATAAACCGGTGTTTTGGCTTCTATTCTACCAATAAAAGCCCCACTTATTAATTCTAGGGCAGTAGTTAAGTAATAAAAAGAAAGGGCCGGTGTCACCAACAAGACTAAGACTAAAACTAACTCGTGACTATAGTTAGCACAGATGTATTTGGTTGTTGTAATTCGTGAGATTAGTGCTAAAAATGTACTGAGAAATGAGCGGACTGTCAAGATTCGAGAAAAAGTTTCAATCAGTAGGCCTAATGCCACGACCTGTTAGTTGGATCATGTCTCCAACTGAGCGATTTAAATAATTTTGAACACAACAACCCGATCAGCTGTTTTTTCATACCTTACTACGCTGCGCATCCCAGTACCCCAGTGCGAAATTGTCATGTATGGCCATGCAACAAGGTATGTATTGATCTTAGACCCACATTTCTCTTTGGTTGGAAGGTACTAAAAATAGCGCTTAATTTAGAACGATAGTTTGGTAATGGTTGCATGCTTGAAAACAAGCGTTCGCATGCATCTCCGGTTACACCGTTAACGTTGCACCACAACATCCGAACAGGCGCCTGCTTTACGAAAATCCGCTTCCCAGGAGAATATGATGAAATCCGGCATCCCATTTTCTTGCCGTTTGATCCAAAGGTGCACCGACAGGGCCTCAACCTCATCCACACAGAGCCGGTAAACTCCTTTGTCAGCGACTCTTCTAACACCAATATCATTCTGGTCCAACCCTTTTGAAGCGACAAGGTTCTGGGACTTACGTTAGAAGATCTAGATGACAATGAAATTCATTCACTTGCTTAAAACAAATTAGTAACACTGAATTAGTCGATTGGCAGGTTGACTAATTTGTGACTTAGCTTGTTATGTCGTGATACTTAATAAGTCAAAAATAATAACTTACCGAAAGCCTTAATATCGTGGCTTTCAGTAAGCCCGACATTCTCTCGAAACCCTACTGGGCAATCCTGATGCGCAGTAACATGTTCAGACATCTGTTTGATCAGTGGCAACTCAGCTGATACTGAGGCCTTAGGTAGAGCGACACACATACCCAAACTGCTCACACGTACAGGAATGCTGTGATCCGATTTTTTAAAAGCATTGATATACTAACACCAGGTTAACGATTTCACTTGTGTATAGGTAAAATAAAAAAATATAAATAAATAATTGGCACGATCCTGAGGAGATTAAGGCCGATCTCCTCTCCCAATTTGTGGTGTGCTGCTTCTAATATCTACATATTGGCGGGACCTACAGTTTTTGCCGATTCCGAATGGCACCTGCAAAGCAGATGAATGTTTGTTGAAAAGCCTTCCATGGCAGAAATACACCCGGAGAGTTTGCCAAACCACTGCCAGTTTTGAAAAAAACCTTTTCAAACCACTTTTGGTGTTACCTGTCTCAGGACTCGAACCTTGGACCTGCGGTGTGGTAGGCCAGTAACACTACCGCCACACCAAGGCGGCTGACAGTATTAGGAAAAAACAAAGTGTGATCATAAACGGATTTACTTTGTAATTGAGAAAAATTTACTTTAGCTATGTTAGCAACACAAACATTTGAGTCGATACATTTCAAAGTCGCTTAAGTCCACTATAAGACAATTTTGCAAAACTGCGATGTTTTATTTTCTTGAAATATACTTTATGTAAGTTTCGCGAAGCTCTATAAACGTTTATATAATAAAGCGTAAGAGCATTTTGTGAAGAAAAAATAATGGAAAATTAAGCCATTTTAAAATAAAAACAGTTTTAACGTTGGACTTATGCAACTTTGAAATACACCACATGGACTTAATTAGTTTTGAAAAAAAAATATATGTGGACTTAAGCAACTTTGAAATGCGATGTATCACTTACAAGGTAGCGGATTTGACACAGCCTTTTCTCCACATGATTTTTTAGGGCCTTGAAAATGTTATACTTTCTTTAACCCGAATCTTCCCACGATTACCATATGGTAATGCAAACATGCCGTTGCAATTTTACGTATTATGTCTGAAGTAAATAACAAAAACAAAAAAGAATAACTGTATTTCACGCAGAGGAAAATCGAAGCGAGGAAAATGAAAATGGACTTCATTTTCGTGCTCAGGAGATCGAAATACATAAGTATACAACATTTCACAAAAATCCAAAACAAAAAAAGTTATGGGACTTCCCGGGTTAATATGGCGCAGAATGAAATTGTCCTGCGCTATTTTGTCCAGGAAGCTGTAAAATTTTTTATGGAAGTAGTAAATGTCACGCGATCGCAGGGTTTTTGCACTTCTATTTTTATTTTTTTCCAAGATTGCACTTCGGTTTTTGTGGGCGCCCTTTTGGCGAATACCTAAAGGCATGAATGCGGCCGTAAAGACAAAAACAACATGAGTGATACACTCAGTAGATACCTTAACAATAATAGCAATTACTAATAAAATACTTACAGTTTCGCCATATTTTTTTGGTTTTTTTATATCTTTTATTAATATTCTCTTTTTTTTTTTGCTTTGTCCGGTGTCAAAATTTACACATATTCGCTATTTTCTTCCATTTTTATCAAAACACACTCACTATTAAAGTTTTCAATTTAAGAAAGTTCGTTGAATATGTCACAATAAAGAATAGCAGAGCACACCCTGATTGGCTGAAATAGACTTAAGTAGTTTTGATTTACAGGTATACAAAGACTTATTCAACTTTAAACAAATTGCTAAAACAAAATGCGAATTTTTAGCATCATTGCCATTAATTAGACAAATTCAATTAAAAAATTTTACATGTGGACTTAAGCGACTTTGATATTATCGACAAATTTTATAGCGCTTTACTAAATGTGGCAACACTGTATTCGCTCAAAGATTGTTCAGGAAACGGAAATAAATTGATAGGCAGTACCGTAATTATTGAATCTACGAAAAAGTCGTTTGATTAGTGCGCTCTTTTGCGAAAAATTTAACCGAAAAAAAAATTGTGAGTGAGCACATTATCGAAAGTAAAAATAATTTACGACAACTTAACCCACTTTCAGCATACCATGTCAAAGTGGGTACATATGTATGTTGGTCACAAATGTTTGTAGCCAGATTGGAAAACGACCTCTTGATATGTACTCGTATGTATTTACAAGTAGTTATACTTGTACGAAAGTCGCCGCATCAAAATCAAGTTCATTGCACTGAATGCCATTACATGTTTGACTTTTTGTACAACGCAGCTTCGTCATCATTATTTTTATCATTTTATTGAACATTTTTTATCCATTAGCTTAATGCAAAGCTATACGGTTGAAGTATTTTGTTACGGTGTTACCGGTACCAAACCGGCTTCATGGACATACATTCTCAGCAGACACCATTTGCACCAATTTTTCCATGTACCTTAATTTAATCATTTAACTGTGCTTACTTCGCATGTAAAATCTGGCTTTTTCGTATATACAAATATGCAGTAAGTACATATGTATATGCGCGCGTTTGGTAGGTGCCCGATATGATGCACATGAGTTGTAGCATGCGGCAGCACCACTAGATACCTACCTACATAATTGGCTGATTGCTAGTCAGTTTAGCAGACAACAAATTTATTCACCGCGGCATGCTATGGCGCTAAAGTAAATACAACTATTTAAGTAACTCCTTTGATATTTACCACTTGTTTGTAGCTCACTTTATAGCGCTTTATAAGACGTTTTTAATTGCGATCAAATCTCTTGATTGCGTCCATTGTCAAGGTAAACCGAAACGTTCATTGTCAACTTTGGTAATTTTGCAGTAATTTCAATGTTACCTATCGCGTTCGCATAGAGTTGGTCTACTATGTAGCTGCTAGAAATTACATAAATTAAATATATTTACTGATGACGGCTTTTAAATTTGTTGCCACTCTTCATTTCTATAATGGAAATATTAAGGTAGTTTACTTTTGTTAAAGCAACTGGTAATTGACATTTATTCCAAGTAAATGCTTAACTGGATCCTGTGTTCATATCCATTTGAGAGCAATGATTTCCTGGCCACGATTTTCTCATTTTGGTCAAATTAGTAAGTGATTTTCTCAGGAAATCAAACGAAACTGAATGCACTATCGCTTTAGTTTTAACCGAGATGTACTATTGCCGACTTGATACACTTTCAGCCTGATAAGAGGATGCACGAATGCACTTCTGATTCTTCACAAGGTGGCGATATCGAAACTTGTCAGAAAACTTCCTAATCTTCATTATTCATAAGCGCTTAACCACCGAGGCGATTTCGAGCGGTGCGTTTCAACACGCCAGTCAACACCTAGGGGGCCAAGTCATCTTTCACTTATTTTTTCCAACTCAGTGGTGACCCTTTAAACGAGTTTGGACGTCCAACCTAGCGGAAAAGTCTCTTGACTTTGCAAACTGGCAGCAATTGAAAACACCACAGCATCTATCGCAATGGGGTCTTTACTTCCAGCGGCGTTTGCATATTAGAATACCTCCTGGGCCGCATCATCTTGATTCATTCGCATAACATTGCCACTGGGCTTTAATTCGTTGAACTATTTGCAAGCCTACAAAACCGACGGTCTCCTACCACTCCGAGGATAGCCATCAAACTCTTCTAAGGGAAGTCCAAGGAAATTGTTAGTTTCAACAGGATTGAACCTGAGCGAGATTGGTGTTAGAACAGTAGGTTCTATTGAACAGTTAAAGAGCGGCATATCACATAAGGTTTATGTCGGGCGGAAGACGATCGATTGCTGTAAATCAAGGAGTACAACATCATGTTTAACAAGAAGTTTCTGTTGGCCTTTACTAATAGAAATAATCCCTGGAAACACTTGCTGTAAAAGGAAAGAGAGAGATGCTATTTCTGACATTTCGACCCATTTATAAAGGCTCCAAAACATCGTGACTGTATATTTATGTAAGTATGTACAATGTACAGAAGGAACTGAAATTCTTATAACAACCACATGATCATTCAACATTCCTTGTGTGGGTTTCCAAATACCTAAGCCTTACGAAAAACGTGTATGTGTGCAAAGGTTTATAATAACCTAAAGTCACAAATATTTCATCGTGGCGCCGATCTGGTTTTCGAATTTAGTATGCATTTTTTGTCCGCCTTGCACTAATTTCACTGCTCACGCTTATCAATATTATGAGTACAAGTGCAAGCAAAGTTGGGCCGGTGCAACTGTCAGTGGGTCATGGAAGACCAGTTTTCGACTACATAATTGTATGTGTGTAAGTTTGACAATAAGAACATGCTAATAGAGAAATAAATATGAAGAACATGTACACACTTAAGCATAAATATTTCAACCCGCTTTTTGTATACCCAGTTGCTATATGAGTGTATTTTGCATAAGTGTAAGTAAAACCGCCATCAATAATTCTCTAAGAGCCGTTTATCGACTCATTACTGTTGCATAATTTCCTATGGAAGGCTTTATATTACTTACTTATTCTTTTTTACAGCTTTTAGACGACTGAGAATATAAGTGCCAGAGGATATGAAGTTCGAAGGGTGCAGTAGAAGAGCTGGTGAATTAAGCTTAAAACATGGGTTCCGTTGACGTATCGCTATAGACCTATCCTTATCGTAAGAGAAAAGCCAAAATGTAATTGATCGTTGAGGTTATGGTACGGATAGGGAATTACAAAATAGCACTAATAATTAATTGATTTCTTTCTCATAAGGTTGGCTGAATCAGCTGTTTTATAAGGTTACCGAGAACTCAGCAAATAACATAGATTTTAACGAGGACCATGGCGGTTAAAAATTGTATATTGGGGTCGACGCATGGGAAGCACATGCCGTAAGCAGCCCGACATGACAGAATCAATCTGTCCCACAAACGTTTTCAGAAAGCTTGTTTTGTTGATTTAAGAACGAAAAGCGAACCTGAAGGTAGCCAAAGGCCGAAACTGATTTGTCAACAAACCAAATTTGACAAGGAAAGACAGAAAAATTTAGCAGATTTAGAGCTTTTACCTACAATTACTATGTCGAGTCCGAACAGCACCTGTTAGGGCAGACGAGTTTTACTACATACACTAGGAAAGCTTGCCAAACTCTGCCGAGGGGCAACATCGATATTTAACATTGGGTTTAAAGTATTTCGATGTTCCATACCCTGGGACTTGAGCTAGGGACCTTGAAAGGCTGCTAGGCACTCAGAAATATGGTACACTTTTGGTTTATAGCTTGTTAAATCTTGTAAATTTTTGCTTGCACATGTGGGCGGTGCCACACATTTTTTAAAAAGTTTCCCGACGGTACATAAATGGGTGGCCGAGTTCCTCCATTTTCAATATTGAGTGAAAGGACGCGACTCGATCGATTTCATTTGCGATGCTAATAATTTGAATATGGATATCTCTATATATTTCGATCGGTACATTCTGTTTCTGCGAGAACTCAAGTGGGCCATAGTACAATATAAATTATACCTAGTAGTGATACGCACACAAGGTATATTAACTTCATTCGTAAAGGCGTAAACGAAACGAGATAGATATTGACTTACAAATATCAAAATGTTCAGGAGGAAAATTGAAATTGATTAAGCCATGTCCGTCCGCCCGTCTGTAAACACGATAACTTGAGTAAATTTTGAGATATCTTAATGAAATTTGGTATGCAGGTTCCTCGGCACTCATCTCCGAGCGTTAATTAAAATGGGCGAAAGCGGATAATAGCCACGCCCAATTTTTATACATATATACAATATTTTCATAATACACCTATAAGGATAAAATTTGGTGTGTACATTAACATTAAGGCAGAAAATAAATTTTTTAAGAAGTTTTTGAAAACGGGAGTGGCACCGACCACTTTTGATTAGGTCAAATTTAGAAATATTATTAATCATAAACCAAAAACCGTTCAAGATATCGAAACGAAATTCAGCGCACAGATTTCTATGAATACAAGGAATGTTTCGGGAAAAAATGGGCGAAATCGTTTAAGGTCCACCGCTCACTGTTATCTGTAAGATTTTGAAAAGGATCATAGATATATTTAATAGGCAATAACTTCGCGGAAAATAGCTTTATATAATTTCTATTTCACTTTCAAAGTGTCCGTGAACAAATAAATTCGAAAAATATAAATTTTCGAAAATGGGCGTGGCCCAATATAGTAATTATTCCATAAAAGTAGGCGTGGCGCCGCCCACTTTTCAGTATAAAAGTTCTCATATTTTCAAAGGCGATTGCTTGTAATTTCAACTAGATATTTACATGAAAATTGTTCAGATGCTTCTCAATAGTAGTTAGTATACTCCTGCCAAAAATGAGGCAAATCGGATAACACACAACAAAATATCCGGGCAAGTAGTTAATACCCCACTGCAATAGGGAAGTTATATATGTATATATATTAAAATTGACCTGCGTAAATTGGGATCTCATAATAGATCACGACTAGGTATATAATGTTCGGTTCCACCCAAACCTGTTGTTGTTGTTGTTAACAGTGCTTCGCCCTGCCCAATGGGCTCGATCACTCTAAATTGTCATCAGGCTCTTCTAACGGAAGTCCGAGGAAATGCGCAGTTTCCACAGGGTTGGACCAGAGTGATGTGGGTGTTAGAAGAGTGGGTTCAACTGAACAGGAAAAGAGATGTATGGTATCATGAGGGGTCATACCACATGCAGGGCATGTATTTGGTATGTTGGGGTTCAGTCTGCATAAGTAAGAGTTTAACCTATTACAATATCCAGAGCGAAGTTGTGCTAGTATGACTCTAGTCTCCCTCGGAAGTACACGCTCCTCTTCAGCCAATTCAGGTGGTTGAGTATTAATAACGGGATTCACAGGCCGAGATCTGAGGGATCTGTCTACCGACTCAGTGTGGAGGTCATTTAGAGCCCGTCTATGGTTCCGCAGATCAAACGGCAAAGAGATATGATGCCGGATCTCATCGTAATGCTTACGGAGATGTCTCCTTATGTCTCTGGGGGGCGGTGCTACATCCAAAAGATGTCGGTTTGGATGACTAGGTTTGTGACAGTTCAGAAGGAACTGTCTACTCAAGAGTTCCGCGTGCTCTTGAACATAGAGCAATTTCGCCTCTTGATGGAGGTGAGACTCAGATGACATAAGCAGGCATCCCGTAGCAGTTCTGATGGCGGTGTTTTGGCAGACTTGCAATTTCCTCCAATTGGTGTCAGAAAGGTTGGGCGACCATATAGGCGCAGCATAGTCAATAACCGGCCGGCCAATAGCCTTATATGTAGCAAGCAATGTTTCTTTGTCTTTTCCCCAAGTACTGCCGGCCAGTGACTTGAGGATCTTATTGCGGCTCTGTACCTTTGAGGCTATTGCGGTGGCATGACCAGCGAAGGTGAGGCCGTTGTCAAATGTCACGCCCAAGATTTTTGGGTGGTTGACAGTAGGTAGAGGTACTCCATCTACGTGGACATTTAACTCTTGCCCCATCTGCGCATTCCATGTGGTAAACAGGGTCGCCGTAGATTTAGTCGGAGACAGGGTCAGATTACGCTCGGTGAAGAAGCTGGAAAGGTCATGGAGGTAACTGTTGATTCTTATACAGAGTTCATCAATGGAGGGACCCTTGCCCGAGGCCATTATCGTGCAGTCGTCAGCGTAGGAAACAATGGAGACTCCCTCTGGTGGGGGGGGAAGTCTCGAAATATAGAAATTAAACAAGAGGGGAGAGAGAACACCACCTTGCGGCACCCCTTGTTTTATTCTTCGTGGTCTAGATTTCTTGTTCCTAAATTTGACTGTTGCCTGTCGACCATTGAGGTAATTAGCGGTCCACCTCTTAAGGCCGGCAGGGAGCGGTGTCTCATCCAGGTCTCGGAGGAGAGTGGCGTGATTGACCGTGTCGAAAGCATTTGACAGATCAAGTGCCACGAGAACCGTCCTATGGTTTGGTGGATTTTGATTCAAACCGTTGTTAATCTGCGTTGTAATGGCGTTCAAAGCGGATGTCGTGCTGTGATTTTTGCGAAAACCATGTTGATGATCGGCCAATTTTAGATTTGTAACGAAGTAAGGAAGCAGAATGGACTCTAGCAATTTCGCTACCGGCGAAAGGAGGGATATCGGACGATAGGACTCTCCTAGGTTCGCCGGCTTCCCTGGTTTTAGTAGGGGAACTACAATCGCTTGTTTCCATATCTCAGGAATAACGAAGGTAGTTAGAGAGAGATTGAAGAGAGCCGCTAAATAATTCTGTCCTTCATAGCCAAGGTGTTTGATCATCTTCATGGCAATTCCGTCGGGTCCGATGGATTTTGAGGGTTTGGCCTTCATTATGGCTTCCTTAACCTCTGCGGCTGAGACGGCAATGGGCGCAGTAGAGTGTTTGTGTTTGCGCGCACGTCGGAAGGCTCTTCTCTTAGTCCTATCCGCAGGTGGATGCATTATAAACAGCCGGCAAAAGGAGCTCGCGCATTTCCTGGCGTCCGATTTGACACTGTCGCCGAAAGCAATGGCGACCTTGTCTTTGTGTTTGGTCGGATTGGATAGGGCCTTGACAGTCGACCATAGTTTGCCGACTCCGCCGGAGAGGTTGCATGTCTCAAGGTGTTGTTTCCACTTGGTCAGCTTGTGTTCGTTGACAATCCTACGGATTTCAGCATTGAGATCTTTTATTCTGGGATCTGCGGGATTGATAAGTCTCACTTGGTCACGTTCTCTTGCCATCGCCGCAGCTTCTGCCGGGAAATTCGCACGAATTTCTGGTATTCTGCCAGCAGGAATAAAGCGGCATGAGGCTGAATCAATGATCTTGCGAAACTCTCGTTCACCTTTGCGTACGTCCGTTGGAGTGGGTAAGGCAGCGAAGGAGCGCTCTGTATATTCAGTAAAGCGGTCCCAGTCCGCTTTGGTGAAGTTGATGTATGTTATTTTATCAGTCGTTATGAAGTCGGTCGGTCGTTCAACAGAGAGTAAAATGGGTAGGTGGTCTGAAGCTAATGTAAGCATCGGTCGCCAGATGACAAAGTTAATAAGGCCCGCGCTCGTTATGGAGATGTCTGGCGAGCTGTGACAGTTACCTGCCACCCTGGTGGGGGCATCTCCATTGACTGTACAGAATGCTGAGTTATCTATTTGGTCTGCAATTGCCTGTCCTCTACTGTCTGCTGGCAAGTTGGAGTGCCAGAGATCGTGATGTGCGTTGAAGTCGCCTAAGATTAGGCGGTTATCGCCCCTTAGCAACGCACTAATGTCGGGATGATAATCTCTAGGACAACACGTGACAGGAGGAATATAGATGTTTATGATTTGCAGGTCGGCGTCTCCTGACCGGACTGCTATGCCTTGGCATTCTAAGGTAGAGTCCCTGGGGTCGACGTCAGGGGAAAATAGATTGTATTGTACAGAGTGATGTGTAATGAACGCAAGGCCACCCCCAAGACCGCTAGGACGGTCTTTACGATGTACATTATACCCATCACAAGTTCGTAAGTCCGATCTCGTGTTCAGTTTTGTCTCTTGTATCGCGGCGATTTTGATGTTGTGCGTCTTCATAAAGTCAGTTATCTCCGCGATCTTTCCAGCTAATCCGTTACAGTTCAGCTGCAGAATTTTGAAGTGTGTAGGAGGGGAGGCGGGGGACATACTAGGCGTGAGGGACGGATGCGTTTGCCTAGGTGGAGGTAGGCTAAGGCCTAAACTATGTCGCAGTCTAGAGTTGACAGCGCCATGGCCGATGTTGTCTGGCGTGGAGGGCGGCTGTGTACTGCAACAGGGGGCTATGAACGAATCCGTCCAAAGGTTGCCGTTTGCGAGCCCAGAGCACATAAGGGTGTGACACAGGCCAAGGCAACTGTTGCACTTGACCGATGTCGCAGGCGTATACAATCTTTGCCGACAAACGGTGCACGTAGTGAAAGGTACTAGGAGGTGGTGTTCCTGACCCACGTGCAGGCTGGAAGCAGGGGGGGGCATTAGAGGCAGAGACAGAGGGGACTGACGCTCGGCGATGCTCATATCTGACCTATTCCGGGGGGAGTAGGATTGTTGAGCGACCGTGTGAGATGGAGACGCTGGCGTGCGTGAGCGACAGTCGGGAGTGGGTGAGGCAGGGATGGCAGCGGTGCTGCCAGTCGTGTAGACTGAGCCACTATTGTGACTATTGGAAGTAGTTAGAGGCGGTAAGGGAGTGCCAGAGCGGCGGCTACCGCGGGACGTCCTAGGACGTGTACAGCAAGGTGCCTCAAAGGTACTAAAGAAAGTACGGGGTCTGTGGATGGCAGGGTTAAGCCCTGAACATCCAGATTTATGTAACCATCTCTTACACTTGGCGCATTGTACCGAATACGACCGTTTAATATAAATTTTCTTCCAGCAAACGCAGCAGATCCAGTCTCTTGGTCCAGGGTTGGGTTCGACCCCAGCCCGTAACAAGAGACAATGGAGCAACCCAGCTGCAAGGGTTTGCTCCGAGGACGACAATTTAAGGGTGGGACGGGACAGATTGGACAGGGTTACACTGAAATAACCCAAACCTAGACTTTCTTACTTGTTTTAATTTGTGTATCATAGTCATAGGAATTAAAAGACATATCGGACCGTACCGGCTTGGGTAGAAAGAGTATCAGTCCTATCGTACCCGTTCGGCTATAAATGGGTATTGGCGATTTCTGGAAATTAAAAATGCATGACCGATTTGAATATGAAGCATAGTTTGGTTCAAATATAAAATGTATTTCTTTGTTTTTGTAAAATTTATTTTTGCTAAACTTTTGTGCCAACTTCAAAGTGGGGAAGGGGTGATAGATATATTTGAAAAAACTTACTCTCTCAACTTATGTTTTCTTCCACGAATGTCAAAAAAAATGCAAGGCACAATGGGAATGTGCTAATGTGTGACTTGCATAATAATTACGTTACTGTTACTTATATTATATAACTGCGCACATTTCTGATTTCTGTGTGTAAACATATATATACATATATACGTAAAAATAACAAATACACTTTTCGATTCACATACAAAGTCTGCAAGTTAAGTTAGGTAGCTACTACCTATAAAAAGTATCAATGGGCACTTAACGCCACCGGTCGCGTGGGACAACACAATGATGTTAATGCCACATTCAACCATCAATTCATTCACTCATTCCTAACATTCTATATTTGTATGTTTATTTCCACAGCTTTTTTGTGTAAAAATCTAAGCACTTTCAAATTAAGTACTTCCGCTTTAGTAAATGATACTGAGCTGGGCTGGGCAGGGCATGGCTTAACTCGTGTGATTTGTTGTTATTCCTGTTGATGCAGGAGAATATTTACATATGAATATAAGTTTGTGTACAAACCATGCAGCATGTTTTGAAAACAGAAGGGAAAGCTGTAGACGAAGTGCTAAAGAAGTATTCTTCGACTATTTGTCTTTTATTTCTATTTCGGCCCGTGTTGTTATTTGTTCCGAATGAAAAAAGTTTCGGACGAAAGGCAACTTTGGTGTGGTTTGAAAAACACTGAAAAATGAACCAGCGGGAAAAATTTTGAGTTCAACACTATAACAAGAATTCGACATTAAGGTGTTCGAAAATAGTAAGAGAAAATAAAAGTGTCCTCAAGTTTCTCCCAACAATCCGCAATTCATGCAATTTTACTACAGAAAGTTACATTGAAAGTTTCGGTTGAATATATAAAAGTTTATCGCAAGCTCAAATGAAATGGAATAAAAAAAAAAAAAATCAGCGGATTTTCTGTTATTTTGGTTTTTTTGGCTTCTTTTTTACTAGAGAAAGACTACTTTTTACTTAAAAGAGGCTTCCTTTTTACTTGAAAAAGGTTTCAGTTTACTAGAAAAAGTCTTCTTTTTTACTTGTAAAAGGCTTAATTTCTACTTGAAAAAGGTTTTTTTACTCGAAAAAGGTTTCCTTTCTACTTGAAAAAGGCTTTTCTTTTTAATTGAAAAATGCTTATTTTTACTCGAAAAAGGCTTTCCTTTTTAATTGAAAAAAGGTTGCTTTATACTGCAAAAAGGCTCATGTTTTACTCAATCACTTGCACTTGTTGCAGCTTTGGATGGAGCTAACATTTCTAGGGGAGACTGAGTGTGGCAGGATATACACCAAATGCATTGTCTCGTTTTATGTTCCGTTCTACAATTTCTTGAAGTTCTATTCGATTTTCTAGAATACAAGTTCGGCAAGTGGCTGCAAAATGCGATCAATAAGAATTTTCTCGGAATCTCGAAGTACCAAAAATGTACAAAGGAACTGGAGTAAATCGAGCTGACGCATGTGTAAAAGTATTAGAAAAATTCCAAAGGAATAAGAAAGTGATCATGATTGCTCTCTCAAAGCTCAGAAACTGAACTCTTCAAACGCTTCCAAAAAAAAAAAAAATGGACATAGATAACTCTTCTTCCTTTGCAGCAACCGATGGTCTGTATACTAGAATACTTGCCAAATGCATTACAAAACCAACAGCCAAGGGATGATTGTTCTGAACTTTTATATTCAGCATTTGGGTTTATTGGAGGGCAATCGCTTCAGAACACGTTTAAACCGCCTGTTGCTTATCATCATGCTCGATGGTTCTCTAAAACCTCCTATTGTTTGAAGATGCATATTTTCACCGCCGATGCAAGAATATGCAAATGAAAACAATATGGTTTTATTTGTTAGTCTTGTGTATGCTTAACACGAGAGCTGTGTAATTTTTATTATTTATTCGTCTATACAATGACTTGCAACTAGTGAGCCTATCTGCCCAAAAGTGATATTCGCAAATTCGAATTTACTGCTTTTTGAAGACAGGGTTAGTTTCCACCTAGTGAGCTTCACTTCCGATAAGAAAAAAAGCCCCTAAAAGCGAAGAAACGTATGGTCAGGAATCTAGGACGTCCGAATTTACATAATTAGAGCTAGGAAGAATTTGTTACTGATGTATTTGTTTATTTGATGTATAAATATTTAAGCGCACTCGTATGTCTTTAGTAAAAAAAATGATTTGGATTTAATAACCACCTTAATAGGTCATAGATGAGACAACTCCTTGAGTATAAGAGATAAAAGCTCTTGAATACTTGTCAAATGGGTGCACGCTCCCGATCAGAAGGGAATTGGAATCGATACTCGCCATTGTGAGTAGAGGAAGAGGGAGGCAATTATTATGCTGGAAAACATGTGAAGGATGACTTGAATTCACTTGGAGTTTCAAAGTTTTGTTATTTAGTTCGTTATTATTTATTCGCCTAAGCGTTTAGTTACAAATAGTGATCATGATTACTGCATTAGTGTTTCTCAAATATCGATGCTGTAAAAAGAAATAGAAATAGGAATAAAGGAATTTGTCCCAATTGAACTTTTCCATCTTTTTTGGTTTGTTATAATTTGTTAGTTTTCTGGTGCTAAATTTTTTAGTATTAAATAAAACAAATAATAATAAGTCTAAGTTCAGGTAGAAATGAAAACTGTGAGTTTTAGTTTTAGCAACATCATGAACTTCACTTTTGACAGTTTAATGGGCACAAGTACATCCGTCCTCAAACTTTCATGACACTGGAAGGAAAACACACTTTCAATAATAACAAGAAAATAACCTAAACTTTTTTTTAAAATGGTTTAGTTTGATTTATGTAGGTTATTCTATGTGTAAAATTGTAGTCTTTTGGTTTTAGAGATAGGTCACTTAGTCGATAGTATAATAAAAAGTTGGCTTGGTTATCAACCAATCTCGTTATACGTGAAACATGTATAATGAATGATACGTCATCTCAAAAGCTTGGTCAAAAGATGGCATTTTTTCAAAGTAAACTACAATTGTTATAAAATTATTTTTCGAAGAGAAGTTGCCGAATCCATTTGTCTATGATTGTTTAAAAAAATTTCCATATAGTAGTAGGCGTGGTTCTTAACAGATTTCGTCAGTTTTTCTTAGGCATATTCCTGGTAATAACTGATATAATATTTTAAATGGCGTTTAATGCATGCTTAATAACATTTGTAAAATTTACTCAATACAAAGTAGACGCTGCCACGCCCATTTTTAAAAATTATAAAACAAACACATGACTCAATCAATTTATTTTTTCCCCCTTTAATATACACAAATCTATATATAACTATCTCTAACAAAAAAAATGTATCGATGTTTTTTGAGCCCCCCTTATGTGCATACGTACATATCTACACTTAAAAGTTATATAAAATATTATTTACATTATACATACATAGTATACGTCAATTACTTATGCATTCTAGTTGTAATTTTATATTGTTGAATTGTGTGCCTCGAAATAATAGCGAGAACGCGACAAACGCTGATGCCATTTAATTCAATAAAAAGGTATAGAAATGTGAATGTAAAAATTTAAGTATTTACATATATATATGTCCGTAAATAAAACTAACTAAACTTTTAACTAGACATATACTCGTGTATCTGTTCATGATAATATTTGCATAAGAGAGGTGATCCGATTCAAAAGTTTGAAAGCATTTTTCCTCCTTCGATTGACTTGTCAAAAGGTGCTTGTTTACCTTTCAAGTATATTTTGGCTTATTTAAAAGGATTTACCTATGGGGGCCTCAACGTTCAAAGAAGTTTCCGTAAAGGGTTCTTAACTGAAAATATGCTACTCTGGCTCAACTTATAGTCTGTCAGTTGGCTCTCGCTTTTTAATTTGATAATATATTCGAAATATATACATACATAGTTTCACTCCCGAACACGATAAAAACCTATGAAATGAAAAATGTAAATATCAAAAATGAGCACTGAGATTTCCGGAGCCCTACAGGGACGTGCTGGGAGCAGACTCTCTTCTTCTTGCTTACATAAACAAATATTAGCCCTTTCTTATTAGTAACGAGCTTAGTAAAGCATGATTAAGGAACAGTGTGCAAAATTTATTGATAAGTAAGTAGTAGTAGATGACCCTATTTCGATAGACGGTTCGAGAATAACTTATCTCTGAATATTATTTCAAGGGTACCCTATCTCACAATAAATTCAACCGTTTTCAGATGAGATTAGACGCGCTTAAAACAACTTCTGAGACAGGGGGCTCCTCAAAAAAATTCTGAGATAAGTTGTTTTCGATCTGGCTGCCCGAGTATTAATTTTCTACTCAGAAGCCGATTTATCATTTCCCTTTACAAACTTAACTACAACAAGAATACATAATTAGTATTTATACATAAGAGTACATCTACTTATATTCAAGTCAACAATTATTTTCTATTATCCTTAGAAATTTATAATTTACAAATTTCATGTTAGTGACCGTGCATTAATTTTCATACTACCTAAACCTACTAATAAACCTACGGTAGCGCCCACCGCAGTAAACACTGCTAGATCCAGTAATCACTCAAAATGACGTTATGATAAAAGTGCCCACTGCTCGGCTACATCATTAGGCCGCAGATTGCTCTCATAATGTAGAAATTGTTAGGCACCCGAGTGGTGCAAAGCTCCTGGTGCAAACTTCCTTCGCTGCATAGAGGCGTGTTCGTATCCTGGCTGTACAAAAGGATAGCCCGTAGGCAATATATTTTTTGGGTACAAATGTCAAAATCTGAAAGTTGCGTGCAGTGTTTGAATGCAGGTGGAAGCTTTTATCTGACTTTATGTATGTATATACTTACTAGAGATGCCAACCCGTGATCTTGTAATTTTTTGAATTCTAAATATTCGCGAATTTCATTATACGATCCTAAGATTTTCGATATGGGAAATATTAATGGTTCAAATCGGACAGAGACACAGCGAAGCGTGGCTGACTTTTCTAGTTGAAAATAAGAAAGATATCATTATATAGATAAATAGCTTTGACTTTTGATGAGAGGCCATCTTAAAAATAATAAATAAACATTTGGCGCGATATACCTACGAATAGGCCGAGCTTCTCTACCAATTTGTGCTGTGCTGCTTCTTATTTTGCCTGAAAATTGGCGGGGTATAAATTTTGTATGCCGACTCTAAATGGTATCTCCAAAATCAGATGAAGAGTAGGCCGAGGGCTGGGTGACCCCGATTTGAAAAAACTTTTTCCAAACATTTTTGATGTGACCTTCGGTGTGTTAGGCCAGCCAACTGGATTCGGGAATACCATGACTAAAATCCGATAGACTGGTTAAAGTTCTAAGGCGCAGCGATGCGTGTCTACAAAACCTGAGCTAACATGGATTTGTAAGTCATGCCTCTATCTCATATAAACTTTAAACTTACTTAACAATTTATTTACAAAGTTCAAAAACGGTTGGGTACCAATTTGATTTCGTTTTATTCTTAGTGAAATAAAGTTCGTTATAAATAACAAAACATATTAAAATTCAATTATTTGTTATATAATTTAAGGTCAGATAGTATCCCAAGTAACTGCTGCACTCCAACCTTAACTGTTAAAAAATAACGAATATCCAAATCCCAACATTCATCTCGGGATTATTAAAACAAATTGGCATCCCTAATACCTACATACCTACTATGCACCTCAAAGTGTGGTGCCCAGGAAACAGGTATAACACCAATATGCAATATGAGTACTTATATAAAGTCTTCATACAAATGCTTGAATAAAAAGTTACTTAGGGTAGTTCAATTTATAAATCTAGGAACCCTAATAAGCTGACGCTTAAAGAACTTATTAAATTTTGTAAAAGAGCTAAACAAATTAAACGCTGCATTAAGGACGTTCATCTTTAAATCCAAAGCTTTAAGGTCTATAAAACTTGCAAATAACTTTTAGCTCGAGTACTCTAAAAAAACATCTCAACTGAGGTTGATCAGAATGTTACTTACTATTTTTTGTTTACTCTCAATTGCTAATCAGTCCAAAGTGCCACATTATTTTCGGTGCTAATGCTGGTTCTTCTTCTTTAAATGGTCATCTAACCGCCTGGGCGATTTTGACCGTCCAAAATAGCTCGCCAGTCGTTTCTTCGTTGCGCCAGCTGGCGCCAATTGGAAACACCGCGGGATAGCAAATCGGTCTCCACTTGGTCCTTCCATCGGAGTGCTGGTCTCCCTCTTCCTCTGCTTCCACCGGCGGGTGCCGATAAGAATACCTTCTGGGCTGGAGCATCTTCGCTCATTCGCACTACGTGGCCTAGCCAGCGAAGCCGCTGTGTTTTAATTAGCTAAACTATGTCAGCGTCTGCGTAAAGTTCATACAGCTCATCATTAAATGTTCTTCGGTACTCGCCGTCGCCAACGCGTAGAGGTCCACAAATCTTTCGAAGAACCTTTCTCTCGAATACTCCCAGAGCCGCCTCATCAGATGTTGTTAGTGTCCACGCTTCTGCACCTTATAGCAGGACGGGTGCGATGAGTGACTTGTAGAGTGTTATTTTCGTTCGTCGCGAGAGGACTTTACTTTTCAATTGCCTACTCAGTCCGAAGTAGCATTTGTTTGCAAGAGTAATTCTTCGTCGGATTCCTAGGCTAACATTATTGTTAGTGTTAGTGCTGGTTCCCAGGTAAAGGAAGTCCTTTACTATTTCGAAATTATTGCTGCCAACAGTGGCTTGGTTGCCAAGGCGCGAATGCGCTGACTCTTTGCATGATGACAGAAGGTACTTCGTTTTGCCCTCATTCACCACCAAACACATTTTTCCCGCTTCTTTTTCTAATTTGGAGTAAGCAGAAGGTACGACGCGGTTGTTAAGGCCAATGATATCAATATCGTCAGCTTATGTCAAAAGTTGCACGCTTTTATAAAATATTGTTCCAGCGCGGTTTAGTTCTGCAGCTTGTATTATTTTCTCCAGAATTAAATTAAAGAAATCGCATGATAGGGGGCCACCCTGTCTGAAACCTCGTTTAGTTTCGAACGGCTCGGAGAGGTCCTTCCCAATTCTGACCGAGCTGGTGGTGTTGCTCAAGGTAATTTTTCATAGCTGTATAAGTTTTGCGGGGAAACCAAATTCAGACATAGCGGCATATAGGCAGCTCCTTGTCGTGCAATCGAAAGCGATGATGTGTGTGGATTCTTTTCTCACGGGTTTTTTCCAAGATTTGGCGTATTGTAAAAATCTGGTCGATGGTAGATTTACCAGGTCTGAAGCCACACTGATAAGGTCCAATCAGTCTGTTCACATCAGGCTTCAGTCTTTCGCACAATACGCTTGATAGGACCTTATATGCGATATTCAAAAGGCTGATTCCGTGATAGTTGGCGCAGTTTGCAGGATCGCCCTTCTTGTGGATTGGGCAGAGAACACTTAGATTCCAATCTTCAGGCATGCATTCATCCAACCATGTTCTGCATAGAAGCTGATGCATGCGCCTTGCCAGCCCCTAGCCTCCGTGTTTGAATAGCTCAGCAGGCAAACCATCAGCGCCAGCTGCTTTATTGTTTTTCGATCGGGAAATTGCTATTCGCACCTCATTATATTCGGGTTGTGGAACGTCAATTCCATCATCTTCGATTGTAGGCTCGGGTTCGGCATCTTCTCTGGTTTCTTGCTCAGTTTCTCCATTTAAAAGGGCAGAGAAGTGATCCCTCCATATTCTGAGTGCTCTCTGAACATCTGCCACCAGGTCGCCGTTCTCATTCTTACAGGAGTTTGCCCCGGGTGTAAAACCTTCTGTCATTCGCCGAATTCTTTGATAGAATTTTCGGGCATTATTCCCGTTGGCCAGCATCTCAAGCTCCTTTATTTCACGCTTTTCTGCCTCTCTTTTTTTCGCCCGGAAAAGCCGCCTCGCTTCCCTCTTCAACTCGCGGTAGTGTTCACACACACTCCTCGTTGCATTCGATCTCAGCGTTGCCTTGTAGGCTTCGTCCTATCTTTTCGTTGGAGTGCGGCACTCTTCATCATCATACCAGTTGTTTCTTCGCGTTCGTCGGAGTCCAATTACTTCTTCGGCTGCGGTACGGAGTGCTCCTGAGATATGATCCCACTGCTCATGCATTCCACTAGGTTGAATTGTGCTCTCGGAGAGCAGGTGTGAGAGGCGATCTGCGAAATAATTGGCGGTCTGTTGCGATTGCAGCTTTTCGACGTCCAGCTTTCCCTGCGTTTTTTGTTGCACCTGTTTTGTCGTACAGAGGCGGGTACGAATCTTGGCTGCTACTAGGTAATGATCAGAGTCGATGTTAGGGTCACGTATTGTGCGAACATCTAAAACGCTGGAAACATGCCGTCCGTCTATCACAACGTGGTCGATCTGGTTGCGTGTTTTTCGATCGGGGGACAGCCATGTAGCCTGATGGATCTTCTTGCGCATAAACCTAGTGCTGGATATGACCATGTTTCGGGAACCGGCGAAGTCGATCAGCCTGAATCCATTTGGCGAAGTCTGATAGTGGAGACTGAACTTCCCGACAGTGGGGCCGAATACACCCTCCTTACCCACCCTGGCGTTGAAGTCGCCAAGCCCGACTTTGATATCATGACGGGGGCAGTGCTCGTATGCTTCTTCCAGGCGCTCGTAGAATGCATCCTTTTCCACGTCGTCCTTCTCTTCCGTTGGTGCATGAGCGCAGATAAACGATATGGTGAAAAATCGTACTTTTATGCGGATTGCGGCGAGACGCTCGTTCACGGGTGTGAACGATAGTTCTCGGTGACGGAGTGTGCCTCTCACCACAAATCCCACGCCGAATCTGCGCTTGTCTTCATGCTCACTGCAGTAGATATTGCAAGGTGTTTTGGTCGTGTTTCCTCGCCCCGTCCATCGCATCTCTTGTATGGCGGTGATGCCAGCTTTTGCTTTCCTCAGGACCTCAAGCAGCCGGGCAGCGACAGCTTCCCCATTAAGGGACCGGACATTCCAGGTACATGACCTTATCTCATAATCCTTATTTCGTTTGCGGGTGTTGTCATCTAAAAAAGGGGTTCTCATATCCGAGGCTTTGTTGTTGAATTTCATTGGAACGTTGTTTTATTTGGTGGGTCCCAAACCCAACGCACAACCCGTTTCACGGGAGGTTGAATTCTATTACACGTTTGTATAGCGAGCCGCTTGATCCAAGACAGACGCCCGCTTGCAGCCGCACCACTTGGTGATCAGACGCTGCTGTTTGAACCCCCCAGCAAGCCCTTAAACCGATTATGTCGCTTTCTCACGTTTAGCTCACCACCAAACGGGTGTTCGGTGGTTACCAAGAGGATACTTGGGCGCAAAGCCCGGAAGTAGTAAGCTGCTTGAACCGCAAGAATCGCTCTGGCCATTCCCAGGTGAATGGCGATCAGAAACTTTCCCCACTTGCGTGGACTTCTGCACACGGCCCCATCCTCCTAATGCTGGTTACTAAGAGAAAATATCGTTTAAAACATGTAGCCGTTAATACTAATTAAGTTGTCAAGGTGCAAATGTGATAAACTCTTTTGATCTCAAACAGTATGGAGAGATAGAGAGGATAACTGACGCAGCAGCTCGTGTTAATCAAAGTCGTAAATCTATTTTGTCTTGAGGTCCCAAATGAGTGCAGTCAATTACTTTTCGCACATTAGAAAGCTATAATACGACCGATTATGACGCAGAGTATCAGTTCGATATTTCTGATATCTTATTTTGAAATATTTATCATGAAATATTCGCCACATATATGGGTTACCCTAATGCGTACGCACACGTGTAGCTGTAAAGATAAGTCATTATGAAAATGGGTATGTTTAGATTAAGAATCGAATTACTATAGCTATTACAAAGTTCTCACTAGATACAGACAACGTCGATGACGTTCCAGCGCCGGCGCAAAATTACACTTAAGCGTTTGGCACGTTGCATTGCAAGCCGGCTGATTGGCCCTGATTACATTACGTTTTATTGTTGAAGAAAAATGAAACTTGTTTCAGACGAGTTGTAATTGAACTGCTAAACAAAAACCAAAGACAACTGTGCGCTTTGTACATAAAAATATACGCGGAAAGTCTTACTAACTACTTTGTTGTTTCTGTAAGACTAGGTATGGATTGATTGCTTTTGTTTGTTTTCCTTTCTTGCAGAAAAGCGAATTTTGCACGCGGAAAATCATCGGTTTTTCACAGGAAAAAATAAAAAAACCAGATGCGTTAATGACTTTTAGATGTTGCCATTGGTGGTAATGTTGTTGTTGTTATTTATAACCTTTACATTGTAATTGCAAATTCAATGAGTGTAACAAATAATGGCCGGCATAGAGCGCAAGCGCGTCGAATGCGGTCTTGCAGAAAGTAACTACATAAAAAAGATGATTCAAAGTATGAATTTTTGTGGAACCATCTTCAGTGCCTTTCTTCGTTCTATTGAACGTTCTACTGAACAGAATCGTTCCAGAAAAATTCATACTTCTACCCTGTCGGGAACAGCAATAATAATAAAAAGGAGGATTCAAAGTAATAGGCCCATGTATACACGGCTAAAAATCTCATCCGAAGCATATTACACTTAGGCATACGCAGAGAACCCTGACTCCTAGCGTATCGACAACTACTCCGAAGAAACTTGACGACTTATAGCATGACCAATGACACTCAAATACTTCGGATAACTGAACGACATTTAGTAAAATTAGTGGTTTGTAAGGAAACGGCCTTTCCACTCCAGCGAGGCACATATTCTTCATGTTGAGGTGCACAAGTTGATCTTAACATTTAGTACCCGCTAGAGTGTCACCGTGCTTAGACAGACGTCCTTGACCTAAGGCTCACTAATTACTAATCTTTACTAGTTCTATTATCTACTATTACTAGACTTATACTTATGGTAGAAGTATACCAGTTTGATTACTTGTCCCAATAGCTCAGGGAGAAGTAGTTCTGCCATGTATATATAGTTTCTCGTAAAATATTAGTATAAAGTTAGGCAGCGGAAGATAATTGACACCTCTTAGGACGACGCGACAGTAGAAAGCATGCACGGGAGCTGTCGGTGCACCTTTGGATCAAACGGATATATTATGTGATTCATGATAGTTCTTACGAAGATGTATCCTTACTAGCTCTTGATCGTCTATTACCATAACCTTCCAAGAGCTACAAGCCCCACCTGTTGCCGAAGAAGAATGTGCACTTCCGAGGGAGACAAGAGGGCCAGTGTGCCAACCTCGATTTGGATACTGTAGGGGATTAAGGTATTACCTTCCAGAATGAACCCCGACAGGCCGAATGTTTGCCTGGCATTTTGTATGTCCCCATGACACCAAACATCAGTTTCTAACAACAACTTCATTTTGGTTTAACCCTATTCAAACTGCTAGGTAGCTGGGACTTCAGTTAGAATATACTGATGACAATGCTAGGTAAGGAAAGTCACGAATAGGTAGAGCGAATCATCGTTACAACAATAACTCAAAGCTGACTTCTTTACTTGTTTTACATCGGTTGTACTTCCATGGGAGTGGTTTTATCCCTCTTTCTCTGCTTCCCCCGGCGGGTGCCGATGAGAATACCTTCTAAGCCGAAACACTTTCATTCATTTACAGAACTTGACCTAGCCGACGGAGCCGGTGGGTTTTAATTCGTTGAAATATGTAGGTCTCTGCATAGGGTTCGTCATTAAAACGTATTCAGTACTTGTCTGCGACAATGCTTAAGAGTCCATAAATCTTTAGAAGAACCCTTCTCTTGAATACTCCTCACAGCGTGCTCCTGGCTTAAATAGATTTAACGAAAATCACAAGAAAAAGTGTGAATAAGGCATGGTCAGCAAACGTCCAGAGTACCAAAATTCGTTTTAAGTAAAATCGTGCCTGCTGCTTTTCGCGAAATATTTCGCTCTTACCTTTATAACGCTCAGTAAAGGGATGAATTTTACAATACTAAGTTTTTAAAAGGACTTTTTTGGTTTCGTTGGTATATACCGTTTTTATTCCTGGCGTTAATTTTTGTTTTTTAACTATAACTAAACTAAATAGTTTATTCATATATCAGGTATTAAACAAACTGTCCTGTATATGTCATGCACCTACAACAAAACTTTATGCTTTCTTATGGATTTTTTACGCTGAACTTGAATCCGAAGTCAAAAATGTGCCACCATGATAATTTTAGAGAAAAGCGGGTATAATTATAAGCAGGTATAATTCAAACTGGTTAGATGAACATTTAAAGAAGATAATTCAAACTATCCCCCCGTGCTAAGGTCCATAATCATAAATTGATTTTAGTTCTTTTAAAGAACGAGTTTTACCTAATATTGTTAGTCACAAGAAAATATTATAACTGTACTTCTTTAAATGGTCATCTAACTGCCTGGGCAATTTTGACCGTCCAACATAGCTCGCCAGTCGTTTATTCGTTGCGCCAACTGGCGCCAGTTGGAAACACCGCGGGATCGCAAATCGGTCTCCACTTGGTCCTTCCATCGGAGTGCTGGTCTCCCTCTTCCTCTGCTTCCACCGGCGGGTGCCGATAAGAATACCTTCTGGGCTGGAGCATCTTCGCTCATTGCACTACGTGGCCTAGCCAGCGAAGCCGCTGTGTTTTAATTAGCTAAACTATGTCAGCGTCTGCGTAAAGTTCATACAGCTCATCATTAAATCTTCTTCGGTACTCGCCGTCGCCAACGAGGTCCACAAATCTTTCGAAGAACCGTTCTCTCGAATACTCCCAGAGCCGCCTCATCAGATGTTGTTAGTGTCCACGCTTCTGCACCATATAGCAGGACGGGTGCGATAAGTGACTTGTAGAGTGTTATTTTCGTTCGTCGAGAGAGGACTTTACTTTTCAATTGCCTACTAAGTCCGAAGTAGCATTTGTTTGCAAGAGTAATTCTTCGTCGGATTTCTAGGCTAACATTATTGTTGGTGTTAGTGCTGGTTCCCAGGTAAACGAAGTCCTTTACTATTTCGAAATTATTGCTGCCAACAGTGGCTTGGTTGCCAAGGCGCGAATGCGCTGACTCTTTGCATGATGATAGAAGGTACTTCGTTTTGCCCTCGTTCACCACCAATCCAATTTTCTCCGCTTCTTTTTCTAATTTGGAGTAAGCAGAAGTTACGGCGCGGTTGTTATGGCCAATGATATCAATATCGTCAGCATTCTTCTCTGGTCTCTTGCTCAGTTTCTCCATTTAAAGGGGCAGAGAAGTGATCCCTCCATATTCTGAGTGCTCTCTGAACATCTGCCACCAGGTCGCCGTTCTTATTCTTACAGGAGTTTGCCCCGGGCTTAAAACCTTTTGTCATTCGCCGAATTTTTTGATAGAATTTTCGGGCACTATTTCCGTTGGCCAGCATCTCAAGCTCCTCTATTTCACACTTTTCTTCCTCTCTTTTTTTCGCCCGGAAAAGCCGCCTCGCTTCCCTCTTCAACTCGCGGTAGTGTTCACACACACTCCTCGTTGCATTCGATCTCAGCGTTGCCTTGTAGGCTTCGTCCTTTCTTTTCGTTGCAGCGCGGCACTCTTCATCATCATACCAGTTGTTTCTTCGCGTTCGCCGGAATCCAATTTCTTCTTCGTCTGCGGTACGGAGTGCTCCTGAGATATGAACCCACTGCTCATGCATTCCACTAGGTTGCGAAATAATTGGCGGTCTGTTGCGATTGCAGCTTTTTGACGTCCAGCTTTCCCTGCGTCTTTTGTTGCACCTGGTTTGTCGTACCGAGGCGGGTACGAATCTTGGCTGCTCCTAGGTAGTGATCAGAGTCGATTTTAGGTCCTCGTATTGTGCGAACATCTAAAACGCTGGTAGCATGCCGTCCGTCTATCACAACGTGGTCGATCTGGTTGCGTGTTTTCCGATCGGGGGACAGCCATGTAACCTGATGGATCTTCTTGCGCATAAACCTAGTGCTGGATATGACCATGTTTCGGGAACCGGCGAAGTCGATCAGCCTGAATCCATTTGGCGAAGTCTGATCGTGGAGACTGAACTTCCCGACAGTGGGGCCGAATACACCCTCCTTACCCACCCTGGCGTTGAAGTCGCCAAGCCCGACTTTGATATCATGACGGGGGCAGCGCTCGTATGCTTCTTCCAGGCGCTCGTAGAATGCATCCTTTTCCACGTCGTCCTTCTCTTCCGTTGGTGCATGAGCGCAGATAAACGATATGGTGAAAAATCGTACTTTTATGCGGATTGCGGCGAGACGCTCGTTCACGGGTGTGAATGATAGTACTCGGTGACGGAGTCTGTCTCTCACCACAAATCCCACGCCGAATCTGCGCTTGTCTTCATGCCCACTCCAGTAGATGTTGCAAGGTGTTTTGGTCGTGTTTCCTTGCCCCGTCCATCGCATCTCTTGTGTGGCGGTGATGTCAGCTTTTGCTTTCCTCAGGACCTCAACCCGCCGGGCAGCGACAGCTTCCCCATTAAGGGACCGGACATTCCAGGTACATGACCTTATCTCATAATCCTTATTTCGTTTGCGGGTGTTGTCATCTAAAAAAGGGGTTCTCATATCCGAGGCTTTGTTGTTGAATTTCATTGGAACGTTGTTTTATGTGGTGGGTCCCAAACCCAACGCACAACCCGTTTCACGGGAGGTTGAATTCTATTACACGTTTGTATAGCGAGCCGCTTAATCCAAGACAGACGCCCGCTTGCAGCCGCACCACATGGTGATCAGACGCTACTGTTTGAGCCCCCCAGCAAGCCTTTAAACCGATTATATCGGAGTGGACTTACCAGGTTGTCGCCTTCTAACGTTTAGCTCACCACCAAACGGGTGTTCGGTGGTTACCCAGAGGATACTTGGGCGCAAAGCCCGGAAGTAGTGAGCTGCTTGAACCGCATGCAAAAGAATCGCTCTGGCCATTCCCAGGTGAATGGCGATTAGAAACTTTCCCCACTTGCGTGGACTTCTGCACACGGCCCCATCCTCCATATAACACTTCACAGTTAATTTATACAATTTTTCAAAAATGAGCAATAACACGAGTTTTTCCTTTTCGGCCACTTAGGGATCCCAGAGCCGCCTCATCAGATGTTGTCGGTGTCGTTCGGCGAGAGTTTTTTTGCTCCAGTTTTATTCAAACTATACAGATTAGTACGCAGTGTTATTATCTCTCTACTCTACTCTAATTGCGAGTACTTTAAATATTGTTTATACACCTTAGGTGGTTGTAGTAAATCCAAAAAAATTTATAAAATTCAGAATGCTGAGATTATTCAATGCATGACTACTCTTAATCATTCATACGTTCATACTCGTACACATATGTATATGTAGTTGAGTAACTGTAATTAATATCATTTAAATAAACGTGGAAAGGCTATTAATTTTAGGGTATATTTATCTAAATTAAGTTTTTGTTTATTTAAGTTGATACAAAAAAGCATTCATATTTATGAAGATAATGAGAATATTTATGTAGATAACCAGTTGTTAATTTAAATGCTGATTCTACAAAAAATTATAAAAAAAACATTCAAAAAAGCTTTAAAAATTTCACTTCCATTTTGCTTGTTTATGTTTGTACTCAAAGTACTAAAAACCTAAAAACCTATTAAACTGGCAATTTACACCTTAAGCCCTATTAACATTCACCCACATAGCAAACTACGAGTGACGCACACGTGTTGTAATGTACACATTAGACTAGACCAAAAAACATTTTTTTTGTATTAAATTATAATAAAATTTTTGTTCAGAATGACAAAAAGAAACTGTAAACGTTTTAATATTAACTACTAGAGGTCTATCATTGCTAGTTAAGATTTTTTAAGACTTATCTCATTGCTGTTTTAAACCCACAAAATTAATGAAGATAATGCAGCTTTATAGTTTTGTAGGAACTGAATCTCCTACAAAAAAGTCGTGAAAAAAAATTTCCCTCAGGTGGACCGTTTTAGAGTAGTCAAGCTAGGGTAGGGTTTTCTGATGTCAAGTTTTTATTTGGAATTTTGGTAACAGCGTAAAAACCTATGTAGAAAAGCATGTAGTAATTGTTTTTATTCATACGTAGCAGAGTTTTGTTAACTGAATTGCGATCATTGTGCATTTTAGAAAACAACTCAGGGGTAGATTCTTGGACGATGTCAGCAGTTACGATAGCGCTTCAAGTACTCGGCAGAAAAGTTGTCCGGCAGAGTTACGGGCCTTGCCGTTATTCTCTTGTTGAGTATTGTAGGAGATTAAATGAGTAAGATATATAAACACACTATCTCGAATTAAAGATCAGCGGCTTCTCTGGCTAGGCCATGTTGTGATAATAGAAGAAATGCGTTTCTGCGTCGAAAAAGCGGAGGATGATTTCCACTACCTTCGTATTTCTCAGAGCAATTAGTTATCACAAAGGAGATAAGTCTGGATTGATTTCTCAACCACCTCCACTTCTTACTCACCTCCTTGAAGTAGTATTGATATCTGGGATAAGGAGTTCTTTAGAATTCGGTACTACAATATCTCCTTAGCAAATGGCCTATTTTCTCGTTTTCAACAATTAACAAAATATTTCTTTAAATCAAATTTATAATTACCATCAAGCGCATAATTGATTGTTATAACTTAATTTCATGCATATTAAGCTACTTACTCATACAACCGCAAATTACCTATTTTGTAGACATCTTTCAACTATCTCTTCTTCTTTCAAAAAACCATTCTCAATTAATTTTGTTCGAAATAAACCGAAAATAATTGATTTTGCCATAAAATTGCCATGTAATAAGTTGCATTCGTATTTTTGCTTTGCTCATTATTTCGTAAGTAATTTACAGTTGAATAATGAAGAATTTTAACCGCTCCCAGCAGGCGCATACGTCACAGTGCAACATAAAAAGGCGTCGGATAGACCCAAAAACTCAATTTGTATAACAGAATGGGAGTGGTGGCATGCTTCCTCTTAGTTTGTGTGGTGCGATTTGTCTGTGGGATGCCTGCAGTGAATGCCAGCGGCAGAGTATTTAGTTGTAGTGTGGCTTCTTTTAATTTTCTCTCCAAACATCTCAACAATCCAAAAGCGCAGCCAACGACAGTTTCACGGTGGATGCACATTTCGAACATTTGAAGACGTCAGCGGCTAGCCCTATTTACGATTAAGTACGAGTATATATGTTTGTGTAAACATACATAAGTGCTATGTGCGTTGTACTTTTGTTGTAAAAGTGGCAATCAAAATTGTTTAACATAGTTAAAACAAATCAGCCAATAGTGTAACTACAACAAATTGCATTAAATTTTGTTGTAGGTTTTGTTGGCACAAATTTGTCATTGTAGTGATATTGCTCGTGGGTGTTCCGCTGTTGGTGATGTTGTTGATGCGCCGACCGACCTAGACCCACTTGTGGTATTCGCACGTACTTAGCATGTACATACACTGGTGGAAAAAAAGTGATGATAGCAAGTTGTAAAATATTATTTATTATCATCCAATATATAGATAAGAAAGCACGCTATCCATTTATTTTGACCGATAACTGAAGCCAATATGAAGCACCAAGGGAGGCCAAGTCAGACTCCATCCGATTTTCCCAACTCAGTGGGTATCTTCATTGCCTTTGTTGCCAAAGTCGGCTACCAAAAGGAGCAGCTTCCGGTTTGAATAGTCTGTATTCATTCGCAAAGCAAGATCTAGTCAGCGAACTTATAAATAACGTACACACGTAAGGACCATCCCATCGATTTTTGACGCTATCCATAATTCCGAGTGTGATCCTTCTTCGTCGAGAAAGAATTTCGCTTCTAAATTGTCTACTTCGTCCACACAGCAACAGACGAAGACCACAGATAAAGTTCGCCAATATTATCACAATACGATTCCAGTCTGGTCTAGAAAGCTTCGTCGAATTTTTTTGACAAAATTTTAGCCAGCATCTCAAGCTTCCCAGAGGCATGCCTTCACCCTCACATTTCTTTATTCTAGATAGTTGACTCCCTTCCTTCTTCGCTGTAGACTTGCCCGCATCCCCTACATCTTTAGGTCGAAAATTGGTCTCAAACGGCAGGTGAGAGAGCCGAGAGGAGAAAATAAAAGGCGTCTGCGTCGTGAACAGCTTATTGACATGAACCACTACAGATGCGTGCGGGTGTATTGGCTGCCAAAAGATACAAGGAGCTTGGTGATCTTTTTATCTTGCAGCCTGCTATTACAACCAACCTTGGCTCATTAGCAGATGTTCCATCGCAAAAAACAGAATTTTCCCGCTGTAGGACCAAAGATTTCTTCCTTGCACACCCTGACGTTAAAGTCGTTAAGCACGATTCTGCCCCCACGAATACAACACCACCACTTTTCTGCTATTTCTTTCTTGTCTGGCCACTATTGTAGACGTTGCAAGGAACGATTAAATTAAAATTAAAGATGACATCAAGCAGCCAGAAAGTAGTAACTTCGCTTAAAAGGGTGGGGGAAATTCCAGGTGCAGGCCTTAATATATTACTTCTTGAATGTTTTCCATGGTCGTCATCAGTAAAGAGAGTTCTCTAATTTAATTTGCTATTTTCAAATATAAAATCTTCTTTTGCCACCACTGTTTGTGTGTTGTTAAACACATTAATGACTGATGTGTTAGTATGAATGTTCATTGCGAGTTGTTGTCTTCACATTTGTATGTAGGGCGTTTATTTAAAGAGCTAAAATTTGTTTAGCTAAAAGAGCTAAGCGCAACAGACGTTGAGTTGTTGAGGTTCTGCCAACATGCCACCGCGTTTATTAGACAAAGACCATTGAATGCAGGAAATTACCACACTTGTTGAAACTGCTGCGACTGCAATGGAACAATGCAAAAGCGATGAGTAATTGGTAAGAAGTAGTTGTTGTCGCTGTTGTTAATCTTATATTGTTATAAGTACGTTGCAGTTTTTGGGCTTCGGTTGAAGGTCATTTGTGTGCATTTTTGAGGTGCTAAAGTCGAAATGCAACTAAGCAGTTTGTTCCTCGTTTCCACCCGCGATAGATTAACAACATAAAATGATGCAAACAAATCTCTGTGAACTAGGGATGTCAATTCTGCCGAATTTACAAATCTCGCGATTTTCGGGTTCTAATTTTGCAATGCTGGTATAAGTCCCGCGATTAGGGTATTCGTTATTCTCCAATGTTTAGCTTAAGTGAGGAAATGGTTTGAGAAACTATCTAATTTTAAAACAAATAACAAATAATTGGGTTTTCAAAATAATTTTTAGAGTTAGGCGTGCAAAGTTTTGATTGAGAGCGATACTTGACGTTCCCGTGGTGTGAAGGTAGTGTTGCCGGCCTACCACACCGAAGGTCCATGGTTCGAGCCCTGGTACAGGTAACATCAAAAGTGATTTGAAAAAAAAAAAAAGTTTTTCAAAACGGGGTCGCCCCTCGGCAGTGGTTTGGCAAACTCTCCGAGTGTATTTCTGCCATGACAGGCTTCTCAGCAAAAATTCGTCTCCTTTGTAGATGCCGTTCGGAGTCGGCAAAAAACTGTAGGTCCCACCAATTTGTAGGGAAAATTCAAATCGGCACACCACAAATTGGAAGAGAAGCTTGGCGCAAAAATCTCTTAGGAGGTTTATGATGATATACCTGCTGTATATCGCGCCATAGAGAGAGAGAGATACTTGACGTTTTTTGTGAGTAGATCGAAATTTTTAATTGATGCAACCGCAATAAAAAATTATGCAGGGTTAAGATCATATCAGCATGGTTTTCGGGAGTTTTTGGGAGTCATTTCGGGACTTTTTCGGGATAATTTCGGGATTTTTTGGGAAACTGTTGACTGCACCTAAAAAAAAAACTCTCGAAAAACAAATAAATCGGTGGAAAACTGTCAATATCGCACAGTTTTAATAATTCACAAAATTTAGATTTGATTAACTTTGTTTTTTCTTCAGTAAAATTTTTCAAATCCCGAACGTATCGGAATTATAGTCATCCCTAATGTGAGCATATGTTCGTAATTACTACTGTTACAGCACAATAGACCAGTTTTGTGGATTAACAAAGGTGCAACATAACTGCCAATAATTCGCTGTAAACAAAACCACGTCAAGTGTGGGTAATGAACAGCGAAGGAAAATTTAATGAGCTCATTTTGTTCGTGCGTTCCAAACATAAACGATCATAATTAGTTCCGGTTAATTTTATTGTGGTATCATAAGAACAGGATATTTAAGTGTTATAATTTAATTTCCTGAAAATTCAAAAATATAAAAGAAATTTCATTTATTGAAGTAGTTTCATCTCCATTTTTGCCAATTATTAGTACAAATAGTATCACTGATCTTTTATAGTACCGCCATAACACTAAGAATAAAAAAGATGATGCTTGTGGTCCTATAATTGGAAAGCCGTTCCGGGCTTACACACAAAAACCAGTCCCGAAAATACAAAGAAAGCTGAAAGTCAAAAAGCTACAATTATTCACGTCACTGCTAATAGTTACTTTACTGGGTTAGGGGCCTAGAATATATCCACGGTACGTATGACTGTCGCAAAAAGACGACTAAAATAAATTACCAGAAGGTTCAGTGGTCAAAAATCGTTCTGCGGGTAGTGGCTTGCATTTACAGCAACTTCCGGCAACATCAACAAAAACAACAGCTAATAATAGCTTAAAAATTCAACGGAGAAACACCCTAACCAAGCAAATTGCTCTCTCGCTGAAAAAAAGAAATACGCCCTATAGCCTGTAGCAAATTCTATGGAGGGGCCCTTAGATTTTTCTAGCTGAGATACTTATCGAGTTTATGGTATTAAATAAAACAAAACTGTTGCAAACAAACTTTTCTTTATTTAATTTGGACATTTGAGCATTGCAGCGAACTGACCTAATTCGTCACCAAGACTGTCCTCCAAATCATTTGCGAAAGCACTTAATTTGGTTGTAGATTTTTTCGAAATTTCTTCGTTGCGCCAACTGGCGCCAATTGGAAACACCGCGGGATCGCAAATCGGTCTCCACTTGGTCCTTCCATCGGAGTGGTGGTCTCCCTCTTCCTCTGCTTCCACCGGCGGGTGCCGATAAGAATACCTTCTGGGCTGGAGCATCTTCGCTCATTCGCACTACGTGGCCTAGCCAGCGAAGCCGCTGTGTTTTAATTCGCTGAACTATGTCGGCGTCTGCGTAAAGTTCATACAGCTCATCATTAAATCTTCTTCGGTACTCGCCGTCGCCAACGCGTAGAGGTCCACAATTCTTTCAAAGAACCTTTCCCTCGAATACTCCCAGAGCCGCCTCATCAGATGTTGTTAGTGTCCACGCTTCTGCACCATATAGCAGGACGGGTGCGATGAGTGACTTGTAGAGTGTTATTTTCGTTCGTCGAGAGAGGACTTTACTTTTGAATTGCCTACTCAGTCCGAAGTAGCATTTGTTTGCAAGAGTGATTCTTCGTCGGATTTCTAGGCTAACATTATTGTTGGTATTAATGCTGGTTCCCAGGTAAACGAAGTCCTTTACTATTTCGAAATTATTGCTGCCAACAGTGGCTTGGTTGCCAAGGCGCCAATGCGCTGACTCTTTGCATGATGACAGAAGGTACTTCGTTTTGCCCTCGTTCACCACCAATCCCATTTTCTCCGCTTCTTTTTCTAATTTGGAGTAAGCAGAAGTTACGGCGCGGTTGTTAAGCCCAATGATGTCAATATCGTCAGCATATGCCAACAGTTGGACGCTTTTATAAAATATTGTTCCAGCGCGGTTAAGTTCTGCAGCTTGTACTATTTTCTCCAGCATTAAATTAACGAAATCGCACGATAGGGGGTCACCCTGTCTGAAACCTCGTTTAGTTTCGAACGGCTCGGAGAGGTCCTTCCCAATTCTGACCGAGCTGGTGGTGTTGCTCAAGGTCATTTTTCATAGCTGTATAAGTTTTGCGGGGAAACCAAATTCAGACATAGCGGCATATAGGCAGCTCCTTGTCGTGCAATCGAAAGCGATGATGTGTGTCGATTCTCTTTTCACGGGTTTTTTCCAAGATTTGGCGTATTTTAAAAATCTGGTCGATGGTAGATTTACCAGGTCTGAAGCTACACTGATAAGGTCCAATCAGTCTGTTCACATCAGGCTTCAGTCTTTCGCACAATACGCTTGATAGGACCTTATATGCGATATTCAAAAGGCTGATTCCGCGATAGTTGGTGCAGTTTGCAGGATCGCCCTTCTTGTGGATTGGGCAGAGAACACTTAGATTCCAATCTTCAGGCATGCATTCATCCGACCATATTCTGCTTAGAAGATGATGCATGCGCCTTGACAGCCCCTAGCCTCCGTGTTTGAATAGCTCAGCAGGCAAACCATCAGCGCCAGCTGCTTTATTGTTTTTCGATCGGGAAATTGCTATTCGCACCTCATTATAGTTGGGTTGTGGAACGTCAATTCCATCATCTTCGATTGTGGGCTCGGGTTCGGCATCTTCTCTGGTTTCTTGCTCAGTTTCTCCATTTAAAAGGGCAGAGAAGTGATCCCTCTATATTCTGAGTGCTCTCTGAACATCGGCCACCAGGTCGCCGGTGTCATTCTTACAGGAGTTTGCCCCGGGTTTAAGACCTTCTGTCATTCGCCGAAGTTTTTGATAGAATTTTCGGGCATTATTCCCCTTTGGCCAGCATCTCAAGCTCCTTTATTTCACGCTTTTCTGCCTCTCTTTTTTTCGCCCGGAAAAGCCGCCTCGCTTCCCTCTTCAACTCGCGGTAGTGTTCACACACACTCCTCGTTGCATTCGATCTCAGCGTTGCCTTGTAGGCTTCGTCCTTTCTTTTCGTTGCAGCGCGGCACTCTTCATAATCATACCAGTTGTTTCTTCGCGTTCGCCGGAATCCAATTACTTCTTCGGCTGCGGTACGGAGTGCTCCTGAGATATGATCCCACTGCTCATGCATTCCACTAGGTTGAATTGTGCTCTCGGAGAGCAGGTGTGAGAGGCGATCTGCGAAATAATTGGCGGTCTGTTGCGATTGCAGCTTTTCGACGTCCAGCTTTCCCTGCGTTTTTTGTTGCACCTGTTTTGTCGTACAGAGGCGGGTACGAATCTTGGCTGCTACTAGGTAGTGATCAGAGTCGATGTTAGGTCCTCGTATTGTGCGAACATCTAAAACGCTGGAAGCATGCCGTCCGTCTATCACAACGTGGTCGATCTGGTTGCGTGTTTTTCGATCGGGGGACAGCCATGTAGCTTGATGGATCTTTTTGTGCATAAACCTAGTGCTGGATATGACCATGTTTCGGGCACCGGCGAAGTCGATCAGCCTGAATCCATTTGGCGAAGTCTGATCGTGGAGACTGAACTTCCCGACAGTGGGGCCGAATACACCCTCCTTACCCACCCTGGCGTTGAAGTCGCCAAGCCCGACTTTGATATCATGACGGGGGCAGCGCTCGTATGCTTCTTCCAGGCGCTCGTAGAATGCATCCTTTTCCACGTCGTCCTTCTCTTCCGTCGGTGCATGAGCGCAGATAAACGATATGGTGAAAAATCGTACTTTTATGCGGATTGCAGCGAGACGCTCGTTCACGGGTGTGAACGACAGTACTCAGTGACGGAGTCTCTCTCCCACCACAAATCCCACGCCGAATCTACGCTTGTCTTCATGCCCACTCCAGTAGATGTTACAAGGTGTTCTGATCGTATTTCCTCGCCCCGTCCATCGCATCTCTTGTATGGCGGTGATGTCAGCTTTTGCTTTCCTCAGGACCTCAACCAGCCGGGCAGCGGCACCTTCCCCATTAAGGTACCGGACATTCCAGGTAAATGCCCTTATCTCATAATCCTTATTTCGTTTGCGGGTGTTGTCATCTAAAAAAGGGGTTCTCATATCCGAGGCTTTGTTGTTGAATTTCATTGCAACGTTGTTTTATGTGGTGGGTCCCAAACCCAACGCACAACCCGTTTCACGGGAAGTTGAATTCTATTACACGTTTGTATAGCGAGCCGCTTGATCCAAGACAGACGCCCGCTTGCAGCCGCACCACATGGTGATCAGACGCTGCTGTTTGAACCCCCCAGCAAGCCCTTAAACCGATTATGTCGGAGTGGCCGTACCAGGTTGTCGCCTTCTCACGTTTAGCTCACCACCAAACGGATGTTCGGTGGTTACCCAGAGGATACTTGGGCGCAAAGCCCGGAAGTAGTGAGCTGCTTGAACCGCATGCAAAAGAATCGCTCTGGCCACTCCCAGGTGAATGGCGATCAGAAACTTTCCCCACTTGCGTGTACTTCTGCACACGGTCCCATCCTCCATGGAAGAGACTTTAGTTCTCGGAATATTCCGAAAATGCCAGAAGTTTTATGATAACTGTTCATACGTTTACCTAAAGTAGTGAGTACGTTATCAATGGTGACAATAAACCCCTGAATTTCTTAGCGCTTACTGTCTTTGTGGGTCTAATAAAAATCAAATCTACGACCTGATCCACCCGCATACAGTATAAGTACCATAAGTATTTACATATATCCCTTCTTAAGAAATAACATAATAAACACTTTCGTCAATTTCCATACGAATGGAGTCACGGACATCCAACCAGATAATAAAAAAAATCACAATATATTATAAATTTTCTTCTTAATAATTGTGACTGAATTTAATATATAAATAATACATTTTTATGGTCAGAAAACGTTGGTGCGCAGGGCTCGCAGCATTCGCTACTCTTGCTTCGTGGCTAATCCGGCACTGCCCTACAGGTCTCTCATCTCGCCTGTCCTGATGTATGGCTCGAAATCATAGACAGTGTTTCGAGAATATGGGAAGGCCTTTGAAGAACTTGAGAAAAAGTTCTGCGAAGATTTATGGTTTCTCCCGCTTTGCCAACGGTAAGTATCAGGGGAAATTTAAGGACGAGGTTTACGAGCTTCTCTTAAATATCAGCATAGTGCAGCTAATTAAAGTTCGAAGACATCGATGGTCAGGTTATGTAATGCGAATGAACAAAGATGCACCAGCCCAGAAGGTGTTTCTGATTTTGACAAGGAAGGCGAGATCACCATTAAGTTGGAAAAAACTTGGAGGCTATGACGTGGCCCTTCGTGTTTTTAAACGACGGCAGTTATCTTTAAAATGGCATGCTTTGCAACGCAAGGGCCAAAGTCGAGTAACTACCGATCTATGATGATTACGAATCGCGAATGCTTTTTGCAAATATGTTTTTTCTTTATAAAATAAATGATTTTTGTTTAGAGACTGTTTTATACTATAAATGCTGATAAAAATATGTTTTAATACAAATAAAGAATTTACATGTATTTCAGTTGTTGTTATTGTAGCAGTGGATTTTATTCATTAGCGCTGCTTGCATTTATCTTTAAGTTGCATAGGAATTTATGACTTTGGAAAGTAGGCAAAGTGCAAATTAAGCACAGACAAATAGAACATGCGAAAGCTCTAAGGCTTGCTAACACTAGCACGTCCTAAATATAATTAAGACCATACTTATATATATTTTGGTTGCATTTGGTACATCGTCGGTATTTATGTTCATATGCATGCTGTATGTATGCATGTTTGCAAATCTACTTGAATAGCAATTCATCACTGGCACTTGCAGGTGGAATATATCTTCGTGGCTATGTAGCACACGGAATATGTGACACAGCGACCGGACAAACAAATGTGTTCAATCCGATTAACGAATTTTTATACCAATGTTTAGTGATATACATATGTATGTGCATAAAGATGTTTGTATGCCTAAAGTAAAGATTTAAATAAAAAAAGCCAAAACCACAAGATACTTACCTTTTGGCTTCCGTCCACAATTTTGATCCTCAACTGATGCAGAAAATATAGTATGCGAATAGACTCAAACCCAGACTAATTGCGGTTGGGATGTATCGTAAGGTGAAATTCATTTTTCATCCAATATATGAAAAAGTTCTTCAAATAAACAGAACTTATTTTTCTCTTTTGGAAGGTGAGGCTCTCCAATGTAATCAGCTATTATATATCTTCTACTGCAGAGAAGTGACAGAAGGACTTAACCACCATAAGATAACAAATATCACTCAACAAATACTTCTACAATTGTAAATTATTGGATTAATTATTCACAATGTTATCTTTTTGTTTAAAAATATTAACAAAAATATCATGAATGTTATTTGGACTATTTTACTAGACTTTGCAAAATATAATCCTACCTTAAGCTATCAAATTATTCATATCTATGTAAACTGAAAAATCTATAAATAGCTTATTATATGCGAAGAACTGTTATACCTTCTTAGCGATAACGGATGATACATGGAAGCAGCAGGTAACGTTAGGCCATACTCCATTTCCTTCCTTAGGGTTTTATGAGATTTTTCATTCCAATTTTTTCATATATTTCGCGGAAGTCAAAAATTTCGAATAAAAATACGCACGAAAATGATATGTAATTAATCGTAAATTAGTGATGTGCGATTAATCAACTATTGATTAATTAATCGGATAATAATATTTGTCGATAAATTAAAACGACTAAAAATAAAATAAGATAAAATATAATAAAATAAACTAAACAAATAAGGAAGTCTAAGTTCGGGTGGAACCGAACATTATGTATCTGGTAATGATCTACTATGGCATACCAATTTACGCAGGTCTATTTTAATACTTTACAGGTCGTGTTATAAAGCCAGCGAATTGTTGTCAATAAAAACACTTCTGTTAAGAAGTTTGAGGGGTAAATTAATTTAAAAAAAATTTAAATGTCTGGCGCGATATACAACAGGTATGTCATCATAAAGCTCCTAAGAGATTTTTGCGTCGAGCTTCCCTTCCGATTTGTGGTGTCCCGTTTTAAATTTTTTTCTACAAATTGGCGGGACCTACAGATTTTAGCCGACTTAGAGCGCCATCTACAAAGAAGATGAATTTTTGCTGACAAAGACACTCGGAGAGTTTACCAAACCACTGACGAGGGGCGACCCCGTTTTGAAAAACTTGTTCAAACCGCTTTTTACCAGTCCCAGGACTCGAACCTTGGACCCTCGGTGTGATAGGCCGACAACACTACCGCCACACCACGGCGGCTGCCATTAATTTATTTGTATATAAATAGCTTCCCTACCAACAACTGCTAACCACATTTTTTCAAAATACCAATACATGCACATTTTATGTTTGAAAAATTGTGCGTTCAAATAGACAGACGGACATGGCTAAATACACTCGGCTCATCGTCTGTATTATTTCAGTTTACTTATAGATGGGCTCATCTCTTCTTCTTCTCATACTTACAAACATTTCATGTTCATCAAAGGTATGAAAATCAAAAAAGATATATAGTTTCCCTATTGCAGTGGAGTATTAACAACTTGCCCGGATATTTTACTTGTGTGTTATCCTTTTTGCCTAATTATTGGCAGCAGTCTTCTACATACTATGAAGAAGCAGCTGACCAATTTTCATTGAAATCTCTAGTTGAAAATACAAGCAATCACCTTTGAACATAGCAGAATTTTTATGTTGAAAAGTGGGCGGCGCCATGCCTACTTCCCCAAAATCCACAATATTTTTTTGCGGTCGAGTTTTGCTCAAAAAGCTTATTATGTATGCAAGATCTTATTGATATAGCTTGCATACATTTTACAAACAAATTTTTCAGAACTAGAAAAAAACTGGGCGTGACCGTTGACCGATTTCGCCCATTTTTAAAACAAACATTTAACTTTATATGTCCAACATTTTCGCAAAATATCGTTTCGATAAATCAATTTTTTCCGGAGTTATGGCACAAAATCAAAATCTTTCATATAAAAGTGGCCGTGAACCTTAACCGATTTTTCCCATTTTTCCCAGAACATTCCTTGTATTAATTTAAATATATCTTTGAACAAGTTTTGATTTATGATTAATATTATTTCTTAATTTGACTTAATCAAAAGTGGGCGGTGCCACACCCATTTTAAAAATTTCTTTGAAAAATTTATTTTCTGCCTTAACGTTAATGTACACACCAAATTTTATCCTTATAAGTGTATTATGTACTGAATAATCCATTTTTTTCGTATTTTTGAAAATATTCTATATATAAAAAGTGGGCGTGGCTATAATCCGATTTCGCCTATTTTAAATAGAGCTCGAGATGAGGGCCAAGGAACCTGTATACCAAATTTCATTAAGATATCTCAAAATTTACTCAAGTTATCGTGTTAACAGACGGACGGACGAACGGACATGGCTTAACAAATTTATTTTTTCCTCCTGAACATTTTGATATGTATAAGTCAATATCTATCTCGATCTGTTTATGCCGTTACATACCACCGTTAGGCGTAACACTACTAGGTATAAAAAAAGAAAATAAATGAATGAAATAAAATAATTAAATTGAATCAAACGAAATAAAATGGAATAAGAAAATAAAATGAAATGAAACGAAATGAAATGCAACAAAATTAAATAAAAATTAGTAGTAAAATAAAATAATAAAAATTTGATAATTTAATTGAATTTATTTGCAGAATACTGTAAAGATATTTATGTGTGTCAAACTTCACTTTACCAAAAATGTTAGCAAACATTTTACTTCTTGTGAAGTATTAAGTAGATTAAATTTTTTAATCCTGTAAAGTTTTGTAAAATATTTTTTCAAACCATCAGCTGATACAAAAGAGTATCGTTTCTCACAGTTTCGTTACCCCTTTCGTACAGCGTTTATAAATACAATTCCGATTCGTTACTGTTGAACATACTGAACTTTAGTTTACAGCCTTGCAACCCACATATTTACAACCTAATACAACTCTGTATTCAATACTTGTACCAATCTTTTGTATAACCAAAATGGCACTTGAATTATAGCCTTTGAATTGAACAAACGTTTGTCGTTATTAAATGGACTAAAGAACGTAAGTACATACTAGCGCGAGTGTGTATTGCTAACAGGTTATGGGCCCAGGCTCGTAAAACCATTGTATAATAAAAGTCAAGAAGATGAGTTCTTCATTATATAATATTGAAAAACTGAGTGACTCCAACCACGATTCCTGGAGCCTTCAAATAAAAAGCGTTCTTGTCCATCAAGATCTATGGGGCGTTGTATCGGGCGAAGATGCCAAACCAATTGAGACTGCTACAAATGAAAAAGAGGTAAAAGCTTGGAAAGTAAAAGACGAGAAGGCATTAGCGTCGATTATTTTAAGCACAACACCATCACAAATTTCTTATGTCAAAGATGCATCATCAGCAAGTATAGCGTGGACTACATTACGAGAGATTCATCGACCAAGGGGGCCAATACGTAAGGTAACTCTTTTTAAACAATTGCTTGCATTGAGAATGGGCGACCACGAGTGCGTACAACAATATTTGTGCAGTTTTTCATCTACTGTGGACAAATTGGCAGAGATAGGAGTCAGTCTCCAGGAGGAATTATATGTAATTATGCTGCTCGCCAGTTTGCCCAAGTCATACGAAAGCCTTGTCGTTGCACTTGAAAGTAGAGATGACTTGCCAAAATTAGCTGCTTTGAAAATAAAATTAGCTGAAGAGGGTGAGAGGCGAAAAATCGTACGGAACGAAGAATCACCTGACAATAAAGTTGAGGTATTTATGGCGCGTTCGGATAGCGGAAAAAGAAACATGAAAAAGAATACCAACAATAGCAGATATGACAGTAACAGAAAAAATTCGATCAAGTGTTATAATTGCGGTCGTAGAGGTCATTATGCTGGTCAGTGCAAAGAAAAGGAATCAAAGCGAGACCAAAAGCAAATGTCGTTCTCTGTTCTAAATTCGGCGACGTCAAACATGTTGCGATCTAATGTTTGGTGCGTTGATAGCGGCGCATCGTCTCATCTATGCTGTAACAGAAATGCATTCACAACATTGCAAGAGTGGAATGAGGTAATAACACTTGCGGGGGAGAATACGATTAAAGCTGAAGGCATAGGCGAAGTAAAAATAAAAACTCAGTGGTTTGATATAACCCTCAAACACGTTCTTTATGTACCTGGTATCCAATGCAACTTTATTTCTGTCGGCAAAGCAGTGCAAAACCATTTGACAGTCAAATTCTCAAGTAAGTTTGCAAGTATAATAAACGCAGAAGGCAAAACAATTCTTGTGGCGCAGAGAGTGAATGATTTATTTTTATACGAAGCCGTGGATAATAATTTATTTGTTGCTAAAAGTGCTAGTGAAGAGGCCATGAAGTGGCATATGCGGTACGGCCACCTAAATTTTACAAATTTGAAGCAATTAATGCAAAAAGATATGGCATTTGGAATGAATGTAGAAATACACGAACATTTGGATTGTGATATATGCTTAAAAAGTAAATGCTGTGCAAAACCTTTTACAAATGCAACAACAAGAGCCACAGAAGCATTGGAAATTATCCATACTGACTTATGTGGACCGGTGAGTAAAGCTTCAAATGGTGGTGCGCGCTACTTTTTAACATTTATAGACGACTGGTCAAGATTTGTGTTCGTATATTTTCTTAAAAACAAATCTGAGGTCTTTGAAAAATTTAAAATGTTTCAATGTTTTGCTGAGCGACAAACTGGCAAGAAAATTAAAGCTATACGCAGTGATAATGGCACAGAGTTTGTAAATAATGTTTTTAATGAATATTTGCAGAAGTTAGGCATAAAGAGACAGCTTTCAGTTCCGTATACCCCACAACAAAACGGCGTGGCAGAACGATTCAATCGTACCCTTGTGGAAATGGGGAGATGCATGATAGTAGGTGCTGGAGTAAAAGAGAATTTGTGGGCAGAAGCGATAAACACAGCGGCTTATTTGCGCAACAGGTCACCAACAAAGGCTTTGGATAACAAGACTCCATACGAATTATGGTTTAATAAAAAACCAAATGTGGCACATCTTAGAGTATTCGGATCTGTAGCTATAGCACTCGATAAAACACAGCGAAACAAATTTAAACCAAGAGGCAAAGAATATACCATGGTAGGGTATTCAGAAAACTCGAGAGCATATCGGTTATTCGACAAATGCACAGGTAAAATTATTATAAGTCGAGATGTTTATTTTATTGAAAATGAAATAAGAGAAAGTACAAATGTAAAATTTGAAGTCCCTTTATCTGGCGGTATTAATGTGAGCAGTGACAAATCTGACTCTAACGATTATATAGATGTTGTTGAAGATGTACAAAAATGTGAAAGTGTTAGCGTGCCTGAGCAGGCAAATGAGTCCTTCCACGATTCCAATAGCATAAGTGATGACGAGACCCAAAACAAAAGAGGGCCTGGTCGACCAAAGTTGGTTCGTACTGGTGGTCCGGGAAGGCCAAAGAAGCAATATAATGTTCTAAATTTTATCAATGCGGATGATGTTCAGGTACCCGAAACCGTGCATGAGGCATTAACTAGCGAGTACTCACATGAGTGGTGGAAAGCTATGCAAAGCGAATACAATGCATTAATAGATAACGAAACTTGGCAATTAACTGAGCTGCCAAAAGGGCAGGAAGCTATAGGCTGCAAGTGGGTTTATGCGCTTAAGCGTAACAAGGCAGGAGACGTCGAACGGTTTAAGGCGCGACTGGTAGCAAAAGGCTTCGCGCAGAAGTACGGCGTAAATTACAGTGAAACCTATTCTCCGGTAGTAAGGTATGAAACCATACGAATGGTGTTCGCATTAGCAGCTGAGTATAAGCTTCGTTTACATCAAATGGATGTTTCCACAGCCTATTTGAATAGCGAATTAAACGACGAAGTTTATATAGTACAGCCAGAGAAGTTTGAAAATAAAGATTTTCCTAGTAAAGTTTTAAAATTAAATAAAGCTCTTTATGGGTTGAAACAGAGTGGACGTCAGTGGAATACAAAATTAAATAAAATTTTGAATGAAATTGGTTTTTATAGATGTGAAAGCGAACCATGTTTATACACTAAAAACCATAATGGTAAAATCAATCTGATAGCGGTATATGTAGATGATTTACTTATTGCAGGCTCTGACATTGAGGAAGTAAAATATGTAAAAACTGAAATTTCGAAAAGAATCAATGTTAAAGACAAAGGTGCAGTGAGCCATTTCCTAAGTATGGAAGTAGACCGAAATGGTGATACGGGTGCAATTGCTATTAGCCAAAGAAGCCAAATAAAGCAATTATTATCAGAGTACCGACTAGAGGTATGTCGACCTGTGGTGACACCATTAGAACCAAAATATCAGATAAAATGTGAAAACGAAAAATGTAGTAGAGTTGATTCTACAAAATATCAATCTCTAATTGGCTCATTAATGTACATCGCTATTATGACAAGGCCTGATATATTTCATTCCGTTTGCAAATTAGCACAGAAAAATGCAGACCCACATGAGGAGCATTTTATTGCTGCCAAGCGTATTTTAAAATATTTAAGTAAAACTATAGACATGAAATTAAGGTATCAGCAAACTGGGAAAACAATTCAATGTTTTGTTGATGCAGACTGGGGAGGCGATACTGTTGACCGAAAATCGTATACTGGGTATACATTCATGCTAGCAGGTGCAGCTTTTTCATGGGAATGTAGAAAACAAACAACAGTAGCACTCAGCAGCACCGAAGCTGAATATATGGCCCTATCATCAGCAGCAAAGGAAGCTATTTACATACGTAACCTACTAAAAGAGTTGAACTTGTACAAAGAAGGTCCGATAACAATCTATGGAGATAACTTGAGCGCGATGCATTTAGTTAAGAACCCTGTATACCACAGTCGAAGCAAACACATCGACATACGTTACCATCATGTACGAGACACTTATCAGAACGGTCAAATAGAGCTTGAATATTGCAACACTGGTGAAATGATAGCTGATATATTTACAAAAAATTTACCTAAGTCTAATCATGTTAAGTTAACACAAATGTTAGGCTTAAGTTAAATATGTTTTTCTAAATACAGTAAATATGTGATTTGAGGAGGAATGTTGAACATACTGAACTTTAGTTTACAGCCTTGCAACCCACATATTTACAACCTAATACAACTCTGTATTCAATACTTGTACCAATCTTTTGTATAACCAAAATGGCACTTGAATTATAGCCTTTGAATTGAACAAACGTTTGTCGTTATTAAATGGACTAAAGAACGTAAGTACATACTAGCGCGAGTGTGTATTGCTAACAGTTACATACCTGTAGAACAATAACGAAACAGAAACGCGTTCTTAGGTCTGCATCGAATAGTTCGAAGCCGATCTCTTCTCTCAATTAAAACTAAGGTGTGTTACTTTCCAAGTTTTACTACTTTCGCAAAACACACTCTACCGTGTCGGCGGTTAACGATTTTTTTGTTTTATGGAAGTATAAAATATTTGGCTGAATTTATTTAATAGTAACTTCATGAGCACTTACGAGGTGTGTTCAAAAAGTATCGCGAGGTGTGTTCAAAAAGTATGTCTCTCACTTATGCCGACAAGCTCAGCCATTTTGAATGTTCAGTTAATTGTTGACAGCTGCTTTGCTTGCACGTGTTTTGGATCGTCTTCGATTTTTACCTATTCAAAAAAATGGATCAAAGAACCTGTATCAAATTTTGTGTGAAAAACGAAATTAAGTGCGCGGATGCATTCCGAATGTTGACTGTGGCATACGGAGAAGCTACCTTGGACCGAAGCAACGTTTATCGGTGGTACAAAATGTTCTCAGAAGGCCGAGAAGATGTGCAAAGAAGAACAAAAATTGGCTTTTGCACCACGATAACACCCCTGCTCACGCATCGTTGCTTGTGCGCGACTTTTTGGCCAAAAACAACACACTAATGATGCTGCAGCCACCGTATTCCCCAGATCTGGCCCCCTGTGACTTTTTCTTGTTCCCTAAACTGAAGAGGCCCATGAAAGGACGACGTTACGCTTCTCTTGACGAGATAAAGACGGCATCGAAGGAGGAGCTGAACAAGATACAAAAAAATGATTTTTTGAAGTGCTTCGAAGATTGGAAAAACCGTTGGCACAAGTGTATAATATCTCATGGGGATTACTTTGAAGGGGACAAAATAGATATTCATGAATAAATAAATAATTTTTGAAAAAACACAAAATTCGCGATACTTTTTGAACACACCTCGTACCTAATATACATTTATAGCGTTATGTTGTCTATCCGGCATTTGATGTCTACAAAAATAAACAATTACGCTAACTTGCCCAACTACCGGCTTATGATAGTCGCTCTCAGCAACACTTATACTCATATACAAGGTGGCGCAAAAGTAATCCTCCTATCAGAAAATGCTATAAATTTTGCGATTGGCCCCTAAAGTCAGTTCTGTTTTGACATTTGTGTAGTAAACACATGCGAAATACACGTTAATAAACAATGTTACGCTACACTGCTCCCGAACGCGGAATATTGCTGACTATTTTTTTGACCAATAATCGGTCGGGGCCAAACGGTTACTGTGAATGGTGAGCGCCACAGAGCAATGATCAACGAGTTCTTTTTGCCGCAACTTGATGAATTGGGATTGGAAAACATGTGGTTCCAACAAGACGGTGCAACAGCACACACTGCACGTGCCACAACCGATATGCTGAACATCGGAAGCTTACTTTTGCGCCACCTTGTACATATTTAAATACCACTATGTTGACGGTTATTACCAATGGCTCTTAAACTACTTTCCTTGCGGAAGGTACTTGTAAGGTAATTGTTGTTGTACATACAACGAGCCTCTAATAATAATACATACAATACAATGACTCAAAAAACAAATTGATATGTATTTACATAAGACACATGTATGTACATATGTAATTCCTTGAGCTCAAATACAAGTTTTTCTATATTTGTCTATGGCATCTTGCAAATTCACGATTATAGATTAACCACGCACGTGCTTAACTGTGAATGCTGTTGTTGTACGCATTTTAATTGTACATTCACAGCTACAAGTTTACTTAATCTTCAACACTATAAGTTAGTTGTCTGGTTTAGATATTCGAGTGTTAAAACTAGAAAACAAAAAAAAAATTGTCAACTTAACGTTTCTTCACTTTGGCTCTTTGAGGTTAAATTAATTAACCGTAAATAATTATAATTTCAACACGTTGTCGCAGTTGACGTTTCTGCATTTTTAACATGTCTTTATTTGTCTGATAAATAATAAGTTATATAATAATGTCATTGTGATACATATTCCTGAAAAAAAATTGTGTATTACTTACAAGGGTGGAAAAAACTACGGATCTTATAATAACTGTAATGAATGAATTTTTCGAGTTCCATACTGTTTTTTACAATTTTTGTAAAATATTAATTTTTGCAATTTTATTTGCACGTTGTATCAGCTGACAAAATGAAATTTTTTTTCAAAAATTTCAAGGCCCTTATTCCCCTTCGCGCGTCGCTTAAAAATATACGTGACTTGTCAAGATTTTTACTATGGCTAGTGAATCGAACCGAAACATTCGCTTTAAACTTCAAAATCAAGCGAATCTAAAAAATTAATCTATTACCATGGCCAGTAAACATGTCGCGTTATTCGAACAGCTGAGCAGGTTCGTCTTGTGTCAAAATAAAAACTTTCTTTGGAATCTGACAGAAGAAGCCACCAAAGCAAGAACAAAACACATGAAGGGTATATACAGCCACAGTGTAACAGTGAGCCAAGTAGCCAAAATAAAAAACGTAAACATGCTTATTTGACAATTCGCTTGAATGTATGAGTTAAAAATTTTCATTACATGTCGTTTGTTTTAACCCGAATAAATTTTATTTTGCTTTTTTTCTCTGCATTTAATTCCAATTTGGAAAAGGAAAAGATATTGACATTGTATTATATCAAAATACATGGTGCGCAAATCGTTTTTATTTGCACAGTGGTACTAATACGTTTTTATTGCTAATTGTTAGAGGGATCGCAATAATAGTTTTATTACTACTAAAGATGTGGGAATTTAATGAATCAACTTTGAATGCATATCATCTGCAATCATCTAGTCCTTTATACAGAAAATTACATACTCGTATCAGTAGAATTCCACCAATTTGTTGAGAAAGGGAAGATTAGAAGCTATATTACGGTAAATTCAAAAACAAATGCAGTATGTATGTGGCGATCGTTAGGTGTGTTCGGCGAGGAAGCTTGCAAGAGTTTTATGGCCTGCCGATTAGCACGAGGCATAAGTAAAGAAAGAATTGAGTCAAGCTCTCTCGAAACCGCAAAAATTAAAAAGGAATTTGTAAACACTTCCAAGCAAAATAGCTGCTGTTGTTTTCATGCGTTGATAACAAAGTTTGAAGTTTTTATTGCTGTTTTGCTTACTGACGATTGATCAGCTTTTTTCACTTGAAAATCTTACTACTGAAATCTCCCCAACAGGAACTTGCAGCTTCCTCAGCTTTTCCCAATTAAATGTCAAATGCGTTCTGTCCCTACAAGTTTCAATAGTTTTATAAAATTTTTAAGCTCCTTTAACAGAGCCATTACCTAATCAATATTTGCGCAGAAATGGGGGAACCACACTATATATAAAAAAATATATACATACATATATATTTCTTATGCTAGCATACGAGAGGTATGTGAAATAGTAACTGGAGCTTTTGTGAACTTTTCGTTTAGTTTTTTTCAACGGGTTAATGAAAACAAATTACTGGCACATACGAATTATTTCACATACATATTGTCAGATAAGCATGTTGTCAGCGGCTGGCTCACTGTTTCACTGTGCATACAGCAACGAATTCGACTTGACACGAACTTCTTATTGGGCTATGTCTATTCAAGTTTGCAACTCGACACAAGCTCGTTCGACGCAAGTGTCAGAATCTTGCGAAACAGTTTTGAAGGTAACTAGTAAAAAAATATTTAAAACACACAAAACGAACCGATAGAGCTTTCGCTAGCAGCTAAAGTTCTTTGCACTCAAACATTTCTGGCCATTTTTTCGACAGTAAAAGGCGCCTCGTTTGCATCTTCAGTTAAGTTGCGAAGCAATTGGAGGTCTGTTGCATTTGTGACTTGCTTGTCCATGAAACCTTTTTTCGCACAGGTAACGGAATTTTCTTTTGCACATCATTCTCTATTTATTTTTATACTGACAGCAATTTGGTGTGAAGGTAGTGTTGCCGGCCTACCACACCGAAGGTCCATGGTTCGAGCCCTGGTACAGGTAACATCAAAAGTGATTTGAAAAAATTTTTCAAAACGGGGTCGCCCCTCGGCAGTGGTTTGGCAAACTCTCCGAGTGTATTTCTGCCATGACAGGCTTCTCAGCAAAAATTCGTCTCCTTTGTAGATGCCGTTCGGAGTCGGCAAAAAACTGTAGGTCCCACCAATTTGTAGGGAAAAATTCAAATCGGCACACCACAAATTGGAAGAGAAGCTTGGCGCAAAAATCTCTTAGGAGGTTTATGATGATATACCTGTTGTATATCGCGCCATAGATAGATAGACAGCAATTTATTTCAGGCGAAATGGTATGTTCGCTAACCATAATACTTAGCGTAAGGCGACTTGCCAAATAAGGCGAATCGACAATTTTAAGCGACGCTCGAGCGATAATAAAGGCCTAAGTTTTCTTTAAAAATCAAATGTTAACTAGTCGCTTGCGAGATAGCAAACCAAAATTATAAGCGCCTGCTGTCTTATTTTTTTGTTGCTTTCAATTCAATATTTTTTTAAGCTAACAGAAAAACTCTTGTCTTGCTTTACAAGGCCTATCATACTTTCTTATACGAGTATTATATATACACATGGCTCTCTTACAGAGTAAGAGTGAGAGAATGTCTTATAATAAAGCCAATAAAGCTTTTTAGCTTACATCAATATATTTTGGTTACCGTAGGTCAGCTGTCAATAAATTCAGACCAAAAATTCAAAAATCCTGTTTTTCAGGATTAAAAACATCAGAATAAAAGTTTTCACCGCCTATTTTTTACCCGGTATTTTAGTACATATATGTATGTATTTTGAGCCCCTTCAGATGCATTTACATTTACAAGGCCCCACCGTGTGAGCTCGAGTTTCGTACTCTTATTTTGCTTTGAAATTTGCACAAGTTTGCACTAATTACCAGATACTCCAACTTTTTATAAACTTGAGGACAACTTGCAGTGGTGAAAATATTTATTTGCATACTTTAACTAGTACAACGGGTATTTAAAATAATGAAAGTAATACATTGTACATACTTTTTAACCAAGGTATTAGTATTAAGATATTTAAAAAAATTCATATTTTTGGTTTCGAGTCATTCCAACGAAGTAGCTGCCCCTAATAAAAAATATTAATGATGCAGACTTTGTTTTAATTATGAAAAAAGTGAAAAAAATATTCATCGGTTTAAGAAATATTTCTAACTTTTTTGTTGTAACTTAGAATACTCTAAATTTTCTACTCAATCAGAAATCTAAAATCTAAAATGATATATAAACTAAAAGCAGTATGTGACAATGCTGAAAGAAATATTTTCAAGAAAGAGGAACGAAATGTGAATCTCTCGAATCATTAGAAAACGCTCTCTATGACTCTGCCGTTGAAGACTCTTATGTAAACTGGATAGGGTCGACTCTGTAGTAGAAATTGTTCTCTCAAAGCTTGGAGGTAGTGACCACATAGCACATCTGTGGAAGAGTGGTGCCATCTAACCACTCCTCTGGCTCTGTGCTATTTCGTTCACTCTACAGAAATGGAGTTGAAGTGGTGGCCTCAAGAGCTAGTGCTCTCCACCACTAGCAGGATAATAACACGCTTTTACTCATCTTCTCTTGATGGTCATATGAGAAATTTCATAGAACTGTCTGTTCAGGATTGTTAAGTTTAAGATTGTACCTTCTTCGAGGAAAGGGAAACTTAAGCAGAAATTACATTTCAGTTTTCACGGATATATGCAAAATGTATTTCGAAGGAGTTCGAATATTTTAAATACTCCTAGCCGTGTCTTTATCAATGGTCTCCCGTACTCAGTGAGCATACTTCAATCCGACATCAATACTACCCACCAAGCATGAAAAGAGCAGGATGGATTTTCGCTTTCTCGGCTCAGCATGCTCTTCATGTTTTAGAACCGAAGGAGGTCCTGCTACTTATAAGAAGCCGTATCCCTCAGCACTGGGTGGGTCAGCCTAATAAAAAGTGGAATCAGGTCTGCATCGTCTGACTGTAGACTAGCTAGAGTTAAGTACGATTATTAAAAGTTCTCAAGAGGAAAATTCTTATTCACATAGATCAACCGGACACAAAACTATTCTGGTGCACGTAGCATGTATGGTCATTGAACACAACTTTCGGGAGCAGGATAAACGGTATATCCTTCTTTGAAAATGGAAAAATCCTTGTTTGAAAGTCTCGTGGAATTCCGGGTTATTAGGACAGAGGAACTTCTGAAACTTTTGAAGATTGTTTGAGTGCAAAGTCGACTTAAAAAACTATTTATAGTTTTTCTGAAGTGAAAGCATCCACTAAGAAAGGCGGATGTTTAAGTTGCCCTACTTGTCACTTTCGCATAAACTTAAATTAACTCATTATTCATATCCGACTTCTAGTATTAAAAATTAAAAACTTTTTAAATGATTGGCTGAAGAGAAATTACCTAAAATTTGAGTAGTATCTACTACTAAAATGCCCCATACGCTACCTTGGAATGCGTCTTCGCCAAAATCAAAAAATAAAGTTGTCGCTTTGGTCTGATCAACATACAACTTTATTTTTTGTAAATGTGGCATTGACAGTGATTTTTCAATTAATCCTTTGCTGACCGCTACAAATACTTACTTACATATATTATGTGCATTGAAGCTATTGGAAGGCAAAAATAAATATTGACCGAAATACTTCTCAAATGAAAGTTAGTTAATAACTTTTTAGTGAAATCAGTTTAGAGATTTAATTTATTATAAAATATGCACTTATGAACATATATATATTACAGACAAGCACCGGTAATTGAATGATCATAGTAAGTGAACTGGTTGTATATTATACTGGGCAAATAAATATTTTTGAAAACTATATTGATATTGCTTTTCAGAACGACGAAAAAAGTACTGTAAAAGTTTCAGGTCATACTATAAATTAAAAATTATTAATTAATTAAAAAAAAAAAAAAATTGTTTCTATTGGCCCAGTCTAATATATGTATATTTGCCCAGTCTAATGTATGTATATTGGCGCGGTCTAATACAAATTCATATAAGTATTTACTAGTCTAGTTTATTAAATGCGAAAATCTTTGAAAAGTTTTTGATTTGATCGCTGTAAATATTTGGATGCTTAATTATGAGTTAAGTATTGGTTTTCATCCATGCATGTTGTAGTTAGTAAAATTTATTTTTAACCATCAATTTCAATGATGACTAAATGGCATTGACTTTGAAACTGTTGACATTATCATACTATACGAGTGTTTACTGAGTATATAATTTGATTGTACAATGGCGTGGTTTTCATATTTATTTATGTGTGCGATGAACATGCAACGTAACCAATTTCAAATGTACTAGCAAAAGTTTATTCATTTTATAGAACTAAATTGTAGAAGTGAGGACTTATTTAATTTTGTTTCGGTCACACATTTTTTTAATCAACAAAAGTTAAATCTGAATGATACGAAACACTGAAGATGGCAGAACTCCGAAAGCAGTTCGTCACTAAGCCATATTTGTCAAGAGGTTGCTGAAAATCGTTCCTTTATTCATGACCAACAACAGTCTTTTAAAGAATGATGTTTTATGAAGTAAGAAAAATCGGCTGAATATATAGAACCAAGTAGGAAGTAGTTTAAATCCTTGGACTTTCAGAGAATAATGGGAATACCAAGCATTAACACTATAGAAACAATTAGCAAGTGACCAAAAACGCTCATATTTCTTTGTGATTTTGTGCAATATAAAATCTATTGGAAAGTCTCAATAGTCTGCTCTGGGAAATTTTGTAACAAAATTTTTCGTTTCATATTGACACTATATAACAGCGTAGGTATGATAAAATTTGTAAACGCTTTTCGAAGGTGACTAGTAATTTGAGGGTCACTGCTATAAAAAAAATATCTAGATTAAATGCTGCAAATATGCAAATTGTAACACGCAACACAATAACTGTTCATCGCTATACAATAATAAAGAGTAACAAACCGACATAAAATGCATGAAAATTTGAATGCACTAAACACTTCACCAACCACTCAATGCTTACTGGTAGTGAAACTCCATTTCAATTAACATTGACTTTTGATTTTCAGTACAGTTTCGCTTTCATTAACATTAAAGTTTATTTTTAATGAAACTACATCTCTATTACTAGTCAAATTTTTATTAAGTGGATATTTTTCTGCCATAGCATTACTGTAAACTCACCTAAATTTATACTTAAATAATTTAATTGATAGATTTCAGATTGGAACCATTATAATCAGTAAAAAATCAGCATTTGCAAGTGAGAGCCTATGTTTGTGTTACCTCGGCTAAGACCTACGAATTCGTAGCAAGTTGTTCGAACATACCATTCTATCCACTCTATCTTGTTTTAAATCACGCAATCATATACAAATCATTATATAGGTTTTGATTTAACTCTAATGAAATTGCGACAGTGGCTGCCTAGATGTATGGTATACGGACCGTTAAATTTGATTAGTGCTTAATAATCAATCAGTTAGACGTCTTTTTAAATTGGTAATGATTATTTTAATTGTTTTTTAGAAGAAATAAAAAAAAAAAATCTAACAAAAATCAAAAATAATTAAAAAAAAATTAAAAATAATAAAAAAAAAGTTGTTTTTATTACTTTTGATTATTTTTGAGTTTTTTTGATTATTTTTGATTTTTTCCGTATCTTTGATGTGTATATTTATGCGCTTTCAGAACAATACTGCCAAAAATAAAAAAAATATTAAAACAAATCAAAAATAATCAAAATAATGAAAACAATTTTTTTTTGATTATTTTTGATTGTTTTCAACAATCGTAAAAAATCATGATTTTTTTGATTCCTTTTTAAATTAATTGAAAAATATTCTTTAAAAATTGAAAGTAGTTGGTAATCAATCATTAAATGGATTATCAAGAAAGTAACTAATCAAACGGGTAATCATTATGATTAGTAATCATTATTTAACATGTCTGATGGTACAATATTGCAAACGCTCCTGTTAAAAGTTACGCATACGCAGTGGCGCACCACTTTTTATCCTTACAGCGAGGAGAAAAACTTTAAAATTATATTATTGGAACAACTCTTTTGGAAACATTGACAAAAATCTTTGTAGGGATTTTGCTAGATAAAATTAACAATAATTTTAAATAATTGAAAAATAAATTTTTGGCACCATATACTTCCGAAGAGATTTTTGCGCCGAGCTTCACTTCCAATGTGTGGTGTGCTGCTTTGAAATTGGCGGGTTCTACAGGTTTTGCTGACTCCGAACAGTATCTGCGAACCAGATGACTTTTTGCTGAGAAGCCTCCCAAGGTGACCACGTTTAAAAAAAAAACTTTTTCAAATCACTTTTGATGGTGGGTTATCTTTTGGAAATTAGTTTTATTATTATTATTATTAAAAAACCACAAAACTATTCAAATGTGAGCATATTTGTTTGAGTGAAGTAATATGAATGCCGGGACCGTCGTAAAGTACACATGTGCCTGCCCTTGTTTGCAGAACGCGCCATCTCACAATATGTTTCAAAAGCACACTGTCTGAAAGAAAATTCAATACATTTTCAGCTGAGGTAGGGAATTTTTTGGATCAAATGTGAGATTGGGGTATTTTGAAAAATATTCTGAAAAGGATGCATTTTGAGAGTGGTATAGTGAGCATGGGTAGGCCTATCGAAACAAAGATCTTTAGACTTTTCTTTTGATATCATTTTGTACTTTAAATGGACGATCACCCTATTTCAAGATGTTTTTAAAAAGCGCTCTATTGCAGAATTTGTCTGAAAAAAGGCGCTCATGAGTTATATGGTACGAGTTGAGGTGAAGAAAGTTGAAAAAATTTGGGCCGATTTTTAAAACACTTACAAGTTGTAATTTGTTGTGCTAAAATGTGGTGAGCTACAAAACTGTATATAATTTCAATTCAAGTATCTACGGTAATGAGGTAAAAACCTGATAGGTCCACTTCTCACTCAAAACTAATGGTGATAAAAAGAGGAACTGGTTCTGCACATAGTTGAGAATGTAATTGCTTAGCTTGCTGTTCATAAGCGCTGAAAAAGGCTAAAAGTAAAATGTGCTAAGTACAAAAAATTTAAGGAAAACTGCTCACTCCATACATTTCAATACAAATTTAGTTTGTACCGCGGCACAGCCGATATTCGTATTTTTTTTCTAGTCTTTATGCATATCCTTAAAATTTGATATCAATTTCAATATCGTATTATTTCCTTTATTATCCTTCAATAATTACAAAAAATGTAATGAATGAATTAGTTGAAATCTCAAAGTATAAATGACATACTAATTCAAGCTTGGAAAATGTATGAACATGCGCGAAGGCATGTTTGTTTGTTCATTTGTAAAATAGATAACTTGTGTAAGCAAAACTGTGTAAACATGCATCAACTTTGCTCCGTAAACATGTGTGAATAAATTACAGTTATTCTGCAAAAGTTAGATAAGACCACGGTTGCCACTATGGTCTGTTTGGATGAAAAATTCTCCTTTTTTTTGTAAGCTAGTCGCTGTTTCTGTGGTTTGATGAAAACTGAGCGTTAGGACGTTTTCGAATATATCAGATAACACTAGACAAAGCCAATTGTTTTAGTTCGCTGCATCAAAGGGATATTAACGGCAGTGGCTTTACTGCATATTAATCATTATAAGAATATATACAGTTGTGTTCAATATAATAGTAGTGAAATTAAATTGGATATCGTTCGACGAAATAAAAAGGAGGAAAAATGCATCGTGACGCTACAGGGCATCATAGCTTAGTTGTTAGAGTACTCTAACAGCGGCTTTGGTGCAGACACTTGGGTTCGTATCCCAGTGTCCGAGAAGGGGTCTGATGAGAAGTTGGGCACTTCGAAACATGTCATCCCATACCATCGCTGTGCATATCGTTGTAATTTTTCCTCTAATATCAATTAACAAACAAAACATAAAAATTCGAGCTTTGCTCCAACAACAATCTCTCTATCTCTATGGCGCGATATACAACAGGTATATCATCATAAACCTCCTAATAGATTTTTGCGCCAAGCTTCTCTTCCAATTTGTGGTGTGCCGATTTGAATTTTCCCTACAAATTGATGAGACCTACAGTTTTTTGCCGACTCCGAACGGCATCTACAAAGGAGACGAATTTTTGCTGAGAAGCCTGTCATGGCAGAAATACACTCGGAGAGTTTGCCAAACCACTGCCGAGGGGCGACCCCGTTTTGAAAAACTTTTTTCAAATCACTTTTGATGTTACCTGTACCAGGGCTCGAACCATGGACCTTCGGTGTGGTAGGCCGGCAACACTACCTTCACACCACGGCGGCCGCCTGTGCATATCGTTTTAATTTTTCCTCTAATATCAATTCACAAACAAAACATAAAAATTCGAGCTTTGCTCCAACAACAATCACCATAAAAGGAGGTGTGTTTTTAACTTTTTTTCTTTTAAAATAAAACGAATTCCATAACAAAAACCACATAAAAAAAAATTTCAAAGTTTGCAAAAATTTCAGGAAAGTTAATTAAACTTTTAAAAATTTATATAAAAATTTAAATTTCAATATTTTTGGTCAGAATTTTGGGAAAATTTTCGAGTACGCAGTTTTATAGCTCATAAAATTTGTTTTCGTTATTTCCCCTGAATTTTTAGAATTTGTTTTTATCAAGGATGTTGAGGGTTTTTTTCGATACAAAATAAATTTTTCCTCATGAGTTTTATGGAAGAAATCACTCAACACCCTTACGAGAAAAATTCTGAAAATTCTGGAAAATGCTTGAGAGAGTTCTTACTTGCACATGTAATACTTTTAAAATTGATTGGTCTACAAAACTGCCTACTCAAAAGTTTTCTAGAAATTCTGCCAAATATTCTTTTTATGTGTTTTCTGTTATGGAATTTGCTTTATTTTAAATGAAAATAATTAAAAACACAGCTTCTAACACAGCTGTATATATCTACTTAGCGATAGTCAGTTAGTTACATTTGCCAAAAAAACTGCATCACATTTGATCACAGATCCTTATAGGGGGACAGTGTAAGTATGGATCAAATTACCAGTTTGCTTTTACCGAAGAGATTACTAGACAATCGGCTTACAATCACTCTCAAAAAAAAAAAACAGATTTTCGAAAAGCTTCCAAATGGCATCGCGTCGGGGGAAGTGTAAAAACAATCACTGTCCTCGGTCGGCCTTCATATATTTCATAGCACTAAGGCATCAGCCTACATATTGCTTAGCAAGGCTTATATAAAGATGAGCTTCATTAGCCTCAAACAGGCCTAAGCGTGATAGTGAGATAATCATTATTATCACCAGTGGCTTGGTAATTGCTTTTACTACATTGTACTACAGACGTTTTCAAGCAGATGAATTATCGATTTTTCTAAAAGGAGGTATTGCACAGATAATACTTGCTTGGAACAGCTCACAAGGGGTCTTTGCACCCAAAGTACAAAAATTTTAGCAGTTCCACTTTTGGTGTCTAAGGACATACTATCTACGCCATCTTCAGTGTCATTTTATGTTCTGATCTTTTCTATCAATTGTCTTGTTTTGAATGCATAATTGGACCTGCTATAATGGTTGTTTCTGTTGGTATTTAAAATTGAGTTGATTTGTAATGCCCGTTGGCTTGAGCGCTAGTTCAAATTAGGTAGAAGTCTGTAATTTGTCTCCTTAGGCTTATTTTGCAAGTTTGTTTGGTTTGTTTTTTGTAAGACAGTTGTAAAGGCTAACATATTAGGTCAGAGCAAGTGTTTGTTTCTTCATATATTATAACTAGTATCCTCTGTGGTCGAAAATTCAACCAACGAAATCATTTTCTAGTCACACGAAATGAACATTTATGCTACTATGGTAAGTTCTACGCTATCCTTCAGATCACTCAAATCTCACTTTAAGTAGGTCCTATTTTTATGATAAGGTAACAGTGGTTTAGGGGGATTTTCACCCCCTATCGCAATATCTCTTATATTAGACTCAAATCGCCCGACAGTATCACAAAAAAGGAATAGAAAATTTTTTTGTGTGGTGTAGTTATAGATATGCCCACCTCTACGAATTAGTGATGGAGGTCTCAGTCTGCAAAGGGAGTTGATATTACAAATATATGCTTGCCATACGTAGTTGTATTGATAAAGCTTAAGTGGTTAAGGATATATATGATACGAAAGACTGAGTTTTTCAATATAACCTATTTTTCTCAGCTGATACCATATTGATGTTGTGTATCCTCCTTACCAAAGATTATTAATCTGGCTTTATTGCTTTTAGAGATATTCAAATTCTCACATCAATCAATCAATCAATCTATAAAAACAAATGCCACTCCCCCTAACTATGAGATACCCCCTATTCACTGAAGAACTCAATTTTCTTTAGATCGGTGCCTATTTCAATGAAATCGGTAAAACGGTTTGCCTAAAAAAGGAGTTAAAAAATTTCACTGTGGCGTATTTACAGGGTGTTTTTTTAGAGGTTTGTTTTTCGAATAGAGATAAAACTGGCATTTTGTGGTCAAATCTGGCAACTCTAATGTCATTTATGTTCAGTTTGGTTTGCCATTTCATCATGAACAGGTTGACAAAAGAACAACGCTTGCAAATCGTGCAAATTTATTTCGAAAATAATGGTTCAGTTCGCGAAGTTTACCGTGAGCTCCGTCCATTTTATGGTCGACATAATCGTCCATCAGAGCAATTAATTCGGTTAACCATGGATCGTTTTCGCACTACGTTTACTCTATGTGATAATACGCATCCGCAGAGACGTCGAACAGTGCGCACCGAAGAAACAATTGCCGCTGTAGAGCAAAGTGTTGAAGAGGACCCGAATGAATCGATTCGCCACCGTGCACAGCAATTGGAGCTTTGTCCATCAACTTTATGGAAGATTTTGCGCAAAGATCTTGGCTTGCGACCTTACAAGATCCAGCTTGTGCAAGAATTAAAGCCGCGAGACCATGCAATGCGTCGTGATTTTGGTGTATGGGCCGAAAATGAGATTGATTTCGATGCTGATTTTCATCGCAAAATTTTGTTCAGTGATGAGGCTCATTTTTGGTTGAATGGCTACGTCAACAAGCAAAATTGCCGCATTTGGAGTGAAGAGAATCCACATGAGACCCTTGAAACGCCATTACATCCACAAAAACTGACTGTTTGGTGTGCTCTATGGGCTGGTGGAGTCATTGGGCCATACTTCTTCCGCAATAATGCTGGAGAGGCAGCTACCGTTAATGGAGACCGGTATAGAGCCATGATAACCGACTATTTTGTTCCCGAATTGGATGGCATGAATGTGGATGAGTTGTGGTTCCAACAAGACGGCGCTACATGCCACACAGCGCACGTCACAATCGATTTATTGAAGGAAACATTCGATGAGCGCATAATTTAGCGGAATGGACCTGTCAATTGGCCACCAAGGTCGTGTGATTTGACACCATTGGATTATTTTCTTTGGGGATATGTGAAGTCGCTCGTCTTCACCAACAAACCAGAAACGTTAGGGGAATTGGAAGCCAACATTCGTGGCGTTATTGCCGACATACGGCCCCATATGCTCGAAAAAGTGGTTGAAAATTGGACCTGTAGAATTGGCTTTATTCGAGCCAGCCGCGGCGGACACATGCCCGAAATCATATTTAAACATTAATGGCATAAAATTATCCTTCCAATAAAGCCAAATTGATGGACCTTAAAACGATTTTCTTGTGTTTTATTTCAATTTAAAGTTCTATACCCCTAAAAAAAACACCCTTTATATATATATAGATATAGATATAGATATAGATATTAACAGACTTTATCTTATCTACCTCTTTCTAGCTTCCTTTTCATTTACCCCGCCATCTCCTTCTTTTTCTTCTTCTCCTTCCTTTAATCTTTCCCATTCTCCATCTCTTCATTTCGCTCTACCACTGCATCTACATCTAACCTTTACTCTTCCTATTTCTTCGCCTGTTTCCATTTCTAGGGATGTCTATACTGAATATTAGGTGATAGTTCTGAAAATATATAATGAATAAAAATATTTAGGGCGTGGGATGTACCCTTATTCTTCTTTAATTGGTGCTTAACCATCTAAACGATTTTGATTTTACGCATTGAGCACATAAAGCTACTGTGCCAGGATAAACGACAAGCAAACAATATAGGGGCATACCAAATTGCAACTTTACATAACCACCAACTTTTCCAAAATACTATGAATGCCCATTATAGTGGTTAAAACTATATTTTATTTTATTTTATATTTAAAATATTTATTTTTTGTTCAATCAAAACTTTCAATTTGAATAATCATTTTTTAATCTATCAAAAATGTTCTTTTTGAAAATATACCAATTTTAAAATTAGAAATACACAAAGTATAAAATGAACCCTACACCCATAAAAGGTGCAAAAACATACATTCATGTTTAAATGTTTTTACATTGCATATTTCCAAGTAAAAATTTTCAATATAAATAAAATTTCCTTTTTTACTCTTTGTGGTGGTTCTTTGAGCAAAGATTTTGCCTGAGAGCATTCCTAGTGAAACATTCCGGGAAATATATTCTTAAAATATTTCAACTCCCTAGCATTTTTAAAAATAATATTTTATTGGGGATATTCAAAAAATAATAGAGATCTTAGATCAGTGTGGCTATTATTAAGTCCATAGATTCTGAGATTGTGACGGACTATAATCAGTTTTTGTTCACGAATAAAAATGTTGTGTGGCAACCGTGCCTAAATCTCTAAGCTGTTATATGAATGCATGCACCAAAAGTGCCAAACGTGCTGAATTGTTGAGCATCGTAATGACTTTTGCGCCTTTGCGTCAGTGTAGCAGTGTGCTGCACCATGTTATTGCTATAATTTAATGTTTACATCTGATTGTGATAAAGATACATAAACGTCCCTACAGACAAACATATATCCACATATCTAATGCGTTGCAATGCTTCCGACTTCCACATGCAGTTCTTAAATGTATGTGGGGCACTTGCACTCACCCATTCAACTTGCTTATCTGCTTCCATTACAAACGCTCTCACTCTCCCTATAAACATTTGTAAACACTCTTGCAGTCACTTCTTTCTTTCTTCTTTTTTCATATTTATTGTCATTGGATTTGGTATCAACAAAAAATCAGGCAATGAAGCATGTTTGTTTAATTTTTATTTATTTTGTAAAAAAATGCTTAAGTATGTATTTATGTTTGTATGTATGGAGGCACTGCAACGAGGTCACATATGTGTAGTAGTGCATAAATTCCTTTTGTAAGTATGTGTCATATTGATACTGCAATCAGCTGTTTACTTTGAAGGAGTACTCAAAATTTATTGAAGCTCAAATGAGAGCGAGAGTTAGTACTCGCACCCATCAGAAAATACATACATACGAGTACATACGTCAAAATCTCTCATTAATTTTTTTGTTAAACACATACATACCTATAAGACAAGCAACGGTATTAGTTGTTATTAGCAAAAGTTCAATAGAAGAGTAATTTCAATAGTTGCTTAAATACATTTACTTGACTTAAATTTTTCTAATTTTTTTGAGGTCATTTTTAAATAAGTAATAAAAAAATTTCCAAAAAAAAATTTTTACATTTTTTTTGTCATCTGGATCACCTAATCCATCTCGGAGTACTCCATTTCTTTTCTTCTGAATACTGTATGAAGCACCTACGTGAGAGTACTTTCAAAATGCTACCAAAGGATTACTCCATGGAGTATTCAACACCAAAGCGAGTGAATGAGTAAATGGTCCTCAAAAGTATATCTACTCGCTTTGTGTTGAATACTAAATGGAGTAATCCTTTGGTAGGATGTACTCTCACGTAGGTGCTCCATATGGTATTCAGAAGCAAAAAAAAAGGAGTACTCCAAAATGGATTAGATGATCCCATCGCGGATACCGCCAACTAAATTGGACCACCTTTTTTATATGAACAAGGATAAATGTTAGTAAATCTGATAGTCCTTAAGGAGTATTCTTGGGAAGATTGAACTGAGTATTTCCGTTTTTTGCAGGGACATTTTCATTAAGCCTCCCACCGTGCGAAAGCCAGCGTGATATTTCTACAACAAAAACGATTCAACCCATCCATAAAACTCTCTAATTGTCTGTTTGTAGCATACTCTAACTCAAACAAGTTTCGTATAACCACCTTGCACTGAGAAAAATGTATACAGCTCGTAAAGCTCTCGCTTGTTTAAACATTTTTCGCTCACACATACTGAGACTGCTCCTCAGTTTGTGTTTGTGTTTGTTAAGCTTTACAGCTGTGTGCTGTTGCTAAATGAAAATTTCTCATTTTGTTGGAAGAGTAGAGAGAGCTTACGTAGACCAGCGAAAGTTTACACTCTGTTAACCATAAGATTAGGATTTGTATATAAATTGCGTATGTTAGCACATTTTATGAGAATACAAAACAATGTATAGTGCCATATACTAAACATTTTTAAATTCTTCAACATTACATTCAAGGTAGAATGAGGAAAATTAAATTGAAATAAAAATTCGCAAGCCGATTAAAAAAGGACAGAAAGATAAGAACACTGAACTGCCTGTCGTACAATCTACTGTGTTGCATTTCAATTGTCTAACCTGGATTCAAGTTGATATTAATTACTTGATGAAATTCCTAATTTTTTCCAACAGACAAAATGCCCACGGTAGCGCGGGGACTTGCTACGCAACCAACTAAAATCAACAACAATCACCATAACTATAATTGATACAGGTACAGTGCGGGTGCATAACAAATAACACGGAAGTGTTGATATGCAAAAAAGCCCTTCTGTATCTAAAACTGTTCTATGAACGCGCCTAAAAATATTCCACTTTCCTTGAGTTGACATATAAAATATATGTACTAAAGAATGTATAAAAAAGGAATAAGCAAATGGCACATTAGAGGAAAAATGCATCGTGACGCTACAGGGCATCATAGCTTAGTTGTTAGAGTTCTCTAACAGCGGCTTTGGTGCAGACACTTGGGTTCGTATCTCAGTGTCCGAGAAGGGGTCTGATGAGAAGCTGGGCACTTCGAAACATGTCATCCCATACCATCGCTGTGCATAACGTTGTAATTTTTCCTCTAATATCAATTAACAAAACAAACATAAAAATTCGAGCTTTGCTCCAACAACAATCACCATAACTATAATTGATACAGGTACAGTGCGGGTGCATAACAAATAACACGGAAGTGTTGATATGCAAAAAAGCCCTTCTGTATCTAAAACTGTTCTATGAACGCGCCTAAAAATATTCCACTTTCCTTGAGTTGACATATAAAATATATGTACTAAAGAATGTATAAAAAAGGAATAAGCAAATGGCACATTAGAGGAAAAATGCATCGTGACGCTACAGGGCATCATAGCTTAGTTGTTAGAGTTCTCTAACAGCGGCTTTGGTGCAGACACTTGGGTTCGTATCTCAGTGTCCGAGAAGGGGTCTGATGAGAAGCTGGGCACTTCGAAACATGTCATCCCATACCATCGCTGTGCATAACGTTGTAATTTTTCCTCTAATATCAATTAACAAAACAAACATAAAAATTCGAGCTTTGCTCCAACAACAATCACCATAAAATCAGTATATTTAGCAGCAATGAAAAAATAGGCTCTACATATATTTTAATCAAGGGCTCAAAATAAAAACAAACCTATCAATTTTTTGACTCAAAAAGAATGAAACCGAAACCGAAGCCGTTTCAAAAGGCGGAACCGGTTCCAAATGGGCTTGACTTTTTTATACCTTTCATGAACATGAAATAGTATTATAACTTTGGTCCGATGTTTGTAAGTATGAGAAGAAGAAGAGATAGGCCCTGAAATGATCAGGCCGATGAGCTGACTAGCCCCTCAGTTTAAGAGATATCTCGCTGAAATTTGGTATGCGGCCGTTATTTTGTAATCTATTATTCATTTGTCGGAACCAATAAGATCGGACCAATACAACGGATAGCTTCCATACCATCGATTGTTCCGATAAACGGGTTTTGGCCTATAACTCTTGCAATTAATAAGCAAAAAAAATGTGGTCTTCATATTTTTAAAGTGAATTTTGAGTTTTGTTTGGAGTAGATCGATAATTTATTGTAATGCAATAGAAATAAAAAATTGTAGCACAGTATTGTAGCAAAAAATGTACGAAATGCTAAATTTTATAAGAATTAGACAGCGTTCGGATAATTTGAGGATGGTTTTCTGTACATTTTAGAGAACATTCTGTCCATAATTTGGGGACTCTTTCGGGATTGTTTTCGGAACCATTCCGGGATCGCTGATCGCTTTTTCGGGTCCATTTCCATACTTTTTCATGATCATTTCGGAATTGTTTTGGGGAATCTTCCAGTAAAATTTCGGGAGTATTTTCGGGCCTTTCGGGCAGTTTTTGGACAATTCTGAGATCATTTCTAGATATTTTTTTTTGAATCATTTCAGGACTTTTTTGGAACTTTCCAGAAATAGGCCGAAAAAAGAAAAAAAAATATTACTAAATGGGTGCGAAAAAGTCCCGAAAACAATCCCGAAATGATCCTAAAATATTCCCGAAGCAGTAAGAAATTAACTTTCATCACTCGTTCTATGATACAGGCGGATTTTTTACGGTGTGCTCATCTCATGTAAATATGTTGTACACACATACAAATCTGTTAAAAAACCAGGCAGATAATATGCTGACTCTGCTACTGTTAACCACTATTACATCAAAACCTAAAATGAAAAACATGTACATACTTAGTGAAACAAAACAGAGAGCGCAGTATACACAACTGGGTATGGCCCGGTATTTTCCACAATCAAGTTTGTTAAAGCAAGCGTGAGATGGACTTAGGTATCTGCCTGGTTATGCATGTGTTGCGCTCAAAAGGTAAATATATGTATGTATGTGAAAATATAAAACTGCATGCCATAACAAAAAGAGTCAAGCGGGCAAGCATTGAATATTTCACACACATGCGCATGAAATCCACAGAGACTAAAGGTAAAAACTAAAACATTTAGACATTGCTGTCGTATTGCGGTGCTTTTTGACCAAACGAAAAACCATAGGCCAAACAGTTGATATCGGAACTTGAAGGCATTTGGTTGTTGAGTGCGCGTTGACTAATAAATAATTTAAACAAAAATTGAATCGTATATTTTGCGATGAAACGAGTACGAATTTGTTTATATGTGCATACTTAAATAATGGAAAACTCTCAAAACAACGAATACAAATTACAAAGTGGATGCGCGCGCTTTAAATCTCTCAGAGTTTTTTATGTGAGTGCTTGCTTAAATAGTTTTTTTGTTTTAGTTGTGCTACAATAATGCTCGTTGAATGATATACTGAAAAACGAAAAAATTAATACAAAATATTTTGGTGATTTTTCATGTATTCAGAAATCCAGTGCAAGAATTTGTTGTGAATTAATAAAAATTTGCTAAATGGCGTATGAAAGAGTTTTGACTAAAATGTGCTGATAAATTTTGCATACAAATAATTTCAAATAGCAGTGGGTGGAGTAAACAATAAGAGAAAAAGAAAAAAAAAACGGAAAATCTACTAGTTGCTAAAATTTTGCTGTGTAGTAGACAAAACAAAAAAGCAAACAGATCAACAGAGTCAAACTTAAAGAAACATATTTCTAGTTTATTTCTTATGTGCTTAACAGTTTTGGTTTAAAAACGCTATAAAAAACCACAAGTGGCAATTGCATGGATCATCGTAATTTGGTCATAACAACAGCTTCCTTAACAACCCACTTTTCGTGTGATTTTTGCATTTTCTTCTTTATTAGTTGGCTATTATGGGAATTTTTATACCCAGCGGTGCGAGCGCACTAGCTATTAAGATTTTGTTAATTTTCTTTCACTTCGTTGTTGTTGGGACAGAAAAAACACTAGCCGAAGTGTTAGAGAAGAGTTACCGATGTTAGCAGTTCTTTTGTCGAATGTAAAATCGGAACATTGCTATACCAGCACCTCTTGGTATGAGATCAGGTATCGTAGGACCCCTTGAATGGACTTTGCGTGAAGAAAACATACTGAGAAGATTCTATGGAAATACCTTCTGTTATTTAGCGTTTAAATCAATTCAAAAAACATAACCACGCAAGTACTACAAGCTCTTATTTATCTGATACCGAAAGTGTCATTGGAATCATGCCAAGTATCAAGAAGGGTATGGATAAGATTGGGGAGCGGATTACTCTTCGATTACCCCCTAAGTCCAACCTATCTCTAGGCCAAAGTATATTCCCTGGTTCAATGAAATCACCGCGTCATCCTTCATGCAACTGCGTTGAAGCGCTGCGTGCACACAGATTAGACATTGCCGTTAGAACACCGATCACAAGACTAGGAATCAGGAAGTCTATGATAGGACTTAGAGAGGCCATTACTCTTCGGTTGTCTACTCAATCTAAAGTAATTGAAGGTCGAAGTACTTTCTCCTAGTTCTAGCAGAAGGTGAACAGCTAACCGTAAGGTGACTCCATGATTTCCATTAGTCCTCCTCCATCCAATTACATAAGAAAAGGATTTCAGTTATGTTGAGGAGCTTCGGGTGTGCTCCACTTTCCATTTCTTCTATCAGAGCACTTCTCAATAAGCTTAAATAAGCCTTAGTGACCCCAATGAGCTCCCCAGGTTGCTTGCGAACCACCATGTGCCAGAAGGGTCGGGCTACCCTGCAAGAGGTAACCTCAGCCCAGCGCTGGATTAGCTGACTAATACCAATCTGTTCAAGAAATACTACAGGTGACCAGCGGAATAATGAGTTCATTAGAACTCGCCACGTCTGGTTCAAAGACACACAATGAAGTTAAGTGACTGGTGCGACAGTTGACTGGAATATTGTTATACCCCGGAAACCTAATAAGATGCTTATTGTTAATTTTCTTAAGACATTGGAGGGAAGGTGGAGCATTCCCAGACCGCCACCTACTGCGTCACTGGTACACCCGTTTGCCTGTCTGAGTATAAAATTTCCTAACCGTAGTATCACTGGATAGTATCTCATCCACTGCATCCCTGAAGACATTACCATTATCAGCCGGCGTATGTTATTCTCCTGACAAAAAACTCAATCTTCCTTCGAACTTCCACTCAGCCCTGCAAAAAAGGCGATTAGCCTAGACTGAAACCGAAATGAGTCGCAAACGAGCATGCGACCAATGCCAGTTTTGATTTCTTTGTATGCCGTATGAAGAAACTAATTAAGCCCTTTTATGCCTAAACGGGTAGTGTTGGAGAGATCCCATTTGGTTCCCTACGGGTACGGTCGGATAAGTTTACTTTCAAGGCTATACAGGTTAAAATGGACTTATCCAAACTTTGCCTATAACGAAATAGTTGGGATCAATTGAAGCCCACTGTAGACGAATTGATCACTCTCTTTAGAGATCAGTTGAACGGTTTTTTACAAGAGGTTTACTGGTCCACTGTTTCAAATTAACCACTCGCCCCATGTCATAATGAAAGTAATGAGCGTGGAAATCACCGACACACCGTAATCTTTTTATCCCAACCCATATTACAAAGCCTCATTATAGGTTGCGATCACCTTTCCAGCAATATCGAAGACAAGCGGGCATAGTTTGAAGAGCGCCGCTGATACCATACAAAGCAGTCCAAGTTTCATAGTATTCTTTGGCCTTCACGGTTTTGGTCTGCCTTTTCTTATTTCTGACTAGGTGCCTCTCCCACTTTGCGAGCTCGCTAAACGTAATGACTCTTGTCGAAGCGGCATATTAGGCGAACTCAAGATATTTTTAGCATGAATTCAAATCGAGATCCCCTAAGAAATAAAGCTTTATATTGCTTCGAAGTTACTAAGAACGTCATCCCTTGTCAAAGCGGTTTTGGTGTTTTGCCATATTCAGTGCTTTATTTTGTTCTTTCAACTTGAACTTTAATTTATCTCAGATAAAGTGGGGCATGTAGTCAATTTTTAGGTATTTCGCATTGGATGAATTTTGAACTGTGCTGTGCAAATAACGGAAGTCACTGGATCCTAGGCACTCCCAGCAGTTTTTGTGAAATTCTACTAAATTTCACGACAGCATACATATTTACATATGTAACGCTCAGTTTCGCCAAAAATTAGCCTTTCTAATTTTCCTTATAAAAATCTCTCATGCATTCACATTTGTTTTTGCCTAATGACCTGAATGCTGTGCACAGTTACTGTGCGCTAAATTGGTGAAAATTTTCGGCTCTACAGTGAAGCTCAGTAACGTATCTTAAAAATAAAATAAAAATCGAGGAAATACACAAACAAGCAAAAGCAAAAGATATTAAAAATACAACCAAAAAGGTGTAACAATAAACTATTTAATAGCTTAACTTAACCCAAACGCGAGCTAGTGAAAACGACCATAAATAAATTTTTGCTTTTGCAAGAAATTCTGTTTGTTTTGGTATCCGTTAGTGACAGCCAAAAAGCAAGCAAACAGCCAGACCGAAGCATAGCACAGTGTCTTCAACATTTAGGCAAGTGAAAGCAGTAACATGTCTAAATTTGCAAAAAAAAAAAAATTGTAGACAAGAAAACAAAGAAAACAAAAAAAAAAAAAACAAAAAAAAAATAACACTAAAAATATTTAAGATTTATAGCACTTTTTATATTGGTTTCTGAAAGCTGTTCTGTCATTTGTTGGCTTTTCGCGCATTACCTGGCTATTTTTGTATGTTTACTATATAATTCAATGTATACAAGCAGTAGCCGGGCGGAACTGTCAAATATCTACCTCCGTGTCTATGTGCAGCACAGTGAATGGGTGGTATTGGGTAACGAAGCACACATCTACTTGCCACAAAGGCGACCACTGTCACTGTCACTGCCACTGTCAACTGAATGGCAAAATATGTAGATAGTGTGACGCCAACAAGCCATATACTTTTGGTGTGCCATACACATGTGTTTCCGTATGTGAATGTGACTTTTGTTGTTATGGTTTTGAGCCATTCATATTTAATTGCGGCCAAAAGAAATCAATGGTCATTCAAAGCGTTGCATTGGTGTTGTCTATATGAAGATGAACAGGGCACATTTTGGCAACAAAATAAAGGAAAAAGATGAATTCTTAAAGTAAATTTTGAAAGCGAAGAAATAAGGGAAAAATTAAAAATTATAAAAAATACTACACGCATTTTGTTGTTGTTGTCACATTACTTTTCTTAAATTTACGTCCACATTGAGAATTGTCACCGAGATCATTTAAAGAAAGTATTAAGAAACAGGCAATTTCAATGGGGTTAGCTCAGGGAAGGTACGTCAGCAAAAATTCGTCTCCTTTGTAGATGCCGTTCGGAGTCGGCAAAAAACTGTAGGTCCCACCAATTTGTAGGGAAAATTCAAATCGGCACACCACAAATTGGAAGAGAAGCTTGGCGCAAAAATCTCTTAGGAGGTTTATGATGATATACCTGTTGTATATCGCGCCATAGAGAGAGAGAGAGCTCAGCGAAGGTTAAGAGTGCGCATTGGATATAACCGATGTCCACTCGGAGATGGGCCAACCAGGTATTTATCACAGGTCCATTTTTAAACCACTTACTATCCCATATGAACTTAAGACGTAGCGAAAGTTTCACTTATCTCACCTCTGCCAGACTGTCGAAAAAGCGTGCTCTCAGAAATCTTAGCCGTCTTGTCTGCAGACATCGGCAAAGGAAGTTGTGCATCGACTACTCTTTTTACTCATCTTGACAATGGTGCTAAAGCACAATGTTTGATAAAGAAGCCAGATCCTTTTCTATCTAAACATAGTCATATAGAGCTTTTCTCATCCTCCCAGTTAGTTCATATTAAATTTATTGCTTTTATGCTCTCAAATTTTCCCTGTTTATGTTTATTTCGGAGCCTTTTCATCGCATCTCAGCTATTTCGTTCCCATTAATATTGCTGTGTAAGGGCAATCAATAGGATTGGACCACATTGCTTTTGCTGTTAGAAGAATAAATCTACTAGCACGTGAGACGACTGTCTGAACTTGAGTCACAGTGACTTGTGTTTCTTTGTGAAGTTCGCTTTTCTGTGCATGCATTGGTTCACCGTGAGGGAGCTGACAAAGCAGTTTACTGACTCAGATATTGTAGCGGGCCTACCAGTGCATCTTTGGCTCAAAGGCGCTTCGGATAAAATGCGAATTAACATCGTAGTATTAACAGTGATATTTTCTTATTTATTCTGGAGGCGGCTTATCTTCACACAATTGAATACTAGGTTTAGGTCACGTCTTAGTTATACGGGGATTGATGGTCGGAAGTTGTAAAAATAATATTCTCTTTGCTTTTGGGTGAGCTTTTGTTGCCATTTCCGGTGTGTTACTATTTAATTTACATATTAACGCCAAATGGAATCTGTTGAGACAGAGGAGTTTTTGATGGTGGAAATGCACTCGGAATGTTTATCGAACCGTGTCGAAGGTATCCCCAGCTTTGAAAAGCTTTTTCCTAAAGTTTGCATGCTAGCTATTCCCTAACTTAAAACGGGGTCTTCGGTGTTTTAGTTTCGTACATTATCCACAATAACATGACAGCTGCGGTTTTGCAAAGGCTCTACATTTTCGGTAAAATATTTTTTTTTGTTCACAGTGGGTCTTGTTCTATTTTCTAGAGTTCTGCGCTAAGTATCTCGGGGAAAGTACTAGAGAGAAAGCTGTTTAATCCGGACTCAAAAAATTCAACCTAGGAGCCAGCGTTAAGAGACCTTCGCTTGTCTAGTTCTGCAATAGGGTGCATTAATAATTTCTGGGGCTTTCAAGGATTTAAAGTGTACCTCAAGCCCCTAAGGTAATGGTCTGGTGTACAGTAGGCCCTATAAATACCACCAGAAACCTGCAAAAGCTTATAACAAATGCTTTTGGTTGCAAACGACGCAGATACTCGTGCTTCACTATGAGCAAACTCTGAACCTATAAGATAAAAATGTCCATCCTTCTAATATCTTCACCTCCGAAGCAGTTTTGCCAGAAAAAAACAAATACCGCAAAGTATTCGTAGCGGAGGTTGCTGCCAATAACCTCTTGTAAACAGGAGCGGCTTGTTATGATGATTGATGTTTGAACTAGGCTTTGCACTAGCCTCTTAGTAACAATTTTCTGCTTAATGAAACCGAAGGAACAAGGTGAGATGATACGAAGGTTCGACGAGGTCAAAAAGACTTTTCCGCCATAGTCGTTCAAATAAATATCGTTAACCTCCCTAATATTTCTTGCCATGGGGAATGCTTACTTCTATACTGGTTCTCTGATAATAAGAGCCTGGATGGCAAAGGAAGCAACAATCGCATTGGAAGAGTTGAAAAGCAGGTAAAAGTTGAAACCAAGTGCAGGTCGCAAAGTTTCCAATACCATGTTTAACTCGTATGACATGGAATTAACAAAATTGCTTTTATCCCCAAAGAGGGAGTACTGATGGCCGTCCTTGCAGGTACTGCCTTCTGGCATTTCGTTCACATAAATTAGGTAACGTTAGTGACAATAGATGTAGGAATTCCGGAATGCAGGAGGAGCCGGTTGAGCGTATTCTGTGTTCCTGCCCTGCTCTCGCTAGTTCAAGGTACCGAATATCAGGAATCTCTTAAGTTTAAGATTTCGAAGCAGCAAGTAAGCTGGGATGTAGAAGGCTTTTAGCAAAAAAGACAGATCTATTTTAAAACTAGGATCTTTATACTTGATGGGGTTTTTTTAAATTTTATCGAACTCAGGTAACACTATGGACATTTTCAGTCTATGTGAGGTCTTAATTTTTTGCAGTAAAATAATTCAACTTCTGACATTTGCTGTATTTAGTAGCGCTCAACCTCACATCTAGAGAGATGAAATTAATATAAATGCTACTTGTTATACAAATAAAATACGTATTTAAATAAATGCAAATTAATACATAAAAACTTTCTCATATGCCTAATATTTACAAGCTTATTCCCGTTTAGCTATTTCACTCGCGACGTCTTATCAATTATCCAATAAAAGCCCCAGCCACCGTTCAACGCTTTAATAGGCGTACAAGTGTGTTTTGTGCACTTAAAGCATTCAACTATAATATAAATGCAAACAAAATGTACATACACAGAGAGAAATCTATGGTTGGAACCACTAAAACTATAAACCCTACACTTAAAAAAAAAAATCTGCAATCCTGCTTCATCCATAGTTCTGGATACGTCGGTATAAGTATTGAAATATATTTGGTAACCTTTTCTTGGTGTACATCGTTTCTCTCAGTGTACATAAACACCCTTGTGAATATGTTGATATTTGTAGAAATATTTAAATTTACTCGTAGCAATTTCAAGCCTTCATTTAACTGTTTATAATACATGCAATCGGCTGATTGATGTACAGACATGGAAGTAATGCAACTCAAATTTTGATTGTCACGTTGAAAAGCAAAATAAATGGTGTTTTTAGTGGTTTATAAAAAAGTATTGTTGTTGTTGTAAGTACTCTCTACACAAGGCTTAAGTCAAAATAATCTTTTCATTAGTCCGGAGCCTTTTTCGATTACACTATTGAGGTGTTGCTGCTGTTGTTTGAGATCCAAGTGCGACCGATTTGGGTTTCGAGTGCTCCACCAAGTTGATTAGGATATCTTTAGTCAGAGTTTCAGAAACACCTTTGTAATCTAAGAATCTAATTTTTATTTATACTTAAATTGTAAATAAAAGTGAACTCAATATGAGTACCGAAAACGAATCGTCTTCAAGCTCAGACCAGGTCCAGACGGTGATGCTGAAAAGGCTTGGTGAGCCAATAATCAGCTGGCTATAAAAAGTGTACAGAGAAAAAATCACTCTATTACACATTCCAAAATGCTGGAGCAGGGTTAAAGTCGAAAGCGCGGAGAAGATCACATGATAATGCTAAAGCCTCCAGACCTATGAGCCTACTATACCTCATGATAAACTCCCCAAGGCGCTCCCCAACTCTATGTGTGATGGCTCAATAAAAAAGGAGTAAAGGTAGTTGCAGATGCAGACGGCCATGTCAGATCGGTCTGTTCGGCAAGACTCCGAGATTCGGACTACTATTGCTCATAGGGTCCAGGTGTCCAGGTGGTATCCTCAGCAGATATGGCTTAGTCAATAAGCTTGGACAAGAAATTTAGAGTGAGGTTCCCCTCGGGAGGTGACTGGTGGAGAAACGTAGTATGCGGGAGAAAATCACTGTACATCGCCAGGTCTAAAATGGACTGTGGTGTATTGGCTGGAGTTTTTTCAGAGCAACTAAAGTCTCGATCTCAGTTCTTTCTCGTTCTCAGTCTTTCCAACTCAGCTAGTATATTCGATGCCGAAGTTCTAGGGATGAGGATGAGTTAGACAAGCGAAATAACAGGCCTTGCCCGGGTCATTCCGGTACGATAGAACCGGCTGTTGTGGATAGATTCAGTGAGAGGATGAGATATGTATACAGAAAGTTTAGCAATGGTCAAGCGGTCATGAGAGCATTGAGGGCAACGAGAAGGCAGATGAATTAGCATAAGCAGGGGCAGATTTGGACGCTTCTGAGGTGGTCATGATACATCACCCAATCACATTCATTAGGTTTCAGGAAATAGCGGTCTGCAGCCGCCACTCCACTCACGAATGCAAGATCACTTCACAAACCTGGCCAAACTAAAGCAAAAAGATAGCATACGTCCTGCTTAACAGGTCAAGGAAAGAAATATTGGGATTAACCATCACTGGGATACTGGGCCAAAACGCGGATAGAGAGGGGACCCCCTTCGAACATAGAAGGAAATCTGTTTCAAAATCATCGATCAATGACAGCCAGCGGGTTGCAAGAGTGTGACGCCATATAAGCGATATGTTCCTTGACCAATCAGAAGTTCACCTCGCTTGCCCAAAAAAGCATTTTATGTGTTTTTTTATTATGTCAAAACAAAAATATTCGGCTTGTGCAATAAAAAAAAGATGACACATCGCCGAAATCAGTTTGTCTCTAAATCGAAATTAACAAGAGAACAAGAAAATTTTCCCAAAATCATTTGGCTTATATTCATAAATATTTGAAATAAAATCGAAATTTACCACTTTTTAAACAAATATACCAATATTTTAAATTGAAATTGATAAGCCCACTTAAAGTGTTGTTAGCGCTATCATTTACATTACAAAAACATGACCATATCACATACATACTTATATATATTTGGTGCTCGTACTTACAGATACATATATATAATACATATGCTAATAAAAGACGAAGTTTTTTGCTTGATAACTTCGTGCAAAATCTTGCTAGACATGTCTATACTATATACATACATACATACATCCACGCTTACTGAAGAAGTATTTATTCTGCGTCTTCGATGTTATTTATTTTTGAAAATTGTTATCAACTGGGGTACCAAATAACCGACCTTTCTGCTGTTCCGACTACGTCAACATACATATGTATGTATGTAAATTGTCCACTCATACATATACACTTGTGTTGTAGCATGTACGCCTTATCGTTGATTGACTTGTTATTATCATCGACCGGTATTGTGTTTTTTGCCTAAAGTCATTATCAAATCATTTATTTAATATTAGTTTTGTATGCAATAACTACCCAATAGGAAAGTGGAATTTTTAACATTTTTCTTTTAAGTTAGGGGGCATACAAACTATTTGCAAAAAAGGTTTAAGCAAATAGCAAGTTAAGAGGTAAATCATCGTTATTTTATTATTGTTTATTGATTTCTCTTTACGATTCCTTTGGAATGAGGCTGCTCGCCCCTATTATGCAATGAATGTTCGATATTCGCTGGTTATCGAACATCGAAAAGCTGGTGTCAAATTCGTATTACGAGGGGCACTGCAAAAGTTCCCGCAAAATGTAAAGAAATGCACTTCATTATTTCATATATTGTTACTTAAAATATGCTCCTGTAAAATCTATACACTTTTGCGTCCGATGAAACCAATCTTTAAAACAATTTTGCCACTCTTCTTGCTTCAGCGGCCTCTTCAGGAAATGAAAAACGCTCGCCATGCATTTTATGTTGTGATATGTTGAAATAGGAATAAGTTTTTGGACGATAAATCAGGCGAATATGGCCAATGAATCATTAATTGGTTGTTGTTACTGCTCAAAAATACTACAGACCGTTGTGCTGTGTAAGCGCTTGATGAACAATAGTTCGTTGGTTTATGTTGTTCCTGCTGATTGAAGCGTTAACTATCGGCAAACAAATGCTAGTATACCAGTCAGCATTAACTGTCTTTCGATCCTTCAATGCAGCAGTTTCAACATGACTCATTTTTCGGAGAAACAAGCAATCATTCTTTTCGAAAGGCTTAGCGTACGCAGCACTTTTTGGGTTTACGTTCAACTTGGAACACCCATACAGTTGAGTTTCTCTCAAATGAATACATCCCTCTTTGTCACCCGAATTTGAACGACCCCCTGGGAATTTCTTTAGAATTTTCTTACGCCACTTGCCTCGTTCCTGTTTTTGTTCTTCTTTCAAATTGTGTGGGATGCAGGGACGGCAAAGCTCCCTGACATAGAAATGATCGTGCGAAATGTATGTATTATGTGTCACATGTCGGTCTGACGAAATTATTTCACGCCCAGCATCAATATTTTTCGCTACAACGGAGGGGAAGATCCTTATCAAACGTTGGTCGCCCACACCTTAATTCTCCAAACCATTTGTAAACCATAGATTTGGATGGTGCTTCATCCCCAAATAACCAACTAAGTTTTTCCACACAATGCTGCGGTGTTAAACTGTATCCAAAATCTTCACTCAAAATATTACTCTTATTACGATTATTGCAATAGCAGAACCCTGGCAATAAACCGAGTACTTGATGCGGCCAACTTCTGCAGTGCCCCTCGTATGAGCTGTGCATTGCTGTCCGAAGTTTTCGTTGGGCATTGAATTTTTAATCGAACACAATCGACTGAGTTTAATTATTTTCAATAATAAGTTTCGCCGCTTCCGGATTATGATTCTTGGAACCAAAAGGCGTCTTTTCACACTTCTCACACCATGGTAATGTATGTGATATAGCATACCTGTTAATCCGTTCGCTTGTTTTTGGTTTACACTTGTCTTCCAATCGTTTTTATGCCTCTGGTCTTACAAGAAAAATTTAATGCATTCTCCATTTTCCTAGTGGGTATCTATGCATAGCTAATAACTACATTTTTCAACTGTCAATAGAGGAAGTCGCATATAAAAAACAAGTAGCTTAGCAAATAGCATATAGTATGTGGTAAAATTAAAAAAAGAAGCTTTCAATTTTGTTCGATAAAAGGGTTACAGTGAAATTCTATGAAAAAGTTAAACAATTCGCAACGAAGAAAGACACTGAAGATGGCACAACGCCAAAACCGGTTTGTCTCCAAACCAAAATTGACAAGGGATGAGGGAAAATCCTTCCAGAAAAATTCATTCGGAACTCGTTTAGATGAGTTTGCGTGGGCATATAATCAAATTATATGCCATCTAGAATATATATTATATTCATTTTACACTCGCCTCATATTTTTACTATGCATACGATTATTCTGTGATGCTGATTATGCTTAGTGATGACTGAACTGTTGCTATTGACAGCACTCTTATAATATGTATGCCATTAGGTATTTATAAATAAAAACAGTATGCACTAGAAAATTGAAGCCTATGCTGCGTGGGTTTCAATATTTTTTTGGGGGTTTTTGTTCCTTACAAAAACAGCCGAAATGGGATTTTATTGCAACTTTGTTGTTTGGCATCCGATTTTTAAAATTGATTTATCAAAATTCTAGTCTTCAGAAGCCCTATACTTTCTTGTAATATACTTTTGAAATCTGCGATCGTTTTCACATAGTTAGCTACTGTGGACTTTCGTGAACCAGCTTAAAGGATAGTAAAACTCGAAGCTGAAGCAAATTTGCGCGCAGTAATGAAGTATTTTCTTGCTATAAAATGGACACAAAACTGAAGTTAGACACCTAACAAATATACCTTCGAAAATTGCATTCATCTTCATAAAGCGGAGTTTGCATGATACGCGAATAAACATGCAGACAAAAACTATAAACTTGTTGTTTTGGCTTCTATTCCTATAATGAGAACAAACAACGTGAGCGATAAGACGGGATAGGGCCTACAAAGTTCAGCGACCGCAGAGCAAAGCGAACAAATGCTCTCCGAACAGACTCCAGTATTTTAGCTTAAACCGAATGAAAAGGCCTCAAATAAATACCACATACTCCAGCCTAGACCGCATCAAAGACAAGTACAAAAGTTTAAGAGGAGACGGATCAGAAAATAAAGAACAGTTATGTTCTTTTTGTATGAGTGCTGAAGGTGAGCTTAGGGTTAAAGTAAACACCTAGGTCCTTAAATTCACTTAAATTCCTTAAAGCAACGTATATAACAAGAAATTTCCCTCCAAATATTGTGTTGTCATCTAGTACTGAGATTTGCTTCTAGTCCTTAACTCCCCGGGAAGTTACTAAAAAGTTTCTCAATTTTGACGAATTTCTACCTCGATGCGTGGGACATTTAGCGGACATATCATTGTCGCTGGATTCGTTATCGTATTCCAAGCTTCTTACTGTGTAGTTACCCTCCAAAAAATGTGACGATTCTACAATGAATCCGGGATGCTTCGCAAAGGAGGTTGGGTTGAAGTGATCCCTTTTGTTTGAGCATGTCCTATGAAGAGACTAATTGTTCCTTTTATGCCTAAACGGGAAGTGTCGGACAGGTACTTTTTGTTCCCCTTTGGGTACGGTGGGACAAGTCTACTTTTAAAACCTATAAGTATGCTACACAAATTGAAATCGACTCATCCCAACTATGCCCATGACGGAATAGTTGGGATCAATTATAGCCCAAACCTTTCTTCAGATATCAGCCGCACGCTTTTTACCTTGCACTTAAGAATCGATTGCAAGATTTCCAATTTGACTCTAAAAATAGAAGAACAAAATAAGAAAGTGACCCAGGAAAAAAATTGATTTATGGCTGCGCAAATAATTCAAATAGCCCACAGTGCGTGTGATTAGAATATAAAATGAATTGTAAAAGCTTTTTCTTACTAAATAAATAGCATATATATGTACATTTGCAAGTCCATAACTAATAGAAAAAATAAATGCGATGAATAACAAGTGCAATATTAATACGAGATAACTTTTCCATGCAAACACTCACACACTCCCACTTTCCCCATAAGCGTCTCTGTGCGTGTATTTGATATGGACAGTATTATTTACGATTTTAATTCACATACAGCAGCCGTAATTAAATTAGCAGCAGTAGTTAAAATGAATGAGTGAAGTACCCCTGAGAGCATGTGAATTGATTGTGCAATAAAAAAAGCAAATTATTAAAGCAAACTACAAAATAAAAAAATTATAAAAAATTGCAAAAATACTACATTATCAGTGTTTGTCAAAAAAAAAAAAAAATTTAACACATTTATATAAATAAATACATACATACATAAATATTTATGCAAAATAAAAATCAGTGCAATTATACAACAAGTGCTAATCAGTTTACTTGGAAATAGTTCTTTTGCAGAATCGTCAGTGCGAATTTGATGTAGTGGAAATTCTATCGACAATTTATGATTTAGGTAAGTGCTTTTATTTTCCTATTAAATGCTTATTTATTAGCTGATGTAAGAAATTTATAAATATAAAAATATATTTTCTGAATTTACATAAAATTGGTTTTTATTTGGAAGTTTGGTTACAAATCTGTTTGGGATTGTAATTTTTGATTTTGAGCATTAACAAGTTGCGACAAAAATAAATTAGTAGGAAAGACTAAGTTTACCTGACAATTTAACTATACACCACCAAACTCATGCCTTTTGGTGCTCTTTGCAACTTGAATGAGCAAAGATTTCATCGTAGTATTATGGGGCAACCAAATTGTGTCTTAATTCCTAATAACAAAGAAGTATTAAAACCTAAGAATTTTATTTTCAATCGATTCTGAGGTTTTAAAACATCAGAAAAATTGAATATTAAGAAATTGATCAAAACTAGGTATGGCAAAATATTTACAAATTGTTAAAGAAAAACTTAATCTTTATTGTTTTTGAAACTCAATCCGGTGCTTAACTCAAATATCAAGATATGGGGCCGATTAAAATAAAGTTCCGGTTTAGGTTCCGAACTTGTTCTTAGTTAGAAAGTTCAAGTGGTTTAAAATAGGTCTGATTTTTAGAATTCTTTTTCTGCGGATATTATAGATTTCCTCCTATATAATAATAAATATTGTTCATGCCATGTATGGATAAAATTTAGCCAGAATAAATTATAAAAATTAACATATTTTTTTATTTAAAAATTCTTAACATTTTTTTTCGATACTTGTGTTCAGTCGATTCTATAGATATGTGCATATCCGTCACAAAAATTGCGGTTTGACCGCGTGTTTTGTAACCTTAAGAATGTCAAAATAACAGTAGCTTCCCATTGAAGGGCCGTGTACGACTTCTTTTTAAAAACGTTTATATACTAGTTAGGGATGCCAAAAAAAAATTTTTTAATAGCAAATACCTACAATTAATGGCAAGATATTTATCGATTAATCACAATATTCGATTATTTTTTGATAGCACAAATTGTTGACCTATTTTTGGGTGAATTTTCATAAATTCGAATATCTTCTTAAAAAAGGATATAACCCAAAAAGAACATTTAATCTGGATTAGATATCTGATTCAAAAGGTCATTTAATAGCCAATCTCGGAAAGGGCCTAAAAATTACAGAAAATCGGGACCGTTTTTGCATTTTACTTTTGTATGTTATAAACGAGACATTTTGAAAAGACTCGATCTCTAAAAATTTATTAAAAACGTGGTCAAAAAACCGACCAAAACTGTATGAATAATTTGCTACAAGTGAACGAGAATTATTTTCTGGCATAAATGTTATTTGTGTGACCGGTGGTGGAGTCGACACTTAAAAAATTATCGTGTACAAATTATGAAGTATAAAACATAGGTATCGAAAGCAAAAATATAGATATGATATCGCATCGTATCTATACTTCGTGTTCCTAGCTTTCGAGCTACTCTCAACAACAGCGAACATGCACTAAGTACTAAAGGCTCAATTGTACATAACACAACATAACTTGCGAACTGTTAATGTACTAAAGCTGTTCAGCAAGCTTTTACGGTATAATTACCCAACATTGAATAATATAGTTCACACTACAGCAACTAAGTATTGTCGTACTAATGTGTTACTAATGAGCACATATTCAGACACCTTACATTCATAAATTGTAACTTCAAAATAAATTAAATCATTACAACCTAACTACCCATTATGGAGACCGTCTGAAGTACGCAATCAGCCAACCATTGATAGTCAGACATCATTTAAATCTATTCCCCCACCTTTTCACGACAATGCTCTCATTTTAATGCTTAAATAGATTAATTACTTATCAAACACTTTGACCGTATCCTTGCACTCTGGCAATAATGGCATAATAGCCAAGTGTGTGTATGTGTACGCATTCTTGATTTTCAACGACTCATTACATGTCTCTAGCAAAGCATGCGCTCTAATTTGCATTGAATAAGTAAAATATTAGGAGTGTTACAATTTAAGATGCTTATTTGAAAAACGCTTAGAATTTTTGAAATTGCAAGCATTTGATCCTACATATGTGTGTAGAATGGAAGCCCTTAATTATAAAAACTACACATCACCAAATGTTTGAAATTCAACCACTAAACTTTATTTTATTTAAATTATATGCTGTTCCTTTCTTCATAGTTCTTTCCTTTGCTTTAATTTTTGCTTGTTGTTGTTGTTGTGGTAACGACAAAAGACACTTCCCGAAGGTTTTAGGGAGTGTTGTCGAATTAACAGTCCTTGGCCGGATTTGAACCCGGTACGCTCCGGTACTCCCTTGCGGTACTGCCCGACTGTCGTGGTAGCGATTTTTGACCAGTGAAACCTTCTAGGTCATGTCACCCTTCCTTCCGTAAGCAAGGATAAGATGGGTAATGAGAGGTGAGAGGCACCATATCCGTAGATTAACCATCGAGTTGCACGTCATTACCTTTGTGCATATTAGTCGCCTCTTACGACCCCTAACCCACAGGGGCATTAATTTTTGCTCCTCTCTATTGCCTTTTCCTGCATCTTCATCTGCTTTGGTCTTTCTTTCTCTATTCTTCATTTTGCTGCTCCTTGACTCTAATTACACCATTTAATAATTCAGTTTATATCCTTATGTAAAATATTCTTTTATTTCCTTTCATTCTTTTACCATTTATTAATACAGTTTATGTTTTTATTTTATTTCATATTTTTACTTGAATCTACTTAATTTTATATTTTAAATCATTTAAATTGTATTTCATTTTATTTTATTTTATTTCATTTTATTTTGTTTTATTTTATTTTATTTTGTTTATTTTATTTTATTTTATTTTATTTCATTTTATTTTATTTTATTTTATTTTATTTTATTTTATTTTATTTCATTTTATTTTGTTTTATTTTATTTTATTTTATTTTATTTTATTTTATTTTATTTTATTTGATTTTATTTTATTTTATTTTATTTTATTTTATTTTATTTTATTTTGTTTTATTTTATTTTATTTTATTTTATTTTATTTTTTTTTATTTTATTTTATTTTATTTTATTTTATTTCGTTTCATTACATTTTGCTTCATTTCATTTCATTTCATTTTATTTAATTTTATTTAATATTGTTTAATTTTATTTAATTTTATTTTATTTTATTACATTTCATTTAATTTCATTTCCTTTCATTACAATTTATTTCATTCCCTCTTATTTCATTGCATTTCATTTAAATTCATTTCATTTAATTTAATTTAATTATATTTTATTTTATTATATTTTATTTTATCTTATTTTATTTTATTTTAATTTTATTTGATTTGATTTTATTTCATTTAATTTTATTTTGTTTTATACTATTTTATTTTATTTTATTGTATTTTATTTTTTTAATTTTTTTTATTTGATTTGATTTCATTTCGTTTCATTCAATTTAATTTAATTTTATTTTATATTTTATTATATTATTTTATTTTATTTTATTTTATATTATTCTATTTTATTTAATTTAATTTTTATATTTTATTTTATTTTATTTTACTTAATTTTTTTTAATTATATTTAATTTAATTTTATTAATTTTTTATTTTATTTTATTTTCATTGATTTCATTTACTTTAATTTAATTTAATTTAATTTAATTTCATTTTATTTTATTTCATTTCATTTTATTTCATTTCATTTTCTTTTATTACAATTTATTTCATTTCCTTTTATTTAATTGCATTTCATTTAATTTCATTTAATTTAATTTAATTTATCTTAATTTAGTTTAATTTCATTTAATTTTATCTAATTTAATTTAATTTTTTTATTATATTTGATTTTTTTAAAATTTTATTTCATTTTATTTTATTTTTTTAAATTTTATTTTATTTCATTTTATTGAGCATTAAATTATAGATTACAAATTCAAAACGAACAACCTTAATGCACCTACATTTTGAAGTATGCACTAAATATTGCATATTCATAACCACATAATCACCGATGCCTTAATTACATTTATGCTTATTCAACATATTATCATCACCGTGCACACAACTTTACATATTGCCGTGAATGACACAGTCTCCTTGGTTCCTTTCGCTGCATTTTGTGACGGCCTCCGAGCACCTTAAGTACTTTCTAACACTTTACGAGATGCTTGATATTTCACACAAAGTTTAAGTTATTGGTGTTTGGTTTTCTATAATTTTTGGGTTTGTAGGGGAATATTATGTGTTTATCCTTTGAACACAGACTGCATATGGCTGTATAGGAACTGAAATTTTTGCTGTATTTGTGTATACTTTATGCAGCCAGCTCGTGCTCGTAGATATAAAATGTCCGCATTTTTGTTTTATGAAAAACTTCATAAAATATTCAATTGACTGCTGTGTGCTTTCATAAAGTCATTTTGGCTGAGACACACTTTTGATATTATGATGAATGAACTCCTAAATATTTTAGTTTATATTTAAGATACGCTTAAATTGTAAACTCCATTACATGGTGCAGATGGCACAAAGCGTGACTTGCACACAAATCCATAAAGATCGTTTACATATATGGCTGCACCTTAACTACCACGCTTTTTAATGAATGATAATTTCGGTTTGGTGTCTTTGATGGCTCCAACTCTTACACACATACTTCAAAATTATATTTATCATTGCATTTTCTTTTCAAAATCTTTGTCATCGCGTCAGTTCGTTTGTGGTTTTGTTATCATCTACATTTGAGCAGTGATCAAAAATGTCTTATATTTTGTTTGTGTTGCTAGCTTCGCAGTTAATATTGCTTTTGGGCTGTAATTGCCGATTGTTATCTACTTTGGCTTTTTTGTATCAAATTTTACGTTTTATCGTCGGCTTTTTTTGTTAACGTTTCTTCAAATTTTTTATATGGTTCCCGCATTTGCCGACCTAGATTTATTTTGTATAAGGTTGGGTGCGTTATGAGGTTTGGAAATGCTTAGATAACAACTTTCGCCCCCATTTAGAATTGCTGCAGAATTAGATCTATGTACCTAGTGTGACGGCTGCCGGTCCCAAATGTTCCAATCACAGAATATTTTTGAAGAAATATGTTTTTCATAATTTTTTTGAAGTTAACTTTTTAGAGGGCGATGCAAAGTTTTGATTGAGAGTGAAATTTGAAGTATTTGGGAGTTGAATGATACTTTTATAGATGCAACGGATATAAAATATTCTAGCAAAGTATTGTAATAGAATTTAGACAATACAGAATTTACGAAATAGCTAATTGTAGCAGAATAAGGTAGGGTACGGATTATTTTGGGATGGGTTTTGTGACCTTTTGAGGATCATATAGGGACTTTTTCGAAGCCCTTTTGGGGATAAGTTCGGGATTGTTTTCGAGACCATTTTAAGACTATTTCGAGAACATTTCGGAACTATTTCAAATTTTCAGGGCTTCTTTGGTAGCATTTCGGAGTCATTGCAAGATACTTCCATATTTGTTTTTGGGAGCAGTTTCCTTATTTTTACGGAATGATTTTAGGATAATTTCGGGACTTTTCTGAACATTCGGAACTGTTTTGTGGACCTCGTCTGGATCATTGTTGCGTCTTTTTTGAGATCAATTGAAGGTTATAGTCGTGATATTTTTCGGATCATTTGGAATGGGTTTTGGGACTTTCTCGGGACAATTTCAGGGCTATTTCGGAATCATTTCTTGATTGTTTAAGGGACAACCATCCAAATATTATCCTGAAGAACACCCAAATGATCCCAAAAACAATCCAGAAATAGTCCCGAAATGATTCCCAAAAGCTTTGCAATCCATCCATTGAAACAATTCCGAAATTATCCCGAAAAAGTAAGTAGTTTACTTCTATCACGTGTACTGAGCTACACGCTGTTTTTTTTTCAAACGACCCATCCTGACCTAAAATGTATTGAGTTTATGCAGAGCTTGTTCATTCGCAAACAAATTCTGATATTCTTGCTTTTAGCCGGAAATTTACCTAATTGACCAAGGGTAAATTATTCCAGATACTTATCAGTGAAGACTTGTTTATCGTTTCTCTTACCAACAGTGAAGTTCCTCTTGGGGGCTATTTGAAATTGTTTTCTCTATACGAGTATATTCGACACAGCTTAGAAAGTGTTATAGCTAGATCGACCGCGGGTGATAATCCTACTTCGAAATAGTTCTATTTTCATAAAAAATTTCAAATGCATAACATTCTAAGCAAGTTAAAGATATCCTTAAGAAATATTACTCTTACTTAAAAGTTCATCGAAATGGGTCAAACCGTTTTCAAGATAAAATCAGACATGGAAAGAAAAAAAAAAATTGTGATGGTAACCCTGCGTGTTAAACCTACCAATAAATATTTTTGTTAAAATACGCTTGATATAATACTGGTTCCTAGTTCATTCCTGGATATGGATACAAAAACGCTCTGATACTAGCACCTTCAGTCGATTAGCAGTGAGAAACCAATACTGTTATAACTGTATATCAGCCATCGGTATTAATACTTTGAAAGTCTAGCACAGTAGTTAATTAATCCCCAGGGAAATGAACTTACATTTATAATTAGTAATTCTAAGTAATATTTCTAAGGACAAGTTTTCCTTGCAGGGAGTGTCAGCAGTTATAGCAAGCAAGCATGCTTGTAATCAAACTTTGGTTCTTTCTTTAACGTTACTGTTAAACACTCAAGTATCAAAGCTAAGTCGGTTAAGTGGGTGGATTAAGTATTTGGGTGGTTGGTCAATGTGGGCGTGTTGCTCAGTAAATACATATAAACTTAAAGTATTTAGCGCCTTTGTAAACAAATGTAAGTAGATGTGGGTGTGTTAATGGGGTGTGCTCATCCGTGAAATGTAAGTTGATGAGTGCACCACACATATTATATATATACTTTTGTACATACCCTGCAAAAAAATCGTGTGACTAATCTCTAAAGAGAGCGATCCGTGACTAATCCTTTTAGTACACAGTTGGCTATAGTTTAATATACATAAGAACATTTTTATTTGTGTAGCATCCTCATAGGTATGTAAGTCAATTTCAGTTTTTGTAGCACAGTTATAGGAGTTAAAAGTACCCGAAAGGGTAGAAAGTGGATTAGGCCTTTCGTCCCCGTTCGGGTATAAATGGGTAGAATTGGTCTCCCCATAAGACATGCTCAAACAATTGTGAACAGGTCAACCCATACAAAGTGATCAGAACTGTCATTAGTCGCATCCTCCTTTGCTACTCGTCCCGTATGCATCCTAGTCTATTCGTATTTTTTGCAGGGTACACACAAATTGTGGCGTTTTGGAGTTATATACTTTGTGTCGTTTCTTTCAAATGAAACTCTTGTCATGCGTTGGTTGAATTAAAGGACTCTTTAAAAGTTATTGTAGTGTATGGAAGCCAAACGTTACTCGAGGATAATCAATAGATATGATCTTCACGACACTCAATAAAAATTATGATAAGTCTGTAAGTAACTAAAGTGAAACGTTTTCCTTTGTCATTCAATAGGGGAATAATACAGAAAGGATAGTATTATAGATAAAGATGACTTACTTAGAATTTGCATTCTGTCTGTGCACATGAGCGCAAACCTAAAATAACGTAATAGAATTTGTCTGTATGTTTGTTTGTACATCACTCAAAATCTACTATACATAATTGCATGATTCTTTTACCGCTGTATTGCTGGATATCAATATTGAAATATGAAACACATAGTCGATAGCGGCTGTATTTACTCTTTTTATTTGGGTACTTGAAGAAACCTCGCACGACAGCGGTCATCTGCTTTCAAATAAATGCTTGCTATCAGAACACTTTATGATTATATTCGAAACGGTTGCTAGAAAATAGGCCGGCTAATTTCGGGTCAGAACCGGGATCAATGGATATCTTTTTGAATTTGTCGAGTTTTTTTATGAGTCCAAGTCGACCTATTTCGGAACTATTTTTAAAACTGTAGTGACATGATTCTAGGGAAATAATTTTAGGGCATGCTGCGATGCTATTTTGATAGTGTTACATTGGCATTGTAGGAAAAAAGGCAGCAAAGGCCTGGAAAAGGTATCGCCAAATTTAAGTAAAAATTTAAGAAAAACCACGGAATCAATTTCTATAATTTTTGAAATAAAAAATGTTGCAGAAATAGTCTCGAACTACGTACTTCAAACCCTGTATTTTGAAGAACCCTATACTACGAAATATGGCTATAATCCCCACAACGACATAATATTTACCCGAAATAAACCCCAACGTTGTCTCTAAAACCATTCAACTCATCCCGGAATTATGCCCCTCAGTCCCGAAATTACTACAAAAATGTTTTTCCAAAATACCTAAACTGGTTCCATACTAATCTATAACGACCACGAAATGAGTGGGTGCTCTTTCTAATTGAAAATAGTTTTGTTGTCACTTTGGTAATGTTTTAATACTTAGAAATAGTTCTGTTGACGTAAAACACATTTGCTTTGATAACTATCTAGAAATATTGGCTTTTCCTATCCCTATCATTATATCTATCACTATCCCTATCCCTATAGATGTAACTATTTCACACACACACAATTCCACTTCACCATCGATCGATCCATTATTGAGCTTTTCTAACAAAAAAAAAATTATAAAAATTCGCACCATACAAAATGTATGGGGAAATAAAACTTTTTTTTAGAAGTTTTCGGAAATTTTATTTGGTATTCTCCTACTCTGGTCAGAGAACAATCCAAATTAGTGTCAATCATCCAAATCAGTGTAGGCGTTCTTGAGTTATGAGAGTTGGAACTAACGTCACTTTATTTTATATATATAGATATAATATCATAAAGGGAATTGTAAAATTACCACAAACAAGTTTCAAAAAGATGGTAGCCCTGTAAAATATCATAAGTGGTAACCCTTAAATACGTAGCTATTACCTACATTTAAAAATTCGTGCAAAACTGATCAAGTCGTTTTGGAGTTAATAGCGGATACAGCAACGAATATATAAAAAAAGGATTAGGTGGAAACTCTAGGAGAATGATTTCCTTGAAATGGGAGGTTAAATGCATTTAGATTGATACCCATATTGGGATATTTCGTTTCTATTAAAAATAATCAGATAGATGGCAGTCCTGTAAAAACATTCCAAGTGGCAACGCTTGGTAGGAGAACTTTACACTTCAAGTTTTTATTACCTATTTCATACATATTTTTTTAATGTCTGTACTTTTAAAAATTCAAGACAAATGGATAGAGGGGTCATTACTGAGCCAGTAGAATCCAAAGCAAAAGTTTTTAAAGTTTTGGTCTGTATGTCTGTATGTTTGTTCGTTTATCACTCAAAAACTTCTTAATATAATTGAGTACAACTTACACCTATGCATTACTAGACGTCTAACTTAAAATCTAATATATACTGGATTTCAATAACTCTACCGATTTTGGAGAGTGACCCGAAATGAGTTAGCACAATATGGGTATATGCTAATGAGTGCTACAATAAGCTATGTGATGAGGTCTCATATTTGAACTGCTATAAAGAGTAAAATCGGACTGTATCATAACTTGTTAGGCACAGCGAAGCGTTTACAGTACTAGACTCGAAATCAACTATTATAAAATTGTTTGCTACTTTCATAGCTGTTTTCATTCGAGCACATGGCGAAACCTTTCACAACCGCGGGCATCTAGATTAAAATAAAAGTAAAATGATGAGATTAAATTGTTCTATAGAGACCTTAATTAACTAATTACCAAGCACCACTAATGGCCAAAAGAAAACGTTATTGTGATTTATGAACGTTTACGATTGCTCAGTAATCAATTAAAAATTGCATAATAAGCAATAAAAAGTTAATAGAATTTTTGTTATAATTAGTTTTTTGGAAACCTAATAAAATCAATGAAGAGTAATATATATGTTTGTAAAGTAGGTTTACTAATGTTTTTGTAATAATAAATTACATCTATGCAAATGTAATTAAAGTTAGACTAAACAAGTAGGGAAGTCTAAGTTCGGGTGGAACCAACCATTATATAACAAGTAGTGATCTATTATGGCATACCAATTTAGGCAGGTCTATTTTAATACATTTCAGTTCGCATTTAAAGCCAGCTGATTGTTTTCAACAAAACACTTCTGTTATGAGTTTTGAAGGGTGAATAAATTAAACAAAATAGAAATGTATGGCCCGATATACAACATGTATATCATCATAAACCTCCTAAGAGATTTTTGCGCCGAGCTTCCCTTCCAATTTGTGGTGGCTGTTTTGATGTTTTTCCTGTAAATTGGCGGGACCTACAGATTTTTGCCGATTTCGAACGGCATCTACAAAAGAGATGCATTTTTGCTGAGAAGCCTTCCATTCAGAAAGACACTCGGATAGTTTGCCAAACCACTGCCGAGGGGCGACCCCGTTTTGAAAAACTTTTTCAAACCACTTGTGTTGTTACTTGTCCCAGGACTCGAACCTTGGAGCTTCGGTGTGGTAGGCCGGCAACACTACCGCCAAACCACGGCGGCCGCCATTAATTTATTTATATATAAATAGCTTCCCTACAACAACAGCTAAAAACATTTTTTCAAAATACCAATCCATGCACATTTTATGTTTGAAAAATTTGCGTTCTAATAGACAAACGGACGGAGAGATGGACATTGCTAAAACGACTCAGCTCATCGTCCTTATTATTTTAGTTTTCTTATTGATGGTCCCATCTCTTCTTCTCATACTTACAAACATTTCATGTTCATTAAAGGTATGAAAATCAAAAAAGGTATATAACTTCCCTATTGCAGTAGGGTGTTAACTTCTTGCCCGGATATTTTAGTTGTGAGTTATCCGATTTGCTTAATTTTTGGTTGAAATATCTAGTTCAAACGCAAGCAATCGCCTTTGAAAATAGCAGAATTTTAATGCTGAAAAGTGGGAGGCGGCACGCCTACTTCCCCAAAATCCACAAAATTTTTGTGCGGTCGAGTTTTGCTTAAAAAGCGTATTATGTGTGCAAGATCTTATTGATATAGCTTGCATGGTTATAAAAATATCGCGTTATACATTTGCAAACAAATTTTTCAGAACTATGTTAAATAACTGGGCGTGGCCGTTGACCGATTTCGCCCATTTTTACAACAAAAATTTATCTTTATATGTACAACAAAGCCAAATATCGTTTCGTTAAATCAATTTTTGCCGGAGTTATGGCATAAAAAGCTTTGTGGAATAATCCACTATAAAAGGGGCGGGCCACGCCCATTTTCAGAAATTTATATATTTCGACTTTCCTCGTTCACGGACACTTTTAAAGGGAAAGCGAAATGATATACAGCTTTTGTGCGCAAAGTTATTTCCTATTAAATATGTATATGATCATTTTCAAAATCTATCGTATAAAAGTGGGCGTGAACCTTAACCGATTTCGTGCAGTTTTTTCCGGGCCATACCTCTTATTAATATAAATATGAGTGCTAAATTTCGTTTTGATGTCTTGAACGGTTTTTGATTTATGATTATTATTATTTCTAAATTTTACTTAATCAAAAGTGGGCGGTGCACTCCTAGGTATAAAAACAATTATCGATTTCCAAATCAAAAACCAAACAAACGTGAGAAACCGTTTACGTCTTCAAGGATTTGTCACACAATGCGCTTCTGCAACACTTAAAATGAACTTATAAAACTTGTATGCACATTGCTAAGCATGAATATATACAAACTACCAACTCAATACAATAAACCTTTTTATTGCAATTTTTATTGAATCCAGGGCAACACTTATTTTGCCACTCCTTTCATATTTTGATTCTTGACCACTGTTGCCACAGCTAATTTTCTTAATGACCAAGAAACGTTTTCAAAAGTGACAGGGAAAATAAAATAAGAACTAAAGTGCAGTAAACGTAAAAATAAATCACCGTTTGTGGAAAAATTGTACCAAAGTGACATCCGTAGTCTTGCCCAAAAAAAATCGTTTAAGTGTGAAAGAAAATCTCTAGCTATTCAATGTACGGCGAAGTAATGCCAGTAGACAGTTCCTGCGCATGAGTCGTTCGAGCTCTATTAATTCTCAATATTGTGCCTTAGCTCTCTTATTTTTTCACGATGAGAGCAAGTTACGAAATGTTATTGTTATATGATTACTGAGTTAAAGGATACAATACCGAGATAAGTCAAGCCGCTAAATAAGACGGAAAATTGCTCTTGGCAAGAAGTGCTAATTTGGATTGAGTAAGCAATGTCGTGTATTGAAATGATGGAAATTATTACTTCAAACCTCTCAGAATGCCACAACTGCGAAGTTTTTGGACTTATTCGCTTTCGGAAAAGCATACATCAGGAATGAAAACACCAACAAATTTTCCTCTCAGGGCATCTGATAGGATAAAGAAGGCCATCGGACATACGTTTAGGAGTTGACTTCTATTTTCGTACTTTTGTTTGTTTTCGTGTTTGTATTCCTAGCTGCATTGGCAAGCTTATTCGTATTGCGTATTTTGTTTTGCTATTATAATTTCTATTCCTAATCGAACTTCTTCTCGTTTTTGTATTCGAAATCTTGAATATCAAGTCTTTTCCTCTACGAAACTTTAAATTGGCATCTCTGATTTTGTTATGCTCTCAGGCCGCGTTTGCATTTAATTATTTTTCAAAGCATTGGCGCTCCCAACAAATTGCCTCCCTATCATTTACTCTCAGAGCGAGTTACATCACTTATATTCGCAAACTGTTTCTAGCAAACAATTTGATAAAACTTACATTCTGTGTCCAGTATTCTCTCTAACACTTTGTTATCGAAAGCTCCTTCCTAGCAGCTTTTTTCCTTTTTCATTTTATACACAGTTCTTAATGTATTTTTCATTCTTCTTTCGCGACATTCCATGTAATTACACATCAATACAGACACGCGCATCCTTGACTAAAACATTCATACTAACACTTAAATACAAGCTCAGCATGAGCTTTCAAGGCTAATTACATGTACAACACGTTTGACATTTGAACTTTAATCAAAATACCCGGAAGGCAGTGAGTCGGAAGAAAACAAAAATGCGTTCAAGGCAAAAATTGTCATTTGATCTAAGGCAAGACAAAACAAAAGCGACAAACCGTTTGTGTGTGAGCTCACAGTATGTAATTGGGAAATGTTTATGTAAAGCTATTTTCTCTCTAAGGGTTTTGTTGTTGAACGCATGTACGAGTATACATTTACTATTATTCCCGTGTGACTGAAAATGTTTAAAAGCAACTTGTTGATGTCGTTGGAGGGACATTTTTGGTTGTGTCTTGGGATTAGGACTCGGTGCATAAAAATCAAGCAAACAAATTTAATAAAATAAATCAAAATAAAATAATTAAAGTAAAGTAAAATAAAATAAAAAACAAGTAAGGAAGCGCAAAAGTAATCCTCCTATCAGAAAATGCTATAAATTTTCCGATTGGCCCCTAAAGTCAGTTCTGTTTTGACATTTGTGTAGTAAACACATGCGAAATACACGTTAATAAACAATGTTACGCTACACTGCTCCAGAACGCGGAATATTGCTGACTATTTATTCGACCAATAATCGGTCGGTGAAAAACGGTTACTGCGCAAAAGTAATCCTCCTATCAGAAAATGCTATAAATTTTGCGATTGGCCCCTAAAGTCAGTTCTGTTTTGACATTTGTGTAGTAAACACATGCGAAATACACGTTAATAAACAATGTTACGCTACACTGCTCCAGAACGCGGAATATTGCTGACTATTTATTTGACCAATAATCGGTCGGGGCCAAACGGTTACTGTCAATGGTGAGCGCTACAGAGCAATGATCAACGAGTTCTTTTTGCCGCAACTTGATGAATTGGGATTGGAAAACATGTGGTTCCAACAAGATGGTGCAACAGCACACACTGCACGTGCCACAACCGATATGCTGAACATCGGAAGCTTACTTTTTCGCCACCTTGTATAAGTTCGGGTGGAACCGAACATTATATAACTAGTAGTGATCTATTATGGCATACCAATATACGCAGGTCTATTTTAATACTTTTCAGTTCGCATTTAAAGCCAGCTGATTGTTTTCAATAAAACCACTTCTGTTATGAGTTTTGAGGGGTGAATTAATTTTTAAAAAATATAAATGTATGGCGCGATATACAACATGTATATTACATAAACCCCCTAAGAGATTTTTGCGCCGAGCTTCCCTTCCAATTTGTGGTGTGCCGTTTTGATTTTTTCCTGCAAGTTGGCGGGACCTACAGATTTTTGCCGACTTCGAACGGCATCTACAAAGGAGAAGCATTTTTGCTGAGAAGCCTTCCATAGCAGAAAGGTACTGGAATAGCTTACCAAACCACCGCCGAGGGGCGACCCCGTTTTGAAAAACTTTTTCAAACTACTTTTGATGTTACCAGTCCCAGGACTCGAACCTTGGAAAAAGGGTGAAAAAGCGATCCCAAGTCTTTCACACAGGCGGACAGACGGACAGACGACCACTACGACCTTTATACTTTATACGTAAAAAATAAATTCTGACGTGTACATGAAAATCGCCGATACACGTGTATTTTTATTTTTTCTCCCCTTTCCGAAAAGTATATTTGGTTCATTGGACAGAATGTGTGTAAAGCGGTGTTAAAGGTATGAAAATCCAAAAAAGGTATATAACTTCCCTATTGCAGTGGGGTATTAGCAGCTTGCCCGGATAGTTTACTTCTTTGTTATCCGATTTGCTTAATTTCTGAAGGAGTACACAACATACTATTGAGAAGCAGCAGACCAATTTTGATTGAAATATATAGTTCACACTACAAGCAATCGCCTTTGAAAATAACAGAATTCTTATGCTGAAAAGTGGGCGGCGCCACGCCTACTAAATTCACAAAAGTTTGTTGCGGTTGAGTTTTGCTTGAAAAGCTTATTATGTGTGCAAGATCTCATTGATATAGCTTACATGGTTATAAAAATATAGCGTTTTACATTTTACAAACAAATTTTTCAGAACTATGTTAAAAAACTGGCCATGTCCGTTAACCGATTTCCCATTTTTTTTATAAACATTTACCTTTATATATACAACAACGCCAAATATCATTTCGATAAATCAATTTTTGCCGGAGTTATGGCATAAAAAGTTTTGTGGAATAATCCACTATAAAAGGGGCGGGCCACGCCTATTTTCAAAAATTTATATTTTTCGACTTTCTTCATTCACGGACACTTTGAAAGTGAAATATAAATGATATAAAGGTTTTGTATGCAAAGTTATTGCCTATTAAATGTATCTATGATCCTTTTCGAAGTCATTCGTATAAAAGTGGGATTGGCTCTTAACCGATTTCGCCCATTTTCTTCCAGAACATACCTTGTATTAATATAAATATGGGTGCTATATTTCGTTTCGATATCTTGAACGGTTTTTGATTTATGATTAATATTATTTCCAAATTTGATTAAAGCAAAATTGGGCGGTGCCACTTCAGTTTTAAAAAATTTCTTGAAAAATGTATTTTCTGCCTTAAAGTTAATGTACACACTAAATTTCATCCTTATAAGTAAATTTCATCCTTATAAGTGTAGTGTGGTGGTGGCGATTTGGTATGACCAGTTTAACCCTCTAGGTCATGGGTAATGAGAGGTAAGAGGCATCATATCCGTAAATCAATCATCGATTTGCACGTCATTACCTTTGTGCACTTTAGTCACCTCTTAGGACCGGTATGCCTACCTCGGGCATATTCTAAACCCCTAACCCTCAGGAGGAATAAAGTAAAATAAAATACGTTTATTGTTATTACTTTTTTTTGCTTTTATAATTACACACTTTCTCAGTTAGCATCTCAAGCTCCTCACACGTGCTAGGTTTAGATTACTGTTCTTTTAAACAAAGTAAATAAAAATATTATGTGCAGAAATTTTTATTTGATTTTCCTAATTCTTGCTGAAATAGAGAATAACATGTTGTTTTCGTACATGTTGATTACTTATTTAACAGTATTTTAGCAAGTAAACTTATCATTTGTTCATTTAACTGAAATAATATTTATTTATTTATTCGTTAACAAATAGTTTTTCTGTTTGCTGGGAACTTTTTTCATTCGAAAGCTCTAGAACTGCAAATGCAGAATGGCAAACTGTAATATATGAAGCTTTAAGGAAGCTTTTTTGAATTAAAAAAATGTATATATGCATGCCCTTAGTCATACTCAAGGGCAGAGGAATAACTGGGTTAAATATTTCACATAAATTATTTGCAATGCCTAAATACTCAGAATTTTGAAGAAGAAGTTATTATTGTCACCGACAAGCCTAATTTCCGCTGTCCAGGCCATAAAGAGAACTGCCATAGATTTGGCGGAAGAGTGTCAAATTCAGCAAGCTGAAGAATATGTTTGCATTCGTGAAATTTTGGAGCATAGAACATCATTGGAAGAAGAAATACCCTGCTTTTTAGGAGCGGGCGCAATTATTCCTTATTTAAGATTTTTATTTCAAAAACTCGTTATCTCATAATTTAATTAAAGAATACTTTATCCCTACATTCGTTCCAAGTGCCCAATCCCAGAGTGCGCAAAGGTCAGTATTTTTTCCAAAAACGCTGTCTCTATATAGAGTGGCTTACAGTAAAAATTATCCAGTGGGTTCTTCGAATATATTAGGAAAACTTTCTCAGATAAAATTCGTTTGCTTATTTCGTATAAACATATAGTTGGTTTGTTCATAGAAATCTCAGTGTTTTCCAAGATTAAGCATAAACTCCGAAACTTCCTGGAAATTGAGCAGAAGCCGGAGTTTTCAAGGTGCATATATCTCGTATGGAAATAAACGGTACCGTACTGGAAAAGAGCACGTGGAGGCTTCCAAATAAACTTAAATTTTGATACGTTTATCTCTACCTATACTAAAATTGTAACAGGCCGATGTCTGTAAAATGCAGATATTGAAGAAAATTTTATAGGAGAAATCCAAAGTAACAGCTTTTAGATTTTTTGTCAGGCTGTCGGTATGTTTGGGCGCGCATCACTCAAAAACTGCTGGATACATTTTCCAACGCTACATAAGTAGACGTCTAGCTTAAAATCTAAGGTACCCCTATTTCAATAACACGACTGGTTTCGGAGTTGTCGAGCAATATGTGGTTACCCAAAATGTGTTAGTTCAATATAGGTATCTAACAAAAAGAGCCAATGAGTCCTGCAATAAGCCATGCGATTGATTTTAATAATTCAAATAATAACTAGAATCGGACACAGTCTATAAGTTTAGAGCGTGGCCAGGTTTTCTAGTGTATACTATATATTAGTAATTCTTCTGCGATTGAAATTCTCTATTGGGCTAGACCGATATTAGTTTCTATTCAAACATATTCAGCTCCATTTGCGATGACCATAAACAAGTCACAAGAGAAATGCCATGCTTTTCGGACAAGCAAACACTTTTGGGTATCGTGCCGCCTTAAATTAAATAAAATAATTGCTCTATTCTGTTTTTTTTTTTAATTTTGTTTTGAAATTTTGTTTTGATTTGTATAAAACCAACAGAGTTCAAGGCAGCGAGCCATTATATATTTATTATTTGTTTGTTTGTTTTTTGTTTTGCGAGTGGAGATGGATCAAAGCCCAGTACGCCACAGTTAATGCTGTCCCACCAACCGTGTATTAGTAAAAAATTTCACGATATTTGTTACTCGTCCCTCACTTCGGCCCCATATTTCTAACTTTATAAGAACCTTCTATTGTGAATGGTCTAGGTCCCCATTTTTTTGCTTTGAGTGTGGTTTCTACGATTTTCCTGATTTGATGCCATACTTTGTGTCGCTCAGATCCATGTGTTCAGCATTGTCTTTTTCCGCATCGTCATACACTCACTGTAGATATTTAAAATTTCCTATGGCGTCAACCTCGCCAACGATTATAGTGATCCATTTCTTAACGTCAGTAAGCAGATTTGCTGCCAAAGTCTAAATTTTTCCCCGCTGATTTCTTGATCGACTAAGAAGGTATCATTAATTTTTGTGTTAAGATTTCATCATCGCCCTCATTCCATAAATCAAGCCCAAAAACTGAACCTGGTGCTGTTTAGCATGTGATATTAAAACTCTGCTGAATAAGGCTCCGATCTATTTAATAACTGCCGAATACGCGCTGTAGTTAGCATTGGATTTGACGCTGTTTCGTTTCTTTCATCGCCTAGATTTAGTATTGATAAGATGTGCTGCTTCTTCGATTTCTCCTAAAGTCTAAGATATACCATCGTGCTGCCTGTATGATAGTTCGACTACATTTTCGAAGTCGGCGGAAGTACGTGATTTTAGAAATTTTTCAAACATGTTTCTGCTTTAGTCAATTCAATAGTCAAAGGGTATGTTTTTTTGAAAAGACCGAAGAGGGGTAATTTCTAAGGATGAAGAATAGCCAAAAGGAAATCGTGTAGGGTATTAGCAAAGGCACGGTGTCCCAGGCGATGACTAGAAAGCCGTTTTCTATACTCAGATCCGACTATCGGGGGAACTAAGATTTCTTATCAATGTGTTCAGTGCCGCCAATTGCCTCTTGGAAATCAACCAAGATCTAAACTTTCAAAAACGCGATAGTAGCTATGGATAGCTTGAAAAATCCGTCATCCCTTGCCAAATTTGGTTTTTTAACAAACCACTTTCGGCGTTCAGCCGTGTTTGGTTTCGTTCTGAAACGAACGGATGACGGAAAATCGCTCCAATTTACATCAACTTTCCACCCTGTCCGAAAATCAAGAAAATAAAATAAATCTAGAATTTTTACTTAATTTTCTATGGATCAAAGAGCGTGGTATGTGTTGCATGTTGTCTGAGAAGAAGACTCAAGACAGTACAACCTTCCTCTAAATTTCCATATACATACATACATACTCACAATAAAAAACATATAACCATATGCTTGCTATTTCTATAAGTAAAGCGTATCTATACAAACAACAAAAAAACTCCCCTGGGGACTTTGATTGGATTAACGATTTAATTGGCCCATTTCACTGAATAACATTTATCTGTTTTTTATTTTATTTTTCAATTTATTTTCCACTAAATGTTCATACAAAGTACATACCCGTCCACGAATCAGCTTACATCATCACGTTAATCGTATTGGTAATTTGTTTTTGTACTTCGCGCTGGGTGCTAAATTCAAAGTAACTTAGTGACAGCAAACATTTAGCTGATTCATCATTCCCTTGCATTTAGTTACATTTTAATTGGCTCTCTTCGTAACGTAACGTTGACCTTTTTCAAATTTATTCAACATTTGCTTGTTTGCTTTTCTCACCTTTCCATGAAGCGCATGTCATATCACGTGCTCATCTTTGGTCGGTTTATATAAAACCAAAAAAAAAACAGTTTTTCCCTTCATTGATCTTGTAAACATTGGCTAATACAATTTCAGGTTATACGTCTGGTCTGTCAGTGTTGTTTATGCCATGATTCGTTTCAGCATGCTGATGGAATTTTTTGGTTCTTTTGTTTTAGGTTGATATAGATATGTACAGGGTGTTTTTTTTACAGGTTTGTTTTTCGAATAGAGATAAAACTGGCATTTTGTGGTCAAATCTGGCAACTCTAATGTCATTTATGTTCAGTTTGGTTTGCCATTTCATCATGAACAGGTTGACAAAAGAACAACGCTTGCAAATCGTGCAAATTTATTTCGAAAATAATGGTTCAGTTCGCGAAGTTTACCGTGAGCTCCGTCCATTTTATGGTCGACATAATCGTCCATCAGAGCAATTAATTCGGTTAACCATGGATCGTTTTCGCACTACGTTTACTCTATGTGATAATACGCATCCGCAGAGACGTCGAACAGTGCGCACCGAAGAAACAATTGCCGCTGTAGAGCAAAGTGTTGAAGAGGACCCGAATGAATCGATTCGCCACCGTGCACAGCAATTGGAGCTTTGTCCATCAACTTTATGGAAGATTTTGCGCAAAGATCTTGGCTTGCGACCTTACAAGATCCAGCTTGTGCAAGAATTAAAGCCGCGAGACCATGCAATGCGTCGTGATTTTGGTGTATGGGCCGAAAATGAGATTGATTTCGATGCTGATTTTCATCGCAAAATTTTGTTCAGTGATGAGGCTCATTTTTGGTTGAATGGCTACGTCAACAAGCAAAATTGCCGCATTTGGAGTGAAGAGAATCCACATGAGACCCTTGAAACGCCATTACATCCACAAAAACTGACTGTTTGGTGTGCTCTATGGGCTGGTGGAGTCATTGGGCCATACTTCTTCCGCAATAATGCTGGAGAGGCAGCTACCGTTAATGGAGACCGGTATAGAGCCATGATAACCGACTATTTTGTTCCCGAATTGGATGGCATGAATGTGGATGAGTTGTGGTTCCAACAAGACGGCGCTACATGCCACACAGCGCACGTCACAATCGATTTATTGAAGGAAACATTCGATGAGCGCATAATTTCGCGGAATGGACCTGTCAATTGGCCACCAAGGTCGTGTGATTTGACACCATTGGATTATTTTCTTTGGGGATATGTGAAGTCGCTCGTCTACACCAACAAACCAGAAACGTTAGGGGAATTGGAAGCAAACATTCGTGGCGTTATTGCTGACATACGGCCCCATATGCTCGAAAAAGTGGTTGAAAATTGGACCTGTAGAATTGGCTTTATTCGAGCCAGCCGCGGCGGCCACATGCCCGAAATCATATTTAAACATTAATGGCATAAAATTATCCTTCCAATAAAGCCAAATTGATGGACTTTAAAACGATTTTCTTGTGTTTTATTTCAATTCGAAGTTCTATACCCCTAAAAAAACACCCTTTATGTTTGTATGTTGGTAAATATGTATCTATTATATTATCATACAAACCAATAAATTAATTATTATCCCGCACTGAGCACTGTGCGTTGTGCACTGACCTATGCCAATCACATCTCTGGAGACATTGGTGGGGTAAAAAGTTCTCAAGTCAATATTTATAAAATTGCTGCATAGTTTTTGTTGTTGTAAATGTGATACAAGATCTCAAATAAAAAAGAAACAAAAAAGAAACTTTGTTAGCCAAAACACGAGTAGGTACAGTATTTGTTGAAAAGGGGTGTAAACATTTGAAGGTGAAGTGCGGTTTAGCATTTGTAAGTGTGTTCAGGCTATTGCTACTGACACTGCCGTTAGAATTTTCGCTAGGGATGTTACGAATGCTGCATTTTAGACATACATGAAAGCGGATGCGGATAATTGTATACAAATCCCAGATTCAAGCATTTTCAAAGTTACTTGGATTGGCGTGTCAGTAAAGATCAACAAATAAATACCTTTTGATAAAATTTTTTTCACATCGGGTCGCTCCTCGATATTGGTCTGCATACCCACTTTGTGAATATTTCACATATAGTGTTCTGAATCTTCCCAAAACTTTTGGGTGTTACCAGTTTGTAAGAAAAATTTAAAAGCATAAATTCAAGTTCTGGAGAAGCAGACCACTTTTTTAACCTGTATTACTAACCAGATGACCGCGGTTTTTGTCCATTTTTGTCATTTCCAATGTGCCCTTCAGTTTTGTTTATTTTCTATACCAACAATTCAATTAAACTGTTTTTGCGCCGGTACATTTTTAAAGTATTCACGACTATAAATGAAGGAGCCAGAAGCAAAAGGATTTGGGTGAAATTTTTTTTTAAATTTAAGTTATACCCATATTTGTATAGTTAAATATAGCGTCTATTTGTCGACAAAGAGATCCAAGTCATTTCGGACATTGTAGTGCCATCTATTATCCCTGCAATAAATGCACTATCCACAATTTATATGGAATGTACAATAAGTAATCAACTTCAAACTTGTATATCTCGGAACAATGTGGGACATACTTAGATCCGTTTGATTTTCTAACCCCTTCTAATGAGCTCAAGGCCAATCATATTAATTTTTGTGGAAATAATTATTGTTGTAATATTTAATAATTACTAAAAGTTTTTATTTGTATAGAAAAGGGAAAATTTAGAGACAACCGCCTTAGTTTTTTTCATAGATCAATTTCGGAAGCTGCTAGACTTCTTGGCACATTCTGTTGAAGATTAGTCTATCAGAACAATAGTTTGTTTGTCAGTTGAACTCATTTTTCGATTAATTTTTACCAGCCCATTGAACAAACGCCGACATCTGCTAATGATGAATTTTTGTTTTGAATATGTCAATGTTTGAAACTCCGAAGTGCTTGCGGTTTGTCTTATTCTATACCAACAATTTAAATATTGTTTTTAGAATGCCTAAAAGAATAAAAAAATATCGTTTAATTAAAGGTTAATGCAACATTTATACAAATTTTAAAGTTTTGTAAGCTTAATGTTTCTTTTAGTAAGAATTTCAATTATTTACATTATGTTAGCTTTGCTCGTTGTGTAAAATTGCCCAACCTATCAAAAATTATAGATTTCTTTTACATGAACCTTAACATTTGAAAACTTTGCTTGATTATTTTGTATATTGATATAAATGACATAGTTCACATCTAGTGCTCGCAACCCAAAAACTCCTCTCAGATTTTCGTGAATACCGCTTATACGGATAGGAATATTCAAATGCGAACATTCGCAACATCACTCTTGTGGAAGTACGTCTGCTCTCTCACGTTTGACTTTTGAAAAATCAATTCGAGCGCTACTTTTTCGGGTTTTCTTTTGTTGTTGATACTCATATCTGTATATATATGTTTCTATGTTTGCCTGTATTTTAGTTTTCTTAGCATATTTTTAGTTTTGTTTGTATCCATGGCCACTGGCATATTTATTAACTAGATACATATGTCTACACATTAACGCCCCGAAAAAAAAATTTATTCACAGCCAAAGTTTTCTTGCTTTGTTTTGAGTTTTGAGCAGTTCTTTTGTGTAGTTATGTTTGTTTGGTTGTGTCTGGTTTTTTTTTGGTTTCATCATTGACAGAAGTTCCATCAAATAAACGCCTCTTGAAGTATGGTTGTTATAGTGTTTTGTCTTAGGCGTGTATCACTCTTTTTGAAATAATTTGCGTAAACTACCTACGCAGACTTAAGTACTCTTTTTATTTATTTTTATTTATTGTGCGATTTCTTAATTTCACTTTCATTGTTTTGTTTATGTTGAAATAATTTTTATTAAATTTATACGTGTACTCATATATTTGTGGATAGTTGTTGTAAGATTTTTCTGCTTAGTCGACACATAAATTCATGGCTATGGGTAAAACAAGAGACACTCTGGTGCGTAGATCAAGCTGTCTTGAGAATGAAGAGCGTTTCACGCAGCAGAACGAAACTAGGCATTGAAAATGGCAGAACGCTGAAACCGGTTTGTCACAAAACCAATCTTGACAAGGGATGACGGAAAATCTCTCTATGGCGCGATATACAACAGGTATATCATCATAAACCTCCTAAGAGATTTTTGCGTCAAGCTTCTCTTCCAATTTGTGGTGTGCCGATTTGAATTTTCCCTACAAATTGGTGGGACCTACAGTTTTTTGCCGACTCCGAACGGCATCTACAAAGGAGACGAATTTTTGCTGAGAAGCCTGTCATGGCAGAAATACACTCGGAGAGTTTGCCAAACCACTGCCGAGGGGCGACCCCGTTTTGAAAAATTTTTTCAAATCACTTTTGATGTTACCTGTACCAGGGCTCGAACCATGGACCTTCGGTGTGGTAGGCCGGCAACACTACCTTCACACCACGACGGCCGCCATGACGGAAAATCGTTCCAACAAAAATCAGCTTTCTTTGGTGCGTATATGAGTATTTTTGTGTGAACATACCGAAATTCACCTAACAGAATAAAAGATTGTTTAGATTTCAAACTAAGGCGAGTTATTTCGAAATTATGACAATAAGTTTGTGGTATATACAGAGTTCTTGAATACAAACTCGACCGATCTGTACACTCAAGTAACCAATAGTTCCACTGGTTCCTAGAAAAGCTTTAGTAAAAAAAGAATTCCTACAAAATTCCGCGGTATACTAAAGAACTTAGACGGCTGTAGAATTTGACAAAAAGTGGTGTACAAAGTTAAGTACACTCGTTAAAATAAGAAATTTAAAGAGCTTGGTGGTAATATTGTTTGAAACTTTGAATCTGGTATTAAATATAACCCAAATGCTTTTTGGAACTGCGCAAAGTCGAAAGGAACTTGCTCGATTGTCCCCTCTTCATTTTTTTTTAATAGGCAATGTACCTCTTAACTTACAAAGGGGCTAATCTTTTCGCAGATTGTTTCCACTCCAGTTTTGATACTCAGTCGGGTAGCTTTTCTGCGTTTAAATCAATGATGGGATCACTTATCAACTTTGGAACACTCACTCTTTCTCTGGATAGTATTATTGATGGAATTCGAATATATATATGTTGCCTCCTAAGGAATGCCACATGGCAACATTTTGGGGCCATTGTTTCCATTGTTGTTGTTGTAGCGACAAAAAAACTTCCCGAGGGTTTTGAGGAGTGTTGTCGAGAGTGACCGTCCTTTGCCGGACTTGAACCCGGTACGCGCCCGACTATCACTTGTTATTCTTTCTAACGACACAGGGGTCGGCAAAATTGTAAATGAGGTAGTATTGGTTAGAGCGCTTTGAACGCACGAACCAGTTTATATGTCTTTTGAGTGCTTGTTAGAAAGCAACGAGCAAGCAAATGTGTATGATACTGTCGCATTTTTTTAATGTAAACTGCAAAATTAAAGAGCAATAATCAAATAGATCAGGAGATCAGTGAACTCTTCTGAGCCAATTCCCTCTTACAACGGCAGATGTTCACTCATAAGCCTGCAATCACTTTAAAACAGAAGAACCCTTATTTCTCTCACTTTTGTCTCCGACATTATTAATGGTGTGATTGATTCACCACGTCTCCTCGAGAGCATCTCTTTCCATATCCTTTCTAGATTATTTCGAAATAATGTGTATTATGCATGGCAAAATAATCATTTTTGATTTTTATAATTTTAATAATCAAAAATTATAAAAATAGAACCAAACAGATTTAATTAAAACATGTATCATTTGTAATGTAATCATTCTCCACCCGTTTTTGATATTATTTTAGTAACTTTCGCGATATATACGGTATCAAAAATACATCCGTTTGCTGTCAAATTTCAACACATGAGAAAGGCTCGTAAACTATATCGGAAACGAATGTCGAGAAAGCATACTTTCTACTACTGCCGCAAACTGAGCGAAAGGTAATATATTTACAATAGTTTTGCGGAATCCGTTCTCGATACTTTTGTCAGAAAAAGTGTAGCTAAAGCTACGAAAACTTAAGTTTTCTCGTGAGTGTTGGTCGGGTGGGCTGTAATCTAGACAATTTTCGAAATAAATAGGTAAAAAAAACTAGAAATTCCTTTAAGTTCATAGGAGAGACACACAGCTTTTCATGTTTCTTGACCAATTAATGTATAAAGATATTTTTATTTTCCATGGCATCTATCTACCATAAATATGCATGCTTAGTTTATTGCTGGTTGTCTGACCTCCCATTTTGTATATGGTAATCTCATCATATGCAGGGTATTGTATAACTATAAGTAGATACGTGCTACATCGATGAGCGCCGCATTATATAAATCAACAAAAAATTTATTATTCCATAAACATATTAAATGCACAATGCTTTTGTTAAAGTAATTGAAGTTTAGATTTAAAGACGTAAAAAACTCGAATACTTCCTTGTTCTAATGATCCAAAAACATTGATATATCAAACCCACGTATACTAGGCATATATATGTGTCTATAGAAGTAAATATTTACATACAATTAGTATGTACATTAGAGTGTTTGATAAAATAATTGGAAATGTTGCACTTGGTATCGAACACTTACTATATTAGGGGACACACTTTTTTCACCCTCCCGTTCAAAGGGTGATAGTTTTTTCCGTATAATTTTCTATTTGATACAAGACTGTTTGGAGTGATATATTTTTGTAGAGGCATTACCCAAAGGCACATTTTAGAATTTTGTAAAATGTATAGGGGAACCCCCAACTTCGAAAAAAGCGTTAATTTTTTTTCAATCTGCACAAGGTCAGTGTTCAATCTTGGTGAAACATTTTCAGATTACATTGGCCTTCACAATATGGGACGCCCTAATGGACATACCAACAGTAGAATGCCTTACTAACCGTAGGAAAAAAATTCCATATATTGCCAAGCCAACGTAAAAATATTTGGAAATAGTTTTAACAGAAAATATGTTTCAAAAAAACGTAAATAACCCATCCAAATCATAAGCTATTTACACGAATTCAAATTTTTTTCAGAAACTCTCCCTTTTTATTATTTATTATTATATTATTAATATTATTTTATTAAAACTTATATAAAAGTTATCTTGAAACTAAATCTTAAAAGTTGTTGCTGATATTTTTAAAGGGGCCTTTAAACATGTCAAACCTTCCAAACCTTATATAAAAGAAGTAAACATTTTTGTTGAGGCACCCTAATAAAAATATATACCATATATATATAAATATTGACGATTGATGACCATCTATTTTTTTTGCTTTAACACCAATTTCACTCTGGTCCACCCCTATTGAAACCGCGAGGTTTCTGGGACTTCTGTTAGAAAATGGACAATGCTAGGTAAGGAAAGTGACGTCTAGGCAGGGCTAGGCATCGCCAACACAACAACAACAATAAAAACCCAATGGCTATGGTGGCTATGTGAAGTAAGACTTTCGAATTGAATTGAGAAAACAGTTGTAGGATGACTTGAAATCCATTGGTGTTTTCGATCGACGTTCGTTAAGAATTGATATCTGGAATGATGGATGAATAAAAGATTTACCAAAAACAAAATAGTTCTAGTAGTCTTGGCACTTTTTACGGCTTTTTTATGTTGCTTTAGGGATGTTATATACTCCTGAAAGTCCCTCCTTAAATAGCAGTCATTGAAGACCTTCCTCAGATTTGACCTAAGGTCGCAAAGGTTTTTGTCCTACCACGGAGAGAAGTTTTCTTGCTTCTGAACATTGGACAGGCAACTTTATAGACTACCTGCAAGCTTTTTTTTTAGATATTTAACTCGATCGTCCAGAGAGTCGGGTGATTGTATGAATGTTTTGTTTCGACAGAGCTTATCACTGTCATTAGCCCCAAGAAGTATACCAAAAAGGATCATTAGATGATCGGAAAGGGATAAACGCTTCGACACTTTCCAGTTCCTTAGAAAAAGTTCCTGGAAATCAGATACCATTGTAATCAAGGACTTCTTCCCTTCTTAATATCAAGGACTTTTAACACCGTTGTGCTTGTTGTTGTTGTAGCGACAATTTAACCTGCCTAAAATATCACCTCCCTTACCCAACATTGTCATCAAGCTCTTCTAACGCAGTCCCTGACACCTAGCAGCCGTTCGTTTATATCGCTGCTGCCCCATATGGAGTGTCTTGCGTTAGCACCACAAGGATCCTCTCTTTAACAATTATTTCATCCACCAACAGATGTACTTCCTCAGGAGGTGCGGCTCGATTGTGAGCCATGTACGCCAAAGCTACGTCCGCCTCGTGACTCAATCCTGGCCACTGTTAAATCGTAAGTGCAGAAATTTTATAAAAAGAAAGCATTAATAGTATCCCCAACAAGGATGCAAGACCTCGATATGCAGACCGCCGACCTTGGAGCGCCTTACCAAATTTTATTGCACCGAGGCGATCTTGGAATGTGGCAGGTTAATATGCGTCACCCTAATCATCGACTTGATGAAGCACTTACCTCAGATGGCCTTGCCTGGAGTTTCTTGGTGTCGTCAATGTTCTCTAAATTGTTGTCCGGCCTACGGTCGATGGGAAAACCTTTAGTTTGGTATTCCTGACGCCAAACTTCAGCTTGTTTCCCCTCTGGCCGAGTTCCACCAGGGACTCATTGCAAATCAACAGTAGCACTGGCTGCTGGTCTTCTGCTGTTCTTGTTGGTATACAAAATAGACAAAAACGGGGAGCACATCCGAGTGTCTTAAATGGACACAAAAAAACAAAAATTAATCATGAACACTGCTACAGATGTCCAGATGGCGTTGATTGCACACAGTTATCGTAAAATTAATTGAAATTAAAGTTTAGCTGATAGAAAAACCAGCCTTCTGCTAGCCAAATGGTTAACAGAGCATTCCAACATGTCTTTGATGAAAAACTCTAGCAGCTTCCGAAGTGGATCTATAAGCAAATCGATGGCGGTTGTATCTAAATTGTTCTGCTTGATTCTAATTAAAATAATTATTAATAAAAACAATAATTTTCGCATAAAAAATTACTATTCTTATCCTTGAGCTCATTTCTAGTAATTCTTCTGAGCACCTTTTTTCAGTGTAAAGGGGCTGACTTCTGTATGTTAGACTTCTGTTCTAACTCCAAGTGACTTTCTGCTATGTGTAAACTTCTATTGGGCCCATCCGTGTCTTTTGCAATTTTTCAAGTGCGCTTTGACGTTTTAAATATTGCTGACATGACATTAAAAACATTAACCTTACACTAATTAGGCTGTTGTGGCATGTAAATGTTGACGCTTAACTTTAAGCTTTTAGTGCTAAGACCTATGTATGTTCAAGTGTATGTACGAGTATGTAGCAAAAAATAAACCGCCGAATGTGCATAATTTTTGAAAAATTTAAAAGCAAAGTAAATTCATTCCAATAACGCAAAGTAGGCAATCTAAATACAAAACTAACTGTACGTGTCCAACATGAATAAATATGTTATTGGATCGTAAGAAAGGAAAAGTGCGAATGTATGCCAACATACATTAATCTGGGCGAAGAAAACAACATTTGCTTTCAAGGACTTTTAAAAGTGGCCTTGGAAATAATTTGTTTCTCTTACTAGATAACTAGCGTTATTTTCCAAATCACGAACGATGCGAGAGCAAAACATGAGCAGTGAGCTCGAGAATGTTAAGAGAAAAATCATAGATATAATTTACATTTACTCACTCATACCCGACCACTTTTCTCCTAGCTCTCCCACTTTTTAATCTGTAAAGGAACAACTTGTATTTGGGAGACAAATATTCGATTCGAATTACATGACAACTTTGTACTCAAATCGTTAGGGCCATTATGCCCCAGTTATACTTGCATAGCAGTGCATCGCATGTGATGCAAGGAACTGATTATACTTCACATAACATAACTATTCTCTCACAAAAGCAACCGAAATGGTTTCAATCTACAATACACAAAAACACAAATAAGCTATCAGTGTTACTCTGAGAGTGTTACTAATTTTCGTACTCTTTGCACCAACAATGTCAACACAACAAAGAGAACAGACTTCTATGTAAATCCATGCTTATGCCATGGTTAATCGATTATATACAAAACCCATTGAAAAAATGCTTTAAGGGAGAGCACACATGCCATGCAATGCGAGTATAACTGAGCCATAATGCGTTTCGGTTGCTTGAATCGCTCTACTGTTGAGATAGAGGAATAGCGATAATTCTGAAATCGCCTTTTAATCAAATAAAAATCTAAAAATTTTACTTGGAACAACTGCTGAAAAGCAATTTGAGATATGCTAAAGCTATGATCTAAGTCGTTAATATTTTATTATTTCTTAGCAACCAGTCTAGTATGCATTCACTAGAGATTTAACGGAAGTGAGTTCACCGAAATCGGATTATTTTAAATATTATTGATAAAAGTCAATGTTGCATAATAAATTTTCTCAGTTAACAACAGCGTACATAAAATATCTTGCCTGCAATAACCATGCTGACATAATTATCTAATTTTATTTGAAAAAAAGTTGATATAGTTTGGCACCCAGCAAAACCAATCTTAGTGCCACCATTTAATTAGGAGAGCTGGAAATATATAATATTACCTATAGTCAAAAGGTAATACAAGTGGATCAAACCGAGAAGGTTTCTAGGAAGTGTTGCCGAAAATGACGGTTCTTTGGCGGATTTGGGTCCGGTACCCTCCAATACACCCTTGGGGTACATGCCCGACTGTCGCGGGAGCGATTTTGTATGACCTGTATAAATTTCTAGGTCATCTCACCTCCTGCTTCCTTCAGGAAGAAGAAGGTTGGTAATGAGAGGTGCGAAGAATCATATCCATAGATCAACCATCAAGTTGCACGTCCTTACCCTTTGTGCATTTTAGACGCCTCTTACGACAGGCATACCTACCACGGGCATAATCTTACCCTCTAACCTGCAGGGGCGTAAAATACCTTACGTTGGTAAGACTTAATAGGAGAGCTTAAAATGTAACATATTACCTATATTTGAAACTTCATACAGAGTGGTGGAAAAGCTTTCGATAAAAAAGCGGATTTTTAAAAGAAATTATAAGAAATATATAATAGTATCAAGAGGCAACCCTATTTGAAATATTTTGGTTGAAATAAGAGGTAAAAAACTTTCATTTGATACAATTATTGGCATAGCTCAAATAAGTGGCAACCTTGTAAAAACATCCCAAGTGCATCTTTGTTCAAACTTCTATCGAATACAAGACGAAAGTTGGCTTTTTTCTGCAGCGCGGAATTTTTAAAATGCAAGTTCCGTAACATCCCTATACATTATAGATTTGTAAGCATTTTTTTATTTTACTTGCATACATTTTTTTGAAAGACACATTGACATTCTGTTATTGGAGCACTTTGGTATTTTGTGAATTATGCAGATCTCGTATTTACTGTTGTTCATTTGTATGAAAAGTTTTTAGTTTATACAGCAGTGTGCATGCTGCTGTCAGCAACTTTAAGCTCTTCCTTACGCTAATTGCTATTGTATGTCTGACTGACTGTCTGCCGCCAATATTTATATTATTCAACAATTTACACTGAGTTAGGTGTAATTTATAAAACCAACACGTTTCCTTGAAAGCGACAATCTTTTAATGAACAGTCCCCTGCGGTGTTGAGTTTCTGCGAGAATTTGATAAATTTGTTTATTCCAAACATTTTACACTTCCATAATTAAGATGGTTTAAGGTAGCCAGAAAATAGTGTTTTTGTTGTCGTTAAGTTCGAGATCGATGATTACAAATTTTTTTTTTTAGTGGTTTAAGTTACTCTCGCGCCGTGTAGGTTGGAGAGGACTCCGAAGAGATAATTATTTGGCCCAATCAATACATTATAGCGCCATCACCAATTACGCACAATGTGCTTTATTCTTATATATTTTTGGCGTTGCCAATGTTTTCAAATATTCAGTATTTCTTTCGTTATAATCTTATAATTGAGTTCTTATTTCCGTTTTTTTTTAATTGGTAATACGTTTAATTAAGGATTATGGTATCAAATTTGTAGTAGCTTAAATCCATTTGCTTCTAAAGCTGATCTGCCATTTTGTTTTTATTTCCGTTATCAAGTTTTTCAGTGAGATTACACATTTTTATTGTTGCGTTATTAATATTATTTTATGGTTGGGATTGCAAAAACGATCCTTAAGATAAGCTCAAGGAGGCTCTGCAAATCCCAACTCCACTAATCTTGGAAAGGTGTGTTTGAGCTATGCTTCAAGTTCATTTCTTTGCATCTTAGCCACACACAAGCCTGTTTATAACTTGGCTAAGCTGCTAGATAGCTGCGCACAACCTTCCCGTTGGACGACACAAACACGAATCTTTTTTTGAATTAGAAATTTCAAGAGAATTTTTCCCGTACTTTTCTACCAAAAAAAAAAGTGTTAACTTGGATCAATGTAAACTTAGCACTAATTATAATGCATATTTATCTAAAAACAAAAGCGTTCATAACTTGCCAGAAGTGATGTACACAATTTTTCATTCTCAAATATTAATTCGATACTTGCAATCATATTATTATTTAATTGTACATCGCTGCCCTTGAAGCATGCATTTTGCAACATTATGAATCGCTTCAAGTGTCAGTTTATGATGGCAGCTACTTATAAAAAAAATAAAAATTACGAACCGCGAATATTTTTAACTATAATATAGAGCTGAAATATCAAAAACCACAACAGTCAAAGGCCAAATTTGTAGACATGCACTTATAACCGTCTGCTGTTATTTTTTTTAGTAGATATAATTAAATTAAATATGAATTATAGTATTAATTAAATGAAATCTCACTGCTTGATCTAAAGCGCTACAGTAGTTTAGCTTTTCTAATTTAAGCTTTAATTATTTATATGTTAATTATTAAAATTTTAATTAATATTCAAACTAGAGCTGAGACATTTCAGAAGGTTAGCAGTAGATGACTCTCCAGCGATTATGAAGACCTTTAACACATATTCCAAAAGATAATCTATCAAAGCCAACATATTCATTTAACATATTCTTCTAAATAATCTTCTTAAAAAGTTCATAAAATATTCAAAAAACTATTGTTAGTATTCTAGGAAAATTTCCAGGAAGAGAATCTTAGTTACGGAGGCCGTCCTTTATTTTAAAGGAAACTGCTTTATGTTATGACTCGCCGTCTATAAAGGGCTTCTAGTAAATCATGCATGATCCTCTACTGATGATAACCCAATCGTTGGCCTATCAAACAAAAGAAAAAATGTTGGTGATATACTAACCTTGTACACTAGTCCAAATGTTAATGTTAACAAGTGTCAAACAAAGGCATGGGTTTTCCAATAGAACATAAAACATTGTACCATCAAAGTCAGCTGTTTTGTCACTATAATATTAAGGTTTTGGTGATTCTTTTTCTTTCTATAAACTACTTGGAAGTGGAAAATCAAAAGTTTGTCTTTAAATAAAACAGCTTTAATATGGAGAGTGTAGCAAAAAAAGTCAAATATATTCTTAACAAGTTTTTCTAGTGCTTTTGTGGGGAGGTATTTTATAGGAAAACAAGTAAGGAAAGGGCTGTTTTCGACTGTGCCGAATACTTTATACCGTTCATAAATACGTATAACGTATTTAAGTGTCCGATCCGAACGCAAAACTGTTAATTTAAAGATACATAGCCCATACCTCATTTATCGGAAAAATCGGTTGTATGGGAGCTATATGTTATGTTGGTCCGATATGGGTGACTTTCACTACACACATTACATATATAATATGTACCTAACCTGAAAAATTTTGCGCTCCTAGTTTTTAATTGCAAAATGTATAGCCCAAAACCCATTTATCGGTGGTATGGAAGCTATCCGTTGTATTGACAGATGATTAATACTTTACAAAATAGTTGCATCTTACCAAATTTCATCGAGATATCGCTAAACCTGAGGGACTAGTTTGCGTACAAGCAGGCAGACGGACATGGCTAAATCGACTCAGCTCATCGCCCTGATCATTTCGGTATACTTATTGGTGGGTCTACCTCTTCTTTTTCTCATACAAACATCGGACCAAAGTTAGTTCATGAAAGGTATAAAAAGCTGGACAAATGTAATGCTTGGTATACTACCTGCTTAGAGCACACCTTTATGGAAGTTTTATGCCAATAAAATACTGAATTGGATTACATGAAAGTGTGTGTCTCGTTGTTTTTAAATTGTAAGGAGTGTTAATGTTTGGTTGCACATTTTACAATTGCCGAAATGAGTCAACAATTTTCTTCGAATCAAAATAATCAGCACGGGACATGTAAACAAATCGATTGCAAACACAAAGAAAGAATGTTGATCTTAACAATTAAAAAAAATTATATTTTCTTTAAACATTGTAAATCCGGAATATTTAAGTATGCTTTGATCTTAACTTGTTACTATCAGAGTAAATTAAACTTTAAGAGACATTGAACAGGAAAACAATTGATTTCGAGATATCTGGTGAAATAAAATATCAAACGAATAATTTTGATTGCTTTAGCGAAAAGAAATTAAAAAAAATAGAAAAAAATTACACAAAACAAAGCAAATACTAAATTTATCTAATTGTGAGTATCTCAGATGTTAATATAAATAAATGAATCGAAGCGAAATATCAACAAATCTCAAATAATTTTTTCTGTATTCAAATGTGCAGTCAAATCAAATCGAAATAAATAAATTATTCGTAGCTAATTTATAAATGTGCTGCACAGTAAGCGACAAAATTGAACGTACATACTCTTGACCGGAACTCACTTCAAATCAAATCATCTCAAGTCAAATAAAACAACGGGTGGTGTTGGTGGAAGCAATTTTAAATCGCTTGAAGCCCAGTAATATGGTGAAAGCTATCTAAGCTTTTGAGGGTATGGATGACTCGTGCCTTACGTAAGTTATTTTGATGACTTAAAATAAGCTCAAGGGCAAGAGTAATAGTTTTGTTATTAATTAATAAAAGGTTTTAATTGAATAAAAAATAAAGTATAAAGACAACCGCCAAAAGTTTTCTTATGATTAATTTTGCTACGTTTTGTTAACCATTAGGCCATCAGAACGATGGTTTGTTTGTCAACGTTGACTTATTAATTTATTTATAGTTTTATTTAAATTAATGTTTTTTTTATTTAAATTACTTATTCGGAGTAGAACATTACTTATTCGTGGCTCAAAGGGATTGGCAACCTGATTTTCGCTGTCAAAACTCCAATTTGGGAGCTATTTAGAATATTTAATAAGCTGATAGCGAATTACAAGAGAATGCGAGGCAAATGAAAAAACGAAAGAAATATGAAAATATCTTAAATATATTTTAATGCCCCTCTCCTCTACCTCTCTAGACAAGTACAATCAAAAATACCTTAGCAATACCATTCTCAAACCGGGATCGCCCCACGCAGGTGGTCGCCGTTAAAAACTATCAACAAAAATAATGAGCCGAGGCTGTTCGGAAAAAAATTATGTTTAGTAAAAATAAAGAAGATGAAGATGTTATAATAACTATAGCCTTATCAAAAATCGTTACAGTAATCATATTCTTAAACCCAAATCTAGTAGTGCCGGACACGTACACAACCGTTACCGTCAACTGAACAATGATCTAACCGTAAGACTACCCATAGCCTTAACCGAAGCCTCTAAAGCGAAGCAGGTTGAGTCCTAATTGTGAGAGCACAGAAATATACATACATACTAAACCGTCACCAATCGGGATTAAATTTATATATCATATCTTTTACTAAAGTTTTACCGATTTTAGGTATTATATTAAACGAAAATTAATCTTCATACTCCGAACTTACACTCCCGTGCCACACCCCTTAACCATCTCCAATCTTTACCAAAACTCGAATGCACTTTTTTTGGCCGTGATATTACCGATTGAAGGCTTGAGGCTGGTGTATTTGATTTTAGGGACCACCCTAATATACATCTTTTACGTATAATTAAATTGTAACTGTCTATCTGTATGCATGTTTGTTCGCGCAAAACTCAAATCCCGCTATCTAGAATTTGAAGGCAATTTCCATAGATGCATTGCTAGAAGTCCAACATAAAGTTAAGGATCCGTTCTAAGCTATAGAAGTATTTTATTGCTACTGTATACAGTGGTGTAAATAAAATTTGGCTCAAATTATTTTTATTATTATAGATGAATTAGAGCAGGGCGTTGTCTGTACATATTTGAGAAAGCATATGGGTAGTCTTAATAAGAGAAATAGAAGCCGAGAGAATCATTTTTTTTAACTTCTGCCGGTATGTATGTTTGTACGCACATCAATAAATAACTACTACCTGGAGTTGAATGATTTCTGTACTTATTTATTGCTGGATATCCATCATGAAATATAGAATTTATTTTACCGTCTTAAATGACTGCGTTTATCTAATATCTAAAAAGTTTGTAGTGCCACTTTCAGAGTACAGTGGGTATGAAATGTAGTCGAAATCTTTTATTTACCACTGTACGCCAGTATTAGGCACAACAACTTGAAGCAGACGGCGGAAGACAAAATTTGTATGAATTAAAATTAACGAGTAGCTGCAAACGGGTGTGACAATAGAGACAGACGTAAGGTACAACAAAACCGTAAAAAAATGTAAATCAGCATTAAAGTATTTTAAGGCATGCACAATACCGTGAGCCAGTGAAAGACAGTGAAAGAGTTCAATGGCACCTCGCACCAGAAACAACAAGCGCCGCAATCTTTATGGAATACGAAAGAAATTCCAAACAGACAAAAATGTAATGGCTTTAATAATGGTTATTAAAGCGAACTTAAACCTTAAAATTAGCTTAAGTCAGCTTACGAAATTGAAGGTACGCGATGTCGTGTGAAAAGTAAAGGTGCATTAGAGGCCTTAACTGAGCTGCAACTGACTTTGAGTCATTAAATGAGAGTTTGCTTTTAACGGTGAAACAATAAAAATTAAAAAAATTAAATAATAAAGGTAATACTGCATTAGTCAACCCAAACCAAAAATAATGAAACATTTAACATTTAACATTTGATATAAAACGGGGTTAGAAGTGAATGTCGACTGACAGTAAAGAACTCACAAAAAATATAAGAAGCAGACTAAGAGTAACGGTAGCAGCACATTAACGGTAAGAAAACATAAAATAGAAGGTGATAGTGATAGTGGAAAGTCAGTTCGGGAAAAGAGAAAAGTCAAAAGCTGGCATCATGTGGCAGCAACAGTTGAGTGCGCATGAGACTTTCAAAAGTCACATAACATACTTACGATTTATACGAACAAAAAACAATCTTTCCTAAAAAATAGTATTTAAGTATCTTTAGCCGCAATAATCGCACATAAATATTAGCATATAAGTTGATACATACCTGTGGAATTTATAACTGCCAGTCATATCTAACACTCGTGCATATGTACATACTTACTTGACATGATACTGCAGAAACTGGAGTACATCAGATTTCCGCTTTCGGAAATTTCACTGTACAAAAGTCCACATGTATTTATACATGCGTACACATGTGCGCTTTATAATGTGTTTTCACTTTTCCACTTTCCACTTTTGTCAGTTTAGCAGCTTGGTAGCTAAGACGTATGTGCCACAATAAATAAAGGTCCAAGTTCATATAAACATAGTTCTAAGCGAGGCAATTGAAAGCTTATTAAACTGATATTTTAAAATTACTATACCCTGCTCTTTTAGTAAAAAGTTAATATCCGGGATCGGCGTTTCAGACGAGTGAAAAAAAAAATAACAAAAACATGGCGAGTGACTTCTTTTGGTTATTCAAAGAATTTTGAATAATGAATAAAATTTAAATTTTTATTCAAGCCATGGTCCAATAAACAGGTTGTGTTCTTAGAAAAACAGAGCAGAGGCGTCTTTTGTCAAAATAAAAGCTTTCTATGCAATCTGACAGGAGAAGCCGTCAGAGAAAAAACCAAACACATGAAGTATACGAGTATGTGTTGTAAAACGTCCTTATTATTGGTTCATGATTCAACCATTTGCAAAAAAAGCCTCTCGAGATACCTCAAAATTATACCCATATCTGAATATAGGTACAGTGTGTATTTAGCAGATTTTGTGGGTTATTTTTGTATAAAGTTCCCTGAGGTGGTTTGATTCCATTTCGGGATCATTGCTGGACAAAATAAGGGCTTTGGCGCAAATACATGGGGGACTGCCTTTTTTTTGATATCATTTCGGGATTGTTTTAGAGATTTTTCTAGGGCTATTTCGGCGTCATATCGAGACTTCCGGGATAATTTGTGTACTTTTTCGGGACTTTTTCGGTTCATTTCGCTGTTGTTTTCGGCATAATCTATTTGAGTGTCGGAACAGCAAAAAGCTCCAAAAACAAAGATTTTCATAAATGTAGTATGGTTTCCTTTCAACTTTTTTGCTGGCTGGGTGACAGGAAATAATCCGAAGTGGCAATTTTTTTAAACGGGATTATGACACTGCAGGCGTTGTTTCCCTTTGCTGTTTAGTTTTTTCGATTTTTTAAGCGCAAAGGATTCATAATGCCAACTGTGGTTATGAAACATCCCCTGCAGTATCATAATCCCAATTTTTGTATCACCCTTCACACTATTAACAAAAAGATGCCTAAAAAATTTACTACGGAATGCCGAAAAATTACGGAATGATCCCGGATCCAGGTAGTCCCTCAAGTAGTCCATTCACAAACCTTATTTTAATAAAAGTTCCTAGGATATTCATCCTAGAGACATCGATTGAGCCATGCCCGTGCTTCGGCCGCCTTTCAATCTGTTCAAATGATAACTGTTAAAAAATTTAGATATATGAATAAAATGTCCTATACACGTTACTCTCTGGCAAAAAGAGATAGCTATATATTGAAAATCGGATGATCACTGCACTCATATATTCGATAAACTGAACATTTCTTAACTTGAATTGTCACTTTCTAAGTTTACTGTTGGTATTTCCTTCAGTATTTTTATGACCGAACTACACTCGAAAATCTCGTCGACCACTGCCAAAGGGTGACTACGTTTTGAAACATTTTTTTTTGGAACACTGGAACAAATTCTGAGACATACCTGGACCTAGTGTCCTAGTGAAAAGCTCGGCCTTTATTTTTTTAGAGATATATCGCGCAAAGTTATTATTATTATTCCTAATTTTTGTACTCCGCTTATATGGGATGACATCTTCGAAGGCGGAAAAATGTGTTTTTGAAGTCTTTACAAAAGGTATATACTGCAGACCACCTAGACTTGGAATTGCTTAAACTACTGGTCGCTATACCACAACTTTTGCTAGATTCTCAAAAATATGTGTATAGATTCTAAATGCAATTTTGAATAATTCTCTTTTAATATTATTCTAATATTCCATTGTTTAATATTAGTGAAATGAAACTCAGGCAGTGGTTTGGCAAACTCTCCGAGTGTATTTCTGCCATGGAAGGCTTCTCAGCAAAAATTCATCTCCTTTGTAGATGCCGTTCGGAGTCGGCAAAAAACCGTAGGTCCCGCTAAATTGGAAGAGAAGCTCGGCGCAAAAATATCTTAGGAGGTTTAGTATGATATACCTGTTGTATATGGCGCCATATATATATATATATAATATTAGTGAAAATACTGCTTATGCAATAGATTTGTTGTTTGAGCCTTTTATTTCGCTGTCAAGCTGAGATCATTAAGTTTAAGTTTTAATAATTCACTAAAAACAAAATTTCAAATTAGCATCGTCGAATATGGCATACATTCCAATAAGATATCATAATTGTATGAATAAATGTTAACCGTCGTTGATTGCCATATATGAAATACCATTCACTTCATTAGAATATTTAATATTATATATTTTATAATAAAAAAACGTTTTTGTTGCCGTGTAAGAACACTGTTGTTTTTAGTAATACTAGTTTTAATGTTTGTTTGACTTTGTACCGGTTTATCGAACGAAAACGTCATTTGTATGCACATTTTTGTATTTGCGACCACGGATGGGTCACAAAATATAATAAACAATAACTGTGCTGGGCCGATAAACTAGATAATCGGGGTTCGACATATATTAGAGACATACTGCATACTACGAATTTCGAAGTTTAAAAAATAAGGATCGACAAAGATAATATCACCTATATAATAATTATCACCTATGACTTTTTGTTCATGAAAATCAGTTGCCCACCACATATAACCGCAAACACTCGAATCGATAATGTAGCCTTGTTAATTAAAAGAACAGAACCATTCATAGGCCCGGTTTCACCAACTCGACTTAACTTAGTTAAGTAGCGATTTTCACTTTTTCAGTTTCACCACGTAACTTAGCTAAGTCACAACTTAGTCAACTTGCCAGCTGACTTATTCTCCACTAAGCAGTGTTGCTGTGGTTCGAAACCTTAATGTCAGTAATCCTGCTAATTTGTTTTGTGCAACGTCCCAGTCGGAAACTTGATCATGCTTGACTTTAACGGGGTAAGTGTGGATGCATGTAAACGCTAGTTTTCAAGCATGCAACCATTACGAAACTATCTTTTTCAATTAAGCGCTAATTTTAGTACCTTCCAACTAAAGAGAAATGGGTGTAAGATCAATACATTCCTTCGTGTATAGTCATACATGCCCATTTCGCACTGGGATATTGCGATGCGCAGAGTTGTCTGGTATGAAAAAATACTACTATGCATAAAACAGCTGATCGGGTTGTTGTGCTCAAAATTATTTAAGTCGCTCAGTTGGTGAAACCCAAAATTAAGTTAGTCTCGAATCTGTGCTAACTTAAGTCACGACTAAGTTTTAGTCTTAGTCACGTTGGTGAAACCGGCCCATAGTCTTTCTCTAACTAACTCGCAAAAAAGTATTTCTTTAATATTAGAAAAAATTTGGGCCTAACTATTATGTGACTGTGTTGAATACAGTTAATAAGTATTTAAATACATAAATGAATACATTTTAAATATTAGTCGCTCATGGTGCCAATGTATAGTCTGGCCTTTATTGCTATTTAACTTAAACTGAAATAAGTTGTTTAGAGTTCTTGACAGCATTGACGAAGTGTAGCCACGTAACTTCTTTTCATTAATAAGACAAAATGTTTTACTCAATAAGAAATAAAGGTTGATGACATAGGTATTCTTAGATTGAGCCAACAAAAATTTGAATATTTTGTTTTGGAAATTAAATTGATATTATTCAGAATGGAGAAATAAAATACTGTTAAAGTTTCAGAGCTTTATAACTACTAGATATCGCCCAGTGGTTAAAATTCAACCACGAAACTTTATTCTATTTGAATAATTTTCTGTGACTCTCCTTCAGTAAAATATTGCCCTTTCCTTTATTAATACAGTTTCTTTTTCGATTTTAATAAATTTAATTTTATTTCATTATATTTTGTGCTATTATTTTCTCTTTTATCATTTCCTTTCCTTCCATTTCCTTTCTTTTCCTTACATTCCTTTCCTTTCCTACATTTGCTTTCCTTTTCTTTCTTTTAATTTATTTCATTTGAGTTTATTTTATTTTACCATTTCCTTTCCCTGCTGTTTTTTTTCTTCATCTTCATTTAAGTTGCTCCTTTTCTTGTCATTGTCTTTACTTTCATTATTTTACCTTTCGTATATTCTGTTGTGCTCTTCTTTCTTTTGTTTTAGCTTTTATTCTTTTACTTTCTGTGATTCCTTTATCATTTTATAATACAGCTTGTTTTTTATTTACTTAATTTTATATCATTTTATTTCATCTTACACACATCTAATCATAAAAACTATAAAAACTAAACTAACTCCTTGGTTGAATACTCCCAGCTCTAGTATATTCAACATGAATACTCTCTTATTTTCTTTTTGTAAACCCTGTATCATCAATGATTTTTAATATTTGCTTATGCTTTTTATTGCTAGATTAAAGCTTCCATTAAAGCAACTCTTCGTGCTCTCCAGAGAGCCGTTCACACAAATCGTACTCAGGCGATAAATACAACAACAGCTACCCATGCCATGTTTACTCACACAAGAACGGCTCTGTAGTGGTAATATACAGGGTGGCTGATGAAAGCCGCTACCAAAAAAAAATTAAATAACTTTTTTTCTATTTAATGAATCTGGTTAATTTTTTTTTTATTTTGCAGATTGACTTTTACATTTAACAAAAATGGATAACTGGGACACTGAAACAAGAATTTGGATTGTCCGCCGCTATCACGCACTGGAGTCCGTAGTTTCGGTTCAAAGAGAGTATAGGCGCACGTTTGGCGGCAATCCTCCGAGCAGATGGACCATAATAAGACTTGTAAACAATTTTGCCGAGCATGCGACAGTCAACAGAAGACCTTACCATCGAAACCCTTCAGTTCGAACGGAGGAAACAATCGCTGCTGTAGCTGCTGCCATACAAAACCATCCACGTGTTTCGACAAGAAGCTTATCTGCTCAAATGGGTGTAAGCAGACAGTCATTACAGTCAACTATGCACAAAGATTTGGACTTATTCCCATATAAAATTCAAATGGCCAACAAACTGAACGCTGCAGACTTGCCGATTCGCTTGGAATTTTGCCAGAAGATGCTTAAAATGGTGGAAGAGGATGAAAACATGTTGAACTGTCTTTTCATGTCTGACGAGGCCCATTTCGATTTAAACGGCAACATAAACAAACAAAATTGTCGAATATGGAGTGCTTCCAACCCACAGATACTCCATGAGACGGAATTGCATCCACTTCGTGTCACAGTGTGGGGTGCAGTTTCATCACGCTGCATTGTCGGGCCCTACTTCTTCGAAGAAAACGGTCACACCGTTACGGTTACTGGATACCGTTACTTGAGCATGTTGAGAGAGTTTTTCTATCCAGAATTACGCCGAATGAGAATTTCTTTCAACTCTGTGTGGTTTCAGCAATATGGTGCAGCTCCTCATATAGCCCAACCTGTTATGACAGAATTGCGACGAAAATTTCCCAATAAGCTGATATCCAGAAACTCCACATTCCGTTGGCCACCCAGGTCGCCTGACCTTACTGCACCTGACTTTTTCTTGTGGGGTTATTGCAAACAGGAAGTCTTCAAAGCAAAACCAACAAATTTGAATGAACTAAGGCAATCCATTCGAGAAACAATTGCGGCTATTCCTGTCTCAACTCTCCAAGCAGTAATGAACAACTTTTTGGTAAGATGCCGCACATGCATCGACGAGCAGGGGGGGCATTTAAATTCCATTATTTTTAAAACTAATTAAGCTATATTTAATAAAATTTAATGAGCTTTAACATGAATAAAAGAAAAATGAATTCCATACACTGAAAAAAAAATTATTTGAGTTTCTTAATGTAGCAAAATTCATCAGCCACCCTGTATGTTTGGCATTTGTAGAAGTGTCATTTTCGAACTGATTTTTCGATATTATAATTAACTTTTTTAAAATTTGTTTGAATGGTGGAACTGTAGCGTGAAAAGACCTATTGATACATATAAAATTGTTTATACCTTAGACAAACTTCTTCAACTTGCGCATACATATATATTACAGATTTTAAAAAGTATATCACTGTTAGTTTAGATTTTTTTGGACTGATCTAATTCTTTCTTAAGTGGGAAATTAAATTGCCAAAGTTATCAAGCTTTAAAAAATTGGTGGTTTTCTAAGTTACTTCAATGGTTTAGCAATTTTAAAGCAAAATTACATCAGTTGCTATAATTTAAACTAGCAATGATAACCTTATAAAAATGTGCGTTAAGAAAACCATCTCGAAATGATCCCCAAAAGGTCCCGAAAATCATACCGAAATGCAGGAACCCTGCCTAATTCTGTTACAATTATCTATTTCCTAAATTCTTTATTACCTAAATTCTACTACAAAAATTTGTTATATTTCCTATGCATCTATTAAAATTGTCGATCTACTAAAAATTTTCAAAAATTCAAATTTCACTCTCAATAAAAAGTTTGCATCGCCGCCTAAGAAGTTAACTTGCACAAAATAAAAATACAATTGGACGGGGCCAATACAAATTCTACACAAAAAACGTAAAAATATGATGTTTTTAAGCCGTCTGCCGTACCGTTTTCTACCGTGCCGTCGAACTAAATAAATCAATTTCTCACAATATCAATTTCTTTTCTCAGTATTTTGTTTACATATTTTCTTCTCTCTCACATTATAAGTCTTAATATATTATATAGTAATGTATTATGATTATAATAAGCTGTCTATAGAAGCTGTATATTAGATTGCTGATCATTTGATTGATTGGCTATAAAGACATTATTATTGGCAGTAAGATACATTGGTTATTTATACTATTTTGTTTTACTACAAAAAATTATTACAACTCATCACATTTCTATGATTTTTAAGGTGCTTAACATGTTTAGTTTCTTTTAAGTATTGAGTTGAAGTATCTATATCTATTGATTAGCTCTTTCGCTGAATATTTCTAAGACGATTGAAATTATAAAATTGTATTGTTTTTTAATAAATTTGTGAATTTATATTTGATTTCACTTAAACAAAGATATCTACGCTGGCAGTATGAAAGCCGTCATAACCATAAAAAGTATTAGATTACTCAGACAGCTGACAATTGTCGCAGCTACTTAATATAACTGCTTGCATTTTACTGCTTAGTTCTTATCCAGGTTTAATACAGATTTGGGACATTATATTGAAACTTGTAAAGTCTAAGGAAATGTGTGGCTTAAGAGCTTAGCTTTTAGATAATAAAACTTAAGTTAATGGACGAGAATTACTCTTGCAAACAAATGCTACTTCGGACTGAGTAGGCAATTGAAAAATAAAGTCCTCTCTTGACGAACGAAAATAACACTCTACAAGTCACTCATCGCACCCGTCCTGCTATATGGTGCAGAAGCGTGGACACTAACAACATCTGATGAGGCGGCTCTGGGAGTATTCGAGAGAAAGGTTCTTCGAAAGATTTGTGGACCTCTACGCGTTGGCGACGGCGAGTACCGAAGAAGATTTAATGATGAGCTGTATGAACTTTATGCAGACGCCGACATAGTTCAGCGAATTAAAACACAGCGGCTTCGCTGGCTAGGCCACGTAGTGCGAATGAGCGAAGATGCTCCAGCCCAGAAGGTATTCTTATCGGCACCCGCCGGTGGAAGCAGAGGAAGAGGGAGACCACCACTCCGATGGAAGGACCAAGTGGAGACCGATTTGCGATCCCGCGGTGTTTCCAATTGGCGCCAGTTGGCGCAACGAAGAAACGACTGGCGAGCTATGTTGGACGGTCAAAATCCCCCAGGCGGTTAGATGACGATTTAAAGAAGAAAGAAGAAGAGTGATAATTCCAAGTACACCTTATAGGTCAGAAAAAGTCCCTAAATTGTTACTAAGAAACGACTGACGCGCTATGTTGAATGACCAAAATCGTTTAGGCGGTTAAGCGTGATTTAAAGAAAGAAAATTACTACTAAGTTGATAAGTAATCGAATAAATTTATGCTTTAGTCCCGCTCTGTCTGTCAACCTAATTGATTTGCTACTATTTCTCTCTCTCTATGGCGCGATATACAACAGGTATATCATCATAAACCTCCTAAGAGATTTTTGCGCCAAGCTTCTCTTCCAATTTGTGGTGTGCCGATTTTGAATTTTTTCCCTACAAATTGGTGGGACCTACAGTTTTTTGCCGACTCCGAACGGCATCTACAAAGGAGACGAATTTTTGCTGAGAAGCCTGTCATGGCAGAAATATACTCGGAGAGTTTGCCAAACCACTGCCGAGGGGCGACCCCGTTTTGAAAAACTTTTTTCAAATCACTTTTGATGTTACCTGTACCAGGGCTCGAACCATGGACCTTCGGTGTGGTAGGCCGGCAACACTACCTTCACACCACGGCGGCCGCCACTACTATTTACATTAGGAAATAACAACAATGTAACAGTTAACTTTGACGACTTGGTCTTAAAACTTCGAATAAATAGTTTTTAAAGGCACCCAAATAGAGATATATTGAATGGCAAAGCAATTATTTTAAATTCAAAAATGGCATGGCTATTTATGGATTTTGTGAAGCAAATTTGATTCTAAACGAATGAATCAACAAATTGATTTCAATCGCATATAAAGACATATTTTTCCATTTACATACCATATAGGTAGGTAGTAAAGTTATCACGCGTATAATAACATTTTCATATAAGCACATACAATTGAAATTCTATTTATCTGTCTCCAATTCAATGAAATTTTTGCAATTTTTTTTATCAATACCGATGACGAAGGTCCACACTTCGTATGTTATAACACTGTATTCTATTAAAAGGTAAAGAGAGTTTTTGTCGTAGGAATAGTACTTAGCACTACTGAATTAAGAATTGGGTCATACTGAATTAACAGTTCTTGGTCGGAACTCTGAAAAAATGCTATTAGTCTGGGATCGGCTTGGGATGATTCGCAAAGGAGCATACCAATTCTGATCTCTTTATATGCGCTGCCCAGTGAGCGCCCAGAAGTGAGTTTGCAGTCCTTCCACATAATGCATTACGAAAGCCTTACAAGTACTTTATTACCATCTATTACATTATATGCTGACATGTAATGAAAGAATTTCTATGATTTCTGCTTCGTTAAGTGTCTAAACTTCGTGAAAGTTCGTCTTCGCCGCTGGGTGAGCTGTTCAAATTTTTTTTAACAAGTCTTACGGAGATACCAGCTGTACCCCTTTGTGCTCGAACGGGTACGATAGGGCCAATCCTCTTTCTATCAAAACGGGTACAGTCCGATATGTATCTTTACACCTGCGACTATGTTACGTAAATTAAAACTTACTTATTTTGAGTTGTAGCCAACTGTAAGCTAAAAGGATTAATCACGGATCAATATCTTTAGCAATTAATCAAATTTTTTGTAGATAAAATTCAAGTTAATCACCTTTAAAAAAACTGTGTGACTTATCGCTAAATAGAGCGATCCGTGATTAGTCCCTTTAGTCCACAGTTGGCTATAATTCAATATACACAAGTAAATTTTTATATGTGTAGCATGCTCATAGGGGTGTAAGTCAATTTTAGTTTTTGTAGCATACTTATAGGAGTTAAAAGTACCCATTTGGGTAGAAAGTGCATTAGTCCTTTCGTACACGTTCGGGTGTATATGGGGGCAAATGGTCTCTCCATAGGACATGCTCAAACAAATGTGAACAGTTCAACCCATACAAAGTGATCAGAACTGCCCTTAGTCGCATCTTCCTAATGGCATTTTTTGCAGGGCAGTAACGCAAGTGATTACACACAGCAATATTGGTTGTTTGTGTCTTTGCTCACTAAGCAGTAAAGACTGCGTTCTCTGATCTTTGCTAGAATTGATAAGTGTAATTGCGCCTAAAAATATGTCGCACCCAAAATGCTATTGTAATAATTTCCCAAGCTGTTCCTGGTTCATTCGTGGATGTAATTTCATTCCTGTTTTAAGTAACTAAAGTACTTACTTTATCGGTGATATGTGCGTAAATTACGATCGTGATCGCGTCTAGCTTTAATTGACTGGGTGCATCTAAATTCAGAAACTCCCTTATGAGAACCGAAGAATTCCGGTATCCCGAATGTGGATAAATTTACATCACCATTTGCTATATTTTGGAATAAAAAAGTACTTAAAAAACAAAGCTTCCATGAATCAAGCCCATTTGCGTTTATCGGGAAAAATAATTAAAAAGCCATAAACACTAGCAATACATTATAACTTTTACATTTGCAATTTACTTGTCATTAGACAAAAACAGAAACATATTTATACATGTATATATATGCATTTATTATTGCAAAGTAATTATTGACATGTTTCAAAAACCTCTATTCATCTGATATATGAGTTTCCACTAATTTTGTTATCAGTAAAGGAAATTATATATGGTAATCAAATCGGGAAGTCACTTGACATTTCCTGCTATTCAAAACATATTACTACTGTTTATCTATAACACTAATAATAATAATAATAACAATAAGAATTTAGCGCGATTCACCTACGAAGAGAGTGAGGCCCAGCTTGTTTACCTATTTGCGTGTGCTGCTTCTAATTTTTCCTACAAATTGGCGGAACCTACAGTTTTTATTTATTGAATATAGAGGTAGTAGAGATTGAAACATATCGACGATACTATCGTAAATTGATGTTATACTACCATCGATAATATAGATTTTTGTATAAAATATGGACGGCTGGGTAGGATACTACGATATTTCAGAATTTGAAGAACACTGTAGGTCATTTCAATAGAGAACGTGCTATCATGTTCTATAAACTTTATTCATGAAAGCCCTATCAAAGGAGTCAGAAACCTTAAAAGTGTTCTAAAACTGAAGCAAAAATAAAAATTAGTACCAGGGTTGGGTCTTTCGGAAAGGGGAGAAAAAATAAAAATACATGTGTATCGGCGATTTTCATGTACACGTCAAAATTTTTTTTTTTATGTATAACACTGCGTTAGTAAAACGAGCTTTAGTTCTGTCCTATGAACCAAAAATTTATATGCATATGTGTAATTATACATAAAAAAAAAATTCTGACGTGTACATGAAAATCGTCGATACACGTGTATTTTTATTTTTTCTCCCCTTTTCGAAAAAGTATATTTGGTTCATAGGACAGAACTAAAGCTCGTTTCTGTAACGCAGTGTTATTGCTTAATCAAAAAAATTTGAATAAAAAATAAAATTTAAATTTGTGCAAATGAAAAATAACGCATCAAGATACAGCAAAATTATACCCGTGTGTGCATATAGACATAATGCGTATTTGTATAGATTTTTTTTTGGTTATTTTTGTATAAATTGGGACTGAGTTTATTTGACTCAATTTCGGGATCATTGCCGCATAAAATAAGGCTACTTAGGGACTACTTGGTGGTTTTCAGGGTGATTTCGGGAAATTTTTAGAGATAATTTTGGGATTTTTTTAGCACCATTTCGTAAATGATTGATGAATTATATCCAGACTTTTTTAGGTCCATATTTGAATTGTTTTAGGGATCTTTGTGGCACTTTTTCAGAGAAATTACTCCAAAAAAGTCCCGAAAACAACACCGAATAAAAATTGAAATTTTATGTTTTATTCAAAATTTTTTGAATAACCAATAATATTTCACTCATCACAAAAAATTTTTGAATAAAAAATATGTAAATTTTTATTTGTTTATTTTCGTCACTAAAATTTTTGAAAACGCCCATTCCTGATTAGTAACAATATTTTAATTTAATTGTTATTTCTTCGGCCTGTACTATATGAAGTATTTAGGAGTATAAATAAGTTCAAGGCTAAGAATAATAAATGAAAATGGCATTGTTATTGCCAGCTAAGCTCAGGTCGATGTCTATATATTGCAGATATTTAAGAGAAACTGACAGAAGGGATCATAATTGAGCCAATAGAAGCCAAATCAAGAGTTTTTAGAATTTTCGTCTGTCTGTGTGTTTTTGGGCTGCTGAGTGAAATTAAATGAAACTCTCACCGTTGCATTACTTGACGTCAACCTTAAGATCTAAGATATCCCTTGTTTCGATAACTCGCACAGTTTCGGAAATATCGACCAATATGTGGACCAAAGTAAACCAAGATGTATAAGTACCATATAGGTATCAAACAAAAGAGTCAGTGCTGCAATAAGTGATGTGATTAACTTCCATATCTCAATTGGTTTCCAATATATAATGACTAAAATCGAACTGTCTGTGATAAGTTCTGGGACGCGTGGTTGGGTTTTCTTGTTTTCGATAAGATTTTTATACATAGTATTTATTATCTCTTATTATAAACTTATTTTCGTTTGTCGGAAAATAAATTATTATATATATATCTTTTTTAATTTCAGGTGAGGCATATTTTACTACTAAAAATGGAAAATAATTTCACGCTATTATTAATTATTTGTAAAAAAAAACAGTAAGTGCATAAAATAACGTTTCAAACAAAGTCTATATCATTCCAATCCTCTGGGGTTTAACTTTTTTTAAAGATATCCAGATCGTCAGCCCTGATTACTGCTGGGACAGCACTATATCTTTTCAGGTGGCTAGGCCAGTGTAACTTCAATTACAAAATGCGCATCTCGTTTAATCCTAATCATGATGACAGCCTTGGTTCCAGTTTTCTGTCATCTACATCATAGAAGCTTTTAATTTGAGCTCTTGCAGACTTAGGTTTGTTGTAGACAGTATTTGACTTAGCTGAGATTGCAAGCTATGTAGTAGTTTTGTGAAATGCTTCATTTAGTTTTGCATACTATATGAGCTTCTCCCTATTAGGTTTATACTAGAGATGCCACGAATATTCGGCTTTTTCACAGAAAAAAATAACTCAAAATATTACTCACAAAGGTCTTTATTTAACGAGCAAATTAACATATTAATATTTAAAATCTACCAGTAAATTATACCTGCTTCCACGACTAGCAATAAAACCTGCTAAATCTATGTTCTAAGTGCTGTCGATTATTATGCGCTTCGGCCCAGAGTATCGCCGAGTATTCTTTAATAGGTGTTTGGCCAAATAAGTGTTGGTGGTATCTCTAGGTTAAGATTGACTTTCTACTTGAAGAGTTCCTTTTAGCTTTTTAATTTACAGGAAATACTCTCAACAATTCCTGATTAAGTTCAATAATTTTGTTTGTAGTGATAAAACAGATAATATTTAATTGGCCCAAGTATAGCTATCATATTAGCAAACTTTCTTATTAACCTAATATACCAATGGAGATTAAATCGAAACAAGGAAATGCCGAAGCCGTAACTTATACCAATATATACCTAACTGAATAAGGTGAAGAAAACCATTTAACAAGTACTATCAGTGAAACTGCAATATAAATCTGGAACAAAAAAACAAAAATACGAATCAAACATAAGCTGACCCAGTTTTTTTTTATACTAAAGCTTTTTCCTAAACATTGTTAGCTCAGTTAGTCATCAGCACCATTACCATCACCAAATGCCATGGATCGTTTTGTTTGTGTAAGAATATTTTCACCTTTGTTTTTCTGAGGGAAATAACACAATCAGCTGCCAGCTGTGCCATGGCATTGACTTGGTTTTTGGCTCGGCTCTTCTAGCATTGTCTTACTTTATTAAGCTCTACTTTTCATAGCAGTACACCTCCGCCCGCACTAAGTCAGGCCAACTACTTATGACAGCTGTTTAGCCTAGTAGCGAGTTAGTTAGCCAAGCGTGGAACCAATCTACGTCCGTTCATCCAAAACAAAGCAAGCGGTTAGTATTTATCACCAGAATAAAGTACCTAAAAAATAATTAAACCTAAAACACAGCGCAGTTGTAGTTTATGTTGCTCATTAGTCGATCGAGCGTATCACCGGCGCTCCCTATGATGCATATGTAAGTGTGCATTAGGGTACGCCTTCGTTGTATGAAGAGAAGTTTTTGTTGAGCTACAAAGCTTATAGTTAGGAAAGCGTATGGATAATATTTTCAGCGATTTCAAAAGAAATTTCGCTATTTTTCCCAACTTTAAGGTGTTCACTTGAACCAATTTAAAATTTTTTTCGTAGATCACGGCTTAAACTTAACGAAGATTTGTAGGATAAATCTTATTTTACAAGCCAAAGCTGCACCCTAATGTACCTATACGTAAAGCTTTGATCGTGGAGCGATTTTCCGTGACTTCTTGACAATCTTTCACGTACAAACTTAGCTTAACGCTTCAACAGTTTTTCCTTATTTTAGGAATTTGGTATGTCTGAAAAACCAAAATAGAAGCTCACAAAAAGGTGCAAAATGTAGTAGTTTAGATTTAGTTTTTTCCAAATTTTATGTGGACTTGAAAAAAGATATGGTTTGTTAATTGATATTAGAGGAAAAAATTACAACGTTATGCACAGCGATGGTATGGGATGACATGTTTCGAAGTGCCCAGCTTCTCATCAGACCCCTTCTCGGGCAATATCAATTAACAAACAAACATAAAAATTTGAGCTTTGCTCCAACAACAATCACCGTAGATATGGTTTTTATTTAGCTGTCTAAAAAAATTTGAAAATACCATACCAAAGATCCCAGGTTAAAGTGTCGGGTAGGTAGCATGAAAATTATAATTTTTTTTTTATACCAAAAACGAGGTCGCCCCACCCTTCCTCACTACTTTCGAAATGGTAGTCCAGCATTATAATATTTTTTTTTATTAATTACTTATTTTACACACTTACATAATGACGCTTAAATTAGATTTCTATGAACAGGCGTCCAAAGTACTCAACCGATCTTTATGACACTTGTACAGTGGGTTTAGCGATCGGCTGGGTACGACACAGGCTTATAGAGATTTTCGGAAAAGCTCCTAGTCCATGTAAAGTTGCAATTCGGCATAGCTCGGAATTTATTTGGTTCAAGTTAATGATATTTTATAAATGAATGCCTATTCTATATATCAAAGAAAAAGTAGGAAAAAGTTAGCGGTACCAAGACCAAAAAAATGTAATTTCGCTATATTTTCGAACCATTTAAATATCGTAAGAAGGTGTGAGTAAATGGAATGTGTAGAGAAAAATGAAAAGAAAGGGGATATGGGATTGTGGGAAGTTGAAAAGAGAAAAGAAGAGCAATGAATGAAGAGCAAGTGCCACAATCAGAAAACTAAAATATTCAAAAATACTGTTTGTGAAGAATCAATATATTCTTCACGAATTTGTAGAAGAGTATTTATTTTTTATCAATTTAAAGAATAATGTTTAAGCAGCTTTTATTTTTTGTGAATGAAGAATGAAAATTTTATAAAACCAAGAAATCAATATTGAAAACTAAGATACATGCATATTCCAATATTAAAAACTCAAAGTGTTAGAACAGTAAACTTAAATGAAAGTAATTAAAGTTATGAACATAATATTTTATAAATACCCTATATTATTCATTAACAAAGAAATCAAAAAAAATCACACATGTTAGTGACATATAGCAAATGTAGTAAATCTCCCAATTATAGTAAAAAAAAAACAGTTATTTTAGTTAAGTACCTGATCCCCTGATATCGAATGGTATACCCACTTCTGGATATCCATGCTAAAATATAGGTTTAATATTTTCCTTGAGACTGTACATACTTTTTTATTGAATAATTATAAAATATGTCAGAACTTTTTACTGATTCTCTTCTCTATTTAGCTTTAAGTTGTTAAAACGCAGTTTCATCTTTCGGCTGATTGCAAGCGTACAAATATTTATTAAAAACCATTTACGCTTCAGCCTAATTTTCGTTCCCTAAAAACAGAGCTTATTTATACAAAGATTTAGGGGCTTTAAATTGTTTAGCAACACAAGTAAGTGTATTCGTTTTATGTCAAGCAGTTATTAACGTCATTTAATTAAATGTTATACTGTTATGCACAACGGTAAAACCTATCATTATAATCTCTCTACACTTCACTAACTTTTCTTTGTTTGAATTTTCTATGAAAATATTTTTCTTTACTGACTTCTCTTATGGTTAATATGCTGCTTTTGTTTCCGTTACTGCGCAATTTACTTTAACAAATTGCTGACTGCCAGCTTTTCCAAATACTTCACAGTAACAGTACTCGTTTTAAGTGCTTAACTAAGCGACCTTTGTTTTCGAGTGGAAAAAGCTTAAAAAAGATTAAACAACACAATGTAAAATGAAAATGTTGAAAATAAAAACAAACAAAATATCCCACAAATCACTTTGTTACTCTTTTTATTCGAATTCTTTTAACTTCTTAAATGCTGCTGATCTTGAGATATGCATTTTGGCTGTTGATGTGTATTTAACTATCAGCAAGCTGCTTGCTTTTTGTATTTTATTGCTTTCACTAAAGATATTAGGAGCTTTCTATAATTATAGACTTTGTTTATTATCGGTTTTTTTTCGCTGTGTGTTTTCTTCAAAAGTACTTATGATGTTCTAAAAAACGTAAATTAGTTGTTAATTACAGCTGACGGAATGTACACAAATGAGGTCAAAATGTATGTTTTACTTTCCTTTTCACTATATGATTGACTTGCTTTGCAATTAAATTTGAAGACTTTCCAATTTTTTGTTTTGAGGCAACCATCGATACAGAAATAAAATTGCTGAAAGGAAAATATTCAAATATATCTTTCTGATCTATTAACCAACCATCATTCAATATCACCATAATTTTTTAAATGATCTGTTGTATGAAGTTGTAACGATTGGTTTTTCGATATCAAATGGTTATTAACGCTCGAAAAATAATTTTTTATGACTTATTTTTAATAATTGGTGTCTAGTCTAAAGAGTTTATTTCAAGCAAATTTTTTTTTTTTAAATTTTTTTTTAATACTAAAAACAGTTTTTCGACATTTAACATTTTTAATATAACTGCAAAATAAAACAAAATATTCTTATGTAATTCAAAGAAAAAACTAATTTAATGTTTTTTTTTTATTAAAAATAAATAAAAATATATTTAAAAAAAAGTAAAAGTGTTTATGTGTACACACAAAAAATATTGACTCTTGTGTGACAAAATATGATAAAATTTTGCATATTTCAGTCCGATTACAAATATCGTATGAAACGAACGCGACAGAAGAAGTAAAGAGAGAAACTAAAAATGTAGAAAAACGAGCGAGTATGCTCCAAATAAATTGTTATATTGTTTGAGAAAAATAATGAAACATTGAACAGTTATTTTACAAAGAAAACTTTTGTCCACATATAAGGACATTATACCCTAAGAGATTATGTAACTCTAACAAGAGAACACCAATTGAAGTTTGTGTTTACTTGAAACAAGAAATTAAAGTTCAAAAAATTATATGGCTTAAACTCGGCTATGTTTGGCACATACAGCATATGAAATATGTGAGGTTATACCTCATGAACATGAAATGGTATTATAACTTTGGTCCGTTGTTTGTAAGTATGAGAAGAAGAAGAGATAGACCCACCAATAAGGATACCGAAATGATCAGGGCGATGAAATGAGTCGATTTAGCCATGCCCGTCTGCCTGTTTGTACGCAAACTAGTCCCTCAGTTTTTTAGATATCTTGATAAAATGGTATGGAGCCGCCATTTTGCATGAGATTAATCATTCGTCGGAATCAGCAAGATCGGAGCAATACAACGCATAGCACCCATGCAATCGATAGTTTCGATAAATGGGTTTGGGCTATATATCTTTAAATGATCAGTTTTGCAGAGCTTTTACTAATTGTGAGTAAGGATCGCACATTTAAAACCGTGATGCGTATTCATGAAAGCTATAAAGTCTTCGACACAGTCGAAGACAGCCCTTTCCTCACTTGTTTTTAATTGGTTCTTTTCGCTTTTTTTGAAGACTTTACTCAGCAATTTTTCTAGAAGTTCGCTGAAACAAAATTTCGAATGTTAAAGATCCTGAAACTTAAACCGAAACATTTTGACGCTTTCCAGCACATAATGAAAATGTTTTTGCTAGTATTTGAAACCAAGCTTTAAAATTTACAGAGCTGTATTTTCTGTCGTTTTGAGAAAGGTTTTTACTTAAAACAGGCGAAATCTAAACATGGCTACTTATTGTAAAGAAATTGCATTAGTTGTCAAAAGTGTGTTATATAACTTATATTTAGGAAACTAAGACGGGAAACCAGCTACATGCCAGCAAAAAATGCGCTTTTTATTATGAAGATTCGCATAAATACTCCTTAAATCGCGTTACTTATATATCTAGTATACGAATGAATAGTAGTCAGATGCAGACAATATAGTAAAAGTTAAGATATACACAAAAGATTAAGAGATAAGATAGTCAAAACCACAAATAGTACGTCTTACATTCATACTAGCAGACCACGCAGACATTGACTTGCCACGATGCAAAAAATTTGATTCTCCCCCTCCTCATCTCTCACTCAATAGCAATTGTATCCAGTGCATTACTTTCCAACTCGTTCTTAACCGGTTTTTATTAGGATAGTGCTAAGTTCGCTTGACTTTGGCTAGTACTCAACCTATGCCATTTCGGAAAGTTCGGGGGTAGTTTTGGTTGTGAATGAAAGATGATCGATATGTGATGTTTCAAACTGTCTTTAAACTATCACTTTTGTAATCGGCACATAACGATTCACACAGAGCGTAGCTCAAGACTGTCTACTTCGAAAATAAATGCAGGCTGCGCATTTGCAAAGTTACTTATTTTAGCATATAGCTACTTGAGGTGTGCCCATTAGTTTCTGTGCGATAGTGGAAAAATACCGTAATGTGTTTCTGCGCTTACTTTGTTTTTTTCAAATAACGGCGCCAGAGAAGAACAATATTTACTTCTCTTAATCTATGTACACATAAGACAAACTCTAACTACAAGTGTTAGACAAGTCAAATATGTATTTTTGCAGGCATATTAAAGTATTTTATTTTCATTCTAGATATGAGCGCTTGTTATTTACATCAACTAACCAAGTCCGTATCTCACTTTTTGATTTATAATAGAATTTATATGGCAAACGTCAATTTTAAAGTGGAGCATAATACTTTTTGGTTGTATGGGCGTCGGTAGAAAAAGCTTCTCGAGTTGCTACCCGCCATTTAAAAACTTATTGTAACAAAACGTCTTCAAATATACGAGACCTTTTTGTTCCGGTAGAAAAAATCGGTAATTTTTAAGTGAGATACCCTAATGTAGAACGTTTATAACACAAACAACCACACATACATATAGCTCAAATTAAAATTTTGTAAACTAAAATTTTCTAAACTGCATACTAAGCGTACAGGTATTAGGCTCGCTCATTCTATATACAAAAAATCTAAAAAACTGTTCCGTCGGTTGGTGAAAATTTTGACAAAAAAAAAATAATAATTCCGTGATGCACCTAAATAGTACATTTTGAAACTATTTAGATTTAATAATAATAATTCAGGCCTAGAACAGCGCCACTGTCAAGTGGCACCGGTTTTTTATTTTTTTTTTTAACTTTTTTCAAACATTTTGGTTGCGCGTTTATCAAAATCATAAGACAAATTTCACAAAGTAGAATTTACGAAGCCAAAATAAGTGTTTAGTTTATTTAAAACCAGTAAGAAAAGGGCTGTCTTCGCCTGTGTCGAAGACTTTATACCTTTCATAAATACGCATCACGGTTTTAAGTGTCCGATCCCTACTCACAATTAGTAAAAACTCTGCAAAACTGATAATTTAAAGATACATAGCCCAAACCCCATTTATCGGAACAATCGATTGTATGGGGGCTATGCGTTGTATTGCTCCGATCTTGCTGATTCCGACGAATGATTAATCTCATGCAAAATGGCGGCTCCATACCAATCATCACGATATCTCAAAAACTGAGGGACTAGTTTGCCCTGATCATTTCGGTATACTAATGCTGGGTCTATCTCTTCTTCTCCTCATACTTACAAACATCGGACCATGTTCATGGAAGGTATAAAAATTAGCACTATTAACCAACCTTAATTTCAGAAAATTACTTGGTCAACTTTACTTCGAGATGAAGAAAAGGGCTCAATTTTGTCTTTTTCAAAAACTGATTTAAATGTAAACTTAATATCCAAGGAAATCGATAGAAGTCGAACTGTTATTACAAACTTTTTGAAGAATCCTCAAGATTATTTAAGAAAATTCTGTGATGAAAGTTTTCTAGCTGTTTTCGAAATTTAACAGTTGCATAATTTTTGAGCAGTCAAATAATGTTTAGATAACGCTATATTAAGTTGAAGTGTCTTAAAATGGAAGTAATTTTTGTGGCTGGGTATTAACTGCTCAGTTCCACTAGACCTTCTTAATTGTTTATGTATATATAAAATGAGTTTAAAAAATATTTAAAAAAAACTTTCTCATATCAACGTCTGAAAGGAAGATCACCCTTTTTCCAAATTTTAAATACGCCCTAACTTAGAGTTTACGGGAAGATCGCCTTATCTGAGCATTTTTTTCAATAACGTCCTATTTAAGAATTGGTTTGACGAAAGCCTTCTCTAAAAAAATACTACTATGCATAAACCAGCTGATCGGGTTGTTGTGTTCAAAATTATTTAAGTCGCTCAGTTGGTGAAACCCAAAATTAAGTTAGTCTCGAATCTGTGCTAACTTAAGTCACGACTTAGTTTTAGTCTTAGTCGCGTTGGTGAAACCGGCCCATATAGTTTTCTATCGAATTTTGAAATGTGGTGTTATTTAAAAAAATTCTTCAAAAATATTTTGAAATAGGTCAATCCTATATTTAGCAGTCCATATCGAGCCCTAACAACAATTTTAGTGCAACCAACAAAACTTAAATTTTACCGGAGGTTTTTTAGTTTACAAATCGACTGCTGAGTGGAAGACTACCCTATTTCAAAATATTTTTTAAAAACGCCCTATATCAGAATTTGTTTAAAGAACACTCTTTTTCAGAATTTTATTCAAAAACGCCATATGTCAGCTAAAATTGTATTGAATTTTCGTTCAGATAGGGCGTTTTTGAAACTCATTCTAAGATAGGGCGTTATTGAAAAAAAAAAAATTGAGGTGGGGCGTTCTTCAAAGAAATTCTGTGATAGGGCCCTTTTGAATAATATTTTGAAATAGGGTGATCTTCCACATAGCCGTCGAAATATAAAAAAATTTAAAGCAAAACTTACATCATAATTGCCTTTGCTTTATTTTTTTAATGGTACATATTAGTGTTGTAATATTTTCTGAGATGGTTAAAAAAAGAAAAGAATTATCGATATCTGTCAAAATGGGGATTTTCAGAAATTTGTTGGTAACGCCAAATTTGCAGTTAGGGCTCGATATGATGAAGGAGTTTTTAATTATAATTTCTTTTTTTAATATTTCTTATAGTTAAGTTTCAAAAAAATTAAAAATTGTCATTCCGATCGAAAATGAACCACTTTCTTCTTTCAACCGCCCTAGTGTACATATATGTATTTCTATATATAGAAGTGTGTTTACTATTGCACTATTGCGGGTATATGTAAACATTCTATATAGTTGCGAAATTTAAATATTTTCCAACTTTGGTTTACCAAATTTGTGCAACCCATTATTTTAATTACCATGCCTTAGACAACAGCTCTATGTTTATTTCCATAAATTGTGTATTCATGACACAAGTCCGTCAGCCATTCGAAATGTTTTGGCTATATGTAGTTTTTATTTACGCACGATTTCTATTATATTTTTATAAATATCGCACAGCGTTTGTTTTTCAAAAGGATTAACGGCTACACTGCTGATATTGAAATTATTGAATTTAATACTCGCACAGCAGTTTTGAGCAAAAAGCAAGCTCTGGATGTTTCATATCTACTATCAAACAAATAACTACTACAAAACTAGTATTTCTGCCTAAAACTAGTGAAACCAGGAGAGAGATGCGAAAATACACCTCGAGGCTCGAATATCAGTTTGGGTTGTCAGGTGTCCTGGTCACAGCCATACCTTCTGAAATTAATGACATCACGTCTTTTTTTGACCACTTGCAATCCCTCGATGCTTTTTAGTCTCGACTAACCGTGGCTTTAATAGCTTAGTTGAAAAGTGCGAGCCCAGGAGAACCTTCTCTGGCTCTAGAACGTTTTAACTCAACCAGGGTAGAGAATTTATATAGTACAGCTTAACTGCAAAGCGCGTAAACTCCAGCCGCTCTATGTATTCTCCACAGAAAATTACATCGACTTGCGTATAGAGAGTACCTCAGAGTTAATACTTCACGCGACGAAAGTGAAATTCGTCACAATCTTCTAACGCAAACACTCCAACGTCTGACAGAGAGTTGGTTTCGGAGACCTCAGTAAAGATTGTGTAATAGATGGCACCAACCTCAAGGAATTCCCATGTCGCTCCACACCGAGTTCTAGCAACATATGCTACTTTTAATACAATAGGTGTCTTAAAAACCCTTCTCACGTGTGAAGATGAAAATAGAAGCTTGAAGCAATTCATCCAGATCGTCACGATGCTCCATAGAGTCGCTCGTCCAAACAACTTTTATGTAAAACGGGGCATGGTCTCTGGGGAAATTCACTCATTTTCCAATAGGATTGCAAACCAATGTAACTACAATTTGTTCCATTTCAGTTGCATTTTACTTGCTTAGATGTCGTTCAACGGTCTAAAAGTTTTTGACCGTCCAGAAAGTCGGTCTCCACTTGGTCCTTCCTCAGGCGTGGTGGTCTCCTTCTTACTGTATTTTCACGATAAAAATAACTTCTGGGCCGGAGCATCTTCATTCATTCCCTCAACCAGGCCTAGCCAACGAAGTCGTTAGACTTTAATTCGCTGTACTATGTCGACATCTGCCTGAAGCTTATACAGGCATACACCGTTGAAAAGGCGTAGAGGTTCAGTTAGTTGCACCAGTCAATGAATTATCTGATTTAAGATGCACGGCTAAACATTTGAGCCTAAATTTTGAACAATTCGTCGGCTTAATCAATTTTAAAAATTTTTTTGTAATTATGCATGAAACGAGCTCAAGTCCAAGAATAATAATTTTTCAATTTTTGAATTTTTTTATGAAAATTATTATTGTTTTCTATTTTTTAATAATCATTTTTCATTAACTATTAAATGCAAAGCTTCTTCATCAGAGACATTTTGGCACGAATTGCTAACCATTAAGCTAACAATGCGCTGGTTTTGATGTCATCTAAACTCCTAGTTCTATTCTTCTTTACCATAGGCATGAACCACTTCCACCATTTGACAGTTAGTGGTGTGATCATGATAGATTTTTTGACAGATCTGATTTATCAGCAGAACTGCCTTACCGCGTGCTCTCGGTTTTGTTATTGCTTTTTTATACCAATAATTTTTGTTGATTTACGGCCTGTACATTTTTTTGTAATAAATTCCAAACCTTTCAATTACCTGCACCAATTTTCAATTTATTGCGGTTTAGATTCAAAACTTAACTAAAACTCTCTAAAATTTTAAAAATTTTGTTTTCATTTCATTCTGAAAGCTTTTTCAATTCAAATTTTCATTGAATTTTTCTCTAAACAGTTTTGTGTGTGCCGTAGCTCAGTGGGCGGTAAAATTTTTTACATAAATAAATTTGGGTGGATTTCGAACATATATAATGTGCTGCTTTTCAACTTCTCCTAATTAACAAACATATTTCTAAGTACGGTTATCAATTAAGGTTGCCACCTATTCGTATTATATTTACTTTGTTTGTATATCCACTTTTATCTCGAATACATATTTACCTATTTCTATACAATTTTGTGTATACATTATCTCCTAAACTCTCAGATTTTTTTGCGGCCTACCTATCTTAAAAAAATCGAATGAAATATCTGAATGCGGGTAGCGAACGAAGGAAATTTTGTTGTATTTCAAGGAAAATATATCTTTGTATGGTTTCCACCTAGACTTGCCATCTTTTCATTGCCCTTATTATCTTTGAGAACCATTGACATTATGCTGATGAATATCTAGAATGAACTAAATTATGCGGCAAGCTCGAAGAATTCCGAGGAAAGCTAGGTATTGCAGCTTATTATCATTAAAATGCTGCCGAAGATACTATTTTTGCAAAAAACCATTTTTGGAATAAACCCTTTAATTTCTCGTCGACATGGGAGCTGAAGAATTTGTGGTATTTTAACTGTAATGGCTTGCCCTAGGTACTTTTCCGTAATTTCCGTTTTTATTTACTAAATACTAGAAAACCTGGACACGCCTCGCTGCGTCTCAGAACTTATAATAGACTGACTCCGTTATTAATCATTGTATCTCCAAAACCCGTTCAGATATGGATCTTAATCATATTGCTTATTGCAGCACTTAATAGCTTCTTTTGTTTGATACCCATATCGTACTTATACATTTTGGTTCACTATGGCCCGAAACTGTTAGAGTTATCGAAACAAGCGATATCTTAAATTTTAAGTTAGCAGTTAAGTAATAATTGCATCAATTACATTGCGTTAAGCCTTTTTTTATTTGATTGCCTGTCTGAAGTTTCTTACAGGGTATCCGCTTTCTTCTGGCTATTGGCCAAATATCTAAAAATTTATCAATAATAGTTTTTATGAAATCTGACATATATTACAACGGAATTTCGAGCTTCAATGGGAAGAAAATAATAACTTGCTAACAAAAATGTTTAGTGAAAAGTTCACAATGCGTGCTTACACAATATAAACTTGATGGCAGGCATTCATTTCGCGGCTAGAAGCAATAAAAGAAATTTTTATGTTTGCGAGCCATTAAAAACACTCATACGAATGACGCGTTAATGACGTTGGATGTGTGAACAAAATACATTTCACGCTCGCACTTTGCATGCTCATTGACCAGCATATTTGGTGGCTACAAATTTCTGTGCGTAGCTCTAATGTTTTGCATGTAAATAGTAAATGTAGAATATTTTTAGGCATGGAGAAATTGCAATTATTCCAAAAATGTGCTGTGGCATCAAAGCACTTAAGAATTGAATTCAACATTTAGATGCTGTTTGCGTCGCATTTGTTGAGACAAAGGTCTGTTTGTGGTGTCCTAATGTACGCCAGGCAGTGTGCCTTTGAAAGTTTCTCAGCTGAATGAGAAGTTTTGATGCGCTATTTGCAAATGCTTTATCAGTGAAGAAAACAAGCGTTGACATTTGCAATTCGCTGCACTACGGATGCAGTTTGTTACGGTGCAGCGTGCGCTGCTGGTGAATGCTTAATTTTTGTTTTTCTCTTTCGGTTGACTTTTTGTTGTTGTTGTTGTTTAACTTGATGCGACAATTTGTTATGTACTACATTTGACACAGATTCCTTGACGAAATTTTGATGCGTATCTCATGCTCTATGCTGTTTATTTGTAAGTTTTCAATTTGAAATTGTGAAGCAGGATGAAAGTAGCGAAGCTTTGGGTTATTCTCAGTTGTGAGTTTGTGTAACACTTCCACATTTGGATTTCTTTGCATTTCTTTAAAACATGGAACATCATTCACTGAACGCCCATGCGGGTAAGAGGCGACTAAAATGCACAAAAGTAATGACGTGCTGGTTGATCTACGTATAAGATGCCGCTCACCTCTCATTACAAATTTTCTCCGTTTTTACAGAAGGAGGGATGACATGACCTAGAAGGTTGCACTGTACATACCAAATTGCTCCCTCTACAGTCGGCCATATACCGGAGTGTTCCGGGGTCATATCCGGCCAAGGACTGTCATTTTCGACAACACTTCCCTAAATCATCGGGAATGGGTTTGTCGCTACTCAAACAAACAAAAAAACAAGGTTCATTGAATTGTATAGTCTTCTTCATTATTACAATTACAACAATTCGACTGGAGAATTATTTAGGAAAGTCTATATACAAACGCTAGGCCCGGACTGGATTTGACAAATTATAGGAAACTCTCTCCATACAATCCAACTGCATTATTCTTTATACTGGAGACAAATGTAGTATGTCTTGAAAAAGGGAAGGTAAAAATTCTCATAGAAATAAAAATTTTTATTTCGCATAGATCTTTGTTTGCTTGTCTGTATGTTTGTTCGCACATCACTCAAAATCGCTGCATTGAATAGCTTGGCATATTTCCCCGATGTATTGCTTGCAGTTCAACTTAAATTTTAAAATCTATTCTACCGCACGCAAATATTTTATTCTTATTATTATTATTGTATATTATTATAAAGAAATTGACAGTCTTTTGCGTGATTTCTTTGACCCAAGAATCGGGGTCGATGTGGATTTTAGTCACCTCTTACGACAGGCATAGCAACATCAGACATATTTAGCCTAATAGGTTAGGTTAGGAGGGGTGTGGTGGCGGCTGCCCCAGCAGGTGACCCAGTTGGACACAATTTTACTGTCCGTTGTGATACCACCATTGAGTGAGCTGACTTCCTTCTAAGGTATACGTAAATCTCGAAAAGCTCCTTCGGACAGTTCATTGTCTCGACAACAGTATTTACGCGTTATCCTGGTAAAAGCTGGGCAGCTTAGCATCAAGTGGCTTGGCGATTCCAGCTTGTCAAGCTCCGTGCAGTTGACACAGCTCAAATTTTGCAGAATGTTCATGCATGCACCCCGTCAGCACTCCAATCACCATGAACAGATGAGTCTTGGTAAATCAAAAAACAGGTCCGCGTACCTCTTGAAGTCCACAAGTGGCCAGATGGATATCGACAAACGACAAGAGGTGCTGTTGGCTTAGCGTTTGTTAAGCTGATCCGAGCCACACCTGTACAGAAGCAGTCATTATCGGGGAGTCCTGCCCCTTACATATAGAATAAAAACAGCAACAACAGCAATAGGAGCCGGTCAGCTACAGGAAATCCCAACGATTTCTGGAGTTGCGCAGGAAAAATACCATTTGGGCGCGGCGACTTGTATGACTTAAAGGAGTTAATAGCCCATACAAGCTGGCCCCCTACACTAGCGATCACTGGCACGGGGGAGACAGCGTCCCTCACAATCCAGATCTCCGGAAAATGGGCATACATCAGATACCACATCAATCACCGTGCAATCATGTTGCACCGTCTTGTTGGAACCACATGTTTTCCAATCGCAATTCATCAAGTTGCGGCAAAAAGAACTCGTTGATCATTGCCCTGTAGCGCTCACCATTCACAGTAACCGTTTGGCCCCGACCGATTATTGGTCGAATAAATAGTCAGCAATATTCCGCGTTCTGGAGCAGTGTAGCATAACATTGTTTATTAACGTGTATTTCGCATGTGTTTACTACACAAATGTCAAAACAGAACTGACTTTAGGGGCCAATCGCAAAATTTATAGCATTTTCTGATAGGAGGATTACTTTTGCGCCACCTTGTATTAAACGAACTAAAAGTAGAATTTTTTCCTTTTAAATTATAAAAAAACAAGTAAGGAAAGCGCTGTATTCGGCTGTGCCGAAGGCTTTATGTGGTCTGCCACCTATTCCGACGGAACTGCCGACGGGAGAAATGTAATAGATCATAAGTGAAATTAATCGATTTAATCGGAATTTGCCTGTGAATTTCGATGAAGTCGGTAGAGATCACAAAACTCTATTACAATTATTCCCGCCGGCAGCTCCGCCGGAATAGCTGATAGACCCCTATACCTTTCATGTAAATGCATCACGATTTTTAGTGTACGATTTTTATTTACAATAAGTACAAACTGTGCAAAATTTTACGGTGTTACCCCGTTAATTAAAATATACATAGCCCAAAACCCGTCTTACTGATCTTCACCCTACACATAACGTATGTAATATGCACAGTAGGTGCAAAATTTTATGATCCTAGCTATTAAATTTCAGAGTTATAGCCCAAACCCGTTTATGTGAACAACATATTGTATGGGGGCTATGCGTTGCATTGGTCCGATCTTGTTGTTAGTTCCGACAAATGATTTATATATTGCAAAATGGCGGCTACATACCGCATTTTAGCTAGATAACTCTAAAAATGAGGGACTAGTTTGAGTTCATGAAAGGCATAAGAGTCTGTGAAACGGAAGTTTTCTTGAGCAAAAAAAAAATTCAACAACTTTTTCATTCAGCATTCACACCATAAGCGGATGCCACACGTCACATTTATCAAACGCTCGTATGTCAGGCGCTTCAATTTTATTCTAGTCTTATTGAAATTTATACGCATACATTGTTTTCTTATAAACTGTGATTGTGTTAACCCTGTGCATGCCTTGTTAGAGATTAAAATACGAAAAACACAAAAAAGCGCAATCTTTGAGAAAAATCTCATCGCATCTCAACTCCACTTGTCTATTCAGGCATCAAAGTTTGTTTGCTTTTCCTTACTTTTGTTTCCGAAGATATTAAAACGATGTTACTTCACTCGCTAAACACAATAAATTGCATTGACAATTGAAAAAAAAATCATTGATGTGATGCAATTAAATTTTATCACGACGGAAATCTGATGAATCACAAAAGGAAACATTAGCATTTATGTAAATTCTTATAATTTTTTTTAGATAAATCTTCCACATGTTTTTAAATTATGTCAGGTATTATTTAGTGAAAACGAAGTATGTGCTGCTTGAAGCTAATCACCACAAGGCTTCGCATATCAATAACTAAGAGGTTGACATGTCGTATGAGTGTTAATTGCTTGGCTAGGTATTTATATGAGGCGATGCCACTTTTCCGAATGAGTGTTGTTACTGTTAACGTTTCTGGTAATGGTTACATTTTTGATAACGGTTACTTTTTCGAGACAGCTATCGTTTAAGGTACTGCTTACTTTTTTGAAACCTGCTATTTTTTTGGAACCGGTTACTTTTCTGTACCGATTGTTTTTTGGGAACCGGATTTTTTGGAACCCGTTACTTGTCGGTCCTGTTTACTTTCTGCAAACAGTTATCGTTTACTGTGGTAGTTTTTTTAGGACTACTTTCTTTTTGGAACCGGTTACTTTTCAGAGCTGACTATTTGTTGAGAACCGGCTGGTACTGACTATTTTCTCAAAACATTTATCGGTTACTGTACTGACTACTTTTTTTAAGCCGGATCCTTTTCTGTACTGATTATTTTTTGGAAACCGTCTAATTTATTGGAATCAGTTCCTGTCGGCACTTGACCTTATTTTATTTGGCATCTTTTTTGAAACTGTTCATTTTTCGGCACTCACTATTTTTTGGGACCCGGGTACTTTGTTGGAACCGGTTACTTTTCAGTACTAATTATTTTTTTGGAACCCCCTGCCCCTTTTTGAAATAGGGTACTTTCCGGTACTTATCATTTTAGGGGAACCGGTTACTTTTTGGATCCGGTTACTTTTAGGTACTACATACTTTCTGGAAACAGTTATTGGTTATAGTGCCAGCTATTTTTTTAAAATCAGTTAATTTTCTGTACTCATTAGTTTTTCGAAAACGGTTACTTTCGACTGTTGCGGAAGAGATTTGGTATGACCAGTGGAACCTTCTGGATCATGTCAGCCTCTCCTTTCTTAGAGAAGAAGAATGTTGGTAATGAGAGAAAAGAGGCATCATATTCGCAGATCAATATCAAGTTGCACGTCATTACTAGTCATATTAGTCTCGGGAAGGACCATAAATATTCCGGAAAACGTATTTCTCGTTTACTTTTCTTTCGACGCAGTCCATGATACCGAGCCATAAATAAGAATACGTAGATGCTGGACTTATAGAGCGCGATCCTTGATCATCGAGAGATGACTTTACTTCTTAATTGACTGCTTGCAGCACTTGTTGGTTAGATTTATCCAGTGACATTATTCGTACTCTTCATGTTTGCTAAACTTTTTATAGTACTAAAATTTCATTATTCACCTCCTCTTTCTATTTTAAAAATGTGCATTTATAAGTCTTTCGCTTTTTTTTGACACTTGAACGAGCGCATAGAGTTAAATCGTAAGGTGTATCTTTGAAATGGCCAATCAGCAGCTCATTCAATAATGCATATTTCTTACTGCCCATAATCGCAATACTTAGACGCACAATTGGCTCGTTTAACACTGAAGAGCTTGTATGCTTCTTTATGAATCACCATAAAATTATTTAAACGATTTATTAGACTCATGTCAATTTAGGTGATGGACGTACCATTCACTCTTACTAAAATAAGCATTTCTAAATATTTGTATTTATCGCTGCGAATGAAAAGTGTAATTAATTTTTATTCAAAGAAGGAAAAAAAGATATATGTTCATCCACTTCTTAGTTTACTTTAAACAAAAGTCCCCAGAAAATAAACCAAATTCGCAAGTGTAGGAGTAGGAATTGTACTGGGTTTGAAAGAGTGTCGAAAGAGAGGGATCATAGTAAGATTCAGGATTAAAAATAAGCGCAACTTAAACCAAAGAATTTTCAGGGATTGGGAAAATTCTCTCAAAAGCCCAATCTTGCCCGTCTTTTGTAAGGAAAGATGAAGTGAAACAGTAAATTTACTGGCAAATTGAACCAAAGGAGTACACTGGTTTACCACCTGTCGTTCGGCTAATAGATAAGGTTCCAACACCAAAAAGATTGAATGAACAATCAATAGTTTTTCACCATACAAACCAGCGGGTCGGGATTGAATGTTCCTAGCCACGCTAGGAGGAACCAGTTCGCTGGTAATACCTAGGTTGGAATGTATTTTCATTGTATGTATTCGGCTGAAATTGAAATAGGAAGATTGTAATTTTTATCCCAAAGCCAGAAAAAAGAACCTGAAATCCCCACGGGTTTCAGACCCATTACTTTTTCGTCGTTGGAGACATAGTGTACTCGCCACTCCCACCAAACAACCAACCAATTCATGCCAGCACTGATTTTATATACGAGTATAACTCCTGAGAAGATTAAGGCCGAGCTTCTCTCCAAATTTGTGGTGTGCTGCTTCTAATTTTTCCTACAATGCCGAGCGGCATCTGCAAAGCAGATGAATTTTTGCTGAGAAGGCTTCCATGACAGAAATACACTCAGAGAGTTTGCCAAACCACTGCCAAGGGGCGACCCCGTTTTGAAAAAACTTTTTTAAACCACTTTTGATGTTACCTGTACCAGGGCTCGAACCGTGGACCTTCGGTGTGGTAGGCCAGCAACACTACCGCCACATCACGGCGGCCTAAAACCCGTTTATCCGAATAATCAATTGTATGGGGGCTATGCATTGTATTGGTCCGATCTTGTTGGTTCGACAAATGATTAATATATTACAAAATGGCGGCCACATACCGAATTTCAGCGAGATAACTCCAAAACTGAGAGACTAATAATTTGCGTTCAGACAGACGGACATGGCTAAATCTACCCTGCTCATCGCATAGGAAACATAGGAAATTAACGCCAGGCCTCTCTTCAAATTTCTAGTGAGCTGCTTTTACTTTTTTCCTTAAAATTTTAGCGATCTCCATGTTTTATGTCGACCACCATTGGTGTCTACAAAGGCAGGTGAAATTTGGTATAGCAGAAACAAAATCAGAGTTGTTGCTTGTAGAACGAAATTTTGTGTGGGTTTGTAAAAGTCTGAATCTTCTTAGATTGTTGTGAAAGCTCTCAATGGGGTTTTGGAATTGGTTTCAGTTTTTTTACAGCACTAATGCATGTAGAACAATTAAATGCATTATTTATTGCTATGCGTAAATATTTTTATTGTTTTTGTTTGTACTTACATGCTTGCGTCACAGAGCTGTCGGCTAATAGTTATCAATGCACAATCATCTCTTTATCCCTCAGTATTATTGTGCACTGGGCTGCTTAAGCTACATAAGACTTGGCAAACAAACCACAGTATTGTTTTGCATATGATTTGTGCTGAACAGTTTATTTTGTATATTAACGATATTTTTGGCATTGCTACCCACAACAGATAGATACATACATACGAGTATATATGTACATTGGCAACATTTATTAAATTCAACTTTTGCGTTATCTAATTTCCCCAATGTATTGTATTAATTGCTTAATATTAAATTTTAATTGTGTAAACAATGAAATATCAATTATGCAATTGATCTTGAACATTGAAAATTGATGTTGTACCCAATAAACCACAAAAAAAGAATCTAAATTAAAAAAATCACAAAAAAAAATCTGAGTTTTCAACTGAATTTGTAGAATTGTTTGCTAAACTCCCCGAAACTGCAGTTTTCAGCTAAAATATGATTTAATTACCTGCCGCTAAGATTTGTTGCCTGTTCGATTAAGTACAACTACTCAATTCAAGAAGTAGCGACAATTCCATTTTAAAAACAAGCGTTTTTGTATTGAAAACGCTATCAAACTGTCACACACAAGATTTGGGAAAATGTTTCTTATAAATTGCTTCCTTAATTCGGATTGTAAGTAAATGTTTATTGGGTTATGTATCTAAATAGATATTTATGTGCATGTATTGATTGCGTGTCAATGTGTTTGCAGCATTTATAAATTTATGCCCCATTAAAATGTAATAAACATAAATATTTTTCAAGCGTTTATAGCAGCAAATGTATGAATGAGCCACAAGGTGGTTGAATATATTTAAAGCGCTTTATGAATGAGACGCAATTATGTCTGTCCATGTGTGAGCATATGTCTCAATATACATATGTTTATGCGTTTATATTTGCAGAAAAGACTTTTGCAATTATTTTGCTCACTTTTGATCTCATTAAATTGTAATCATAGCTAGCTTTTGTAATTGAATCAATGTGTTTATACACATTTCCTCTCTATCCCTCTTTGTAATGCAATAAATTTGGGATTGTGGGTTTTCAAATGACTCTATATAAGATGAAATATAATCTCATTTTACAAAGAAACCTTAGATAAAATGTGAAATTGTTCAGACGATATGTATTGACAAACGACAAAGTAATTTCTAACTGTATTGAAATAAATTACTCACAGAGGTGATGCAAATTTTCCATTCATGAATTTGTTAAGACAAAATGTTAGCTTTCATCCAGCAAAGCGTCAGAGAGCTTGCATATCGACAGTCGCTGTTGACAACTGTGAAAGACTTTGTCTTTCTAGAAAGCGGAGGTTAAACCAAAAATAGCCAGGATAAAAGTAGAACTATAGTCTTCTGACAAACAAAAATCAAGCTCTACAATTCTTTAATCACATCCCTAGCTGATTTAAGTCGCTGTAACATGGACTTTGAAAGCATTAAGAGCGGTGGATGGATCTTGGGAAACGTTTTTTGAAAGATTTATGAACCTTTTCACTTTGGCTACTTTTTGCTCTGTTTTCCATAACATACGAGGTGATAGCTGCTTGCTTCAGGCTTCGTAATATAACCTCCAGGGCAAACCAGTGTTCTTGCCTACTTGAATTTTATACCGGGTAGGACATTTCAAAGTTTGTCTGTGACCGCGTCTCACGATAGTTTCAGTATTGTCACTCAGCAATATTCCGCAATATGCGGCAGTATCTTTTAATTTTATTGTTCTTAAATATATCGATCCGTGAGCCACCTAATGATATTTTATTTATGTCCACCGAAGGTCCAAGGTTCGAGTCCTGGGACAGATAACATCAAAAGTGGTTTGAAAAAGTTGTTTCAAACGAAGTCGCCCCTCGGCAGTGGTTTGGTAAACTCTCCGAGTGTATTTCCGCCATGGAAGGTTGCTCAGCAAAAATTCATCTCCGTTGTAGGTCCGGCAATTTCTAGGAAACATTAGAAGCAGCACACCACAAAATGGTAGAAATTGGCCTTAATCTCTTTGGAGGTATATCGCGACAAATTTTTTTATTATTCATCATTATGTATCGTGCGAACTCTACCCAAGTGTCTAGCTCAACGGGCAGTTTTTTTTAAATCGATCGCACAATTTCACCAGTTTGTACGAGCTTTCTAAATATGTTGATCCTTGCGTCACTTAGCGGATTTTTTTTTTTAATATATCACCGTCAGTTTTTATTCTCCAGCTCAACGGAAAGTTTCTTAAAAAGTTATAGTGCATTCCCAATTGTTTAAACGAGTTTTCTAAATATCTCCATGTATGCGACACCTAACGGAACTTTGTTTAATGAATATATCGCCGCCGCCGGGCACTGAACTGGCCTCACAATTTTAAGTATCCAGTTCAACGGATAGTTACTAATTTTAGATCGGGTATACGATTTTTGATAATCTTTTTTGAACATCTTGAACTGCATTCCAACTTACGGAACTTCTTTTTGCCAGGATATTTCATAGTTGGCTGTCTGGGATATCACTACGATTGCTTCACCTAGCGGATTCTTCCTCCAGGGATATTTCATCGTCATTCGTGTGTGAGTTTTATTAAATTTTATTCTTTGGATTCGTGCACCACCTAGCGAAAGCCTTTTGTTAAATATTGCATTGCCACTGGGTTCTGAAATGTGCACCAAACTTCAGATAGCTAGTCACGCTGAAAGTTACTCAAAATCGATCGTAAGATTACATTCTTTAAAGGGTGTTTCTAAATATCTAAATATCTCGCTTCAGTTGCCATATATCGTAAGTTTCTTAAATAGAGTAAGTTAGGGTATTGTGATATGGGTTGGTAAAGTGATATATCTGCGTATTTCCTAAATTATTCATGTCTGAGCAACATTATCTTCTTTAATATAATTCTAATGGCCAAAAACCGCTACTGCAAAGCAACGGCCCGCATTGGTCAACTAGGTGGCTATCAGTGTGAAAAAACATTTTCCATCGTGCGGTCGTCAATAATTTTGAGCACTCTTTAAACAAGGATAATTCCGAAATGTTCTCAGGTTGTCAACTTCTTATATTTTATTTTTGTTTTTGGTAAATAGAGGCACCAATATTTCAGGTGATTACTTAATATTTTTAAATTAATTTTGGTGAAAAAATTGTTCGTTCCTTTCAAACTCTAGTTTGGGTGATATAGTAGAAGTAGTTCAATGTGGAACAGGAATATGAAAAGTATAAATTGCCTCCAACTAGGATTTCGAACGTTGATGACACAGAGGTGTCTATCACGCCAAGTAAGCATCCGAAAATGTTAGCTTCAACGGAAAAGCAAATTCAGTGCATAAGATCAGCAGAAAAAGGAAAACCTTTTCGCCTCTTGATGGAACATGGTCGACCTGGTTCCGAATCAGCTTGTCACATATCTGAATGGATGCAAATTACCATATCTACAATTTGGCTGGATTATTTCATGCGGTTTACACATCTTTTATAGTAGAGCCAGGTATGTGGTATAGTATATCACATTACCCCGCTATTTTGACAAAACTACTTTTTTGACCTTTTATGGTTTTGAATAAATATCTTCCGAAATACTTAAGATAAATGAGTCTCGAATGTGCTTCGCAATACTGGAATCTATCGAATTGTATGATTTTTTACTTGCCTACTTAATAAAATGTTGAGTAGCAGCCGAAAAAGGTATGCCTATATCACAATACCCTAACTTACTCTACATATTATACAGCGATCAAGTTGTAGACTATCCCTTAGCGGAAAGTTACATAAAAATTGTTCGCAAGATTCCAAACATTGAAGACTAAATTTTCCTGGGAAGCTGCACAAAAATCGATGAGAAAGGTATAATTTATATATATTTTGTAATAGAGAAGGGATATACTTGGGTATAAAATATCAAAGAAACTCCCAATAGTCATGCCGATACTCATTTCTATTGCAATAAATATAAGAGTTTCGATACAGATGTGCCATCTGTAGTTTGCAACCTCTAATACGCATTATGTATGTATATATATGTGCATATAATTGGATTTGAATTTGCACTTGCATTTACGATTTTACTTAATCGACTAATTTAATTAATATGCATGCCACTGCACTCAGCGCAGACCACAAAAGTATATGCCGACACCGACCAATGGATTAATGGCGAGCTAAATTCAAGTGGGCAGAAGGATGAGTCAATAGCATTGTATTTGCATACATACCTACATATATAGCGGCGCCTCCTAACAATACGTTTCTATCTCAATGTAGTACGTTTTCGAGTGTTCGAGCGTTTTAAATATTGTAAGAAGTTATGAAATGCATTCATATTTGTGGTATTGATTAGCCCATTTAATCAAAAGTTGCAAGTTGAAATGCGATTATCCTACAATGGTGCAGATAGAGATTTTGCCCACTTTGAGCGCTATTCCTGAAAACCTGCATTTCAGACTTAGCACGTTATGGTTGCCACTGCCACATTTGGTTATAGCTGCTGTTGCTGTCGACGGATTGATTAATCCGCACTGCAGACCACACTCGATGTACTCAAGTGCAGACATTTGACTTTGCGCGGAAATGCACAAAAGTTTTAACATACATATTTACAGTGGTGGAAAAAACAATAGGCCCAAAATCGAAAATGGTTCTATCCGTAAAATATATTATTTACTTATTTTTGATAATTTTCATTTAAAATATAGCAAAATCTTTAACAGAGACCACATAAATAGAAGAAGTTTATACAAAGTTCAGGAAAGTTCATCAAAATTCGAAAAATTGCGATCAAAATTTTATCCAAAAAGTATAGAGCAGAATTTTTAGAAAATTTTTGAGCACGCAGTTTTTTACTTCATTCACTTTCAGTATAATTATGTGCTAGTTCTAAGTACCTCGAAATTTTTTCTGAATTTTTGAGAACTTTTTTGTGTCGCGAGTGTTCAGTATTTTCTTTTATACACTTTCATAGAATAAAGAAATTTTGTTTATGAGCTGTATGAAATAATGTATTCAACACCCTCGGCACAAACAACTATTTTCATTTTGGATCTAGTATTTTTGCCACCACTGTATCTATACATTAACGCATTGGTTTGCATTTGCTACAAAAGTGCTTCAATGGCTTAGACTGGGTTAGTGACTTAATTCAGTTAGAAGTTAATTGCTTTGCAACTCACAGATTAGCTTATCGCATGTTGAGATATTGCAATGAATTTAGACGCACAGTGGAAGTGCAAAGCTATTACGAAGTTCAATTTGTAGCGTTACTTATTTATTTTCTCATAAACTTGTTGGAAAGTGCTTAGAAAATAAATTTATTTATCTTTGTAAAGATACAAATAATATTTAATCCTTACATAGTATAGTAAACTTGTAGCAAGCAGATGTTTGTCCACCACAGATAATAAAGAAATATGCATACAGAGGTCTTGAATAAAGTAATAAAAGCAAAAAAAAAAACGAAAGTTTTTAGAGTTTTCATCTGTATGTGTGCATGTTTGTGCGCGCATCACTCAAAATCTGCGGCTTAGAATGGAATTAAATTTACACCGATGCATTGATAGATGTCTACTTTTCAATTATTGACCGCTTTTATATAAAAAAAATATTTCGTATTCGGTGTACAGTGGTGGCAATAAAATTAGGATCGAAATATTTTTATACATATAGGGAAGTTATGACAGGCAGATGTGTGTCTGTAGGAGCTATTATGTCAAAATGCGAAGTGGTGGCTTTATTAGAGCAACATCCATCAAATTATCAAGTATTAGAATTCGTCTGTCTGTATGTATAAAAGTTTGTACCTGCATCACTAAATAAAAACTGCATGAAATTTAATAGCTTCTTCACCTATGTAGTCTTGTCTGATTTGTGAATACTTAGTTTTGCTTAACACACAAAATATTTATCATTTTGTTGACATGGAGGTTGGTTGTAACAACATGAAGTGCTCCAAAAATTTATAGACTCCTATACATTAAAATTCTGTGCAGATGTTAAATATCCGTTTAGGTCTTAAATTTAGCTTGAAGCAAATGGACATTTTAATTGTTAAATTTTATTTTATTTTGGAAAGAATAAAAGGATTGGAAATCACTCTCTCTCTTGGTATTTCTAATTAAAGGTAGTTATTGCCAACAAAAGAAAGCTAGCAACGTTTTAGGACGGCGAATATCGCTTAGGCGGTTAAGCATAAAAAATTAAAATTAAAGCTGAAGCTATTATTCGACATTGGCAGTACAATATTCCGTTTTAATATTTTAATTACATTTAATTGCCAATCGTGGGTTAACTATATTTTTATACCACTATCTGCTTATTTGAATACGCAAGCTGCGTGCCAGGCTATAAGTATATGCTGCAGTTTAATCCATTAGCTCGCATTTTGCACACGCTGTTTACGTGTTCAGTTTTCTTCGGTTAACAAATGTTATTTACTAGAGTCAATGGTTTTACGTGATTTTTTCACGTCATATGAAAAACAAAGGTAAATTAATGGGAAAGATGTGCGAGGTCTTGAGCTCAATGATGCGATGTTTGGCGATTTATATAGTAAAAAAAAATAAAGAACCAATGCTATAAAAAACTTAGATATAAAACTAATAATTTATTATGAATTTTATAAATCTATTGTAAAAACAGCTTTTCTTTTAAACTAATTTCCAATATATTTTTTTCTTTAAGGTAAGTGGCATCCAAATGGGACCAAATTATTCTTAAGCTGCTCTGTAGGTATTAGGTAAAAGGTAGAAAAAATTTTAAACTGAATTTATAAAAGTTTAATGGTCTGTGAATGTTATATTATTCAATGGAGTTATTCTAGCTTAAGACCAGATTGGTTGCAATCACTTGTGTAGGTAAAAATAAAAACAACGATAAATAGAAAAGGGAATGTAAGAAGTCAAAATTCAAAGCACTCCGATGGCCCAGAAATTGTGGGTGCGACCCAGAAAGTTCCTTAATAAGTGAAGTTTAGCAGCTTCCGAAATAGATCTATCCGAATAGCTATGATGTTTGCTTCTAACTTTTTTCAACATTTTTCTATTTATAATAGCATTCATATTAAACTTTGTAAAAATATCTACTTTACAATAATAACAAAACCGGCCTTGAATTAGAATAACTCAATTGAATACTTTAAACTGAATGAATTACGCTTTATTTACAAAAGGAGTTAATCTACTTCGTGAGGTCCAAAAAAGCTCTGCGTAGTATTATATATGATTTGAAATATAACTTAATTATACAACATTGATTTTTATTTTTCAAAAATTGTTTGAAAGTTCAATAATTGAAATTGCAGATTTCTTGTAGCTTCTGTTCACTTGTTTCGTTTCTTTACCCTGGACCAGATAATACAGATTTTAAAGGCAACGATATCAATGCTTTCGTCAGTAATTACACGCCATTGAAATGGATTGTGCTGGTTTTCTCTGTTCGAATTATCCTCTTGAACAACAATTTAAGAAAGTCTAACGATAGTGAGTCGCGTCGTTTATTTTCAAATGGCTCGGAGAGGTCCTTGCTTATCCTGCGAGAGCTGAAAGTATTGCTCGAAGTAATTTGTCTTAGCCGTATGAGCTTGCTGTGAAGTTAGTGGAATATCTGAATTGCACAAGAATATATGTCAAACGCAAGTTTGGTGACAAGTTTGTAACAGCAAACTTACATTAATACATAAATATATTAAAATATATTACTCATACGCCACGCCGGACAATAATACCTCTTTCGATTTGCAATAGCTGCTGTTATCGTCAAATTTGTATTAGGATTCCAAATGATACTAAATGAAGTGATAGAGAAGAACAATAAGTAGTCTCGCATTCTACAAATCGATTTTCTATTTCGAAATCATACCATTAAATATTTTACATTCATATCATGTTATTAAAATAAAACAAGTAAGGAAAGGGCTGTCTTCGACTGTGCCGAAGACTTTATACCTTTCATGAATACGCATCACGGTTTTAAGAGTCCGATCATTGCTCACGATTAGTAAAAAATCTGCAAAACTGTTAATTTAAAGATACATAGCACAAAACCCATTTATCGAAACTATCGATTGTATGGGAGCTATATGTTATGTAGGCCTTTCGGTGTAGTAGACCGGCAACACTACCGCTACACCACGTCGCCCATACAATAAAGTTCATATAACTCAAGTAGGTAAATTATTTATCATTATTTTTGAAAACTGCCAAACTGTTTACCTCGGAGAAAGTTCACCTCAAGTTTATTCCTCAAAGCTACCATACAATTGTGAAAACATATTTAAACGATTGCGAAATTTTTTAGTTACAAACTCGTTTGGAAAACATTGATTTCAACGTTTTGAAAATATTGTTTAATAAACTATATTACTTCATTGTTTATTGGGAATGAACTCAGTGAATTTCAATACATACAGAGATAAAAAAAAGTCCGTTCATAAATACACACTATATCTATATGCACTATAGTTATAATCTTGCTGCATCTCGATATGCTTATTTTTTGTTTTCAAAACCTTGAATAATGATTGAAATTTAATTTTTTATTCAAAATTTATGAAAAAATGTTTATTATGTGAACATGAACAGACGCATTAATAACTATCAAGAAACCATTCCGTAATTACTTCTGAATGAAAAATTCGGATGATTCTCTTTATGATACAACATAAGTTGCTAAGTTTAAGAGTTTTATATATAAAGAAAACATACATTTTCGTGAAAAAGTCGATATTTTAGGAATACGACACATCATATAATCGGTTTCTAACCTTTATTGATAAAACATTCAACCGAATACAATTATTTAGTACGATAGCCTCGCCGATCTATTATTTCTCTGAACTGTCTGAGAATGTCTGATAATAATGTTAATGGGTATGGGAAAAGCAATTTACCACTTTATACATATGTATATACATTCATTGCCTATTGATTTATTGTCTTCAGTCGCAAGGCAGATCACTATTATATACATTAGACCGCTTGGAAAAATGTTATGTTTAGGTGTACAAATTATACTGTTTAAATAAAAGCCTTTAATATTTATTTCGATTTGCCATAGGACTTATATGCGAAAATCCTTGAATAACTTGATTTCGGTAGTATGAGGCTTTCCGCCGAAGAGGTGTTCTATGGCATTGCTCGACTTAAATCTTCTACCCAAACAGACGTCGATAGTTTGTCTGTTGTTCTCTTTAGGCATTGCGAATCTTTATATTTTTCTATATTATTTTATCCTATTCTATACATTTTTAAAAAATCACTATGCCCTGGCATTTTTGTAGATATTATAAATAACATGCCTGCCTCCAAGAGATCTATCCATCAGGTCAATTTATCATACAAAGAATGGTATTATCTGACTTCTCGGGGCTCGCTCGGACCTCTGAACCTATGCCCCCTAAAACAATCACCGGAGCTATCCATTGAAAGGATCTTCGGGTGATTTGAGTTCATCTTCCATAAATCATGATGAGACTATTTGTCAAACGTCGTCCCCAAGATTCTAGGGTGGTTGATAGTTGGTAGTTTAATGCCATCAACACCATGTCTAATTGATCTCTCTTTTGCGCATTCCTTAAAGTAAATAGTGTAGATTTATTCTGTGATATTATCATATTTCGCTAGAAGAGAAGCCTATGGAGGAGCCCTTGATATATGAAATGCCACGAGGGCCGGCCTGTGGTTAGGGGTACGTTGGATCAGACCAATATTCCTCCGCACTCGCGGAATGGCTATTGGTCGTTGACGAGGGCAGGTTTGCGGTAAAATAGGGAAACAGTATTGTCTCAAGAGTCAAGAGTCAGCCGGCGACAGGAACGAGATATAGGACATTATAAATCTCCCTTGCCGGAAACTCTTAGCGAAAACACAAAGAAACGTTTCTGGCCACAGCCTGTGAACCCCGTTATTAATGAAATAAATAGCAAAGTGTGTAATTTTTGATATAGATTAATTTAATTTTCATAAATTTCAAAACACAAATATTTTTGAATTTATTTTTAATCGCATCGAAAACTACACTGCGAGTTACAAACGATAAGAACAAGCAATCAGCTGTTCACTTGCTATCACCATGTAGGGGTTTCGCCATCTTCGTATCCATACACGAAGTAGCTACTTGCTGAAAGAATAGGAACAAAATGTGTATAAAAACGAAAATACCACAATGCTGAAAATTTTCTAATTTATTGCTATGGAAAATCGAAAATTTTCATGCTGGCCTTTTTGATGTAATAATTAGCAAATAATATTTAAACTTCTAACACCGGAACGAAGATTTGCACCAGTTTTGATACAAAAATAAAACATTTTTTTCTGTGAAACGGTCTAATATACATAACACTATAAAGTGAAGCGGAGTCATTAAGTCTGCCAAAAATGGCGAGTCTAACGAAAAAGAGGAATAAAGAGACTATGCAATGACGAATCAGTTGTTTGGGGTGCACACACCAATTTACACCGGTAATTTGTAGCTTTTGTTTGTTTTTGCTGACAGACAGATGTCTAATGTTGATGTGAGTTCGTCGGTTGGAAGAAAAAAGAGAACGCTCAACGTAAATCACTTGTTGGTCTACTAAAATTAACATGTTGAGAGCTTATGAAGATCGGGCAATTGACGTTGAATCGACCAACACTGTGTTGAAATGGTACCCCAAATGGTGTGAGCTTATGCGCTGCTTAAATGGTGTGAGCTTGCGTGCTCACATTATGCGTGTGCTGTAATTAATGTGTCATTGTGGCGTGAGAACGCTAACAAAATGTACTGAACGTACTTCAATGGTATATGCAATGGATAAAAAAAAGTATTATTGTTGTTGCTAATCTACATTTTGAAACAAATTTATGTATATAGGTATTGAAATTGGTGCAACATCGGGCATGTGCAGCACAGTTTTATTTTTTGATGAAGCAGACGAAATTGCAGTTGGATGCTAGATCCATTCGTAAACTTATTCCTATAATTAAGTTTTAATGTGAAACTCCTTTGATTGGCAAGACCGAAAAATATTGCTGGCAACTATAAAACCCTTAATTGCTGATGCAGTTGTTGTTCGAAGTGTGAACTTTTGAGCACTCTGAGTCAAGCTGAAAGTATGCCAAAATCTGTCACTAACCACCTTGTCTCCTGGAATCGCTTAACAACTAGAACGCCTGGGCGTGCCACTTTAAACTGCAAGGTTTTCCTTTTTAAGACTGAAATTACGAAAGGAGATATTGATGCCCAAAATTATCGTAATCGATTTTGAATAGCCTAAAAGTAGGCTCGATCATTTTGGCTCAATCATAATAAGATAATCATTTTATTTTATAAGAAATGGTATTATAACGTTGGTCCGATGTTTGTAAGTGTCACCTCATATGGTAACTCTTCAATCACCCTAAATACTCCTCTGCTGATGTTAACACGGCAACTCACCAGTATTCATGAACACAGTCATTATTAGTATTCGTAATCGGCAGTGCGCGTACGCGCGTATAATTTCTATCCTGACAAATCTTACATATATCTTAAACTTAAATAAAAGTATTTCTTATTAAAATATTCTGTGTCGTACTCTTCAATTATAAGAAGGAAAAGAGAATCGGGCGTAAGTATAGTGACAATTTCAGAAGGGGTTGTGAACAAATGCCTTACAAGTGTCGTACAAACGTTTGAGACTCCGTTGAAAAGTGCCGAAAATTTTGAGACTCCGCTGCCGTGTCCGTGTATTTTGTTGTTGCATAATGCGGAAAGCGTCAAAGTCGCTAGCATTCGTCTAACTTGCTTGCGCATGACTTTTTGTTGTTGCATTCAACGAACAAACAATTTCAAAATCGGTAACGCTCGTTTAACTTGCTACGTGTCAATGTATTTTGTTGTTGCAGAATTCAACGAACGATCAACTCAAAATAGCATTCGGGCGACATGGTACGCGTACGTATATTTTGTTTTGCACAAATTAACGAACGATAAATTCAAAATCAAGGAAGCAAAGTGAACGAAAAGTTCTAACTAAAATGGTTAGAAACTTGAATAAATACTGGGCAAAGTTCGAAGTCGACAAATTGTTCGAATCAAAATGCCATTAAGCAGCCTAAAATTATGTGACCTAAAAAAGAAGTGTCGCGATGCCGGGTTGCCAGTGATGGGTAATGAAAAGCAATTACTCGAACGGTTGATGACAAATAATTTATCCGAAAGCGCAAGTGATACCGAAACCGTGGTATTGCAACGTATCTCATCGTTAGAGAAAAGCGTTGAAAATTTAGTGTCACAACTGAAACGAAATATACCGATATCCGATACTTTTAATCCGCCAATGTCATCATCGCCGGTTATTGTCGCAGAAACTTTGGCAAATCCGTTTTCAACCGTAACTTGCACACATACCGTATCGCATCCGGAAATAGTACCGACTTCGTATAACAATCAACATTCGCTGTGGACAACCGCTCAAGAGCCCAGCAATGTTAATTTTTCCGGATTATCTCGATCAAGACATGTCGAATTTGTGTCGCAATCAAATTCATCCGTGTCGCAATCAAATGCATTCGTGCCGCAATCAAATGCATCCGTACCACGACCAAGTGTATATGCTTCGTCAGCATATGCACAAGCACCTCCGACATTCGCGCCACCGTCATTCGTTCCACAAATGACATCCGTACCTTATACGTTACATAATCCGTATTCGTCAGTTCCGTATACGTTCGACCATATTCGTACACCGCCGGTAGTACCGCATTACTACAATCCATACGAAAATGTGCGCGATATTGTTGAAATCTTACCGCTTTTCGATCCATCGTCCGACCGTTCTTTAAATTCAAAGCAGTTCGTAAAACGCGTAGAAAATCTTAAGAGTGTATACGGGTGGAGAGAAAGCACACTTTTGTTTGCCGTACAACAAAAGATGCGGGGATCAGCCAAATACTGGGTAGATTCTGTGCAAGATGTGTTTACTTCGTGGACGCAATTCGTTAACAAATTTTTGTTAGATTTCCCGTGTATCGAAAACGAAGCCGATGTGCATATTAAAATGGCACAAACGAAACGCCAAACAAACGAGTCCGCGCAAGAATTTTACTACCGTATGCTTGCCGTGGGTGCAAAAGGTGGGTTGTCCGACTCAAGCATTGCGCGCCATATTATAAACGGTATTAATGATTCCGATCTACGTAAGAGAATTTCCAATAACTACACGCGTTGTCAAGACTTGCTAAGTGACATTATAAACTTTAATTTATATAATGACGTGAAAACCGCACCGCCCAAACCCGTACCGAAACTTAACGCGCCGCTGGAAAAGCAAACTTATCAAAAATCTCCGGTCGTGGAAATTCAAAAGCCGTTTACATCGTTACCGCTCGAAAAGGTAAAATGTTTTAATTGTTTTAAACTTGGACATTATTCGATTAATTGTACCGAACCTCAACGTAAGCCGCGCTGTGAAAAATGTTAGCGTACAACGCACAAAGCAGCAGACTGTAACGTGAAAACGAACAACCGCGTTAACAAAATCGAGCAGCGCGTATGTGACAATAAAATCGTTAAAACGATAAAAGTAAACGAAGTTGAAACAATAGCATTTGTTGATCCTGGTAGTAGCCGTACGCTTATTCGAAAATCGTTCGCGCAGAAAATAGGAAACGCGCGAGAACAATTAACTACCTTAAAGGGATTCGCAGGTGGACAATATGCTAGTACCGAAATTATAAGTGCGACTATCGAAATAGACGGTGATAATAATAATAATCATATTACTGACATGCCTGTCATTGACGATGATTTATTGTGTGAACCCGTTTTGCTGGGAAGAGACGTTTTATGCCGCGCGGGAAAACGCTTGGTTATCGAACAAGATCAGTGCCGCGTTGAAGAAACAAATCAAACTGAATGTGCCAGTGAGCTAAATTCTACCGAACGCCAGAATTTTGAACAGTTATTAACAACATATTCCAACATTTTTGCTAATAATTTATCTAATATTGGTAAGTGCGATATATCTAAAATGACTATTGAATTAACGACAGGCATACCTATTTGCCTAAAACCTTACCGCATTCCGTTCGCTAAACGCGAAATTGTATTAGAAATCGTATCTGATTTGTTGAAAAACAATATCATCCGCCGTAGTGAATCCGCATACGCCGCGCCAATCGTTCTTGTCGAGAAAAAGAATGGTGAACATCGTTTATGTGTCGATTATCGCAGCCTGAATAAGGTTACAGTAAAAAAACCGTATCCCATGCCAATTATGGAAGAACAATTTGCGCAACTTTCGGGAAATAATTTCTTTACGACCCTCGACCTCCGTACCGGGTATCATCAAATCGAAATTGACGAACCCTCGAAAAAATATACCGCTTTTGTAACTAACGACGGACATTACGAATATAACCGCATGCCGTTTGGTCTCGTTAACGCGCCCGCTGTGTTCCAATGTATGATGGACAAAATCGTTGCACAAATGCCACGTGGAGAAGTGTTAGCTTACTTGGATGACGTTATCATCCCTAGTAAAACTGTCGATGAAGGACTGAAACGACTCGAAAGTTTTCTAAAAATATTGAAAGAAAACGGACTTACGCTTCGTATGGACAAATGTAGATTTCTTGAAAGCGAAATTGAGCATTTAGGCCATATAATTAATCGAAATGGTATAACGCCGGGTAAACGTAAAATATCAGCCATCGAAAATTTTCCGCCGCCGAAGAACGTCACTGAAGTCCGAAGATTTTTGGGACTTACCGGGTTTTTTCGAAAATTCGTACCAAACTATTCGTTAATCGCTAAACCAATAACGCAACTTCTACATAAACATGAACAAAACAATTTTGTTTGGGGCGACGCCCAACAACGATCTTTTACAGAACTTATACAAAAGTTATGTAATGAACCTCTTCTTGCACTCTACGATTCGTCCGCTCAGCATGAAGTACATACCGATGCGTCTAGCGTCGGGCTCGCCGGAGTTATGCTGCAGTCAACCGAAGGCAAGAAGTGGCAACCAGTTTTTTATTATAGCCGACATTGTACTGATGCCGAAAGCCGCTATCATAGCTACGAGCTAGAAGCTCTCGCCGCTGTTGAAACTCTCGACCGTTTCCGTATATATCTCCTCGGAAAACCGTTCCGCCTCCTAACCGATTGTTCCGCGCTCGCAAAAATTAAAGAAAATAAAGAACTTAAACCGAAAATTTCCCGCTGGTGGCTAAGGCTACTCGAATTTGACTTTGAGTGTATCCATCGCCAAGGTAGTTCTATGTCGCACGTGGACGCGCTCAGTCGTATGCCAGTAGAGCAACCAAAAGAAATAGAACCCGCCGGTTTCGTACTTAATGTGACGGTCGATCAGCGTGATTGGCTTCTAACGATGCAATTACAAGATGATGCTCTCCGTGAAATCATACAAATTCTCAAAGGTGAACTAAAGTCCGACCGCGAAAAACAATTACGAAGTGAGTATCAACTTAAAAATCAAAGACTCTATCGAAAACAACCAGACGCATTAGCATTTGTCGTCCCTAAAGCTGTGCGCTGGCGCGTTGTTAAATCATGTCACGATGATACCGGACATCCCGCGCTTGAAAAGACAATCGAAAGAATTAGAAAATTTTATTGGTTTGCTAATTTAAGACGGTACGTGAAAAGTTACATCACCGCATGCATTTCGTGTTGCTACCAAAAACATCGGTCTGGTAAAATTGAAGGTAGTATGCATTTCGGTCCAATCGAACCTATTCCGTTCCGCGTGATTCATATCGACCACATGGGTCCATTCGTTCGCAGTAAACACGGTAACTGTTACGTTCTCGCAGTATCAGACGCGTTTACAAAATTCTTAATCGTAAAAGCCGTCCGTGATACGAAAACCGCGCCTGTAATCAAAGCGCTCAACGAAATATCAAGTTATTTTGGATTACCCAACCAAATCGTGAGCGATCGAGGAACCGCATTTACGTCTAAAGCTTTTGATGCTATACAACACACGAAAACCGCCGTCCGTACACCGCGCGCTAACGCTCAGGTTGAGCGTGCCAACCAAATTATTCTGAATTTTCTTCGCACAACTACCGAAAATCCTAAGGATTGGGATATAAAATTTAAAGATCTTCAATGGACAATTAATTCGCAAAGAAACTCGACCACAGGGTTTTGCCCGAACGAACTTGTGTTCGATTTTAACCTACGCGACGCCGTACAAAATCACCTACTTGCTGCAATTCAAGGTGACTTATCTGACTCTATCCCATCCATACCAATAGAACAGAGACGCGACCAAGCTGTTGTTAACATACACGAAGAACGCGCTAAATGGAAATTGCGATTTGATAAACGACATGCGAAACCATCGATATACGACGAAAACGATCTTGTAGTAATTGAGAACGAGCCATCTGCTGTTGGTGAATCCCGCAAGTTAGAACCGAGATATCGTGGCCCGTACATTGTAGCCAAAGCTCTAGGCAACGACCGCTATCTAATCGAAGACATCCCAGGAATGCAGATCACGAAAAAGAAATTTTGTTCTGTATTTGCATCGGACAAAATGAAGCGTTGGTGCAGTAGTGCACCCGAACTAGACGATAGAGACTACGATAATGAAATCGAGGGCGATTTACCTGCAGGAGTGGCCGAGCTGTCACCTCATATGGTAACTCTTCAATCACCCTAAATACTCCTCTGCTGATGTTAACACGGCAACTCACCAGTATTCATGAACACAGTCATTATTAGTATTCGTAATCGGCAGTCCGCGTACGCGCGTATAATTTCTATCCTGACAAATCTTACATATATCTTAAACTTAAATAAAAGTATTTCTAATTAAAATATTCTGTGTCGTACTCTTCAATTATAAGAAGGAAAACAGAATCGGGCGTAAGTATAGTGACATAAGTATGAGAAGAAGAAGATACAAATCCACCAATAAACAAACCGCAATGATCATTGTAATGAGATGAGTCGATTTAGGAAGTAAAACTGAGTAAGATTGGACCAATATACATATACAGTGTGAGACATAACTTAAGCATCTAAATTCATTTTAAAACATTTTTCTCAAAAAATTCCTAAGTACAAGTTCTATAATGTTTAGTCCTTTTTATTCAGAGAGAATTGATATTAGGCATTATAAATTTGAATAAAAAAAAGTTTGTACAAAAAATCCGATAAACTCAAAAAGTGGAGCGACAAAACTAAAGCATCATCAAATATTTATGAGACAAACCCGTTTTCTCTCTCTCGTTATTTCGTGAAATAAGCGTGGCTCTTTATGGCAAGGCGCACATCGTGTTGGCATTGAGTATATTATTTAAGTAAAATATCTTAGGAAATAACTTTCTACGCCTGCTCAACTTGTCCGAATACAGTGTCATTGTTGCTGCAATTTTCCTTCGGATTTTTAGGATCCATCATTTTCTACAGATTATCTGTTCAGTTAAATAGCACGGGCCACGACAATTACTAAACTATTTTTTGAAGCAAACCGATATACGCTTCTGTGGAATGTCTTCCTAGTACATTTTATGAATATCTGTCTACTTGAAACGATTCAATACTAGTTTAATCGTATGAATAGGACCGACTCCATAACCGGAGAGGGTTCTATAACCACTACACTGCCTCAACCTTGCTTCGCCGATCAAAAAGTATAGTTGAAGTTAGTATGCGTTGTTTCTTACAAGCTTCAGAGCTTCCTAATATTTTCCAAAACCTTTATTTGACAGAAAATAAGACTCCTCGTCGCATTGAACGACTTTTTTTCTTCTATCTGAAACCAAAGGGGTTTCAAAGCTACGAAGCGAAGTAATCGGTCTTAAAGAGCACATCTTGAAATGGTCCTACATGGGGTGGATATCACAAATTCTTTCATAAAACTTCTTGTGGAAACAAGAAGTAATCTTCTTAGTCTGAGAACGATTGCCCGATCGTTACTGTTCGGGCTTTTTCGTGCACAAGCACCTCCCCATACAGTGCTAAGGGAGCCAGTTACATAAAAAAAAACTTTTTTAGTATGCTAAATAAAAGCATGAAAAATGTTAAAACATTTTAAAATAGTATTTCCTGACTTCCTTGGATAAGATTTGAGTAAAAATCATTCGCGAAGTACCATAAAATAATTATTTCCAGCACATCTTTTAGACTTCTACACACCATCCAACCTCGTTTAACGGCTAAATAAATAAAGGGAACCGTTATTTAAAATGTTTTGAAATATATCGATGCGCTTATTTTGGCTCACGTTTACTGCGATTTTATGGTTTTCACAATACATTTTAAGAAAAACAAGTAAGGAAGTCTAAGTTCGGATGGAACCGAACATTATATACCGAGTAGTGATCTATTATGACATACCAATTTACGCAGGTCTATTTTAATACTTTTCCGTTCGTATTTGAAGCCAGCTGATTGTTTTCAATAAAAACACTTCTGTTATGAGTTTTGAGTGGTAAATTAATTTTACAAAAATTTAGATGTATGGCGCGGTATACAACAGGTATATCATTATAAACTTCCTAAGAGATTTTTGCGCCGAGCTTCCCTTCCAATTTGTAGTGTGCCGTTTTGAATTTTTTCCTACAAATTGGCGGGACCTTCCTTGCCGACTTCGAACGGCATCTACAAAGGAGATGCATTTTTGCTGAGAAGCCTTCCATAGCAGAAAGACACACGGATAGTTTGCCAAACCACTGCTGAGGGGCGACCCCGTTTTGAAAAACTTTTTCAAACCACTTTTAATGTTACAGTCCCAGGACTCGAACCTTGAAAATTCGGTCTGTCGGCCGCCATTAATTTATTTGTATATAAATAGCTTCCTTACCAACAACCGCTAACCACATTTTTTTAAAATACCAATACATGCACATTTTATGGATGAAAAATTTTGCGTTCAAATAGATAGACGGACAGACAGACATACGGATGGAGAGACGAACATTGCTAAATCGACTCAGCTCATCGTTCTTATTATTTTAGTTTACTTATTGATGGACCCATCTCTTATTCTTCTCATACTTACAAACATTTCATGTTCATTAAAGGTATGAAAATCAAAAAAGGTATATGACTTCCCTATTGCAGTATGGTATTAACAATTTTACTTGGGTGTTATCCGATTTGCTGTATTTTTGGCAGGAGTATACTACATACTTTTGAGTAGCAGCTGACCGATTTTGATTGAAATATCTAGTTCAACCTACAAGCAATCGCCTTTGAAAATAACAGAATTCTTGTGCTGAAAAGGGGGCGGCGGCACGCCTACTTCCCCAAAATCCACAAAATTTTTTTGCTGTCGAATTTTGCTTAGAAAGCTTATTATGTGTGCATTATCTTATTGATATAGCTTGCATGGTTATAAAAATATCGCGTTTTACATTTTACAAACCAATTTCTCAGAACTATGTTAAAAAACTGGGCGTGGCCGCTGACCGATTTCGCCAATTTTTACAGCAGACATTTACCTTTATATGTTGAACATTTTCGCCAAATGTCGTTTCGATAAATAAATTTTTGCTGGAGTTTTTTCGACTTTCTTCATTCACGGACACTTTGAAAGTGAAATATAAATGATATAAAGGTTTTGTACGAAAAGTTATTGCCTATTAAATGTATCTATGATCCTTTTCGAAGCCTTTCGTATAAAAGTGGGCTTGGTTCTTAACCGATATCGCCCCTTTTTTTCGGAACATACCTTGTATTAATATAAATATGTGTGCTAAATTTCCTTTCGATATCTTTGAACGAGTTTTGATTTATGATTAATATTATTTCTAAATTTGACTTAATCAAAAGTGGGCGGTGCCAAACCCATTTTTAAAAATTTGTTGAAAAATTTATTTTCTGCCTTAACATTAATGTGCACACCAAATTTTATCCTTATAAGTGTATTATGTACTGAATAATTACTTTTTTTGTGTTTTCGAAAATATTCTGTATATAAAAAGTGGGCATGGCTATCATCCGATTTCGCCCATTTTAAATAGCACTCGGAGATGAGTGCCAAGGAACCTGCATACCAAATTTCATTAAGATATCTCAAAATTTACTCAAGTTATCGTGCTAACAGACGGACGGCCGGACGGACATGGCTTAATCAATTTCTATTTTCCTTCTGACCATTTTCATATAAATAAGTCAATTTCTTTCTCCATCCGTTTATGCCGTTACATTACGCGACTAAAGTTAATATACCTTGTGTGTGTAGCACTACTAGGTATAACAAGACATACCTTTAATTTTCTACCTAGCCTGAAAAGTGCAATTAATTAAAAAAAAAAAAAAATAGGATTTTATTTAATCATGTTTAGCAGAGGGATTTTTGGTGCTTTAGTTTTGTGGTACACTGTAACTTCCATAAAGTCGATTATTCCGACAAATTGGGTTTGAGCAATAGGTATTGCAATTAAATAGCTAGGAACGTAAACTTGTGCAGCTTTAGTACTTATTGTTTATATTGGACTAAGATGCCATATAGCTCCCATACAACCAATTTTTTCCGATAAATGGGGTTTCGGGTATACGAGTATACATATCTTTCAATTAACAGGGTGAGACTGTCAAATTTTGCACAGTTTGTACTTATTGTAAATAAGGATTTGACACTGAAAACTATGATGTGTATTAATGGAAGATATAAAGCCTTCGGCACAGCAGAAGACAGCGCTATTTTTACTTGTTTTAACTTCGCTTGGATCTGCACGTCTTCTGGACTTGACAACTCACTACAACTTACACCGGCTAAACATTAATACTGATGCTGCTGGTAAAATAATCACAATAGTGCATAAGCTATCTTTTGAACTTCTTTATACATTTTTTCGCATAACTCTAAGCGCCAAGCAACAAAAGGTGCTAGTGCACAACATTGTTAAGCTTCACTAAATTGAAAAGTGTTCAACAGCAGCCCGCTGGCGCCAGCAAAAAAAAAACACATGGAAATGTTACAAACAAAAGGTTTCTGCTTTCAGCTAGCAACTGCCGCATACGGCAAGAGGCTGTGTATGGAATATGTTGGTGCACACAAGTCTCATACGCCTTACTGCACTTGTGGCATATTATGTTTCGTAGATGATAAAAATATGAGTTTAGTTTTACAAAAGACAGCTCAGAAATTACCCCAGAGAATGTAAACATTTTTGACTCGAATTTCATTGGTTTTGAGTAGAGTAAAAGCGCCTACTCATTTCTGTTGTATCTTTGTCGCCCAAACTATTAGTTCCCCTTTAGCTCTACCTACAGCATTCTGTTTGTTTTAAAACACGCTTCATTTTCCTTTCAATTTTCCTGACTACTAGTTAGTTTATACTCGTACTTGCACCGTTCTCTTCAAGGTTTGCCCATCTGCTGTCTACAATACGGCGTGAGTCTGCTCTGTGAATGAATCGTGATTGCAGCAAGCGGTTCAATGCATTGCAGCTTCACATTCACAATTGGTTTGCAATTAGCTTAAACAATAGCTCACGCTTTACCGCCCACTCTCCGCCTGCACAATGCGCTCTTGTGCTAACTACTATGTTTTTTCTGCTGGTGCTGCTCATCTTGCAGGCCATTGGTAGACGGCAGCTGGTTACGCAATTTCAAGTTTGTATTCGAATATGGATAGATTTTTTTGGTAGGATGGTTTGGTTCGGAGTTGTTTTTTTTTACTTCTTTCAATTAAAGAGGATGCACAGTGTGCTCTTCTAAATTTTGTTTGAGAGATGTACGTAGCTCGCCTAGCATATTTCGACAGTTACGGTGCAATTTAAAAAGACATGCGTACTAGATGCACTCAGGTACAGCTAATACTCTAAATTCTAAAACCCGCCTGATATTCTCCCTCTCGCTTTTGGTTCTGAAATGATAAGATTTGGTTATCTCATTTTCAGTGAAATGAAATTAAGCAATACCAACATTTCCAAAACGATTTGGAAGAGCAACTCCCAGCCATTTGAAACCAAACGAGTCTTCAGAAAATACAGGTTTTTTACAAGCTGTTCCCCTAACTTGATGCTGATAGTTCTAGCGCTACAACCGAATTGTGCAACTACAAACTGTTAGAAGAGGCTTCAATGACTTTCGTATGATATTCACGAAACTGGCATGCCTTATCTGGGTGTATTTCGGCGAATGAGGATAATACGAAGTACTTGTTGCTTGGGCTGAGTAGTCAATGGAGTAGTAAAGTCTTACCCCGGCCAACAAAGTTCAACTGATGGGCTCTATTAGTGTTTATTCATACTTGTCCTGATGTATGGCTTGGAATCACAGATAATGTCGATGCTTCCCGCGATGCAAACATCCTGTATAGAGCTTTACAAAGTCATGCCCAAAGTGCAGCGAATTAAAAGCTTCGCTGGCAGGTTTTCCTATTTTCTCCCGAATTTGACAGCAGAGTATTGGGGAGGCCTTGTTTGAGATAGGAAAGCAGATTAAGGATGACTTGTCGTCTCTTAAAGTTACCAATTGTCGTCAGGTATAGCTAAAAAAGTATGATATGCAAAGGCAAAGTCGCCTATGCTTTTCAAAGCCAATAAATGCTGATGATGGTATCCCAAATTATCACATCGCTCCTTGAATTCGGAGTAGGCAGCAAATAATGAGCTACGCTTCGTTATCCTAATGTTATACAAACACGTGCGATTAGAACGTGTGCAGCTGATGTACGCAATTTGCTTAGAAGCACAACTATTTCCTATTCAGATATAGAAAGAGAACAAAGCTGCTGCATATCTTTGCGATAGGGTCCGCAAATATGACAGGACTTTTGAAAATAATAAGGGTATTCGTAAATAATGATATATTGCAACAATGGATACAATAGTTCTTAAGCTCAGGTATCTTGTGGAACTTTGTGGTGTCCATTGTGGGTTGAATGCTCAACGGATGGATAAACACGGGATTTACCATCATGAAAATAGTTGATATTTATGGATCGAACTGCAAGAACTCGATAACAATCGGATAGAAATGCACAGCAGGCGAAAATCCATACAAAAAAATTCCCGCCAGAGAGTTCTTTAGTAGAGGTTTATCATCGTTTCGGATCTACAATATGTTAGCAGCCAATTCAGTTTCATGAGCCTTGTAGTTGAAATTCGCTAATGAATGAATAGCAAACCTTAACGACGAGGGAGCCAAAAAAAAGGTTTGTTGAGATGGTTCGCCGAGTATGAGGAACATGAGGGCTATGAGCAAGCCACCTTGTGAAATTGGGTGAAATGTCAGCAGTATGTGATTTAGAACCTTTATGATCAAAGCAACCATAAGTGAGACCATGGACAACAGGCAAACTCGTAAACTTTTGAAAGTCATAAGTTAGAGGAATTTTCGAGATACCGATATAAGTTTTTGCTAACTAAATAGCTAAATAGTTTTTTCTTAGAAGAGTCTCATCAGTTAAGCAGTTACAAATATGATTGTTGTCATGGAGGGAACACACCACATGCGCTAAAGTATTTGGTAAGTCGGGGTTTAGTCTTGATTTGTTAAGGTTTCAGATGGAATCGAGTTTCACTTAAAATATGGCATTCCCCCGCAACTACAGCTGTGATATTTGTTTGTCTGAAAACGTAGACTGAGTGGGAGCTCAACTCTGAATAGATATTGTTGAGGCCCTGTCGGTGAGTCTGTAGATCAGACAGCTTTGGTATTTGACGGATTGCCTTCATAATTTCGGTTCTATAATGAGATACCCTATAGGAGTCATAAGTGTCAACTTATTTTATTATTTCTTCGCTAAATTCAGCAAGAATTTGTTTAACATGTTTTTTATTTTTTTTGTTGTAATATTCGTTGTTGGGACCCTTTGTGAGGCCGGTTTTGTATAATTTTTTTTTTTTTTTGCCATGAAACTTGTTTGTGTTTTGTCACATTTCGCTTTTATTTTGCACACTTACCACGTACTTAAAAGCATGTTGCACGCTATTGCAGCATCGCTAGCAGCTAGCAACTGCAACAACAACAATGATTGCAATTGTTTGCAACTAGTAACAATGATGAAGCGGGCGATGAGAAAAATTGGTTTAAATAAAAAAAAACGAGACAAATATTGAAAATAACTGGCAAAAAGTGAATTTCAGTCCAAAAAAGATCACAAAAGTGAAAAAAGCAATAAAAAACACAAATTCAGTGTAGCAGAAAAAAAGTTTTACGACAACGAAGTTTATGCTGAATTTTGATTTTTCTTCGAAATTCAGCCTCCGCATTCTCGTTTAAACTTCCTGAGTTTGTGGTTGAATTTATTTTGCAAATTGCTTTTGCTTTTGGGCTTATTAAATCAAGTCACTCCCTTTCGAGTCTTGCTTCATTGCTATTTCTATAAATTTCTAATTATTTATTAATTTTTTGAAACGGCTGTTTGATTTGTCCGTAAGTTTTGTAAGTCTTCGATGTTTTATTGTGGGTAGAGAGTTTGGGCGACAGGGAAGAAGTCTATTTTTCGTTTTTGGTCGGATCAAGATCCTTCTCTTTTTAGTCCACAGATTTCGACAAAACATAAAAATACAACATACTTTCAAATGTTGTTTTGTGGGTGCGACAAGTCTTACAAAACTGAATATAGTATTGGAATAACCAGTGATTTTACCACTTAAACATAATGAATTATGTATAAATGTGGATGCTAGCGATTTAAGGGTGGGCTATTGTACACTTAGAATCGTTTTCTCACGCTAACAGGCAGTTTAATTGACAGAAGTGCCTCGGTTGTCTGTCAAACAAAGTGAAGGTTAGCGTAAACCGGGTACTGAGAAAACGGCCCTTAGAGTACCAAGTTCGACCCATAATTTTATTAGTTTATAGGCTAACTGTAATTCATTAAGATGGCCCGAATTTTAAATAAATAAATAATATTTCCTACACAAAATTGTTTGTCAGAAAATATTTAAAATTTTAAATAAAATATTAGAATTTTTAAAATTTTAAAGTTTTAAATATTTTTTGACAAACAATTTTGTGTCTTGAAGACCTGCCGTATGTAATTTTTTTAATCCGCTTTCATTAGAATACAAAAAAAATTGCCATTAATTCGTGACTCTTTATTTAAACTACAAAAATTATATGGAACAAATTTTATCAACTTTTGGATTGCATTGGCTACAGATTCTATAACACCTTTAACATATTGTTTTTCCCTTTAGAAATAATCCGCCATATGATCAAACCCTTGATTTTTAAAAGAATTGTTTTCTGAAATAGATATAGTACTTCCATGGAGATAAGGGCGAGTTTCTCATGCTTTTTTCCCTACTCCGAACGGCAACTGTCAAGGCAAGTGAACTTTGTTATGAAACTTCTTAATGGCAGAAGTATACTCGGAGGATAGCCGATCACTGCTGAGGGGCGACTTCGTTTTGTATAAACGTTTTCCTTACATTTTGACGTAACCTGCCCCGTCACGTGAACAATGGGCCATCGGTTGTTGTTGTTGTTGTGGTAACGACAAAAACACTCCCCGAAGGTTTTGGGGTGTGTTGTCGAATTAACAGTCCTTGGCCGGATTTGAACCCGGTACGCTCCGGTACTCCCTTGCGGTACTGCTCGACTGTCGTGGTTGCGATTTATGACCAGTGAAACCTTCTAGGTCATGTCACCCCTCCTTCCGTAAGGAAGGATAAGATGGGTAAGAGAGGTGAGAGGCATCATATCCGTAGACCAACCATCGAGTTGCATGTTTGTGCATATTAGTCACCTCTTACGACCTATGCCTACCTCGGGCATATTCTAAACCCCTAACCAGCAGGGGCGATGCACCATCAGTGAGGCAGGCCAGCACACTACCACTACACCACGGTGGACGCCAAATCAGTGTTTTTCTGTTAGACTGAAGATTCTGTCATGGACATCACAGATGTCACGATGATTTCACTTGATATCGCAGACAACAGATTATGAAATTGTCCAACTGAGCTTCTCCTATAAGGGGTTGCTGTCGCTCAACATAAGCAAGCTTAACATATCCGTTCACTAGAATTTAACAAAAACTTCGGCTCGCCCTCTGAGTAAACAACTGAATAAACGCATTAGCCCATCTTATAGCTGGTACTGAGCGCAGATGCTGGAAAATTTCCCACTAGTCTGACATCTAGATCCGCTGCAGTTTTACCCCAGATAAGGACACTTTACTGTCAACATTCTAAGCTGGTGTCCCAATTCATTTTAGCAAACTCAAGGGTTAAGTATTGGGTTAAAGAGTCTACAGTGCTAAATGTTTAGTAACATGTTTTAGATAGTTTCGACTTTACTGTGAAATATTTTGATGTCCACTCCATTTAAATTTGCTAAAACAAAATTTGCAAAAAAACGATTTCACACGAAAGTTGCGGACTTATCAAAGCATCCTTGTATTTGTTTTGATTATCTCCCCACATTTCGCGAGTTTGTTAGCTTAAAAAAACAAATAAAATCTGCAATGCATATTTCTCATTAGCTATGCGGAAGTTAGGAAATGTTGGTAGTTCGTAAAAAAGAACCACAAAACCAGACCAAAAGCGATTATCTGCTGCTACCTGCAATGCGCGTTGCCACACTCATTTCGTTTTCAACAATTGAAAGTAAAATTTGTTTAAAATATGGCAACACAAAAGCAATGCGGATTTTTCCAGTTAACTTCTCAGCTGTTGTTGTGTCACTGTTTTGGTTATCACACAGTTGTTATTACTCTTTGTTGCATCGTCGCATTGTCATGTCACTGTAGGGCTACAATGCGCTTGAACTTTTGCATGCAATGAATGTGTGCTATTAATGGTCTCATTTGAAAGTATACATATACACACAAATCTCACATCATATTTTACAATATTAAAAATCTTTTTAAATGCATTTCGCCTAGGGCGAGGTGCAATAAAGCCATATGGTCCTATTTCTCAACAAATTGAGAAAGAAGGCCATATTAATCAACTTGGTTTTTTTCAACACTGAATTTGAAATAAAGCCATCATGGCCTTATTGCACTTTTGATAATATGTAAGGCATAATGACATCGCATAAATCAAACAACATGAGAGAAGCGGCTGCTGTAGCGGTGGCGGGAACGAATAGCTAGATGCAAAGTCGCGCCGGCGACGATCTTCAATTCCAAATTTTGATTTTTCGTTATGATATAAATTTAAAATATTTAGTCCAATTAATTTAACATTTATTTAAAAAAGAGCCGCAGGTGAAAATTTGGAATTAGAAATCGCGCTATTTTTAATTCCAATTTTCTTAGCAATAATCATATTTAGCTAATTTAGCTTGGTTTTGTAAAATTATAGATCGCTATCCTGAAGCGTTCAGAATAAAGTTTCTCAGATTTTGAAATGTAACTGTTTCTGATTTAGTGTGCAATATGTTTCTCAAATTTCTATAACTTTATTTCACATTTCACATAGTGGAAATAATGTCATATTAATTAATATGGCCTTATTTCTGACTATTTTGAGAAATAGGGCCATATGGCTTTATTGCAACCCCAGCTTCACTTGGATGATGGTACAGTTACACACATTAATATTTACATATGTGTGAATGGTTCTATATAACTGGATTTAAAGTTCACATCATCCATCTTCCAACAATTGTCTTCTAATGACTTTCGGTTTCATTTGAAAACTTGTTCACTTTGCAATAAAAGTTTATGAAGCGTAACTAAAAATACCATCAACTTTTTTCTATTTGCATACAGATGCATTCAACTTTAAAACATATTTATTACGATATTTATATACATATGTGTATACAGTGATTGCCTTTTGATGTCAATAGTATTATTTAGAAGGGAATATGGAACGACTTACAAGATATCGACTTTCGTTATTCTCTTAGTATTCATTTTATAAATTTGTAAAGAAATTCCTTGTCTGGATTATTCATCGTCCAAGCACGCCATCCACCATAGTTCAACCAATAATGCGGCCAGAATAGCTTTAGTTGTAACATTCATCGTCGACTTGATTTGCACAGTAACAAAAATTATTATTCATAGACATAAACCTAAATTTTACATCTTATTTTTTTGTGTATTTATTTTTTCTTGTTGCCCTTTTTTACTTTATTTGAGTCTATTTTACTTTGTTTTATTTTACCTTTTGTTTTGTTCTATTTTGTTTTCTTATATTTAATTTTGTTTTATATTTTATTTAATTTTATTTTGTTTAATTTCACTTTATTTTAGTTTATTTGGTTTTATTTTTTTTAACTTTATTTTATCTTATTTTATATAAGTTTAACGAGCTCAAGACCAGTTGATAATAATTCTTAGTTAATTATTATTATTTTTGATTAGAGGAAAAATTGAAAGCAACAAACATATACAGGCTATAGTTATAGTACTATTTCGAAAATATAAAACATAGGCTCATTTTATTTTATATTATTTTGTTATATTTTATTCTATTTTCTTAAATTTTATTTTATTTTATTTATTTTTAATTTGGTTTTTTTTAATTTAATTTTATTTTATCTCATTGCATTTTATTTAATTTAATTTAATTTTATTTTTTTAATTTAATTTTAATTTTTTTTATTTCATTCTGTTTTATTTTATTTTATTTCGTTTTATTTTATTTTATTTTATCTTGTTTTATTTTTTTTATTTTATTTTATTTTATTTTATTTAATTTAATTTAATTTAATTTAATTTAATTTTATTTTATTTGATTTTATTTTATTTTATGTATTTCATGAGAGCAAACTATAAATCACTGCTATCAGGTTATAAACTCAGCTGACTACGAAAAAACTACATAAACATACCAACTGCAACCTAATAAATAAGCACACAAGCAAAGCTTCATCTCACCCGCGGCTATTAAGCATTTGTATGGTTGATCTTTGCTTGAATCACGTTTTCCTAATAACAATTTAAGAACAACTTGCCTATGGAATTAATAATAATAAGAAAAAAACTTGTTTTAATATTTTTCTTTGTTTGGGAAGTGTGCCATCATTGGTAAACGCCATTACGTAATGGGTCAAGTGAATTCACAGAGCAAGTTGCTTCAAAACCAGAATATTGACTGCCAATTGTGGTTGCTAAATCCGAGTATCCCCATCAAAAACCATATAAAAAAGAAAAAAAATCCAGTACAAAAAAATAAGACTGACCGATAATTTTACTGCCTGCATATTAGTTCACTTTATTGTATGTCGTTTCTATATTACAAAATATATAAAAAGTACACTCTTTTTTAATCGACTTTTGAGCAACTTCTTCAACAAGCTCATGATTAAATTACAATAAGGTTAGCTCTCTAGCTGACGTTTACTTTTGACACTTCCATTTTCTGGGTTTCCTTTGCAAACGAAAAAAAAGTAGTAGTATGTTTTTCATTTGTCGAGGAAATGTAGTAGAAAAATCAACTAAATACAACATCAAAACATGTCATCCCATACTATCACTGTATAGATCGCTGTATATTTTCTCTATAATCAATGAAAAATAATAAAAAACGGTTACTGCTCCAACAAAAATTAAAACAATTATACATACGAGTATATGTGCATATGTATCTGCATTCAAAATACGTACTCACTTCGCCCTCTTGCCAGAATCATGAATATGCTAAAATGAAATTGTTGGTAAAACAAGAATAAAAGTTTGAATAAAAGTTAATTTCGATAAAAGGCAACCCAGAATGTAAATGACAATTTTTCAGGCAGCAATAGGGCGGCAGTTGTCAAAATATGCCACTAGAGAGCTAACTTTCTAGTTATTGAATCACTCAACAAGCCATTGTCTTGAAATTTGGAACAAAATTTTTGAATGAAATTTGTGACTCTTGACTTGTGAAAAATTGCATTCAATTCATTTTCAATTATTTTAATGATTCAGGTCGCAGGCAAGGAAAAATCTGCAAAAATAGGACAGCTATTGCCCGCAACCTTATGAACGCGAAGATAGCTTAAAAAGTTATGCAACACTCTCCAATCATACTTCGAAAGCATTTCTTTATAACTATTCCCTTATAATACTTACATATTGTTTAAGTTACTCAAGCTTATCAATCAACTCCCCCTCCTACATACATACATACTTCCATCTTATAAGGTTGGCTTGCATTCTTTTTGCCGCAAATGCACGCTACTTCAATTTTATCGAATCAATTGTGAGATTATGCAATCGAGCGTGACTCGTCAAAACGTCGTTCGATGGTCAATTATATACCTTTTTTTTGATTATTGGTGGGAAATACTAATGCCGCTAATCGGTATTGGGGGCTGGTGCAATAACTGATTACAGTGTAGGCAAATAAACCAGTAAATGTTGCTCCATTCCAATCTAGCAGTTCATAAGCTTGAATATGTTGTTGGGTTTTCACTTTTCATTCAATGTTATAGGAGGTATATAGTCAAAACTTTGAAACTCATCAAAAGGCCAGTAGTTTTTGTATACACTAGCGTTTGTATGTAACACGTGAGAGCATGTGTGTTATGAAAGGAAATTGGTGATATGGGCCGTGTGATTTTTTACGCAGATAGACGATATATGGCTTTTTTTTAGTTTATAGCGCTTAGCCATATAGAGTTTATATATATTAGAGGTCGATTCCACAAATGCTTGTCTTTAGGTTCTACTCTGCAATAACTAAGTAACTTCAATTACAAAACTCTAAGGAAATCCTGTGGCCACCGTACCCTTTCTCCGCGGCCTTACATGGGAATACCTTTTATCAAGATATGCGTAAAGCGCTTAATCTTCATCCTCCCAATCAGATTTCTAGCTACACCCATAACCTTAATTTAAAATTTTACTAATTTTTTCTCTAATCAAAAATAATAATAATTAACTAAGAATTATTATCAACTGGTCTTGAGCTCGTTAAACTTACAAAACTAAGTAAAAATAAAATAAAATCTTACTAAATAAAAATAAATATTGAAACCTTACTATCAATCTAAGTAATTTCGTTTTCTTTATTTACAGATTTTCTTAAAATAAATGAGGGGGAGATTTTCCTATTGAACGAAGTAAGTCTATATAACAGTACTAGAGAAAATTACATGAAACATATTTTTATTCTTATAATAAAACTATGTAAAACGCTGTGATTGTTTGCAAAGAAGTCACTCACATTAACATACTCATATATACTATACTTAAGTCCTGAAAGTGAGTGAATTTCGTATTTCGTTTTACTTGGTACGAGAACAGTGGCTTTTTGCTTCGATTCCCGTTACATAACTTGCGTCTAAGTCAGTCATCGCCAGATCTTAATACAGCTAAAAGCCCAAAATTTGATGCTGGAATTGATTGGATTGATAAATTAAAATTTAAAATGTGGGGATCTGCCTTATATTTGAACCAACAAAATTTGAAATCCTACTGTGAACGTAATTGATTTCCACGTCTCCTTTGAAGCCATAGTTTTTTTAAAGGAAGTATTATATGTCATAACGTTGAAGTCATTTAGGGTTAAATTGTTACAGATAACACAACTTTTTCTGCAGGATCCGTACAGTCGTGTAAGGGAAGCGCGATATATCGAAGCTGAGTGAATTAAACACTGAACGCCGCATTGCAGGGTAATTTGAAAAAAGGTCTCTTAAAGTAAAATTGTTCAGAAACGGTAAAAGCTAGGGCTATCCAAACACAAAATGCTTCGAACCATCGTATTAACTGCGCAACTGAGCATACTCTTCTAAAAGCAAATTCATTATATTGGAACAGCCAGTTTCCCAGGGCTTGAGTTAGAAAGGCTTGATGACAATTATGGGCGGAAACATATTGATTAGTTACTTTAAACTAACTAAAAACGATTTTTTTTTAACTTGTTTGAATACTTTTTATGTAATGCACCAATAAGAAGTGGCGCTACAAAAAAAAAAAAAAAACTATATACACTTTTGATTGGGAATTTCGTGACAAACAAACTGTAGAAGAAAATTTTTCGAAATAATAGCGAAAAATGCACTTTAAATTGGTGCAGCAAAGCATATTCTGCATATTTCTTGATTATTTCTTCAACATTTCATCCTTACTAGTAGTGGATTTCGATAAGCCGTCTTTTTTTATAGTCCTGAAAACCTCATCAATACATAGATTTTTCGTTTATCTCAACTGGACTAAAAGCTCAAGCAGAGAATAATGATTTTTATGAAAAATATTATTGCTTTTTTTTGAATGATTTTTATTAATTATTAAAAGTTTTTATTTTAAAGCATAGGAACATTAAGAGACAACCGCTATAGGTTTTGTTATAGATCCTTTTCAGAAGCTGCTTCTTCGTCAGCATGTTCTATTAACCAGTAAACTATCAGAATGATGGTTTTTTGTCTAAACTTATATATCTATCCAAGCTTACTAAATGGAGGGGAAAATACTGCATTTGGGGCTATGAAAAGCACGTTTGTCAGAGCATTTTCTTCAGAAAAAATATTCAAAAATCCGAATGCAATGAAGTGTTTTATGACTCGTTTTAATTGAACTTCGAAGGCTGTTTGGACCCATAATGGAGCCTTTTATTGATGCTTTTCTGAAGCTTTTTTGGAGTATTTTTTTTACTCCTTTTGGGCACATTTTTCCTTAATTTTGATGGGTTTGTGGAGTCATATTTTAGACCTTTATTGACTTTTTTGTGTCTTACTGCTCAGAAGCAATGCTTATACAGTTTTATTTATAAATATTTTTTTTTAAATATAATGCTATTAGTTTTTTATTGGGAAAAATTTTATGTAAAAATATTTGTATAAGCAAGTACAAAAGTATACAAGAATATACCTTTTTTATTTAAAACTTATCAAAATACTTCATACAATCAAAAAATATATTATTTCGTTTAATTTGAAATGCTTTTCCCTTGTCTTCCACGTTTTAAGTATTGATAAACATTCAGAAAAAAAGACCGTTTAGTTTTTCTCACAATACTCTTTGTCCGTACAATAAAAGTATTTAGAAAATGCTCTAAATCATTCATTTAACTAAGCCTTGCAGTTTATCCTCTCTACAATATTTATTTCTTCTTTTTTTATGTTTACTAAATAAAACTCCAAAAGAGCTCAAATGACGGACTCATTAACTTCGGAGCGCTCTGGCTTTGGTTGGCTAGGTATACATTTTCACCCGGTGTTTAGGTTCAGTAACCTCAAAGTTGGGCTGGACTTTTCCAAAAATTGCCTAGACAGTTGAGCTTAAATACTCGTACAACAAAAATAATAATTTGAGTTGTTTCAAATTTGTTCGGCAGATACAGTTGTACAGGGTGTTTTTTTTACAGGTTTGTTTTTCGAATAGAGATAAAACTGGCATTTTGTGGTCAAATCTGGCAACTCTAATGTCATTTATGTTCAGTTTGGTTTGCCATTTCATCATGAACAGGTTGACAAAAGAACAACGCTTGCAAATCGTGCAAATTTATTTCGAAAATAATGGTTCAGTTCGCGAAGTTTACCGTGAGCTCCGTCCATTTTATGGTCGACATAATCGTCCATCAGAGCAATTAATTCGGTTAACCATGGATCGTTTTCGCACTACGTTTACTCTATGTGACAATACGCATCCGCAGAGACGTCGAACAGTGCGCACCGAAGAAACAATTGCCGCTGTAGAGCAAAGTGTTGAAGAGGACCCGAATGAATCGATTCGCCAGCGTGCACAGCAATTGGAGCTTTGTCCATCAACTTTATGGAAGATTTTGCGCAAAGATCTTGGCTTGCGACCTTACAAGATCCAGCTTGTGCAAGAATTAAAGCCGCGAGACCATGCAATGCGTCGTGATTTTGGTGTATGGGCCGAAAATGAGATTGATTTCGATGCTGATTTTCATCGCAAAATTTTGTTCAGTGATGAGGCTCATTTTTGGTTGAATGGCTACGTCAACAAGCAAAATTGCCGCATTTGGAGTGAAGAGAATCCACATGAGACCCTTGAAACGCCATTACATCCACAAAAACTGACTGTTTGGGCCATACTTCTTCCGCAATAATGCTGGAGAGGCAGCTACCGTTAATGGAGACCGGTATAGAGCCATGATAACCGACTATTTTGTTCCCGAATTGGATGGCATGAATGTGGATGAGTTGTGGTCCCAACAAGACGGCGCTACATGCCACACAGCGCACGTCACAATCGATTTATTGAAGGAAACATTTGATGAGCGCATAATTTCGCGGAATGGACCTGTCAATTGGCCACCAAGGTCGTGTGATTTGACACCATTGGATTATTTTCTTTGGGGATATGTGAAGTCGCTCGTTTACACCAACAAACCAGAAACGTTAGGGGAATTGGAAGCCAACATTCGTGGCTTTATTGCCGACATACGGCCCCATATGCTCGAAAAAGTGGTTGAAAATTGGACCTGTAGAATTGGCTTTATTCGAGCCAGCCGCAGCGGCCACATGCCCGAAATCATATTTAAACATTAATGGCATAAAATTATCCTTCCAATAAAGCCAAATTGATGGACCTTAAAGCGATTTTCTTGTGTTTTATTTCAATTTGAAGTTCTATACCCCTAAAAAAAACACCCTTTATATATATGGCAAAATTTTTCACTTAGATTTGGTTTTTATACTTTGTCAGCGTAGAAGCATGCAATAAGCTTAAACTAAAAGTTAAACATAATCTGAATACACTTATAAACAAAACCTAATTACAGAAACCTCATGCGCTCTAATAAACATTATTATAAAGCTTGAATTTGGAATATATAACTTTTAATTTATTTTACTTTATTTTCCCTCTCTCCCACTCACAGCCTTATATAAGTTCCCCCGAAAAGATTAAACTGGACAAAAATAAAAAAAGTTAGTTTGTGCTTATTTATCGCATAAAATTAATCGACGCTAGTTTTCCAAAAACCCACTTGTGCTCTAAGCAGTCGACTACCCGAACGCCTTCCATAAACTATAACTAGTACTGGTTGTAGTTACAACATTTGCTGTGTATTCCATTCATTAGTTGCGATGGCTGCACAGCGTTCCCATGTAAGTACATATAACTTAGATGCTTCAGCTGAGCGCTAACTTTATCCGGACTCCGCTCTGTATCCAAATGCAAGTAACAAAAGCTCCCCATAGTTTGAAGTTTTGTTTACAAATTAATGTTTTTGTTTTTTTATTTGCAGCATTTCCTTTGAATTGAGTTTTGCGTTCTTTTTTTGTTTTTAATTCTAATCTGTTATAGTCCAATTACCCACCGACGCCTGTACGTAGTACGTGTCAGCTGACAACGAACACTCACCGACGTTCAATTTTTCCGTATACGTAGAACGTAGCGTAGAAATCAAAGAAATTTTGATTTTTCCGTAAGAACGTGTCAGCTGATTGCTGTCTCATATGACAGTGTTGTCTATTCATACGTGTGTATGCTGGTTATGGATCGTTTGCAGTTGCTTTACAAAAATACCTCAAAATACCTTTTCAATTTTCGTAATAATGTTGAAATAACCTGAAATTACGATATTAAGTTGTTTCTTTTAAATAAATTGACTGGGTATAATTATTTAATATTAATTTCGGACACTCATAAAATGAAAAATTATTGTTTCAAAAGTAAACGTTTGAGTTAGCATGCATGAAAACTGATAAATGGCAACATTTTATTGAATGTAAACAACAGAAAATGGCTGATTTCAACGTTGGCGCCACGGGCGCCAAACGTACGTACGTACAGAATACGTAAACGTACGTTACACACGTCGGTGGGTAATTGGACTATTATTTTGAATGAGTTTCGTTTGCATATATTTGTATGTATATAGTACTAAGTGTTTTGCTTTTAAATTGAGTTAATTAAATTCTGCATGCTATTATTTCTATGTTCCATTTGACTGAGCTATAATCTTAGGTTGTATCTGAAATGTGTTTTCGTGCATTCAATTGCTTTTTAGATGGAGCACTAAGAACTTACACCTGTGATATATTTCTTAATACTGGATCTTTGATATAAATGCAGAACCTCCTCCTGCGTTGTTCGTTAGAAAGCTACATTAAACTGGGGATAATTTTACCATTGGATCTGATCTGCGAAAAGGACTATCTACTATGAACAGATCTTAGCTTTATCTAAAATTTTCTGCATTACCCTCTCCCTATGCTATTCTGATAAGCAGAGAGTATTTGCCATTCGGTATAAATGGAAAAATGGAATGCTGGTTTTGGCTAGTAACCATGAATCCTGACTTCAAAGATATTTATTTCATCTGTGGTATAGTGGTAAGGTTCCTTATTATCATTACTATTGCAACGAATCTTATCCTCTCTAACCATTTTTTTAAACACTCTACTTTAAAATTGGTATGGCGTTCTTCAAATAAATTTTGAAGGTTGGAAGTTTTTCAATCTTTTACTGAGGTAGAGTGATCCTCAACTTCGTTGAAGTCATTTGGTCTATATAATATACGCTGTGAAAAAAATGTTCTCCTTGAATTCGTATACAGTACATACGATATACATATTTTTAACCAGAAAACTGAAAATACAGGCCAGGAGTCACTCAAATTTCAACAAAGTATACATTTTAAAAAAGCTGTATGAACTTTACACAGACGCCGACATAGTTCAGCGAAATAAAACACAGCGGCTTCGCTGGCTAGGCCACGTAGTGCGAATGAGCGAAGATGCTCCAGCCCAGAAGGTATTCTTATCGGCACCCGCCGGTGGAAGCAGAGGAAGAGGGAGACCAAGTGGAGACCGTAAATTGTATACTCCATTATATTAGAATTTTATGGCTTACAAAAGTATAATTTCGGTTTTCTGATTTAAAAATTATAATATTTTTTTGAACTCGTTTAAGATGCGCAAAGTTAGATTACAGATTTATACGATTCCTTCATTAGAATTGTACTGAAAAAATATTTAAATTCATATCATTGAAACATGTAAATTTCGAGTTATGACTCTACGCACTCTAGTGCTGCACAGACTTTCTAAAAATCAATATCAATTAAAAATCATATTTTATTTCATTCATCTGGAGCTATTAGTGTCCATTTATATGCTTTAAAGTCAACATAAACATAAGCAACTGCAACAACAAAACACATACTGCAACAAAGTTTTATCCGTACTTGTAACGTTGGATTATAATAGTAGCAATGGAATCTAGGAAGAATTTAAAAAAGATCTGTAAGATCGGTTAGAATCGAAATAACAAGGACGGCCAACATGGACTTTTTAAAGAGATAAATATAAAATAGTTTGTTCGATCATAGGGAACCCATTTTTAAGCCATATTCAGAACCTTTTAAATATTGCCACCGCATTTAGATTAGGTTAAGCCGGGCGGCCCGTGAATAGCTAAAGACTGAATATAGCACCATATTGTTATCAGAAATTTGTTCGATCGGATACAGAAACCCTATCAAGAACTAGGTTCCAAGTTAAAGCAAAACTATGTCTCTTTGAATCTTTCCTGTGCCTAATACTAATTGTTTTGGGTTCTAATATTTGTCAAACACAAAGTAGTTGGAGTATTAATCTTGCAGGTGCAGTACAGGAAAACAAAAAATTCACAACAGTCTCCTCCTGCAGCCGACATTTCCTACATCTGACGATGCTTTTATCACATGCCGGCTGAAACACTAAACCCATAATTGCTGCTAAAAATCTACTACTTAGTCGGTTGAGCAGTTGGTTGATGATCAGTGTCCAAAGCAAAGGAGATAGTAAAAATGACGGTGAAAGTCCAGGTCGCCCTTCTTATAGTCACACCAGAAATCGTCGATAATATCTATGACAGAGCGTGAAATAGCTGAGACCGCAGGCATCTCAATTGAGCGAATACAACACTACTTACATGAATATATGGAAATGAACAAGCTTTCCGCGCGATATCCTCTTGGTTAACAGAACTTGCCAAAATTTCTCTGAGGAAGAAGTCTAACTTCCGAAATAGATAATTTCTATTCAAATCAAAAGTTTCTATAATAAATTAAAATTATTAAAAAATATAAACAATAATAATTATCATAAAAAGCTAGTTGAGCTGAATGTATTAAGCTAGAGGAGACTATTTTGAAAAATAAAATGTTTTTCTGCCGAAAAATTTACTTTTCATTCAAAAAGCCAGCGAATTTTAAAAGTGCCGTCGTATTTCACTATTCTCTATTTTGTTTCCGAGTAGAAAACCTATGCTAACTCTAGAAATAATTTATTTGATATTGACAAATACAATGTAAGTGACAAGTCATGCTGCAGCAGTCTTATATGAGACCATCAAATAGTCATTCTTATTTGCTACTTTTCGCTATAATAAGCGATTCTTTTTGGTTCTATTCAGTCATTTCGTTTCTACTTAATTTTTCATTGCCGTTTCTTGAACAAGTTTGAGTTTACTTGAAAAAACTAATCCAAATTTAAAGTGTTTCTGCATATTCCTTTTTTTTATTTTTACTAAGGGTTTGATAGATGCCGTTTAAAATTTACTAACAAAAATGAAAAGAACAGTTTTGTTCACTAACAGAAAACTGAGATATTGCAACAAATACAGCAAGTAATTTGAAAATTTAGGTAAAACAAAATGGCAATACTGCTTTGGATGATGCCACAGCAAAACGAAATGAAAATATACGAAAACTATTTCAAGCGAACAAAACTAAAACGGCACAGGCAAAGAAATTACAACGCGGATATAGTGAAGAAGGAAGTGGCGTGTCGAGGCAAAGTAATGTTCATTATGAAAGCAACAATAATAAGGATAGTGATGAAAGCATGAGCGCCGAGCAAGCCACAAATCGATGGTCCTCGAATGCTGCACGAAGCCAAAGCAAAGAAAGACAAAACACGATTAGGTCTGCCAACGATGGCGCTAATGATAACAATATATCGTCGAAATACAGCGGAAGTCGGTTGCGTCGTTGGAATGTGAGGAGTGGCAGCGTTTCGAATGAGCGACGACAAAAGGGAAATATTTCGATCGGGCAACTACAAATGAGTAATAGTGAGATTGATAGATATCAATTGGCAACAACGGTAAATCAAAGACAAAAAAAGCAAATAATTAAAGATTTAAGTAATGAGCATAATGGCTTTTATTACAAAAATAAACATGATGCATCGCCAAGGAAAATTAAAGCTCAAATTGCAAGAGATTACGATGAACATTATGAAGTTGATAGTCGGAATAAGGATGGCAATTTTCGGACTGATGATGTTGATGAAGATTCAGAAGAGTGCGACATAGGCGCAGAATTGAATGTAGATTTTGGTCCAGATTCGAGCTATGATCATAATGCTGAAGCAGATATTGGTGGAATGAATGCTGAACCGTACAATTTTTCGGTAAAAACTCAGCTAGCAGCAGCAAGGTCAAGAAGTCCAACCGTGGACCAAAATATTGGTAGTACAGTTACTGGGAGTAGCAATTGGCATAATAATAGTGCCGGTAATATCAGTGGGGGCGCTCGACAATCGCAATGCGAAGAAGATGTGTCTGATCGCAATGAAACATTTAAAGCCCCAAACCGACCAGTTCTCTGGCAATCACAAGATCTACTACAAAATGGCAGCAGAAACAAAGTACCGATAGCCTCTCCTCAATATCTACCTCAACCAAAACCACAACATAAGCAACCACAGCACCAAAATCAAATGAATAACGCCAACAATATTTCGTCTTTTCTTAAAACACCACTCGTTAGGCGCATGCGTGGGCAGAGTGTAGATCGATTTGGTGCTGCCCGGCATATCGCAAATGAACGTTGCATGTCAGAAAAGAACATTGAACTAGCCAGACCACAAGCCACGCCCAAAATAACTAATACAGCATTGCAAGTGAGTAACATTAAAACTGCCAATAATTTGTCATCATTTGATGCATCGCAACGCCAAAAACACAGTTCGAACTTTGATGTGCGAAATCGTTGGAGTGGGAACGATTGGAGTGATTGTGAAGCTAAGATAATTGGGGCGAAACAAAGAAGGTAAATTTTTGCAGGGGACGTCATGGTCAAATTAATACAGTACAATTTTGCAGACCACTCTCTTGTGTTTGTTTGTCTTTAGTTTTAAAATGTTAATTATTGAATGGTGTGGTAAGAGTGAAGATAACTTTGCAACTATTTACAGAAATATTTCTTATTCTCTTTTTTTTTAACAATACCTACTACACTGCTCTTATCAGCTATCTTAGAATGCTACTTTAAAATTCATTTATAACAGAAAATCTCGTGGGGTTTGTGTGCTGATTAAGCATTAATTTTTGCTTTACAGCCCATCCTAGCAATCAATGAAAGGCCTGAAAAATACTATGGGGACCGTTAGTCTCAATCGTTAAAGGTGGACGTGCTGAGTTTCATTGTAGTCGTAGGAACACGAGAGACGTTCAACATTCAGTTTACATCAAAAGAATGGAATGATATCGCACGATGGAAACATGAAAGTGCGTGATGTAGCTGAAATGGAATACATTTCACCTTGTATGCATATTAAGACGCAAAAAAAATAGCCGTGCCGTGGATACTGATTTTGCACAAACTCGATCAAAAGTGTAATGTGTGACAACTTTCAAACTAGTGCTTGTTCAGCCGCAATCCGAACAAATTTTTGAGCCATTTTGTTCCCGATGATTAATAATATGACACCAGAAACCAACAAACAGGGAACAGTCGGGGTTTCTCTGTTGGGATGTCCACTAAAGAAGGTCAAAGTACGAAGGCCAACAAGACACAAACTAAAAAATTATATTCCATATTATAAATTGTGCGAACTGCTTCCTCACGCAGCATATTTTTCAGAACTAAGCTCAATAAAACTATCGTTTCAACGAACACTAAATACCCAACTGTATTTGTGGTTGGAAGCGGATGTAGTCGACTACCTTTTACTTCTTTCATTGTTCCATCGTAAAGGGCTGTGAAGTGGACATTTTTCTATTTAACTGACTTATTCAATGAATTATGTCATTTTACATGTTTCTCAAAATTTTCGATATCGAAAAAGTGGGTTATCACCGATTTATCCCATTTTCTGCAACCTTTCCAAGAATTTTGATACATACAAATCAAAGTTACGTGGACAAAGGTTGATACCTCGCATACTAGTACAGTAATGCTTATTTTATCAGGGCCGGGTCGACATGAATACTTCCAAGCAATTTTGCTATTTATCTCGATATATTTTCTGCAAAATCTTAATATCTAAAAATCTTGTGAGCGAAAGTCTGTTGTCACTAAACTCGTTCTAAACGCCTGGACCGATATTTCTGAAATTTTTTTTGTATGCTCAAGTCGGCTCGAGGATGGTTTAGATTCACAATCCGGACCACTGGATGGTGTGAACGTGGCACCTCCCATACAAGCCAGATTTTCCGAACCGCACATCTCTAGAAGTATTTAATGTAAAATATTGAAAAGTGATAAGGAGCTTAATGAGATCAATCTCTAACACCTTAAGAAAAAAGAGAAGGAAGAGAGGAGTGGTCGTTGCACCTCTCATACAAATTAAAATTTTCATAGTGCATATCTCAGGAAGTACTCGTATTTATGGTGAGACATTGAAAATTGGTAAGGAGTTAAGCGAGACAAATGTCACACCTCAAGAAAACGGAGAGGAAGGGAGAAGTGGGCGTGGCACCTATCATAGAAATGTCATTTTTCGTAATGCATATCTTTGGAATTATTCCTGGCAGAATACTGAAAACTGGTACAGAGTTATAAGAGGTAAATCTCAACATAGAAAAAATAAAAGGGAGGAAGAAACAAGCGGGCCTGGCACCTCCCCTAGTCAATCTCTACCACCTCAAGGAAAAAGGTCGGCAGGGGAAAATAAGGCGTGACGCCTTTTGATGTAATCTAAATTAATATTACTCCGCAACTATTTCTGAGAGCTTTGTAATACTTGCTATCGAGATCTTTTATATGAAAGAGAAGGCCGGATAGAAATAGGCTAGCGAAAGAAGTAAGGATACTGATGAGATAGGGATATTGATAGGGATAGGCAATATTTCTAGATCCCCTGAGGTAAATTTGTGGGCAGTACAAAGCCTGCCAGGCCCTCTAGTCTCCACGTATAATAAAATTTTAACAGGTCGATGTCTGTACATCGCAGATATTCAAGAAAAATTTATAGGATCATTGTTAAGCCTCGAGAATTCAAATCAACAGTTTTTGGAATTTTTGTCTGTCTGCCTGCCTGGGCGCATCAATCAAAAAATACTGAATGGAATTCACCGTTGTATAACTAGACTTTTAGTTTAAAATTTAAGATATCTTCTGTTTCCCATGTCTTCTAGTTTCAAATAAGGACGCACAGCAGTCAATTAATTTATAGTTATTTGGAAAATTTGCGGGTCAGCACACTTTTTCTGTGAATTAATGAGTTGTGATGATGAAGATCTACACCTTTTTCATTTTATATTCAGAAAGTTACAAGGAATATTCTGAAAAGTTCAATTCATATTTACTTGTAACTTTCTGAATAAGAATTGTAACTTTCTGAACATAAATTGAAAAAGTTGTAGATCTTCATCATCTCTCTCTCTCTCTCTATGGCGCGATATACAACAGGTATATCATCATAAACCTCCTAAGAGATTTTTGCGCCAAGCTTCTCTTCCAATTTGTGGTGTGCCGATTTTTGAATTTTCCCTACAAATTGGTGGGACCTACAGTTTTTTGCCGACTCCGAACGGCATTTACAAAGGAGACGAATTTTTGCTGAGAAGCCTGTCATGGCAGAAATACACTCGGAGAGTTTGCCAAACCACTGCCGAGGGGCGACCCCGTTTTGAAAAACTTTTTTCAAATCACTTTTGATGTTACCTGTACCAGGGCTCGAACCATGGACCTTCGGTGTGGTAGGCCGGCAACACTACCTTCACACCACGGCGGCCGCCAGATCTTCATCATCACAACTCATTAATTCATAGAAATCGCTCGTATATGCTACTGGGTAAGAATTTCTGAAGCAGATCACTTAAAATAGGGAACAAATATTATTAAGTAGCTATTGACAGTAAGAAGTGCCTATCTGTGATTTTTGAAGAAAAAAAAACTATCCTGCTTATCGTCATTTGAATAATGTTGTCCTTTTTGTTTCAAAGCAGAATAACAGCTAATATAGTGCACCGATTTTGATAGTTCAAATACCAATTTCCTGCCTTTAATAATTCTTCATTAGCACATTTTTTCAACGGAATATTATACAGGATGGAAGTTAACATATGTGATTTTTTTTCGATTGTAAAAAGATGCTCTGGAACATTTTTTTGCACGTTTTTTTGCAAATATTTAACAAAAAGATGCATTTAAAATTTTATATAAAAGAAGCAGTATTTATAGTTATATAGGAATAGGTATTCGAATTGTCAAAATCGGCGTAGTACTTCGGCTCTCATACAACACTAAACAATACCATTATTGATCAAAAATACATTTTCATAAAATTAAGTTGTCCGTTTTAAAATTTCTTACCCTACTCCATTATTTGTTATGGGAAGTAATATTGGAAAAAGAAGAAATGTATGTATATCTAAACATCTTCCCCAAATGATTGGTGAGAGGTAACGAAATCTATTTTTAGTGTGGTACCGCATTCGCTTTTTAATAGTTGGGCTATTCGAAAAGTTTTGGATTTCTGAAAATTGAATACTCTAAAAATATTGAAAAAACTTGAAAGAAAAATTTAATTTCCATGCCCCCGTCATGGTTAATAGATCGACAATCGAGGCTTCGCCTCTTGCTGGGAAGTGTTAACAACGAAAATAAGTTCAGTCTAGAAATCCAAGGAAAATCATTCTTGAAAACTATTACTTTGGACTGAATTTGCAACTGAGAGGTGCAAAAATTGAACTGAAAAAAACGTAATGATAAGCTGTGCAGGGTGCAGTGAATAATAGGGCGAACGCTTCTCTGACTTAACCATGTTTAACTAATAAGGACACTACGACTAAAAAGGTATTTATATTGTCACCCAACTTTGGTTGCAGCGGAAGGTGGAGGCCTCCATTTTTTTTTGCAAATTATTTGGTATGTGGCCTTGACAAAGTTGTTGATTCCAAATGGCTCTAGTTCTTGTGAAGAAGAGATGACTAGCGCTTTTTCGTACGAAAGGACTAAGTTTATTTAGATGTTTGTGCACCCATTCATAAATGAAAGAATATAGTTGGAAAAACGCGCGACTAATATTTACCACCTGAGTAGGCCATTATTTTTTTTGCTCGGAGCGAGTTAAAATATTCGACAAAGCAATGTACTGCTTTTAGGTATTCTTTGTTAATAATTTTTAAAAATATACATTGAAAATATTGTTAATTAACGTTTACAGGGCAAGCTACAGTCGATGCTCCAGAAATCTGCCTCTTTCATTACTATAAAGAATTTGTCCCTTTTCTGCCTGTAGCAAAGTGCTATTTATAATAGTTCTAATAATTCTACGTGGGGATCAACCTATATTGGCTGCCAGTTCGAAAACGCCGAATCAAAATTTTAAGGGATTCGCTACAGCAGATTTTTAAATAACTCAATACATCTTTTGCTGATATCCGAATTGTATGATAGGACGTTTTTGAAACACATTTTGGAGTAGGACGTAGGAGGGTCTTCAAAGATAGAACGCTTTCGAACCTGCAGTCTAAATATGTTGGCATTCTACTCACTTACTATGTATAATCATATTTATTTCATTTGCATACTATGTCGATTACTTTATATATAACAGTTTATTCACGATATTATTTTGAACTAACCAAATTCCTTTAAAATCTGTTTTCAGCCCGGCAGCTGTAACTAACAACTTTACAACTTTGAGCGCCAGCAGCCAAAATAGTCTTGCAAAATATAACTACACAACACCAAAAGCATCCCAAGCAATAACGCGATTAGACTGGACAACAACACAAGCATCGTTGGCAGAGAGATTAGCTAAATTTCGATATAAGCAGCAACAACAACAACAAACGGGTATCGAATCTAGGCAATCGGAAGAGCAATCATCAACGCCAGCAGAGTTTTATAGGCAATATAGTGCAGCAAAAGATAGCAATAATAACAACAGCAATGGTAGCAATCAAAGAATAAGCGAATTTGAATACGACAACAAGCCGTTGAAACAAGCTGGATTAGGAGAAACTGCTTCAGCCTCACAATATAGTCCAACACCCCTCATAACAAAACCGAATTTGAATAGCAACAATAACTGCGTCAACACCAAAGCTAATAGTTACACACAAAACCAACAACAAAGTTCCAACGTTTCAGCACTCAATGTAACTGATTTATCATCTTTACCGTCGGATTGTTATATAAAAACTTATGGCAAAGGACGCGTGTTAGTGCGCAGGCGCAACATCACAAAAGACGAAACAAAGTCCACCGCAAACAAATCTACTACAAAGCCTTTGAGTCAAAACTTGAGCAAATTACAGCAGAGAGCAGCATCATCAGCACTGCTTTTGTGGCTAATTTCGTTTTTGCACAGCATCGGCTTAGCGAGATTTGCCGATTATGTTGGTGTGCAGTTAGGTGCATGCAGTAATAACAATCCAAGCAACGATCTGTTGCATAAACAAAGGCGTTCAACGCCACTTACCTCAACGAACGTCAAACACATTCCAAAGCGTTACTCAATCGACGTTATGGCATTTCTGCGCAGCATGAAGTTGAAAGATCGCTTAGCCATTAGTTTGGGTGCTACGCTGATATTACTCACATTGTTGTTGGTGGTCGATGTACAAATGGATTTTGGTGTAACGAATAGACATTTGTTACAACAATCACGTTTACGCTATGTAAATGAAAACGATGGTAGTACAGGAGGTTTTCGAGATTTTAAGCGGAAATTCCTGGAAAAGAGGTGAGTACTTAAGGAGAGTGATTGGTTTGATGGAAAAAGGTGTAGAACTAATCTCTGAAGAGAGTGACTCGGGATCAGACCCTCTGGTCCACATTTGGCTACAATTGATTCCATTTAATATTAGCATGCTTATAGTATCATGAGTTCAACCAAAATGAAGAGATCTCAAAGACTTCAGTCTAATTGGTGTGTTTTCAGTTATTTTAAAGCTAGTTTGTTTCTACAGCATAAAAAATCCTCGAAAACGGTTTTAGGCATCTCAACATGCCTATGGTAAAGTTTATAGAGAGGTCAGTCGAACACAAGTTGTGCTGGATGCTGTTCCGGACATGGAAGAAAAATATTTATTATCTGTGGTATGTGAGTCGCCTTTGGTTGTATTTATCAACAGTCATAACGGGGTAGGAAGGAGCTGTCTAGAGGGGGGGGGAAGGAGTACTTAACAAAGAGGTGTCCCTTTTTGGATTGTAGTTGTATGTCAATCCTTATCAGGGCAAATTTCTGGGTACTCTAAGGGACGTTCTGGAAGCATACCTGGATATTGGACTTGGAAGTAGTAATTCTGTTCCTTCTCGCATCCTGAGTTTAGACTACCTTCTCTTGGAGCAGGACCGCTGTTAAAGTGGGGCAAGGTTAAGTACCTCCGAATCATTTGGTGCGCATTGGTCTGGCGAAGTAAACTAGTTAGATAAAGCTTCTACTATCGAAAAGATGATTGTCAAGCGGATCTGGATCATTAATATTCAGAAGAAAATTGGGTTACTAGACTGTAACTTTTAGGGAGTTTAACATTTACTCAAAGAACTGTCACCGATTCTCTGACAGCAGACTTACTTGCTTCAAGCTACTTTGCAATAAACATTATCTGGGTGCGAGGAAACTGTCACGTGCTTCTCTTACCCTGAGGTATTTTACTGGCTATATATAGCATAGAGATCCCCTGGTCGGTTGTTCAACCCAGACTATCAGCGGAACTACCAGGATTCACTAGGCGCAACCTTTCCATGTTTTTGTGTTTGTTGTCTAGATTTTGCAAGGATAATGCAAAAATATCTCGGTTTAAATATTTTTAAACTTTCGGAGGATTTATCGAGTATCAATTTCTACTTTCTCCGAAATGGTATTGAGCTACCCTTCTCAGCTGTTGTTTTGTTTTCGTTCAGTCCAAAACCTTGCAATCTTCTATATAAAAATTTTCATACGGATAAAAATAATGTGACGAGATCCTCGTGTGAAAATGTATTCGCTGGCTTAGTAGTCGGGCTATCATATGGACATTCTAGTGCCTCAGCTTGCCGGATTCATGTATATAATTCCCAAAGAGTTTTATCCAGTGCTTTTACCTAGATATAACATAAGCACTGCCTATATATATTAATCTTCCTCATAATATTTCTTTTACAGCAATTCATCTGGCTCAAAGGAAACTGCAACACCAACAGCCACACCTGCCAAATCTGGTGGCAGTGCGACAAGTGGCAACTCAGCGGATGCAGCCGCATCAGCTAGTGGCACTGGTAATGCAAAACAAGATGCTGCTACTCGAGAAGATATGCTTGCAATTCAGAAGAAGCAACAAGAGCCGCATGATTCTTTCGATGATTTATATCGTCTATTGAATGGAATCGATAAGACTGACTATTCGCATGTGTTAATCGATGATGATGGTTCGGTGGCAACGGATAATCCAACATTTTCCGAATTGACTGGCTTAAAAGCGAGGTGGGTTATTTCGTTATTATATTCGTAGATATAATGTATGATTTGCAACTCTACATGGGCTATGAATAGGTGGACAACATCACTTGCACCCATAACGTCTAAGGTATTACGATATTTTGACGAAATTATGAAGTTTTGATATGTTGGAAATTTATAAAGTTAAGATATTACGATACTTTGATGATATTATATCGCCATATTATGATGTTACGAAATTATGAAGTTGTGGTATTGCCATGTTATTATGGTGATATTACGATGTTGTGATGGTATGATATTGTGATTTTGAGATGTTACGGTATTTGGAAATTTTGATACTAGGAAGTTATGACGGTATCATATTATGAATATAATTTTAACTATGTTTTGTGATATCACGGTGTCATGATCATGTGATATCATGATACTAGTGTGATATTGCGATGCCAAGATGTTGATATTATAATATCGCCGATCAACTCAGTAAATACATAGTACAGAAAATGAGTTTCTTCCTTTCTTCAGGCGTGGTGGATCTTTAACGCTAAATCGACGACCTTGAGGTTTTTGAGTTAACGTATATGATGATGAGTGATTTTAAAATATTACAATATTAATATATCGTGATACTTGATGTTATGATAGTGTGCTCTAAATTAAATAAATCATTATATTAAGGGTGTGCTTCTCTGACAATGCGGTCGTCAAGTCCTTCTTCGACTCCTTCCCTCGAATGAGGCGTTCAAAAGAGATTTGGTGATATTATGATAATAATAATAATAATTGCCAACGGATAACCCACCATCCCGCCCAACCAACACGAGGGGCGCATCCGCATAACGCACGGCTTTTTTATATATATATATATATTGCCGAGTCGTTGAAAGGCAGGGGTTTGTTAAGTGTCGAGATCTAAAACAGCTCAGCTACGAAGGGAAAGTCATCAGTTAAGTAACACAAAAAATTAAAACTTATAAATAATATATTAAGAGAAGAAAGAATCAGTTAGATTGTAAAGAGTAAATTCATAAAGTTGCTATGGGTTAAGCGAGGATAGTATCGATTTTTTAATGCTAAAAAGCGAGTCAGAAATACATTTCAAATGTACTGGAGTGAGTGTTATAATTGTCACACAAACATCGGAAAGGCTCATTTAATTCAAAATTAGTCCTACACTGTTTCAAAAAAATTGGTTTTTAAAATGTCTTGATGGCCGAAAAGGAATGTTAAAGTTTACTTCTCTCAACAAAAATGGGCTAGAGACCAACCCGTTTAATAATTTAATCATAACTATTGTTCCGAGCATTTCTCTACGACTAGCAAGGATAGGAAGGTTAATAAGTTTCAAGCGATTAGTATAGAGAGGCAAATTACACAGGGAATCCCATGGAAGATCTCTGAAAGCGAAAAGTAAAAATTGTTTTTGAACTGATTCTATCCGATCAACGTGGACCTGGTAGCTCGGACTCCAAATAATTGAGCAATATTCTAATATCGGTGTTACTAATGTTGTAAAAAGGGCTTTAGTTACATACGGATCACTAAATTCTTTCGACCATCGCTTAACGAATGATAAAACAACCCTAGATTTATAGACAGTTGCATTAATATGGAGATTGAAGCTAAGTTTACAATCCATCGTAATTCCCAAGTCCATAAAATCATGCACTTGTTCAAGACTATGATTGTTGATTATGTAGAAAGTTGGTTGTGTGCTTCTGCGCGAAAAACACATATATTTAAATTTTTTAAGATTGAGTGGCATGTAGTTTAGATCGCACCAAGCACCAAGTCTATCAAGATCTGATTGAAGTAAAGCTCTATTTTCGCTCACCGAGTAAAACATAAAAATCTTAACGTCGTCAGTGTACATCAAAATTTTTGAGAACTTGATAGTACTGGATCATTAATGAACATCATAAACAGAATCGGGTCAAGATGGCTACCTCTAGGAACTCCAGAAGATACATCGATGACATTAGATAGCGCATTCTTAAAAACTACTCTTTGTGTTCTGAAAAGAAGATAAGAAGATATCCAACGGGTGATACCACGATTCCAAGATATATTGCTAAAGATATTATGATTTTCTCATGCATGGCGCTTTTATACCATAATAATATCATATTGTTCTTATGTGATCATAAGATGTACACTTATATTTATTTAATTCCATTTTACTTCTGTTTTTCAGCAAAAATGCCACAAATTTAGAACGATTTCAGTTGCATATTTCAAAGCGTGAGTTGTACAAAGAGAACGACACAGTCGTCGAAGCACTGCTGCGCGATATGAAGCAGCTGCCTGTGAAGCATGTCGGTGAGTACAACATATTTTATATATTAGTACGATATATTATGCGTTCTATGTATATGGGTTTTATGAACTGGCAGTAATCACATACTTTTGAATTGCACAAAATTTTGCTCAAACATTTTTAAAAGCAAATTTTTTTCTAATTTATGCAATGTGAAAGTATATCTTAAGTTTTTTGAAATTTTCATGAGTCAGGAGTGTGGTAGTTTGTACAAAATATACTTTTTGAAATTACTCTGCAGAAAATTAGACTACTTTAGAGCTATCTCAGAATTAAACCATTTGACTACACTACTAGTTCTAGCCCAATACCCAAGCAATGCTTGTCCACTTTTATAAGACGATTTCATTGGCGGTGGCAGTTGTCGCTCAGTGCCTTACTTGAAAATTCGTTCCCATTGCTACAGTTCTAAGATAGCTTCGCTTCCTACCCAGGCCCTGTCTTAAAAAGCATTAACAAACTAACTAGGGCGTATGCTGTCTTGGCAGACCCATGATCTTAAATAAGAAAATCTAGCCAGGCTACAGGAAAAATGTATGCGATTATCTATCTAATGAGGGGTGTAGCTCAATACTGCTTTTTTTGAGAGACTGGTTAGCAATTGGACTGCAAGGTATATCCATCGGCACGAGACGAATCTGCATATATTGCCAACTCGCTTAAAGGAAATCTGAACATACTTATGATAGCCAAACAAAGCCTGACGAATCTGGACAAAGCTCAACCACTCTAGAAAATCCTTGCTAGCAGAATGATACATTTTTAAATATGCTCTATGATGAACTCCACTACCACAAATGCATTTTGAAACAAAGAAATTTAAGAAAGTCTGAAGTATCCTCCTTTTTATACCTTTCATGAACATCAAATGGTATTATAACTTTGTTCCGATGTTTGTAAGTATGAGAAGAAGAAGAGATAGACCTACCAATAAGTATCCCGAAATGATCAGGGCGATGAGCTGAGTCGATTTAGCCATGTCCGTCTGCCCGTCTGTCTGTTTGTACGCAAACTAGTCCCTCAGTTTTTGAGATATCTTGATGAAATTTGGTATGGAGCCGCGATGAGATTAATCATTTGTCGGAATCAGCAAGAGCGGAGCAATACAACGCTTAGCTCCCATACAATCGATAGTTTCGATAAATGGGTTTTGTGCTATAAATTTTACAATTAAAAAGCTAGGAACGTAAAACTTTGCAGGTTTGGTACTTATGTGTGTAATGTGTGTAGTAAAAATCAGCCAGATTGGACCTACATACCATATAGCTCCCATACAATCGATAGTTTCGATAAATGGGGTTTGGGCTCTGTATCTTTAAATTAACAGTTTTGCAGAGTTTGCACTAATTGGAAGTAAGGATCGGACACTTAACACCGTGATGCGTATTCGTGAAAGGTATAAGATCTCCGGCACAGTCGAAGACAGCCCTTTCCTTACTGGTTTTTTATTACTAAAGCTTTAGCGACTTATGAATAAAATAACAAATAAATTTTTTTTTTCAAATTTGGAATTTGCTTCCAAAATCAAATGTAAACTTGTCCCTTGTAAGATAGCAACCGCAAGACAAAAAAAAATATATATTTAGCATCAAAATTGCGAATAAAAAATGGCTTTATAGAAATCTGCAATCTTGTAAACCGACTAAAGTAGCTGGATTTTTTTAATTTTTAGGATAGAATACCCTGTTTTGAAACTCGAATCGGGTTTTTCTTATTATTAAATAAACCTTACTTATTTTTTTTTAGTGCAAAAGGAGGGTGGCACACAACTGAAATTGATCATCGAATTGCCAAACGACATAAAAGCGCTTATGAAGCCAATGAGGTAATGCAATAAATATGAATTTCTAATTTTAATACTGTAATTTTGTCATAAATTACTATAATTAAGTAACAATTAAGTAAAGTAACATTTTTATAAACGCTTGTATTAATCTAACAAAAATTTCCCAGATTCCCACGAGAACAACAAACGTTACCAAATCACTTTTATTTTACGGACTATGAACGGCATAATGCTGAAATTGCTGCATTTCATTTAGATCGGTAAGTGAAAAAATTACAAAGCAATAAAACGTAGGGGACTCATGTTATTGATATTCGGTTTTTACAGAATTATGGGCTTCCGTCGTGCTATGCCTGTCACAGGTCGGCTTTTGAATATAACAACAGAAATTTATCAGGTCGCCGATGACAGTTTATTAAGAACATTCTTTGTTTCGCCATCATCAAATTTATGCTTCCACGGCAAGTGCTCCTATTATTGTGACACTAGTCATGCGGTTTGTGGCAGTCCAGACATGTTGGAGGGTTCATTTGCAGCATTTTTGCCTAGCTACGAACAGAGTGGGAGAAAGGTAAGTGCACCTTGGCTTGAGTTTGTGGAGAAACTGTTTCGCCACAAGTTCTTATTTTTTTTTTTTTTTTGTTAAACTTATTTGACAAATTTCCGTTGATTTTTTTGTAGGTGTGGCGACATCCCTGGCGGCGTTCTTACCATAAACGGAGGAAGGCACAGTGGGAAACTGACTCCAATTACTGCTCTATTGTAAGTATTATTTTTTGATTCTTAGTGATATACCATATATTAAGTACTAATAGGTGCGCAAAGGGTAGTGATGGGCAACTCGTTGCCTCTCAAACTCTTGATTTCTTTCATGGACTCGGGCTACAGTCGAGCTAGTACCGGGAGTGGCTACGGAGCGTACTAAATTCATTCCGGTAAAGGACTGCCCATAAACGTAACACTTCTAAATGTTCAAGGAATGTTTGCAGTTACAACAACAATAATTTGTACTAGTACCATATAATCAATAGCTGTATCATCCGTTGCGAGGACCATGCCAGGATGCTATTCTCGGAATGTGAGAATTCTTGGCAATCCCCAAAGTTAGCCCGCTTTGTATATATACGTAAAGTAACTTACCAGTACTCAATTTCAAAAGAGCTCTCTACCAACTTCTTGCCAGTCCAACCAACTTCTTTTCGGAAGTATGGCAAAGGTTAAGTTACCACATGGATGAATCGGAATACTAAGAGGTTTATACTTCGCCAGAGAGACTGGTTACTCTTCAAGAGTAGAGTGCTTTCCGAGTTGCTCCTAGATCGACATGTGAATTAATATACTGCAAGTGACTAGAGGAGTTACATATCCCGTGCATAAACTTAGTTTCACATTTATCTTGACGTCTGCTACTTATAGCCCCCAACTCGCTCCCTTATCCAACTTATACTCATACAAAAGGAAGTTCACTCTTCAAACACTCTAGATGAGGTCTCCCTGAATGGCTTATTACTTTTTCAGAAACCAGATAAATTACTCAAAACAGTGACTTGTAGCCCATAAATCAAAATCTAGCCCATTTTTGATGTTACCTATTCCTGTACTTTCGAGATAGTAAGCCAGTACTCTCTCTCTATGGCGCGATATACAACAGGTATATCGTCATAAACCTCCTAAGAGATTTTTGCGCCAAGCTTCTCTTCCAATTTGTGGTGTGCCGATTTGAAATTTCCCTACAAATTGGTGGGACCTACAGTTTTTTGCCGACTCCGAACGGCATCTACAAAGGAGACGAATTTTTGCTGAGAAGCCTGTCATGGCAGAAATACACTCGGAGAGTTTGCCAAACCACTGCCGAGGGGCGACCCAGTTTTGAAAAACTTTTTTCAAATCACTTTTGATGTTACCTGTACCAGGGCTCGAACCATGGACCTTCGGTGTGGTAGGCCGGCAACACTACCTTCACACCACGGCGGCCGCCAGTACTACGGTCGCTAAATTTTTCAAACCAATAATATTATATCGTTTAAGCAAATCTCTTAAAATGCAAGTAACAAAAAATTTTTTTTTTTTTTTAAATAGGTCCGTGAAATTGCGCCTTATGATGAAGGTAGACGCTTACTGGACTTAATTGATATGGCAATTTTTGATTTTCTTACTGGAAATATGGACCGACATCATTACGAAACTTTCAAGTAAGTATAAAAAATATGTAAAAATATATTTTGAACTTTACTAGTTATAAGGAAACAAGGTCAATATAAACTGAGGCAACTTTTTGGGTAATTTTTCACTATCTACCATACAACGAATACTCGATTGGTTTTTTATACGAAAGAAAATATTTCGCTTGCCATCGACATTGTTTAATGAATAGAAAAGCAGTTTTGCTGATAGCCTAATGGTTCCCAGAGCGTGCCTCTTGGATGAAGAAGTCTAGCAGCAATGGATCCAAAATGGATCTATAAGAAAAGCTATGACGGTTGTTTCTAAAAATTTCCTTGTTTACTTTATTAAAAACTTTTAATAATTAATTAAATTATTAAAAAAATTAAACACAAAAAAATTATTATTCTTGGCCTTGAGCTCATTTATAGTCATGGCAGCTTCAAAATGTACAGGCCGTTAAAACAACAACTCAATTGATTTATTGGTCGAGCGTGTTTAATATTGCTACTGAAATATAAATTAAACCTACCTTTTCTAATCTAGAATCTTTGGAAATGACACATTTACGCTGCATCTTGATCATGGGCGTGGTTTTGGAAAACCTTTTCATGATGAACTTACGAATTTGGCGCCACTGTTACAGTGTTGTATGGTACGAACATCAACGCTACAAAGACTGTTAGAGTAAGTAACCAATCTCATCTTTTAAAAAAGTTAACTTTGAATCAAATTTATTAATTCGCAAAGCAAGTGCTATTGATGCCTTTCAGAACCGAGCTTCCGATAAAGAGATACAAAAATTTTCATTAAATATCCGATTGATAAGTTTTCAATTTCACGAATTATATCGAATTGTATGAAAACAAACCTATGGCAGTCAGGGCCGTAGGCAGCATATTTTTTCGGAAGGAAGTTATTTTTTTTTTGTTCAAATTTTTTGAAACGTGTTTTCGCAAAAAAATTTAATTTAAATCCATGACTTGTAACGCAACTTCGGATAGAAATGAAACTATGTTTTTGCTGCTATTGTTCCGAGCAACAAAGAAATATTGAAATATAATTATAAACGGAATGATTGGTTTCGAATGAGTAACAGAAGAGTAACGAGACTCTATGTAACAAAACACTGTCATTTTTAAAATAAAATGAAATAAATGTTTTTTTTTTTGATAAACTGATATTATTTTGAGAATGAAGAAAAAAATACTTTAGGAGTTGCCGTATTTTTTTCTTAGGGAGATTGAGATCAGACCTGTTAAGTAATGATTACCTGTTTGGTTGATTACGTATAATTGATTACCCATTGTTAAAGCAAAATTCAAAAATAATCCAATAAATTACTTGTGTTTGCTTTTGATTATTGTTGATTGTTTTTAATTATTTCTGAGTTCCTTCTTTTTTCTTTTGATTATTTAAAGAAAACAATTTTTTATTTGCAATGGATTTGTTAAAACAATTAAAACAATTATTGATTGAAAGGGACTGATTGGACTTGATTACTAAATTTCAATGCGAATTTAACAGGTCTGGTTGAGAACGAACTTCAATCCGTTATTAAATTCTGATCGTGGGATTGGAGTCAGCATTAAATTCGCTTTAAGACAGGGACCGCAAATAATGATTATTTTATTTTTCATAATGAACTTAAAACATCATATATCCTGGAATATGCGTGAAAGAACACCCCTCGTGCTCTGAAGTGGTTGAACCCAACGATAATTTATTAAAAATTACACTATAAATAGTGTAAAATTAGTATGAAAATGTGAGTGCCTTCATTTTCATCTCATAAATATCATTTTCCTATACTTAAAGTAAAATTTTTAATAATTTATCTTTAGGATGGAAAGCTTTAGAGTATAAGTTCGGTAGTTCAAATGATATGGATATATAATGCATTGCGTTCAGGATATATGGTGCTTTAAGTTTTATGATGAAAAATAAAATAATACTCAGAAATGAATACAAAATAAAAATAATAATTATTTGCGTTCCCTGCTTTAAGAAGCTATGGATATCTTTGTTCTTCTTCAATAAAGTTAATTAATTGATTTTGCTGCACAATCATTAAATTTTTTGACAGAATTTCTAGAAAATTTTTGATTACGCAGTTTTGTAGACCTATCAATTTTAGTATAACATTGTGCAAATTAGAACTCGCTCAAAAACTTTCCCTGAATTTTCAATTTTTTTTTTCATCAAGGGTGTTGAGTGATTTTTTTGATAAAACGCGTGGGAAAAAAACGATGAAAAATTCATTTTGTATGAAAAAAATACCAAACATCTTTGACAAAAAAAATTCTAAAAATGCAGAGGCAATTTAAAGGTACTTTTAACTTTCACATTATTATGCTACAATTTTCTAAAAATTCTTCCCAAAAATAATGAAACTTGATTGGAAATTTTTAAAAGTTTAATTAACGTTCCGAAGCCTTTTGTAAACTTTAAAATTGATGTTGTTTTTTTTAATGAATTCGCTATATTTTAAATGAAAACTATTAAAAACACAACTTCTACTTATTTCGTTTAACCACATCTAATTCAATTTAATGCTTTGTTGGATACTGTAATTCATTCAAATCAATTTGCGTCTCTTCACATCATTGGTCGATGCGAGATGCAAAAAAAAGTCTACTTTTATATTTAACACTCTTTCTACTTAAAAACATTTAATGTACAACGCTACAAAATTTATTTTATTTCTCCATTCCCCACAGATTTCACAATGGTCCGAAAAAGCTATCACAACTAATGCGCGAATCAATGTCAGTGGATCCAGTGAGACCTATACTCTGGGAGCCACATTTAGTAGCGCTCGATCGGCGCGTATCGATCATTTTAAGCGGTGTGCGCGATTGCATAAAAAAGAATCCACCAGAGGAAGGCTTAGATTCAGAGGATATGCTAACGTAGCAATTACAGCCGCTTACGAGGCCAGTAATAAAAAATGGTGAATGGACAATCTTGGTGAGACCTAAGAAACGTCAAACAAGAATGACAGTTTAGCATTAAATTAAATTAAGAAAAACAGTTAGGATACTTAATGTTATAGTACAGTAAGTTAAAACAAAAGTGGAACCTAAAGTGAGGAAGAACTAGGCATTAATTTGAATAAGTGTGTATATTTATGTGTAACAATAAGAATTTTTTATTGGTTGACTAGTTGAATTTATAGAAAAAAAGGCAGAAAAAATATTGAAACTAAGTTTGGACTTAACTTTTATTATAATACAGTAAAAAAATGTGTCGATCTGTTAATTAGTAAATATGTAGCAGCTTTTGAAAGCGCGCCAGAGTAAAAGGTCTTTGCTAAATAATAACAAAAAAAACTAAAAATGTAAACAACATGCAAAACACGAAAGATGCATAGGCATAAAGTGATAACAGACATAATTAGGAAAAATATAAGAAAACATAAACAACATATTTAATAATTTAAAAAATCATTGTTATAAGTAAAAAAATAATTAAAAATTACTAATACTAATTGTGCTAAATGAATTTTTATGAGAATTTTCGAGCAAATTGAATATGTACCTTAAAAAAAATTATTATCTAAACAAAAAAAAAAGAGAACGCTTAAAATGTGGCGCAAGAATCGCAAGAATATAAAATAATTGGCAGCTGTGCGAAGTAAATTAACAGTAGGTGCCAAAAGTGCGCAAACAATGTGCGAACTGCTATGCAATTTCAATAACAGAAACGAAGTGTGTAACAACTATAAATCTATGCACTTAAAAATTTAAGAAATCATTCTTCAATGCTACCCACTTCGATAATATTAAAGAAGAAGGCTAATTAACTAATATTTGAAGCTGGGTCATACAATTTTGAAGCACCACTTTATGCTTTCACCATATAACGAAAGTACGAAAACGAAGGAAAGAAATTGAACATTTTGTAAAATTATTTACTACCAAAAAATTGCTGGTTTAACTCCACTGTTACCATCAAGTCGTACAACGTGGAACTATCCAATCGGCTGATAGTTACTTTTTTCTCGAATTTTGGCACAATTTCAACGGTGTGCGATTTTGGCATTAGACCAAGAATTAGAAAAACAAAATACATGGCAAATTACAGCCTTGCTTCCACCTTGTATTGATTTCGCCCTGGTCACAACAAGTGCGATATGTTGTTAGGTGTGTGCGGCGACAAAACTTGCAAAGAACTGTCAGTAAAGAGAGAATGACGTTAAAAGCTTTGCAAGCAGCTGTTACTCTTTTAATTGGTTAATATCTCAAAGTTTGAAGTTGTTGCTGTTGTTTTGCTTTGCAAGCTGTTTTCCACTTTGCAAATCTAACCGAGTGAAATTTTCCCAGCAGAAACTTGCAACTCTCACTTTCAATGAAATGTCAAGATAAGCTTTCTCCGTGCAAGTTGTTGGTGTCGCCAAACACCATTCATGAAAACTTGACTGACAGATATGTCAAGATGGCGTTGCCATGTTAATTATCTGAGAGTTAAACACATTATCACATTTCGTGCTACCAGCTCAACAAAAAAATCATGGTTAGCTCATTTTGCCTTAAATGTAAACATTTTTTTTTAGTAGGTATATAGTCTGAAAAATTATCTTCCATTTTGTATAGTTTTAAAAGTGGGGTATAAGTGTATGAGAAGGGAATTACAAAGTGGAGCAAGATTGTTACAAGAAATTTATAATAGTCAGAAAGAGCATGCTGACACTTAAGCAATGTTTCTGACGTTTCAAAATCCGACAGATTGGGTTCATCATTAAAACAAGGAAAATAATATCTACCGACATATTTCGTATATCTCGTAACAAAGATGATATCCTAGGCAACATCAGTGCACTGAACGCTATGATTGTATGTGCTTGTACCCAGAAGTGACGTTGCTAACCGGCTATCTTAGAGCCACTTTCTCAGTAGCGAGTTGAATTACGTTCCACAGTTAGGTCTCTTTTAACAATTTTCTTGTTGAAATAACTAGATTTTTAAGCGCCCAAACATTGGTGAGTTGACCTCTGGTTAGAACTCATAAGTCTGTATGTTTGTTAGCGTATCACTCAAATACTGCTGAATAGAATTGAATGCAGCTTTCACTGTTGCATTACTAGAGTCTGACTTAAAATTTCAGATATATCCTATTTCGATATCTCGACCAGATCCGCTGTTAGCAACCAAAAACGGGTTAGTACAATATGGGTATCAAACGAAAGGTGATAATGAGTACTGAAATAAGCGATGTCATGAAGTTCCATATCTCAGCTAGTTTTGGAGTTATTTATAATGATTAAAATATAACTTAGGCTTTTATATGTTCTGAGACACAGCGAAATGTGGCTGGTTTTCAAATATGAAATAAAACTGAAATAAGGGTAACAATCTATTGGGACACTGGAACCAAATTCTTTTTTACATCATGAAATCATCTTCTTAACGCATATACATTATGTACAGTGCCAAAATGTCGATTTTAATATCGAAAGATTAAATATTTTGCTTTTGTCCTGGCCAAACATATAGAAAGCCCCATTTTGAATTTTTTACAGATTTTTAAATTAGCATATAAAATTAAGAAAATCATCAAACTTAGAAATTTCCATAATTTAAAAAAAAAACAAAAAAAAAACATTTCTAACTTTGTAACATGTTTTGTAAGATCTTCGTTATAAGGTGAAAACAAATATTAGACCAACCTTCATTACAACCATTGAACGTGTGCACAAGGAAAGACCCATTCAACAAGTGTCAAATTGAAAATTTTTACTGATTATTACACATTTATTAAAACTAAATTTTTTAATTTTATTTTTTTTTCAATTTAATTCACAAAAGTTAAATATATATTATTTAAAATTTGAAACATATTTTAATAAATAAAATCTTAACTTTTTACGTGCCTCCGTTTGCATTTTCTGCAAATTTGGCGTTCACGCGAAAATTCGAAATCATCGCTCAAAGAAAGTAATACAAAATTCTGGAAAATTTTGTTGCTGAGTAATTCTTGCTGGACTTTTAAGGTATGAGTTCCAGTTAAAAATGTTAAATTTGTTTATGTACGCCTTTGTAATATTGAGAAAACTCTGGCCGAAATGCGTATGAATCAGACCTGTAAAATTTGATTAGTAATTAGTAATCAAATAATTAGACGGCTTTTTAATTGGTAATGATTATTTTAATTTTTTTTCAAGAAATTAATTGATTACGATTAGAAAAAATCAAAAAAAAAAATCAGAAAAAATCAAAAATAATCAAAAACAAAGTTGTTTTGATTACTTTCGATCACTTTTGATTTTTTTTGGATTTTTTTTTTTTGGTAATTTTTGATTTTTTTCAGTATTGTTGGTGTGTATATTTGTGCGCTTCTATAACAATACTGAAAAAAATCAAAAATAACCAAAAAAAAATTAAAAGAAATAAAACAAAACAAATATAATCAAAAGTAATCAAAACAACTTTTTTGGATTATTTTTGAATAATCGTAAAAAATCATGATTTTTTTTATTAATTGGAAAATAATCATTAAAAATTTAAAGTAATGGTAATCAATCATTAAATAAACTCTCAAGAAAATAGTTAATCAAACCGATAATCATAAGTAATCATTATTTAACGGGTCTGGTAAGAATGGTGTTTTCTGGCAAAGACACCAAACTTTACAGAATCTAATAAACATAGAAAAATTCTGCCCTTAACGACACTCCCCGGTTAAACGAATTTGTTTCTACATGAAGGAAGAATATTGTTAATTGATTTTAAATAACTGTAATAATTAGCAGGAGAGAAACTTCTAGATTTCATTATATAAATTTTGAATTTTCTATTATTTCTTACTCTACATAAAAAACTACATACACACATATCTCATTAGTTGAATAAAAATGCTGTGCATTCATGTACTTGAATTGTTTTAAAAACATCCTTAAATCCAAAAACTATATCTCATTAAGTACACACTTCATAGTTATATGTTTTTTTTCTTTTACTATATATATTTTGCATTCATTTAATATAGACTTACATATATATGTATGTATAGAAGAAGCATAGTTAATAATGTTTGTTAAATTTATTAAGTTGTCTAATGGAATGTTATGCACTCAATAAATAGTGCAACTTTTAGTAAATATTGTATATAAAAAAAAACTGAAACTAATTGTGAACCTAATAGTTAATAAGTATTAAACAAACTATACAAAAACAAAAAAATACCAAAGAATTGTGAAAAGAAATTCTTATGACAGTTTTTTCCTCACACATACATACATAAAAAACTGGCAAAAAGCATGCGAAACTCCACATTCAAAAACTAAATTATAACGAATGAATAAAAGTTCGAAACCCAATAAAATTATGAAAAAAAGGATTGCATCGTTATTTGTATTTTGTGTGTTTGGTGGTGCGCCTAAAAACACACCACAAGCTGATCGACGATGCAGCCAGTACAAATTAATTTTTAGACAAGCAAAGCAGCATGACACGCAGTGTAATTCTCAACCGCTCTAGTGACCCTATGTAAAGGATTAATTTTGGAGATTCAAAATCATTCACTTTAGTTAAGTCAGCGACAATAATCGCCTTTAGTCGTATCGCTCCGCTGACTAGCTAAGTGAAACAGTCGTGCTGATTGGACGCCGTACTGACGCTCCAGTTAACTCTGGTCTCGGATTTCGATGAGCACAATGCCTCCCCCACCAAACAGCAAACTATCCGACAAGGAACCGTTACATCGCCGCCACCCGTTTCAAGTGAGGGACCACCACACTGACGGAATCTCCTCATTTTAGAAGGAGTGAGTCGGCGGAGTTTTTGCCTCTCGGCTCTTCGTTTCGCTGACTAGCTATCCCAGTTTTAGGTACTGAGGGGGGTGTGACGAGTACTTAAGTGAAATTGGCTACTACTTTCTTACCTAGGGTTTCTCTGCTAAGTTTGTAAAGTGCCACCATGGTACAGTAGGTAAGTGCCAGTCACCAATACTTTAGAAAAAGTTTCTTCGTAAACCTAGGCTGGTAGCTGGGTAGATTTATGTAATGTGCATAAAGCTTATAAAACTCAACGCTAGACGAGGTCCCTCATAAATTTGTAACAATGATAGGTGCTGCCAAACCGTTTTGTCCTTGTTGATGCAGCGCAATACAGTCAACAAGTATATTATGGTTTTAGCCCAATGCACGCTTGCTTTGCTGGCTTTGCTTACTTCAGCTTACCTTAATTTTCTTTAAAAGTCTCTATGTCCAAATAGAAGATTCGAAAGCTGTCACGGTAATCAGCTGATTCGGTAATGTAAACAAATAAAAGCCATCAGACAAGCGTGCATAGGGCCAAAACCTATATGTTAAAAGCAGAGAGTTGTAACAAAACCTTGTATAGAAACAAAACTTCAATTCTGTTGTTATTGTTCCAAGTATTCGAAACTTTAAAGCGTTTCAAGAAAGCAAAGTAAGTATGCCACTCGGCCATCTTTCATACATTTCAAACAAATTTTGACAATTCTCGAGGTAGAGACAGTAAAGCAAGCGAGCGTTGGACCAAAACATTAACACCGCTGGCGTTAAATCAGATCCCGCGTAAGCACTGTTTACTGTTAAAAAATTCAAAGAGTGGTTAACTTTTTAAAACCGAAAATTCTGATTACTAATTTCTTTGTAAGATCAAATTAATGTGATTATAAATAACAATTAACCAAAATGTAATTAATCAGGAAATTAATCGATAATGATTATTCTCTGATTAATGAATGAAAAAAGTTAACGTTAATGACATGTTCGATTAATTGATTAATCACCAATTTAAATATCTTGCTTTTTTAATTTTCCAATATAAGATTTACATATATAACTCAAACGACAACACAAAATGAAAATTAAGCATCTTTTTTAAATGGATATACAGTTAAAGTAATATCGGGGTCTATCATCTATTCCGACGGAACTGCCGGCGACGGATTTGTAATAGATCATGATGGAGTTCAATTGATATCATCGGAGTTTACCAGTGAATTTCGATAAAGCTGATACAGATCACAAAACTATATTACAATTATTCTCCGCCGGAGGTTCCGCCGTAATAGCTGATAGACCCCATCATTAAATAATATACAAAACTGTATAATAAAAAAATTTATGGAAGGAAAATAACGGCAGTAATGATGCTCACGGGCTGTATTTTCTGTTCAAAAAGGGAAATAAAGCCCAACGGAAAATGAAATAAGTCTTTTATGCAGCTTATCCCTGCTGCTCGAATTATCGAAGCACGAGACGAAGTCGCCTTGTCTGAAGTCTCATTTCGAATTTGTGTGTGGGTTATAAGGTTCAATCAGCATTTAGACGATGGACTTCAGTCTTAGCCACAATACTCTACATAACCTTACATGCGATATTGAGAAAACGTATTCGCTCACCACTTATAGTTCGGATCGTCTGAGCTTAGAGGTTCTTGTTTCGAAATATTTCTATCCCAACGTCATCGAAAGGCAAATCTTTTTGAATGGAAGCAAATCGGAACATAAATACTAACATTACAAATATCCTGACCAGTGTCTTACAGACATATATGTAATACTTCTATATTGCTAGAAAATACTCAGTACACTAGCCAAGATCAGATTGCAGGTATATAGGGATCGAACGTACCAAAATGACATATTTCGTTTGGAAAAAGCTATGAGCGTATTTTACTTGAAAAATATTTTTGGATAAAATACAAAATTGTTATTTACAATTAATAGTACATATGTATAAACCTAAAATAACGCAAGCCTCGTTGACTGAGGCGTGATCTCAGGGTGGAAAACAGATAGTAAATATTTTTAAGTTGTGGATGGGGCAAGGTGACAAATATTGCCGACCATAGGCTGATATTTTTCAATAGTTATTTTAAGTAACCTTGTAACCATTATTCTATGTTTCATCCAATCCGACACTAGTTATTGCCACTGATTCTTGTGGTAGTTTATGCAGTAACAATTTATATGGCCATTTATCAAGAAGTTGTGTTTTTTAGGCCGGGCCTCTGGTGGAGTGTCTAAAGATTCTTATGTACATATTTCTGCCATGGAGAGGTTCTATCAAAATTCCATCTGGCTTAACAGCAACCGCTATGAGTTAAAACATGTAGGTCCTTCAAATTTTTATAAAATAATTAGATACACCAAATACAACAAAACCTTATATTGGAGAAGACCAGCACATCTTTAATTTCCTCGATGGTATATTGCGCCCCCGTGGTGTGGCGGTAGTGTTGCTGGCCTACCACACCGAAGGTCCAAGGTTCAGGTAACAACAAAAGTGGTTAGAAAAAGTTTTTTCAAAACGGGGTCGTCTCTGGGCAATGGTTTGACAAAATTTTCGAGTGGTAGAAAAGCTCGGCCTTAATCTCCTTAGGAGGTATACATGCGCCAATTATTTATTTTTTTATTGCGCCAAATTGCTACTATTTTCTTCAATGTTGCCAGTCCACAGAGCTAAGTTTCGATAGTATATTAAAGGGGTCTTTCATAAAATTCTAGAATCTATTTATATAAGCTTGAACCGCTCCTGTAACGATTTGACTTTTCAGTATATTTAATAGATACCAAAAATACACGTATACAATACAATCTCAAAGATTTAGTCTCGCTGTCTTCCTTTGATTTCGATTTAAAAACCAATTACGGGCATAGCGTGCTAGCAATATAGAAGTATTACATATATGGTATTGTTTACCCCTACTAGTTTGGCATCTTCTTTTGCGAGTGGAAGGTAATGGATGAAGGTACTCCGAGTAAGTGGAATGAAGGAAATAGCGTTCAGAGTTGTTTTAAAGTAAAAATTACAACTAAAAACTTTTATGTAAACTGAAATTTACTTTCTATAATAACTGAGTACCTGGGTGACCGAGCCTTGCTCGGTATTTTTCGAATTTGTCGCATAATCTTACTTACCAAGAGCATAAATTTCCAAAATATCGAACACTAACCACAAAAAGTCACTTAAGGCAACCCTAGGTGGCAATCCTACTTAAAAATATTCTGGTTGGTATACGGCCTCAAATACCTTCCGTTTGATACCCATATTGCCACATATTGCTTAATATTTAAAAAAAAATCGGAAAGGTGGCAACCCTCTAAGCTTCCTTTAGGGGCAACATCCAAGTAGAAAATCTTACAAGGAAGCATACTATCCATCTACCAAATTTCATCGAAATCGGTTTAGCCGTTCCCGAGATAGTGGTCGATATCTGAAGGAATAAATAAAATGCGGTCAGGTGGCAACCCTACTCAAAAATATTTTGGTTGGTATACGGCCTAAAATACCTTTCATTTGATACCCATATTCCCATATATTGCTTAATATTAAAACAAAATTTATATAGGTGGCCACCCTGTGAACCACCCCAAGTGGCAACACCAAAGTATGAAATCTTAAAACAAAGGATACTACCCATATACCAAATTTCATCCAAATCGGTTAAGTCGTTCCTGAGATAGTAGTGGATATACAAATATACAAGAATAACTCGTTTAAAGTTATAAGATAAGGTGTCATAAATTTTTTTATTCAATAATTTGTGAGTTTTATGTCTTCAAGTTCAATATTGCAGTATTTAAATTTAATTGTATTATTATTGAATACAACGCACCTGTGCGGTTTGTGTGTACAAATTCGAAATAAGTTGCGCTACTATGATACTTGATATATGGTCACAGAGCACAATGTTATCAAGCTCTCAACTACCTTCTACATTAATTTCTATTTTGGAAAAAAAACAAGATGCGTTCCCACGGCAGTACCAGGTCAACTCGGATTCTTATCTAACCAAGGAATGCCAAGCCGCTAACTCTTCTTAAGTGCTGTTTATATACATATTTTCTTTATTTTGTAAAACTGTTAAAGATAATTAATTTAATAATTAATAGAGTACTTATCTGTTGCTGTCGCTGCCTTTATTATCAAGTGCCTGCCGTAGTGCAAATAGATAATGCAGATAGATTGTAATAGTCGCTTGGTCGCGCTGCTGTTGTTTCGGATATATTTTCAGTTTTAATAAATTTCAATCAGTAAACGGTATCGGGATTAATAACTAAAAACAGGCCGGATGAGCCGGATTACGGCTATGCAGCACAACTCTGTGAGTGATGGTTGGTTGCAGATGCAGAAACAAACACCTAAGGTTTAGGTGTATTAGGGATATTCGACAGCCTTTGGAGCAATGAATGCGGTACACTCCGTTAATAGCACTTCCGATTTATTTTACCGCAAACAGCATTTTTTTCAAGAGGATAAATTTTTTGCACAAAACAAGGAAGATAAGAAGGTAAGAACATCAAAGATAGTTTCGAGAATTGACATAACATGAATTGACATGAAATCGCCCCAGCATTGATAATATTAATTTGGATGCACAGAACAAACGGCTAGGTCGGACTTCAGTGCTTGAAAGTATGATTTAAGATATGTTCTCAGAATGCTAATAAGACTATCTTTTAATAAATAGTACAATCTCTTGCATTCTCTATTTCCCTCTCGATCTCTCTCTCGCACTCTTACTTAGCACTAGGGATGCTAATCCCGGGACTTTTTTCTTCCAATCATGAACATAAGTGATTTATTTGTGAAAATTAATATACGAGATATTTTAATTTTCTTTATTGATTGTGTGATTAAATTAAAGTAAGCCTTTCTAGCAACTAGCACGAAACTTTGGGCTTACTTCTCCCAGTGTCGAAAATTATCCGTTTACTTATTCAAATCCGATTTTTTAATTTCATTATATCATATTCACAAAAACTGAGTTAAAATTTAAAAAGTACCATTTTCTCTAGTCAGTTTAAAATTTATCTGCCTGATAAACATTTTAAAAATTGTATAAAAGAAATTTCTTAACAGTTCTCTCAAACTCAAAAATTAGCGAAAAAAATGTTGGCACCTGTATGTATACGATTTTTCCTTGATATGAGTATTCATAAAATAATTTTCCTTTTAAGCAAAAAAAAAACGTATTAAAAATCTAATTATTTGTTATATATTTTAAGATCGGACAGTTTCTAAAACAATTTCTTTACTTTTTTCATCTTCCGAAATCCCGGGATCCTGTGATTCTAAAATGATAATCGCGGGATGGCTAAAATCAAAAAAATGGCATCCCTACATAGCACAGATTAGCGCGAATATTAATTTATGTGTTTCTCAGCTAAAGACCAATAAATATATAACCAGTGTGACCAGGTTAGCCTTTTTGAGGCTAGATTTAGCCTTTTGTTTTGTCCTTTATCCTCATAATTTTGGTTTTAGCTTCGTGGCTTTTTTTTGGCCTTTTTTACTCCAAACCTTTTCTGGTCCCAACACAATATTTTTCACATAAAATTAAAGTTAAATGAAGGTATTATTAATGACGAAATACAGAAAATTATTCGTAAAAATGTTCAACTATTTTTAAGGGAGTTGATAACCCAATTGGCGAAAGCTAATAATAACAGATTAAAAATTAAAATGCCTAACTCGCTGATTAATATTAGATGTTTGTTAAAACGCTTATCCAAATGTTGCACTGATTTTGAAATTACCGATGATCTCATCTCTATGATAAATACACAAACTTTGTAAGCAGACTCAAGCTCTTCTGAATCGTCAGATGAAGAAAATATTATATAATTAATTAGTTTGTAGTGATTTTTCTATATTAGGTATGTATTTATTTGAAAAAATTCCTAGTCAAGGAAAATGTGCCTGATATGTATGTGTTGCAACAAGAATAGTTCCGTTAAGTTATGTCTACAGCTTTATATACAAATAGTTTAAACTAAACCAAAAAGTTTGAAATGGATTTCATAAAAAAATTTCTGACTTTTTTTAACTTCTTTTTTTCTTAATTTTAAACTTTTTAACGTTTTTTTCTGCCGATTACCCTCTTTTTTTTCTATCACCTGGTCACACAATAACAATGTAAAAACAATTCTCAATTCATAAAACAATGTAAAAACAATTCTTTTTACAAATTGTCCATATGTGGCGGGAGTAGAGAACGTTTGTTCCAATCACACTTTGGAGAACCAGTGTCGAAAATCTTTCGAAGAAAGCAATGAACGATTTAGTAGTTGCTGAGTATTCGCGCCGTGTAGTTTAATTTTCTGTCAGCAGTGAGTATCGGCGCTTTTCTTCATTTTATTTCCATTCGCTGTGGTTGTGTGATCTATGAAGAAAAATAATTTGCATATCCTTGTTTTGTGTTGAATTATGAAAGTTCAATTATTTTGAGTTACTCATAATTATTTATGTTCAGTTGTATTGATGAATTGCATTTGCTGCGATCTAAAAGATCGTAGTGTTGACAATTAATTTTAGCTATCTACCTACTATGCAACAATGAAATGTATGCTACCTAGGCAGATCTATATTAGGGTGTGTCAAGAAAATTGCTATTTTCGAGTTCTGGAATAAATAAGAAATATAATGTAAAACAATCACGCGCAGTGCAATAGCACCCACGGGCTTTATTTGATTTTAAAAGAAAACTGAGACAGATTCTTATGCCTTTTAGTTTCGTTTCAATCATGTCGAATTTATCGATTTTTAAATCCAAATTTTTATTTTATGTTACGCTATTTATTTAGCTCAGATATGTGTGATTAATCAATTAAACAAATCAACAATTTTTCAAAGCTGTTTATTAATAAGATTCTGATAAATCAGATCCCCAGTTATTACTGCTTACTCATAAAAAATTCACTGAACATTATTAATTTATTTCAAGTATGTTTCTTAACAAATAAGTTATGTATAAAATAGCAAACTAGCTTTTTTCCAAAATTTGATATTCGCCTTGAAAATCAAATTTAAAGTTGTCACTTGCAAGATAGCAACCAAAATTGTGAGCGCTTATCATTTTTTCTGCTTGCTTATTTTTTCGTTGCTTTCAATACAAAATTTTCTTATGCCGAGCAGACTAAATTTTTTATTAACGAATAAAAAACGGCCAATGAATATAAACTTGTCTAGCTAATCAGGTTGTGATTACTCAGTTTTCTGTATAAAGAAATAAAAATAAAAATAAATAATTGGCGATATATACCTCCTGAGGAGATAAAGGCCGAGCTTCTCTACCAATTTGTGGTGTGCTGCTTATAATTTCTCCTACAAATTGGCGGGACCTACAGTTTTTGCCGATTCCGAACGGCACCTGCAAAGCAGATGAATTTTTTTTGAGAAGCCTTTCATGGCAGAAAGACACTCGGAAAGTTTGCCAAATCACTGCCGAGGGGCGACCCCGTTTTGAAAAAACTTTTTCAAACCACTTTTGATGTTACCTGTACCAGGGCTCGACCCTTGAAACTTCGGTGTGGTAGGCCAGCAACACTACTGTTACACCATTAACGGGTCAATTCTGTGCGTAACCGGTAATTTTGTACCTGGAAAATTATCTAACCGAAAATCGTAACTGTTGGCAACGCTGTAAAAAACAAACAATGCGCAATAGAGAATAAAATGCAAACGCGAACGAAACTTTGTGTAAAAAAATGTTTGTATTGTTTATTAATTCTTGTGTACTATATATATACTTATATGTACAAAATTTGCGGTATTTTCTGTCAACAAAAATTTTACAAAACACGTGCAATTTTTTGCGGTTACGCGACGTTACCACTTATTTTGGTGGTTAAGAAATTGAACTGCAACTTAAGCCGGCAGAATACCGAAATGGTGTAAAAGTTTCCAAACTATTTATTTTCCGGTAAAACGAATGTTGTTACCACACTAGAATTAGAGTGTAAAAGTTAAATTAATAGTTGTCATTAACTGATTCATTGCACATTCCTAACTTAATCCTATAACGTTTTTGAAACTTTGAATTCATACGATTTAACTATAACATAACATAAAATGAAATTTTGGAATTAAAAATCGCAAAACATACGCTCTGTGCACAAATTTGCAGCTGAATTAAGTTTAAAGATAATGGTAATCTCCTAAAATCTTCATTTTTGTGTTCATTTGTCCCCAAACACACCTATTAAAAAATTTCCCCCAAACAGCAATTTGTAAAAACTGGCAAGCAAAACATTGGTTACTATTGTTATTGGTTAATAACTCAAAGTTTGGATTTTTTTTGTTGTTTTGCTATGTCACGATCAGCTGTTTTTGACTTGCAAGTTTTACTGAGTGAAATTTCCCCAGCAAAAACTTGCAACTCTCTCTCCAAATGAAATGCCAAAATGCGCTCTATCCCTGCAAATGTTTTGTGTCGCCGAACATTTTTCAGTAAAATTTTTATAAAATTTTGAAAAATGTTATATCCGCCGAACATACCTATTATACTCGTAGTATTCTGAGAGTTAATTTGTTCTGGAATTCCACTCCTGGAGTGCACATACGATAACTTTATGTCAGTTCCTTGTTATCAGACCTACATACTTGATTGGATTGAATCCACTCGTATATTATAAACAACCGATATCTATAAATTTGAAAGTTTAATTGCATATAATTAAAGTTTACCAGAACCTGAAGCGAAATCGGTATTTTTAGATTTGCGTTATGTGCACTTACCCACAACCTATGACAAATGTTAGTAAAGTAGTAAGTATTACAAGGTTTTGTTTGATAGTGGAAACAGTTTCCAATATAATTTGGGTGAATGTGAAATTATATTCACCACATAAATGTGAAGAATATTTAAATCAAGGTAATTTGATGAGTTTCACTCATTCTCTCTCCATTGCTCGTCTTCCACAACAACTCCGATTTGAAACATCAAAACCTAAATCAGATTCAGCAGTCTAAATGAGGAGGAAGTTCCAATTTTTTGTCATCACTACAACCATCCCTATTTTATATTAATACATAATTACTAATACTCTGGCTGAGTTTCTATTTTTTTGTTATTAACTATAAGTATCATATTTAATTCTTAAACACTTTTTTCCTTAGGCTTCAGTAAACTTACAGGAAGTATATTGGTAATATATATTTATTGCACTTCAATTGCAATAAAAGAGAAAATAGTGTATAAGTAATTATACCAAAAGTTTACAAATAAACATGACTGATTACGTTATCGATCTACGCTCTGATACGGTGAGTAAACCAACAGCGGAAATGCGCCAAGCCATGTTTGAAGCTGTCGTCGGTGATGATGTTTATGGTGAGGATCCGACAGTAAATGCATTGGAACAAAAAGCAGCAAAGCTGTTTGATAAAGAGGCAGGCCTTTTTGTGCCAAGTGGAACTATGGGCAATTTGTTGGCATGTAAGTATGCTTTTAAGTATTTACATATAGTTGTGGAAAACAATCTATAAATTTTTGAGATATTTTGAAATTTCAGTTTTTGAGCTTAGAAAAAAAAGTAGTATTACTAATCTTTCAATACCTACGCCATTGCCGGCTCGATTTTCATGTTATTCCATTTCATTTTGAGAGGATGAAATACCATTTCGGCATTAAAGTGACGGATTTATGGCGAACAAAATTTTTTTTGTATGCAAATTTTCAGTTTTTTTTCGACCTTCATCTTCTTTTTTGTAATTTTTTTAACGAAATATTAAATAACCTTCAGTTTTATAATGTGTGTCAGTAGCATATTTCCTAGTAAACGTTTCGGCACTTTCTGGAATATATTCAGTAAAAAAATGACAAAGTTATAAAGGATTAAGTGAACATAACTCCGTCACTTTAACGTCGATTTTAATTATTTTTGCTTTGGTGGAAATGGTATTCCATCCTCTCAAAATGAAATGAAGTAACATAAAAATTGAGACATTAATGGCGGAGCTATGGACAGATTAGTAATCCTACTTTTTTTTCTCAGCTCAAAAACTGAAATTTCAAAATATCTCGAAAACTGTTCTACTTTTAAACTAACTGATTACATATTTGGAATCAGTAGAAAATTCTACAATGGAATCATGCATCAAATGTCGAGGATATGGAAATTTTTTAAAATTTGTCGGGTAGTGTAATAGATATTAGAGTGTTGGTATTGTTATAGTAACTAATTATTACTGCTTGCGTTTTATTTTTTGATTAAACCTGAATATTCTATCAATTGTAAAAACCCGGAGTTTTATTTTAAAATTCTCGAACCATTTTTTCTAGCACTACTACAAAAAGTGGGTGTGGCTCCTAACCGATTTTTAAAGCAATAAAAAGGAAGTTATTTTTTCCTTGTTATAATAAATTATTATATGTACTTCGTACGTCAACACTAAAAACTTGGAGATCTACTTTAATTGAGTTTATCTGTGCTTCAGAGCTTTAGCCAGAAAGCTTTTTATGAAATGAGGGCGTAGTTGTTAACCGATTGACTTTATTTTTGCAGTTAGTAGCTAAAAGTACTGGAAACGCGTCCACCAATTTTATTGGAAGTGGTTAAATAACTTAAGGAATAATCACTTATTAGAAGATAAAAATAGGAGTTGCGAGCCCAAACATAGGCGGTACCACGCCCACTTCAAATTTTTTTAATATGAATAAACTTTATTTAGTTAGGTTTTTTTTGAAAAACTTCAATAGTTCAGTTATTTTGGTTTTAGCAATATTGCTTTTCCCAAATTCACTGAAACACATTCGGAACTATTCTCAGAAATTCGATTTTAATCATTTCTCTCATTATAAGTAAACTATGTGTACCAAATTGTGTTACGATGCGTCGCCTCCTATTTAACTTTTAGGTACCGAAACGCTACACCGTTTAAAAGGTACTTCAGAAAGAATAAAGTGATCTTCCGAAACCCTAAAATGTAGGAAGGGATAAACGTCGTCCCCCACCAGGTGCCGCTGCACGTGTTCATTCAGGGTTTGGCCGTAAAAGCAGCTCTAAGACTGAGCGAATCTAACATTTGGAAGGCAATGACATGGCAAGGGGACTAAACGGAGCCAAAACCGACCTAACAGCCGAAACATAATATATCACGTCAGTTATTGTTTTCGGCGCGCAAAAGTATATCTCGAGGGGGGAACGGAAACAGGGTTTAATCACTGCTAGACAGATTAAAACCTAGATGGACGACTCAAAACGGGAAAATGGAACGGGGACTGGGCTATACTCAGAAGATTTGCAAGCCAAAAAGTCATATCGACTTCCTGACTAGTGCAGTGTCTTTTGAAGCGGAAATGTATACCATATAAAGGGCAGCTGGATTTGTTGCGCTAGAATATAGTACCACTGTCCAATGTAACGATCTCAATATTTCTCTCTGTTGTTTCCCGGCCACAGCGGTATTGATGGAAATGATGGCCAGAAATGGCTCCGAAATAGAGATGCACGAGGCAGATAACTCCGTGCGGCCACCATTGGGAAACCTCCTAAGGAGAATTGATGAGCATTCTTTTAAGGAAACCAATTTACTATGGACTAACCGGAATGATTGCGAAGTCTTAAGGTCTACGTGGTCATGTTTAGACAGAAAAAAACTAGCTTCCATTTCAAACTTAACAAATCTGTGGTAAGAGTACTTACAGGTGTCATCACAAAACATTGTGCTATCGGACCAATGCTTCGACGCTGGCGTATACCACCAAGTTCCCTATGAAGAACCTATCAGGTTGACGTGTTGAATCATCACTTTCTTTGTCGATGCCCAGGACTACAGTCAAGGCGTCTGAGATTTCTGGGAACACGCTTCATGTGGGAAAGTAAGTGGTTTAAAAAGGATTAAGTGAGTAATACCAGGTTGGACGAACGTGCCCCAACCCAGCACGCGATTCGGTACCGATAACTTGAAGAGAGTACAATTTTTGGTTTCTGCTCTCAAAACATATATTGCTTTATTTTGCTTTGTTGATTTTCCGACAGGGTGGAAAATTTATGTATATTGGAACAATTTTCCGTCATCCAGGTTTCGGCGTTCCGCCATCCTTAGTACTTAGTTTCACCGGTTTGTTACAAACCCAAATTTGACAAGGGGTGACGGAAAATCGTTCCAATATACATCAACATATATTGTTATTAATACAAGTAGATATGGCTAAATATCCTCAAACATTTCAGGCATGGTACACTGTCATCAGCGTGGTACGGAGGCGATTGTAGGCGATTTATCTCATGTATATCTCTATGAGCAGGGTAGGTCTCGCAAAAAAACCTGAACTTATTAGTCAACAACCAAACAAAAATCATTGAACCTAACTCACCATTCATTCTATCCCTTAGGTGGCGCTGCTCATATTGGGGGCATACAATTAGCCACACTCCCCAACAAAGAAGATGGCACCTTCTGTCTTGATGCCTTGCGTCGCAAAGTGCGTTCGGAAGATGATCACGAGCCCATTACTTCGCTAGTAATAGTCGAGAATACACATAATATGTGCGGTGGCAAGGTGATACCGCTAAAGTGGATCGATGAACTGGCTGCACTACTTAACAACAACAAAGAGTTACAACCAAACGGCAAGAGGATTGCTCTGCACATGGATGGAGCTCGTATATTTAATGCTGCTACAGCGTTGCAGGTATCTGTTGCACGTATCGCGCGCGATTTCGATTCCGTAAATTTTTGTTTAAGCAAAGGGTTATCAGCGCCAGTTGGATCCATATTAGTTGGAACAAAGGCATTCGTTAGACAGTGAGTAAGGAACAGTTTTAAATTAGGGCATACAATATAGATCTTATTGAGGTTTTATTTTATTTCCTATTCTGACACCTTTTTCCAATTTATTCCATTAAGATCTCGTCGGCTTCGCAAAGCTTTGGGTGGTGGTATGCGTCAAGCAGGAGTTTTAGCTGCTGCTGGCATTGTAGCGCTGGATACTATCGTGCCCCTGCTACAAAAAGATCATCAGCGAACTCGACGTATTGCTGAAGGTAATTTTTTGTTTTTGAAACTCATCTAAAAGCTTTCCCTTCATTACTGTTTTTTTTCTCAACAGCCATACTCAATACTCAAAGTCCCAATGTCACCGTCGACTTAGCCAATGTGCACACTAATATTTTACTCATTTCCCTACCAAATCCGAAATATAGTTCCAATGATTTTGCTCAACGTTGCGCCAAAGTTTTGCCCGAGGAATTAGCCGCTGGCATATCAGCTTCAAAAACAGAAGAAGGCATTGTATTGAAAATTGGCTCACGTGATTGGCAATTCGCACGGATTGTTTTATATCATCAGATAAGCGATGCAGATGTGGAATTGGCTATTAAGAAATTTGAATTTGTTATTCGTGAAATCGATAACCAATTGACTGCATGATGTTTAGGTTACTGATGAATAAAGTAAAAGTGATAATAACAATTGGGTTCTCTTTTCTTTAACTGCTGCAGGTAAAGTACGGGTGGAAAACCGTCTATGGTATTTTCTATCTATATATACCTGATGAATTCGATGATCCTTCGATTATTCCTCCTGGGTTCGATCGCTATAAAGTCAACTAAAAATGTGCCAATAATGTATACATATTGCTAGTATTATTTACTAGTCATAACCGCAATACAAACTCACGAGTTAAGTAACTCCTCAGTAAGTTCACTTGCTTTCTGGAACACTGATTATGTCTCAGCATTTACACTTCACGTCATATTTGCTGACATTACTACTGCCTCACTTCCTCCTGCATACTCGTATATGCATTGGTGTCTTTGTTGTGCTAGCTAGATGTGGGAGTGTAATTGAGTTAGGGATGGTCGATACTTGATAATATTCGCCAAACTTTTGAATTAGTTTTTGCAAAAAAAAATGCATTAAAAATAATGTATAGTATAACAGATACTATCGATAGAAATAAAGCTCCTGTATTATCGTCGACAGATAGAAACCCGTTAATATGTCGATAATAAGTTGATAGTTTTTTTCTCTATAGTGACGTACGGTCAGAGCATCATCGAGTCAAACTAAAACCGTATGCCCGCTAACTTTTCGCAGATGAAACTCGCTCAATTGTATAAATCTTTCGAAAAACCGACATCGCTTATTACGTAGTAATATCAATATTATTAGTTCTAGTGTACAAATTATGACATTTAATGGAGATCCAACAATAGTGAGTCTACTTGTCTAAAATTTTTATTGATCTCGAAAGTCTGGGGAGATTAAAATCATACGTAGGAGGCAATTTCATAGTCTACAAAAAGCTGCTTTTGAATAAGCAACTAGGTGATGCGTGGCGACCTCTTTTTCTTGATTTGCATGCAGGATTCGCAGGTAGTTGGTAGACTTACTTAGGTTCAATCAGTTGAAGATGTTTTATTTATTTGGGCTGCTTACTGTCAAACCAGTGCCACAACACACAATACTGGATTTCTGGAAAAACTTTAGTAAACAATTCATTTAGTTATAGCATGGGATTTAGATACTAAGCCAAGTAAGTGGCCAAGTAATGGCAGCACTGGTCCACAACACAACAACAAGCAATAGTTGTATCACACCTAAAAGTATACTTCTATTTTTTATAGGTGTCTTGAGCATACCCAGGCAACATTTTCGGTTCGACGGACGGATGTGATATCAGTACAGCTTTCTCAAATCTCCAACTCTAATTTTCAACATAACAATTTCCGTTCTATTACTTGAATTTCAATATTTGTCTGATAAAACTTTAAGAATATTACAAACATGTATAAATAAATAAAAAATATGTATTTTAAATTTAGTGCTTATCCTACAGAAATTGCAAAAAAATGTTGACAACTTTTTGTACATTATATTTATTAATATTTAAAACTAATAAACCAGAAATAAATAGCCAACTCACAAGGGTATATAGAATTGTGTAGCATTTTTTGGAATACAACTCTAGTGAACACTATATTGAGTTCTATGTCATATTCATATATATTAAGTTGAATTTTCATTAAAACCTGTCCTTTTTTGATAAAAACAAATTTAAATAAAATTTTAGATGTAAAATACCACACTTGACATACATGTAAGAAATATCAACAAACAAAATATGAGGATTTTAAAGTCAAAGCACATACGATGAATAGGAGTCCTTGTGAATTGCCTAATAATTTTGTATGCTATGAAATTCTAGTAAGCAAATTTAAATTTTTTTTTTTTAATTTTTTCTGAAGACATGTCACGGAACATCAAAATACGCATGCCAAATATTTTCCATAACTTCTACTTTTTCTACACCTAACGTCATGAAAAAAATATTTTATAAGTTTAACAAGAACGTTTTCTATATTAAATTTTTTTTTCCTTTTGAAAATTCGGCATTGAATTTGACATAGAAAACTTTCTGGTGAGCGAATGCCCCTATTGATGCGATAAAGTTTCCACAAAGCTTATTAAATAATTATTTCTCAGTTTGAGTTTCACCATTTCTTAAATTGAAGACTTTGGGAATAACTTTCTGGCAACACTCCTATACGTGTACTTAGCTGCCAGAGATAAAATATATGTTTTCATGGAAAAGTCCGTATTGGGTATTTATTATATAAATTTTACAAAATATTGTACAATTACATTGAAAAATTCACCAAAAACAAATCGGAAGTAATGTAAAACGTATTGTGGATGTACTGCTGGAATGCGAGGTAGTGACTTCTTCATTTGATCCTAATTGGAGATATCCTTTTGAAACCGAGTTGAGAATTATTAATTTCTTAACGTCACAGCTACGAAATTATCAGTAATAAATCTAATTTTTTTAAATTGATAGCACTAAAATCCAACCACTGAAATGCTGCTACAAATTATTGTGGAAAATTTGAGTAATAGTTTTTTATATAAAAATGCTTCTCAAGTTGATACCAAAGAAATATGTTTGTTGGGATGTTCTCAACACACAGCAACAAAATTTAAGCGAATGGAATAATGCTCACTTGCGAATGCGATAATGCTCACTTGACTATTTTTAGATGTAAATACACACAAATGCACATATGCTTACGGTTTTTACAATTTGCTTAATTTTTCAGTTTACAGTACTTGCTGAGCATTTGGCAGCGCATTCCATCACATGTCAGGATGGCCGAGCGGTCTAAGGCGCCAGACTCAAGAGCGAATCTTGCTCACAAAATGTATTCATTTACATTGAATTTGTGGGTTTCAAACTGAGCGTTCTGGTCCTCTCTGAGGGCGTGGGTTCGAATCCCACTTCTGACAAAATATTTTTTTTTGGAGCTAGAAATTTCTGATTTTCTTAAAAGTATACTTAGGTATATTTTAGTATAAACAAACATATGTATGTAAAATTACAGTTAATGGTAGTGGTTATTTTAGTTAATTTTCCCGAAACTTATGGGCATCCGTAACCGTAACCGAAGTAAACACGGTAACCGTAGCCATCATAGTAAACGGGATCGAAATATAAACCGTAAACAAAATAAAAACGGTAACCATAACAATAATCGTAAATGTGAACATAACCGTAACCGTTACCAAAACAGGAACCGTAACCATAACCATAAAAGTGAACGTAAGCAAAAAAGAAACCATTACCATAATCGTAAATGTGACCATAGCCAAATAGATCCCGTAACCAAAGGCACAATACTAAACGTAAGAAAAGTAGAAACCGTTACCATAACCATAATCGTAAATGTGACAATAACCGAAACCGTAGCCATAACCAAAATAGGAACCGTAACTATACCCATAATAGTAACCGTAAGTAAAATAGAAACCAGAACCATTGCCATAATCGTAAATGTGACCATAACAAAAACCATAATCGTAACCAGGCCCACAATCCGTAACTAACACCGTAACAATTAGCGTGACCCCCGAACCCGTAACCGCAATAAACACTTTAGTGAAGGTTAACTTAACCACAACCATAAACGCAATATACGCGTAGCTTAGATCGTAATCATAACAAAAGCAACACATACCGAACGCATGAACTGCACATAATGTTAGTTTAATACATTGCCATGTAAGTACTTTATTGCTCAACACAGACTCCAGTTGATCTTAAGAATAAAAGTTTATAATAAAATGACATTTCGTCATCTATTCCCTTAGAAACTGTTTTGGAAAATGCTCTGTCTCAGAATGAGTTCTAAAGTAAGCCTTTTCCCATAAAATGGTTTAAGAACGCTTACTTTCAATATTTTCAAAATTTTTACTTTTTAAATTCACATAAACATGCAGCTTTTTATAAGTTCCAACAGCATTCTATCGAATGTGACAGGGATAGAGGTCCATATGATGTTAAGGTCCATATTTACGTCAACGCATACTCCGCTGAGATATTTGAGTATGGAGAAGATGGTGTCAATTTTGGTTCTTGAAAGGATCGCGTGGTTGATGATGACGTTAAGGATGTCGAACCATATGATTCTGTAACGGGTCTTATTGAAATTATTGATCAGGCTGAACTTAAAGTTCTCAATTCTGACTGGTTAGCTGCCGAAATGCCAACAGTTGTAGATAAAAGATAAAATAAAAATATTGATGCTAAGTAAACTGTTTCCGATGACTCTAAGCGGTTTCTGTTGGATCAGTTGGTATAGTGAATAGAGTTAAATCAGATGGAGTTGTGTATGTTGAACCATTTATTTCTGAAACATAAACTGTTGAACTCATTGTTTCTTCTGAACTTATAGATATCGCTGCAGACTCTCCCTCCGCCGATTTAATGTTACGCTGAGTTGTAGACGATGTTTCGGTTGGATCCGCTGAAGACGAAATAGTTGTCTCTGAATCAGAGGTAGATATAGATGTTGAATCAGATGGAGTTGTGGATATTGAACCACTTTCTTTTGGAACAGAAACTTCAGAACTCATTGCTTCTTCTGAACTTAAAGATGTTCCTTCAGAATGCCTCTTCAATGATTTTATGCCAGTTTGAGTTGTAGACGATGCTTCGGTTTCAGACTTTAAAGCCGATGACAGTGACTTAGTTGAAGCAAAAGCCGTACTTGGTTGATCATCCGTTATTAGCACACAGAATTTTCTTCCCATTATTGTTGGTATATTAGATCCCAAATTAAAAAGTGCTCGTCCTAGTTCGTGTAGTGGTGGTGCTAGTCTATTAATTGAATAAATTGGACGTTCATACTCTTTATTTCTTGATGGGGGATGCAAGTGAAAACCAGGTCCTTGTGATGCATGATTAAACGAATACTGTTCTAACTTTAAACTTGAATCGGAGGATGATGAAGACCTTGCATTTGGGTGTATCTGCATTGCTGGTGGTGGTGGAAAATAAAATTGTGCCGTACTTGCCGAAATACTCAACAATAACATAGCTAGAGTGGCAATGTTATAACAACTCCAAATGTTTGTGGTCAACGATCCGTATAGCCTATGTACCGCTGTAGGCTCCATATCTTTAGTATGCGGGTACGCTTACTGGATACGATAACTACATTCGTAATATTACTTAGAGTTTCTTTTTATACTCAAAGTTCGAAATTATCTCCAAATTATAAAACTAACGCTTTGACGTTATTATATACAGTTATGCTTGTAAAAGTCAGAGTGGGGCATTGTCAATTTCTATAACAATGTCTGTTAACCTTGTGGCAGATTAAGTCTATATGAGCTCTTTGCTGCCCAACCAATTCAAATTGACCCGGACCAAGTTTTTCCTTTTTAGGAGGTATAAAATCCTGAATAGGAGTAATCCAAAATTATGAAGGTCGGACCCATAACAAAAAGTAAGAAGATCGCTATCTTAAGCTGTGCCGGAAACTTTATACCTTTCAAGATTACGAACAACGATTTTCTAAGGAATTTTACGTTCTTACCTATATAATTGAAACAGTTATATACCAACCCGTCGGTATCATGGCGGCATAGTGATGTTCCAGTACGAGTAGCTACGGGTATATAGTCGAGTACTCTGTTCAAGTACCGGGTTATTTGTAGTCGATTACCACGTACGATTACAAGTACAGGTGTCGAGTACGTGGACTCAGTATCGAACTTGCTGGTCAGTTATCGCTTACCGCCCTTTTTTGTTCTGTTGATTCCTATCAAAGTTTTGTTAGGTTTTCCTAAATCTTGCTATTTTGGTTCCCTTTTTTGTAGAATGTTTAAGTATTGCGTTCCGCTTATAAAATTCTACACCATGGAGGCTATACGGTATTTTGATGTCATCTTAATTTTAACGTATCTAGACCTTAATTTTTATCAAGCAATCAGATATATGTCAGCTAAATAAAACAGTAATTCCATCTTATTGTCTCCGTCGTATAATTAACATATTACAAAATGGCACCCGTATAAAAAGTTTGAGTCAGATAACTCTAAAACTGAGATAAAAGTTTGCGTTTAAACAGGCACACGCACGGCCGGACGGAGAAACGGACATGGCCATTTCAGTATACCTATTGATGGGTCTATCTCTTTTTCGTGTCGTACTTACAAACATTGGACCATTAAAGATGTTCATGAGCGGTATACCAACTAGTGCAAAATAGTTCCTGATGACATACGACAGCAAACTCTAGTGGAAACTTTGTGTGAAAGATCACCCGATGAAATGCTAAGCAGCTCACTTGGAACAGCATAGTGCTTTTCTTCGATAAGAGTCCTTATTCCAAATACACTGCGGACACATTTAGTCTATATGAGATTATTACTACTACTGTAAGTCAATATTACTTTTTAAGAAATTAAATGATGAGAACTTGAACTGACTTACATTTGCGACCCTCCTCCTCACTGTTTTCAGTTTTCTTCTTACAAAAATCAATTATGTTATCGCATTCCACAGGCCTATACTCATATTCAGGGAATTAGCAAAGTCTCGCAAACGGTGCATGGGTTGTGTGGATATCACGGATTTGTCGTATGTTTTTTAAATACTTTTTTTTTGTCAATAAAAAATGGTTGACACTCTAACTTAGTAGTTAGGTGCTTTCGTAGTTTTTATAGTTTTACTTAGTTATTCATCCAATCTGTGCACCTTAATTTATGCCCCTATTGTGGCCTAGTTCATAAACGATAAATTTTTCGAGCTATTGCCCTCATTTGACGGTATGGAATCATATGTGCAACCCGGTTTCACTTGACATTGCATGATTTGTTTAGTGTCAGATATTGACATCTTTACGACCGCACTTAAAACGCCTCCAAGATAGTGGGGCATGCGTATGACGTTCTTGAACTAAATAAATATTTTGAAATAAAAAATAGTATGTTTTGTTAAAGTTCGACGCTCCTTGGCTCAGTACTCATATGGAGTAATTTTGCTTTTAAAGTTAATTAAAGAAAAAAGATAAAATTAATTTGAATATGCAGCGTAGGTTTGGTGGTAATACTTTAATACTTTTGGCTTTCAATTCAAAGTGCAATACGACTTTAATTGGATCTTGATAAATCCTTACCTACTCAGGGTCATTTGGAGATGTCGGTAAGATTACACAGGCCGACAAGAAATTTGACCATAAACCAGACAATACTTTCCTAAAGGTTTTCGATGCGCTGAATTCAAATCTGGACGCAGAATTGCTCTATCACACCGTGTTTGCCTATGTTTGAGGTTATATATAAACGACAGATTTTTTTTAAAGTTTATGAATTTGCTAATTTTCCTATAGCTGAAAACCACTGAATTAACGTAGGTATGATGCAGTAGAACACATACCTCTTACGATAAATCTACTTTAAATTGCTCTATCTTAGCGAAAAAAAAATATATTTGAGCAAACTCAACGCCATTCGTAAGAGATTATTTTTTAAGATGCTATGTGTACTTTTTTAAACAAAAAAAATTTGTCGTTTATATATAACCTCAAAAATAGGCAAAAACGGTGTTTTTTGCACATTTAGGTTAGGATATCTCAAAATCCTGACGTGATACAGCAATTCTGCGTCGAGATTTGAATTCAGCGCATCGAAAACCTTTAGGAAAGTATGGTCTGGTTTATGGTCAAAAAAATCGGTCTCATTTTGTCGGCCTGTGTTATTTTCGCATCTTAAATAATTCGCGGGTGGAGAAATTGATTTTTTTGGCTATTCGGACTTGCAACTTTATTGATTCCTAGCAGATCCGGCAGACGTTGACCCGCCTAAAATTTGACTTGCCTACATTTACTCTCTTCCCTCTATATCATCCTCTTTCTTTCTCAATCTGCTTCTCCTCCTACCCCCATATCCCGTTTCTCTGTTTTACTCTGTTCATTTTCCTCAAGCACATTCTCTACATTTCAAATTCACTCTTCCTTCTCCTGTTTTTCTCCCTTTTCCTCTGCTGGTACTGATATATTCATAGCACCGAAGGTCAAGCGAACTAGGATTTTTTTGGATTTGGTACGAGTACCGTTTACTATTCCAAAATTATATATAGCCTACGCTATAGCCAGTCTACCCGAGAATCTTTTGTGAAAATTTCATCAAGAGCGGTTGAGTACGTTAGACGTTTATAAAAGCTACACAAACACATATTCATTTTTATTTATAAGACTCTCAGAACTTATAACACTCAGTTTGATTTTAATCATTAAATCTCCGAAACCACTTGAGATATGGGACTAGTCACATCGCTTATTGCAGCACCCATTAGCACCTTTCGATCTATATCCATATTGTACTAACACATTTTCGATCACCCTGTTCCACATATTTTTCGATAACTCCGAAACTAGTCGAGTTATAGAAATACTCGATATCTGAAATTTTATGATAGACTTCAAGTAATGCAACGGTGAAAAATACATAAAATTCCATTTCGCAGTTTTTGAGTTATGCGCGACCAAACATACAGGCCGACAGACACAAATTCTAAGAACTGTTAAACTGGCTTCTATTGTTCTAATAATGACCCCACCTATCAATTTTTCGTGAATATCTGCAAAGTACACGGCTTTGTCTCAAAACCAAATTTGACAAGGGATGACGAAAAATCGTTCCAATATACATCAATTATTCACCCTGTCGGAAAAACAACAAAACAAAATAAAACACGGCTAAAAATTTGAGCCAAAATTTTAAACCATTTGTCGGTTTAAGCACTGTTTTAAACGTTTTTGTAATAACTTCCAAACCGTTAAATTACCTACACCAATTTTGAATTTTTTGCAAATTATATTTAAAATTGAACTGAAAAAAAAGCCTAAAATGTTTTTAATTTCTTTTCATTTATTTCTGAAAGATTTTTCAAGTCATTGAATTTTGCTCATTACAGTTTTGTGTGCGGCGTAGCTCAGTGGGTGGAGCAGACGACTCTGATGAGGGAGCGTCGGCTCGAATCCTGCCAACTGATAAAAATGTTTTTTATGTTTTTTAATTGTTTCTGGTTTTGAATTTAAACTCTTTCCTTCACAGTCATTTTCTCGAAAACTGGCACAATTTAAATTCTAAACCAAATTTGGTGTGGACATATATGTAGTTTTAAATTAAGGTTATTTTTAGCCGTGAACAAACATCAACCAGTTACCATTTCAAGTAGTGTCTTTTAATTGTTTATTTAAAACAGGGAGATCTTCCACTCATCCGTCGATTTGTTTTTCTCCATTCTGCAGTATTTAACAATATAGTTTTCGGGGGAAAAAATTATTTTTATTGGTCGTGTCTAATGCACATATACATACATCCATGTATTGTCTTCATGTTAGTTGCGTTTACTAATTTCCTATAAATTCGCAAAAATTATGCATACAAACTCAGTTTTCAGACAGCTTTAATAACGAACTAACTATTCATTCAATAAGCAAATACTTCATTTAGAAATATGCTTTTGCCACAAATAATTTACTTAATCATTCTATTGCCATTACTATCAATGCATGTTGCAGGGGTAAAACTTATAACAAATTTAACAAATTTTAGAATCAAAGTTACACCCTTTTCTTCAACAGGATGCCTCCGCTGATTTGGAAGCACTACTCAATTCAAATAAAATGCTAGACGCGCCGTCCAACGAAGACGAAATTGAATTCAACGACGAAAGAAGCAAGTTAGAAGCAGCAAAGGATAAAAACGACGACGAAAAAAAGGTAGCCATTAGAAATTTTGAAGTATACCTAAAACAAAGAGAATTTTACAAAGATACCATTAGTAAAATTTCGAATGCTGGACCAGCGATAACAAAGGATTTAGAAAATAGTTTAAAAACAGCTTTAAACGATCGAAATGACAATAAAAGAAAAGCTATAGATGAAGCTTTCACAATGATCGCCGACAAAGCAGATGATCCATCTACGAACGGTTCAAATATGCCTTATAGACCGGGGATGTATCCGGCGACTTTAAATATAGATATGCAAGCTTTGTTAAAACTTCTAGACAGTCTTCGTCTACCACCCGCTGACTTTTTATCAAAACTTTTATCCAATGGTGGTACAGTACTTTCGCCCAGCATTAATCAATTATATACTGGCTATAATCCCATACCCTTGCAACATCACACCGACAACAATGACAACAAGAAAGTGAAGGATTTGTTAAAAACCATACTGGACAAAGTTGAGCTTATTACAGGAATGAATGATGATGATGATTTCGATTGGTTTGGTTGGCTTTTATGATTTAGCAAGTAAAATTATATCAACGTTTGAACTTTAATACATTTATGTACATGTGTATATAAAACATATAACGGTCGTTTGTACTTTTTTTTTAATACGAAATATTACTTATAACTTCAAACGAACTATTCTTGTATATTCACACTGTATTTAAAACGTCTTAACCGATTTAGATGAAATTTGGTATGTAGATAGTGTACTACTCGTACATGTAAAGTCGTATTTCAACAGCAGTGTTTCCAGGTAGGATTACCTAGGGTTGCCACCTAAACGGATTTCATTTACTTTGTTGCATATCCGCTGTTATCTCGAAAAAGTCTTAACACATTTCGATGAAATTTGGTGTGTAGATTATCTGATACAATCTGAGCTCTCTTGCATAAGTGTTGCCACTAAGGAGATTTTTTCCGAGTTGCCATCTATCTGAATTTTTTAAAAACTCAGTGAGTTATGCTAATGTAGGTATCACACGAATAGTACTTTACGTCGTATTTTAACAAAAGTATTTCCAGATAGGATTACACCCTAGGGTTATGCACATATTTATATTCATGCGATATCAGTCAATAAAACCAAAACCAATTTAACGAATTGATTAATACACACTGTTGATGAGTAAAACTGATTGGAATTTCTTTATTCATGGGTAACAACAACAAATTAAATTGTATGGTATCCTCCATAAACGGCGAGCGAAGAAATCCCGGAAAATGCGGTACCTAAAAAAGGACGGTATTCCGCGTCCGGCATTCTTACTATATAGGTATTTCTAGATTTCCTGAAGGTGATTTGCTTGGATGTCGTAAGTTGAGATTGCGAAGCATAATGACGACTTAAGCTTTATTTTTATCGAAAGCGGTGGCGCGATATAGCGCTCGTAACATTATGGTGGGATTTGTTGTCAAAAATTCGCACACAAAACAAGAGTTCTGACATTTCTGTTGTTTTGGAAAAATAAATTAGAAATGAATAAAAGGAAAAAACGTTCAGGAAAACAATTGGTATAAAATCGGGAAAATTGACGGCAACGGAAAGTATACCGGCCGCTATATAACGAACTTTATATTGCGGCACCGCTTTTCGGGGAAACCAAAGCTTTAACCATCAATTGTAAAATCTCAGTTGAATAGTCGGTTGACTCTTCTTCGTTGTTTACACAGTTGATAGGTTTAACCCTCTGCGGCTAACGTGCATTTATTTTCACTATTCCACTGACGTGGTAGTTTAGCAGACACCATTTTAATGGCTGATATTTTCTCGTCCCGTTTTGAGAACTTAGTAAAACCATCCCTGTTTTTAGTTCAAGGCTTAAGGTATTTAATTATTCTAATACTTTTTTTTTTTTCAAAAAACGAAATGAAAATTGATCAGCTGCTTCTCAGTAGTATGTATTATACTCCTGCCAAAAATAAGCCAAATCGGAAAACACACAAGCAAAATATTCGGGCACGTAGTTAATAGCCCACTGCAATAGCGAAGTTATATATCTTTTTTGATTTCCATACCTTTCATAAACATTAAATTTATGTAAGTATGAGAAGAAGAAGAGAAAAGTTCACTAAAATGATCAGCATGATGAGCGGAGTCGATTTAGCCATATCCGTCTCTACGTCCGTCTTTCTGTTTGTCCGTCTGTCTATTTGAACGCAAACTAGTCTCTCGGTTTTACAAAAGAATGCTGAAAGTCATTGTTTGCTTTCGCCATTTTATAATATACTAGCAATCCCGGTAGACGTTGTTTTGACGTTTTGATACATAGAACACATCTATATATAAAATGTCATTAGCTTGAACCAATAAACTCCTAGCTATACCGAACTGCAGCTTTATATAACCTGGGGTCTTTTCCAAAAGCTATATACAGACTGTGTCGTGCCCAGCGAACTCCTGAGCCTATTGTGAAAGTTCAAGAGCCAAAACAAAACACAAAATATGTGGGCGCCGCCCACTTTTCCAAAATTGTGTAGATATTGACTAAGTGACACATATATCCAAATATCATTAATTTAGACCAAAAAAGTTCGGAGTTATGACGAATTGAAACTTTATATAGTCTTGGGGTGTGGCTCCGCCCACTTTTCCAAAACTATATATTGTCTATGCTGTACCAAGTGAGCCCAAGTATATATTGTGAAAATTTCATACAGATCGGTTGAGTTCTTTGGCGCCTATTAAAGACACCCTTTTTATATCTATTTTTGTTCCGCACACAAGGTATCTTATAACTTTAAACGAGTTATTCTTGTATATTTGTTTACAGGGTTGGGCATAGTGCACTAAAAATTTAATGCACTACGCGTTTCACTACCACTATTTCTTTAGTGATAGTTAAAACATGAGTTTAACTAACACTAAATATTAATGATAGTGAAAAAAAAATTCACTATCACTAGCCCCTCAGTGGTAGTGGAAAAGGAAATACACTATCACTAAACTTTTAGTGATAGTGAAAAAAAGTTCATTATCACTAAATATTTAGTGGTAGTGAAAATCCTATTGCACTATCACTAAACCACTATCACTAAACCTTTAGTGATAGTGAAAAAAACTGAGCTATCTCCATTCGTTTAGTATAACTTGTTTGCAAAGCACTACTAGGGATAATAATAGTTTAAAAAATATATAAATAGCAGTTACATCCGGTAGGCCGATAATTTGTTTTTTTACTTCATTTATTCCACTGAAAATAAATAAAATACTAAGAATGTTAAGGGTTCATTTTGGCCTTAGATTTCTTTTTAGGTCATAGCTTCAAAATTTGAGGAGCATTTGCAAACAACTTAGTAAATAACGGGCACCTTATGTACATAAATTGGTGCGATATTACTGTTAAATCATCCACAGGTACAAACAAAAAATAGCAAAACAACTTTGAGTATGTACATGCAAAACTCTTGTTTTCAATACATTGCATGTATGTACGTATGTACTTAAATATTATTGATCTTAACTGAATCGTAGGTATGTATGTAGAATTGTATGTAAATATATACAAATTGCCGATCTTTAAACCTACGTACTAGGGCGACCTAATAAAATTTTTGTTTTGTCGGTAACAGTAGCACTATTACCAGCTGATAACTAATATCAGACACCATTAACACAAACCCCTGCGGGTTAGGGGTTTAGAATATGCCGGAGGTAGGCATACCGGTCGTAAGAGGCGACTAATATGCACAAAGGTAATGACGTGCAACTCGATGGTTGATCTACGGATATAATGCCTCTCACCTCTTATTACCCACCTTATCCTTCCTTACGGAAGGAGGGGTGACATGACCTAGAAGGTTTCACTGGTCATAAATCGCTACCACGACAGTCGGGCAGTACCGCAAGGGAGTACCGGAGCGTACCGGGTTTAAATCCGGCCAAGGACTGTTAATTCGACAACACTCCCCAAAACCTTCGGGGAGTGTTTTTGTCGTTACCACAACAACAACAACCATTTACACATTTAAATATTCTTAGATAAACGTCATGATTCACTACAAAATTTGTAGTCCCTTTAGTATTAATGCAATTTTTTTCACTATCATAGTGATAGTGCCATTGCATTTCCACTATCACTACCACTATTTAGTGGTAATGGAATTTTTTTTCACTATTACTAAAAGGATAGTGATAGTGATATTCGATTTTCACTATCACTAAATATTTAGTGATAATGATATTTTTTTTCACTATCACTGAAGCTTTAGTGGTAGTGAAAAAAAATATCACTATCACTAAATTTTCAGTGATAGTGGTTTTTGAATTTAACTACCACTGAATATTTAGTGGTAGTGCAATTTAGTGGTAGTGCAAAAATGCCCAACCCTGTTTGTTTAGTTGTATATTTGTATAGCCACTACTATCTCAGGAACGACTTAACCGATTTGGATGAAATTTGGTATATGGGTAGTTTCTACTTTGGTGTTGCTACTTGGGGTGGTTCACAGGGTTGCCACCTATATCAATTTTTTTTTAAATATTAAGCAATATATGGGAATATGGGTATCAAATGAAAGGTATTTTAGGCCGTATACCAACCAAAGTATTTTCGAGTAGGGTTGCCATATAGGGTTGCCACCTGACCGCATTTTATTTATTCCGTCAGATATCGACCACTATCTCGGGAACGCCTAAACCGATTTCGATGAAATTTCGTAGATGGATAGATTGGGATGCCATAATAGACCACCACTAGGTTTATAATGTTCGGGTTCACCCGAACTTAGAATTGCTTACTTGTTTCCATTTATTGGTGTCCGTAAGACTACCACGTCACTCGCAGAGGATTAAGGGAGTGCAGTGATACACCAATTTAATTTTGAATGATGCTATTTAACCCAACCACATCCTTGTTCCTTACCACTAAAACTGCTCTTTTAATATAGTTATGAACTCGTCTTTCAAAAAGACAAAATTGGAGGGAACGAAATCAATCCATTTGATGCGTCGATAGGAAATCGCCTGAGAATAAAAGCAATGCACGCTCAAAACATCTTGCTCCATATTTTTCTTTTTTGACAATAAAAATTGGTACAAAACGACAAAAATGGACAAAGGAAGCTCGATTTTTTGCGAGTCATTGAAATCGATCCAGACGTTGTTGAGTTATGAGCATAGTAACTAACGTCCCCCTGTTTCTTTTTTATATATATATTAAGATTACTATTCTTATAGTAAGCGTTTTAATACACATCCTTACGATACTTTTAAAAACTATTTTCGTTATAGATAAGAAAATCTTAGCGATCCGTAAGTGATGCAGCATTAATCGGTTATTTTATTTTACGAGTACTTACCTTTTCAAACAGCATAATTTTAAAAGCTTTCTTAAACTTCAAACTTAAACATGGTTTGCTTGTTAAAGGAATATTAAGTAAAATTTTTAAGTGCTAAATAAAGAAGTTTAAGAAACATGAACTGATTATGATTCCGTTAAATTATCCTCGAGTTACAAAATTACCGGTAATGCTCAGAGCAAGTAGGAAGGGCCAACTTAGTTTCATTCACATTATTTCCGCTTCCACTTAAATTGTGTATGCAAACTTTTTGTCTGTTTATTATTTAATTTGTATTGCTCTTATTTGAATTCTACATTATAATATATTTACTTTTAAAACTCACTATTAAAGAGAGATTGCACTAAATACACTGAAATTTTCTTCGAAATGCCGAAATTTCACACAAAAAAGCGCATGCAAAAATAGCAAACAGTACCACAAGCAAGGCCTGCTAAGCGCACGATAATTATTATTAATATTAAATTAATTTAAGAACTTACATACACAACAATCGTTTTGAGGTTGAAGTATTTACTCAATAAATTCATTATTTTTGGGCGCCTCTCAAACTATTATGCCTTCAAGCACACTACTGCATAACTGTACTAGCAAGCATAGACACAAACCGTTATAACAGTATACAGTAATTCACCGTAAATGCGCAAGCTATGACGTAAAATATTTTGTTTGTCTCACTCTAACACAACAACCACAAAGTTTTGAGACACTCTGCTGCTGAAGATCAAAATGCAACACACAAACACCAACGCATACCTGCTTCCACATTAGCTGGCAATCAGAAACAGATGACCATTGCAGCGAAACAGTATCATAACGGTCATAGGCGTGAGAAATACAAGTAACGGCGAGCGTATCTGAGAATGTGTATAAAAAATAAGTGGTTATTTTTGCTCAAATTAAATGAGCCAAATAGTAATAGATGTAAAACGCTAAATAAAGAAATTTTAAAAATGTGAGCGTGTTTTCTACGATGGAGTTGATTGCAGTTTTGTGAGCAAATACATAAGTGTATCTTACAGATTCTTTACATAAAACAATTTTCATTGCACTCTGTCTCATCGAAGAGCACACACTTTCATATACATAAGTACACATGCACAAAAGCAAAAAAATTCTTCGTATAAACCACTCTATGACCGGAACAGCTGTGACTTAATACCTAATGGTATTCACAATAAACGAGAAACTCAACGAAATTTCTGAAGACATCAAGTGACTTTTCAACAAAAGGTATACATTAGTTGTCTCTTTCACTTACACACAAGTATGAAAGTGGTAGGCAAACGGCAAAACGACAACGGCGCCACCAACCACCAGGCAGACAAATGCACAGCATGTTTGCTTGTTTGGATAGAGTTCGATTAACTGCAGTGTTCGTCATAGCTGTGAGTGAATGAGCGAATGAGGAAGGCAAAAGTTGTATCGAAAGTGGTTGTGCGCCGCGACGTTGCGTTGATCAATAAAATCATAATAATTTACCTAATTCTGTTGATGAAAAATGTGTGTAAAAAAAAAAATATATAAAACAGTGAATTGAGTGTTTAAATAATTGCTTTTCGCAAAAGAAAGCGGCGAATGAAAAGTTCCGTTCAAACAAAAAAGGAAAAGAAGTGACGCCAAACAAACAGTGAAGCATGATTGTATAAAAGTATATCCCAGCAAACATACATATACATATGTAACTGCATTATGTCTCTATGTGTATACAACAAAACAAAACGTCAACAACAACACCACTAAAGAAGAAAAATTCAAGTGCAGACGTAAATTTGATTTTTTTCTCATTTTCATTTCATTTTTCTACCACCAACAACAATATTTGCGTCATTCTTTTTCTTGTCAACTTCGTTCTCTTAAATTATGGTACTTCAACGTTTGGGGTTTTCTATGTTTTACGCCCTGTCATCACTAAGCGGCCGGGCACAATTGGAGAAATGGTGCGACGCTGATGCAAGCGCAAATACATACATATACATACATTATGGTGTCCGTTATTTCCCAAGTCAAGTGTCTTAATTTCTACAACAACTAGAGTTTATGCCACAAAGCCACAGAATAGAGTCTAAAGTCCGGATAAAAGATTTCGAATATAAAATTTAAAAATTTCGCTGAAGAGGGAAGGAACGAGTTTGTCACCAAACCGAACAGGTCTGGATAAGAGATCTAACAACTACTTCAAAGATTTAGTGGGGTGCCACTTATCCAACTTCGAAACCTCCCTGTGTACAGCTCCGACTACTGTATACCGAAGTGCTGTTTCGAGAAGATATCTACATATATAAAAATGAATTGCTGTTCGTTAGACTCGCTAAAACTTTAGAACTGCCGGACCGATTTGGCAAATTTTGGTCTTGAATTATTTGTGGAAGTCCACGGAAGGTTTAAAAGGTGAATAACTATGATTGTTGTATAAGGATTAGGATAGGGTAAGGCAATATTATTACATTCATGCAGGTAAATTTCTGGGGAGTGCAAAGTCTGCCGAGCCCTCAAGTATGATACAAAAATTACGGAGAGAGTGGAAGTTTGATGAAAAAGTGGGCGGTGAAGTTTACGGTGCTCAATCGGGATAAAATATATAATACAGGGTTTCGCCAGTTGCAGGCAAAAGTGGTCGCTATGTATGAAGCTGTAGAAATATGGCAAATGCAGCTCTAAAATCGCAGGGACCTATCACGTATAATTCACAGTCTGGGAAGGTTTTAGGTAAGCCGGTCGCTCCCAGCAAGCTCTTAATGAAGAACACCATCCGCGAGAAGATCGGAAGACTTACTTACACTCTCCTACAGGCCATATATTTGTGGGCAAATACGCTGAAAGGCTTGGTACTTCATTCAATGGATTTTTCAGTAGCTGTAGAGACGAAGAGAAGCCTGAAATAGTTAAGCATATTCTGCATGCAGTTTAAAATTATTTTTCCTAATAAGAATAAATATGAAAAATGATCTTGTCACCAAGCATTCTGAAACTCCGTTCGAAGTACCTTGTTTCCAGTTCCATGCTTCATTTCGTCGACAGCTTGTTTTCTGGGGAAAGTTTCGTTACCGAAACGAATAGCGAATCCATTTTTAAAAACCTTATTCACTTTTGTATCACATAAGAATTAACGGGCACCCTAATAGGTACTTGCGAATCTACGTAATCAAATATAACTCAGTATTTGTGTGATTGTGTTTGGGCGTGCGGCAGTAAACTTGTAGTTATTCCGTTCAAAATGTTTTATGGTGTCCTTTATGTGGAAGCAGGATGACTGCATAGCACATAAATGAAAAATGTGCTTTGTGTCTGTATATTTTAATTTACATTGGTAAAGCAAGATAAAATAAGTAAAATTTATATGAGCGCAGCAAGATATTTTGCAAATGTGAAAAGTGAAAATAATAAAATAATTTGCAAGACATTTATGTATTGTTTACACTTGCTCAAATAGTGCAAAAAAAATGTTTAAATTCAAAAAAAAAAAAAAAAAATTGAAGCATCACATTCAAAATATTATCGATTAAAAGTGCGAAAAATGGAAAGCAAAAAATATTATGCTGTGAAAAAATCGGTGTGTCTGACTATCATCTTATGCCTCCACCGCCCAACTCTCCCTCAATCGCACTTTACGAAATGCATCACGCGCAACGCTTAGTTGTCCTTTGACAGTCATCAATTGTTCGCAAAGCTACCCGCCTATTTCCGGTGCAAAAAGCTTAGAGTTTGCAAAATACCAAACCGCGAAAACGCGACGACTCTTTTGCATGTGTGTGTAATATAAGTGTATTTGTGTTTGTGGCCGAGTGGTCCCAGCTAACCAAACAGAGGGAAAAAGACTCCATTCGGAGCTTTGAAACGCACATTGCGCAGTGCATTTCCCTCAGAAATTACCTCTTTTTTTGACTCTTTTTAGGCAAATTTTTTCTACATTTTGACGTTTTTTGGATCCTTTATGGAGCCCTCTTGGATACTTTTACTGACTCTTTTATAAAGCTTTATATACATTTTTAAGATTCATATCTATGGGCCGGTTTCACCAATATTCATTTCCGCTTCCAAGACTCCATTTATGTTCATAAAAAAGTCATTGTCGAACTAACAGCTCGACAAACATTTTCCATGTATTTTGTTTTTGTAACTGATAGGTTTAATATCAAAATCGCACTGAGAAATGAGTGTACTATCAAAATTCGTGAAAAAATATAGAAATCAGCTGGTCTTATGACACGACCTGTTAGTTGGACCACGTTTGCTAAATAACACTTCAAAAAAGCCCAAATTACGCACTCCTTTTGGATCATTATCGCGCAGCGCTTCGTGTTTGGCTAGCTGGAGTGTTAGCGGAAGTGAGCGTTGCTTGTGATTGTATATTTAAACACACATAAAGTGAACAACACCAATTTGCATGAAATAATTATGAATATTATTCGAATTCAAGGATCTCTTATGATTACATTGCAATTAATTTTTAATAAAAAAAACAACAAGAAAATTGTTCTCAAAAACAAGCAAGTTATAAGTCTGCTAATCTGAGTCTAGTTAGATCCTTGGTGAATGTACATATAAAGTTCGCGTTTTAATTGGCGAAAAACAATTTTATGGAGTTTAATTTTAATACATAATCCCCGTAGACCGTCAAAACAAATTGGAGCACAAACACGACTTTGAAACGGTAAGTTTTATAAATAAATATTTGAAAATGGGAAATATATAGTTCTTGAGATTGCATCCCGAACACAGAATACACGACCGGAATCAGACCATCCAACCAACTAAGTTATCAAAGTGTACTATTGTTCCTGCGTAGGCGATGCACTTACCCTCCGAAAAGTTCGGCTATCAAAGTTACCCAGAAAAGACTACATGTGGCCTTCAATCCCCTTAATAATTTTTAAAAATATCTCCTAGAATCATCAGAAGTTAAACTACGCTTAGTATTTAGAAAATTTTATTTTACATACTTATGTACATTCTAGGCTCAGTGTGGAAAGTTAGATTAGGTTGATTGGCACAGTTATATACTTGGACAATATTTTTGTTGGGATACCACTTCAAATAACGATGCTATCTCTAATTGCTTTAAGAATTGCTCGCATACAAAGATATGCGTCCAAAAAAAAAAACTGATTTCTATTTCGGATATGTTCCCCGAAGGCAAGTACCTCCACATGGTTCCGGTAGGTAGGGACAAGATTATTTCATCTCGTAATTTGCCATACAACTGCATCAGGAAGGGTTTTCCAGTTAGTTGATTGGCACAGCGTCTACTCCAGCTCGGCAGCGGGCCAAAGGCCCAAGTATCGTAAACTAATGCTCCACTAAGTTCCTCGGAGAAGAAGGATTGCTCTATAGTGCAAGATATAACGTCGACAAAGCGATTGCTTTGCTAACTTGTGGGTCCATCTCTTCATGATCAAACCAGTGGAATATACCGTATGACAAGTACGGTTCAAAAGTATCCAATTGATCCTACACCTGTCCGGAATTTTGCAATGACCTGTGAAACAGATGATGCTCATTTTGAAATAGTTTTACAGAGGTAAGATATTGTTCGACCATCCTCGAGCGTAACAATGCTTAGCTAAACATTTCCTAACCGTAGGATCACTGCATATCATCTGATCCACTGGATTGTTGATTGCGCCGACATCCGCTTTGAACATAGGCAGCTTGAAGTTGTCACTTGCATCAAGTTCATCACTCGAAGCTAAGCTCTCCATGCTTTCCTTCCAACTCCATCCCATCCGCAAATCAGCTTACCGGTATACATACATACAACATATACAAATTATTAAAACTAGAAAAGAGGGTAGTAACCGATACAAAACAAACTGTCGGACCCAGGGTTAGCCCGGTAGATTCAAAGGGCCAAACACATTGTTCCCGCGTCAATCGGTCTGATACCAGATAAAACTGCCATATTCGCCGCCTGTTACCCATTATCAACACCAAATGAATTGGGTCATAACATACCTTGCTCAGATAAGGTTCACAGTTATTGATTTCATAAAAAAAAATGGTTGTTACTTAGCTGACACTACTAGGGATGCCATTTTTTTTAATTTTTACAATGCCGGGATTTTTGGGATCTGATTATACGATTGTGGAATCCCGGTATTGGTTCCTGGATTTCGGAATTCGCTTTTCTCCAATAGTTTGGATTAAAAAAAGTGCAAAATTTGTGTGGAAAATAATATTATCTTAGAATGTATGAAAGATAATTGGATTTGTAAGAAGTTTTTTTTTTCGAAACGAAACCTATTTTTTTTCTCAAAGTTTTTAAATTTTCCGAAATGTGAGAACAATTTTTGTTCTTAAATATGATGATAAAAAAGAAATCCCGGTATTCTTGGAACAAAAAAAAAGCACGAGATCCTAGGATTGTCATCTCTACTAGCGACCCACGTACAATGTATATATTATTTTCGCATATGTAACTCAGCTCGATATAGTTGAGGTCGAGGTTAACTTTTATTCAAATTGACTCTTCATACATTTGAATCGATGAGATGCTGCAGGCTCTTGTTAATTAAGTGTCAGCATCAAAGGTAAACAGTGAGAACAAATAACTCACCAAAACTAAAATGCATGCCCAAAAAGGAATATAATAAATTAAAGTATCTCCATCGGTATATAAAAATTGGAAAAGTTTCATTCGCACAAAGGTTTGTGCTAAAATGAATAGGAGGCTTTTAATATAAAAACTGAGACCGGATGCTTTGCTGGTACAATTTTATACTAAGTTTAAAGTTACATTTGAGCACAATAGAAATGAAACAGTTGGTTTTTCTAATATATTACGAAGATTTCTTCAGCTAAAACTCGTTTCATATAAAAATTCCTGGGCTAAGAATTTTTCAAATTTGAGGCAATAACTTCAAAATAATTTTGTAGCCTATTCAATTCTAGTCTCACAAGTCTCAAGACTCTTAAAAATTTCGCTAATTTTTGGCAATTTTTCTAAATGAGCTTATAATACCAAACATCATGTAGAAAAATAGTTTGAAAATTCTCACCCCCTTTTCTGAAAGGAATTTTTGAATAAGCTTGAAAACGCTATATTTTTACATGGAACTAAAAAACCCGGAAAGGCTTCGCTCCGTCTCAGAACTTATAATACACTGACAACGATTTTAGTCATTATATCTCCAAAACCAGTTGAGATATGGATCTTAATCACATCGCTTATCGCAGTACTCATCAGCACCTTGCGTTTGATAACCATATTGCACTAGTACATTTATGTCACTTTGGGCCACATATTTGTCGATAATTCCGAAACCTGCCTTGTTATCAAAATGGGAGCTAACTTAGAGTTTAAAATAGACGTCTAGTGGTACCACGCTGATAATTGTATTCAGTTCCATTCAGCAGTTTTTGAGTGATAGACGTACAAACATACAAACAGACAAACAAGATTTCTAAAAACTGTTGCTTTTGATTATATTCGGTCAACAATGATCCCTTCATTTCTCTTTCATATCTGGTACATCTTTAAGAATTACCTCAGGCCAATAGTCTTTGTTGTTAGTGCCTTCTCATAATGTAATATAATTATTTATAATTGTATTTCCTTCAAATAAATAAACAAAATAAAAATATTCACAGATGGCGGTCCGCTACGAACTTTTAGACAGTAATCTCTGAAACTGAGGGACTAGTTTACTAGTTTGACGGGCATGGCTTAATCAACTTAGCTCATCGACCTGATCATTGTGGTACTCATTGATTGGTTCATCTCTTCTTCCTCTTATACATACAAACAGCAGACGAAAGTTATTATACCATTTCATGTTCATGAAAGGTATACAAGGTGGGGCTGGTTCTCAACCGATTTTTCCCTTTTTCCCCATAAGGGCAAGATTTGCATTAAATATCGCTCGACTTGGCCAATTTTTCTTCAAATTATGGCATTAAAATAATTATGTGCAAAATAATGGAAAATAAGTGGGCCACGCCTATTTGCCTGAATTTTATATAATTTGCTTCTAGTGCCATAATGTAAATCAACTTAACAAATTTCAGCAATTTAACTTCAGTACTTAATAAACTATCACCTTTTTCCATTTGACGAATTTTTAATATAGAAAAAGTGGGCGTGGCTGAAGACCCATATTCAATGTCCACTTCTTTTAGGTATGGGTAAAGCTATATCACAAAGGTGGCAAAGGGTTCTACAATTTCAGCACCATCAATTTATTTTATTGTAGTGATAATTTAATACATTTAAGGCCCGGTTTTTCAGTCCTTGGTTAAGCTCAGTTTAAACTAAGTTTGCTTAAACTCGGCATAAATTTAAACACCAGTTAAACTGCAGAGCGGTTTTTCAGTGAGAGTTTAAGGCCGCTTTTAAGATTTGCTTTTTATACGGCAGCATTGGTTTTTTCTTTATCTAGGTACGGCAACAGATAATATTTGTTTGGATATTCAACGCCATTGCTTCTCCTCAGCATTGTAATAGTTAGGATTTCGCTAATTTCTGCATCACTATAATCACTTTCGTCAGATGATATATTCTGTATTTAATTAAATATAAAAATATAGTCCTTTTATAATTGCGTTCAGTTTATTGTTTCACAACCAAAACCATCAAATATGCAAACAGCTGACAGGTTAACTAGAGTTTAACCCTGCCAAATTGGCCGCTTAAACTACGTTTAAACTTCGTTTAAAGATGACTGAAAAACTGCGTAACAAGTTTAAACTTAGTTTAACTGACAAATTGCGTTGAACTTGTACTGAAAAAACCGGGCCTTAGTCTATATCAATTTCGATCCGTTTGTGCCGTTATAACCCGCCCTTACGCGAGCATTAAGTACAGAAATGGTTTTATTTATCTTTTTAGTATAGTTAGTTAAGAGTTCATTCACCTTGTTGACATTTTTAACGTTCAATTTTTGGTGTTCTTCTTCCAGTGAGATAAGATATCGAGTTTTCGTGCATGAATTGTATAACAAAAACAATCGAAACTACTCTTCCTTATTGTCCGGTACCCTAATGTTCATATCTATATAGGAAAATATTCCTTGGTAAATTTTATTTGGGTCTGACATCAAAAGCTCTCAATTTCGTCAGTTGCATTTTACGCGGACGAAGAAAAGGTAAATAATAAATTTTGAAGTAGTTGGCTATAAGTTTTTTTTAAAGCGTTGTGGAAAGTACACAGTATGCCGCCGAGTCTGTTTCAACAGACTTTGCTTATCGAAGCACCGACATTTGGCAACTGCTGTTGGATTGAATGAACATTATTACTTTAGGTTCAAATATTTAAATTTACCTTTTAATAAGCTTTTTATATGGATATGTTTGCAGAGTAAACAGCCTTGATGTACGAATGTACTTTGTATGTATAAGTATATATACTAAGTATATGTCTGCTGGCGATAAATATTTGAACGAACCTCGTTTTTTGAAGGCGCTTGAGTGATGTTTACCTGTTGGATTTATGGATTAAACATAACAAAGGTAAACATTTAATTTTTGTTTGATGACATAATCGTCTGTTTTATGTTATGGGAATATGATTGAAAAAAACGATTTTTATTTTCATAAAAAATTGTCGCTTGACAGATTTGACGTGCAGTGTTCGAACAAAAGATTTACCGAACAAGAAATCCATTAAAAGATGAGCAAGTGCTTTCATATTTTTTATAGTTCCAAATTGCAGCCGAATGAATGCGTACTGAACTATTCCTATCTAAGAACAAGACGAAGACGGAAATACGAAAGTGGAAACCGGTTTGTCTCCGAGTTTAATTTGCCAAGGGATAACTGAAAAACTTTCCATAAAATTTGAAGTAAGTTTCCGGTGAGCTGTAGACTTCAATCTTGCGCTAAAGTCCAAAACGCGATAACTAAAAACTGTATTTAGAAAACAAATTCCGATAGGTGGTGCGAGTAATCAATTTTTTTGTTAAGAGATAAATTGGCTTGTGAAAAATCATTTTTTGTAGAAAATAATCGTATTTAATCAAAGAATGCCTATTCGAGGTACATACCTACATATATATTTATTAGTAAAATATGTTGTGAATAATTAATTCAAGAGAAAATCATTTCAGATATGTAAATATAAAAAAGTAACCAAATGGACGATGCTCAGATCTCATTAATTCAGATTTGAACTGTTCAAATACAAATTTCGATATTCTTAAATATTTTACTACAATAAAACTAATACGAAACTATGAAATTAAAAAATTAAATCTTTTTGATTTCAAAACTAATTTATTTTACTCGCTATAACAAAGGCTTAAACAATGAAAAAAAAAACGAATATTATTTACTAAGACTCAGTGTTTACCAATTAAAAAATCGATAGTTAAAAAATAATCGATCATAGTAATAATCCACCAAATTAAATATCGATTATTTATTCACAACCCTAGAATGTGAGAAAAGAGCAAATCAGCAGAAAATTTTTCTTTAGACAAAGTCAACAAAAGAATTTAATCATCAATCCAGTGACTGGGAGTTGCTTTTAAAATAAAAGTCCAAAGAAAAAATGTATTTCTGGAACTTTATTTAGTTGCGCATAAATAATAGGTCCACCCGGTCTTTCATTTTTTCCCGCCAACAATAAAAGTTATCTTTTTCAATTAAGATGAGTGGTTTCCTAATAATTGAGCAGGACTTTTATTCTGCCCTTAAAAAATGTCTCGCCAAGGATAACTTTTATAGCTGGCGAGAAAAAATAAAAGTACGCAGTTTTATGTTTTTATTAGACAGTTTTCAGAAAAATCAATGGTGGCCAGGATTTTGAGCCGGAAAGTCCTGGGCTGACAGAAAAGTCAATCAATTTCTTCAGAGAAACTATCTAACTCTGGAATTTTTAAAATCGAAAAAAATTGTTTTTATTTTTGGTCCCTGTATCAATCAATTTGTAACACACAATTCGACCTGTTTCTTTAATAGAAACATGTCTGCTGAATTGGGTACATGTAAATGAAGGTAATGTTATACAATTTTTTTCTTTCATCTTTTTATTAATTTTCTCCTCTTTATTTTAACCGACCTTTTTAATTTGACCTTTTTTTAACTTAGAGTTACCGAGTAACCCAACTTTTGTCAGTACCACGAGTATGCAACTATAAGAACTCATTGATTACCACCGCCTTTTGTGTTTATACAACGAAAATATTATTTACGAATTCGATTCACACAGTCTGCTATCCTTTCATTTGCTGTTTACAGTATTTACCAGTCATACCATGGTTGTCTATTTAACCTTAACTATCCATTTCTCCCTTTCGAGTGTCTGCAACTGTCTGCTCGCATTTTGTAAATCTTTTTGCAAGCAATAGCAATAATAATAAAAATATCTTTTTCAACAATCGAAATAAAAACATGCAAAAAAACTCAACCCGAAAATCAAGTAAATGAGTTTGCAGCACGCCAGACATTACAGCTGCACAACTACAACAACTGAAAGGGGCAAAACGAAAAACAAAATACAACAACTTCATGAATGTGTATCATACAATTACCAGCTATTGCAAATAAAATAAAAACAACAAAAAAATCCACATAAATAAGTTGCCAACTGCCGCAACCGAACAGGCCCGCACCATGCGCCTGATTCATGGTGAATTCTAGGAAATCCATCTGCAGCCAACAACAACTAGTAAGCTCCAACTGATGCTACCAACTATTCTCCTTTTTCACGCCAACGGTCGCAGCATAGGTGGTTGTTATGATGTGTTTGACTGCTTGATGTGTTAGTTGGTTGGGTTCGCTTCCCTGACTGGAGCCGGTTAGGCTGCTGCATGACTCTTCTTCTGTGCTTTTTGCTTTATCCCCTTTTGATTTTTGTACTTGCCTCATGCATTGTGTTGCAGCAAAGTGCTTGTCTCCAGCTTCTATCTCTGTTGTTATGATTTGTTCCAAATATGTTTATACCAATCATGAACATGAATTTGTATAACCTTGGTTCGATGTTTGAAAGTATGAGAAGGAACCCATCAATAAGAATACAGAAAAAAACAGGACGACGAGATGGGTCCCTTTAGCTATGTCCGCCTATCCGCCAGTCGGTGTCTTTAAACGTAAACTAGCCCGTCAGTTTTAGATCTGGCTGAAATTTGGTATGCACCCATCATTTTATAGTATAACAGCTTATTTCCACGTGTATGAGCTGGTGAGGTTAACTCCGACTATAGCCTTGAGCTTACTTACTTTCTCTGGAGGTGTTAGAGATCATTCCCATACAATTTGTCACCGAACTTCAGTCGTCTAGCATGAATACTTCTAGAGCCATGCACTATGAAAATCCCGTTTTGTATGGGAGATGTCACGCCCCTTTTTCCTTACTTCACATTTTGCTGGAGTTGTCGAAGACTCATATAACTGCTTACCGAATTTCAGTCGTGTAGCATAAATACTTCCAAGATATACAGTATTAGAAATGCTATTTGAAAAGGAAGTGCCACACCCATTTTCCCCTGTCCCCTTTAACTGATATAAATTATTTGAGGGGATATGAATCTGGGCGCTTCGGTTTTAACACCTTTTGGTACTAGTCCACTTAGTGTGGAAGCGATATTTTTAGTACGTCGAAGCCCCGTGTGAGGCATACTTTACAGCGGGTATAGTCTAACCTCCTTCGCAGCTGGGTGGACAACTTGCTTACTTCAAACAAAGTTTGTGAAGCACCTGGTATCAAGTTAAAGTTTCGGGATAGGTTATAGCAAAAAAACTTAAGCCTGAACTCATTGACTAACCCTTCGGTGTTTCAAACATTCCAGACTTCACCTCGTTTTTCAGCTATATCCTTTTCACAGCTAAACACCCTCCGAGTCTATTTTAGCAAATATTCACAAGTAGCACGGCATTAATTGGAAGAGATGATCTGTCTGCACGATTGGAAGTAGCCTCACCGACTATTTCCAAACAAATAGAGATTTTTTTTTGGAGACGACAATTCAAGATAAAGGACTGACAGCAGAATCTTGTACCGCAGTTTCCCCACACTCAAGAGTACACTGCTGTTCGGGTTACCAATCAGTGAGTACTTGCAATGTAGGAATATATCTTCTATAGTGCGACTGCTATTTTCGCATAATTCAGTATTGCTCATATTAGCAACGTGCCTTCATTTTGACAGTAAAACCAAATCTCTGAGTACTTACTTAACTAAACCAGACCTGTTAAATAATGATTACTAATCGTTATGATTACCGGTTTGTTTGATTATTTTCTGAGAATCCATTTAATGATTGATTACCAATTAGTTTGAATTTTTAATGATTATTTTCCAATCAAATTAAAAATAATCAAAAAAAATCATGATTTTTTACGATTATTAAAAATAATCAAGAAAAATCAAAAGTAATCAAAAAAGCTATTTTTGATTTTTTTTATTATTTTTGATTTTTTTTTTTGAATATTTTTGATTTTTATTTTGATTATTTTTGAAAATTTTTGATTTTTTCAGTATTGTTGTAGAAGAGCATAAGTACATATATATGTACATGCACTTAATTACATCGCTTATTTTAGCACCCATTATTATTATTTTCGACTAACCAAAAACCATAGGATTTTAAATAAGCTTTGGTCGTCACCGCTATACAAACATACATGCTTTAATACGCATAGATTATGTACATGTGAATGTATTTAAATTAACTTTAAGCATCTCCCATACATACATAAATGTGCGCATCTTTTTATATATTCACTTATAAAATTTTTTCGTTATACATAAATATATGGTTTATACCCCATGACCCCCTAAGTGTACGTAGGTACATATATGTATGTATATACACAAATGTTTATATTTTTTACAACAAAACTGAAAAATAATAAAAATAAAAGGGTTTTTGATTACTTTTGATTTTTTTTTTTGGATTTATTTTAATCCTAATCAATTAGTAATTACCTTTTCTCGAAACCCAATTCAAATAATCATTAGCAATTAGAAAATCCGTCTAATCAATTGATTACCAATTACTAATCAAATTTAACAGGTCTGATATAAACCTTGGTTAGACCTCGCCTGTATTTCCCTTGATAATATTACGCAAATTACGCTTTAGGCCCTCTCTAAGAATTTATATTCAGCTGCTAAAGTGAACAGCGAACAAGGTCTCTTTCGATAAATAGCTTGCTGTGCTGCATATTTTGCTGAAGGCAGGACTGCCTGACTAGCCTCTTGTGTGTTTCAGGCGTTTTAGAATTTCAACTCGTTTGGCTACTACTAAATTTACACAGCTAAAGAATGAGGTGAAATTCTACAACACCTGAAACGCTAAGATTCTAGTTTTGGAGTTGTAACTTCACACACAATTTTACCAATTAGACAAGATGCCAGTGATATTGATAAAGTTCTTGAGAAACTCGAAATTTATTGCTCTAAATGAAGGGTTTAATTTAAATTTAGGAAAAAGTTTGTTTATGAACATTTGCTAGTATGTGTATAAAACATCAGTTACTTGTGCGAATAGCCTGCAGTCAAATCAACTAGTTGTAAACTGGTACACAGCTTGTATGAGTCCATATACCAGCCAAAATTGCTGGACTTTAAGGAACATCCCAAGTGGAAATAAGCATACTGGTTACATCATTTCTTCGGAAACCGAATATTGAAGACTAGTAAACCCGCTCCCGCTTCGATGCGTCTGAGAACTAATAATAGATTTAGTCCGGTTCTAATCATTATATAGATTTCCCATACCAGAACTTAATTACATCACTTATTGCAGCACTCATTATCACCTTTCGTTTGATATCAATATTACTCGTTTCAATTCTATTCATCTGACATACAGCCAAAAATTCTAAAAAAAACTATTGATTTGGCTTCCATTGGCTTAATAATGATCGGTCCTATCAATTTTTCTTGAATATCTGCTATGTACAGACACCGACCTTTTACTGTTTTATTATATACTAGCAGGCCCGGCAGACATTGTTCTGCCTAAAATTTGACTTGCCTACATTTAATAAATTGTACTCTTTTTCCTCCCCACTTAGCTCTTCTTCTACGTTTATTCGTGTATCTTCCTTTTTCTTTCTGCTTTTGCTTTTCCCCCAACCCCATATACCGTTACTCTTCTTTACCCTCTTCCTTTTTATCTAACACCACCTATATTTCAAATTTCTATTCCTACTTCCATTCTTCTCCCATTACCTCTCATGGGTTTTTTTCATGTATAGATAGCTATGCTGAATTTCTACTTAAAATACCCGTGGCACCGTCCACCTTTCCAAAACTATATATAGCCTGTGCTTTAACCCATAATCCCAAGAATATACTGTGAAAATTTCATAGAAATCGGTTGAGTACTTTGGACGCCTATAAAGGACACACATACACACATTCATTTTTATTTATAAGATTTATAAGATAGAGATTAGGACAGGGTGTCATTAGACATGATTGTACTGAAATAATAGAATTTGGTATAACTACTGAAAGCTCAGTGAATTCAGTAAAATCGTGCTTGGCAATTGAAAGGAATTCTGAGAGTTGTACTGCTTAAGCGGTGGGACCCGTCGTCAAAAGCAGTACTTTGGCAAATTAAAGGAGTATTCGGCCTCACGAATTCACCAAATTTAGTGTTCTTCAGACTGGTTCTACTTTGAGTAGTTCGTGTTTCACTCCCATGCATTTTAATATTGTTTTATGTGTGATATAAATTGTTCCCCATAACATTTATGGGTTTTCATCAAAAGTCTAGCCTTGGCACTTTTTGATTCTTAAATGCAAAACCATTTTGAAAAATTTTAAATTGCTTTTTAAGTTATTCAATTAATTATACTTGAAATCGTTCTTTATGTTATATAGTGGCCTCTTTGTTCCTGAAAGTTTCCTCCTTTTAACGATTAAATGCCAGCTCGTCGCCTCTTTACAGTTTGTATAGGAGTATGGTACGACTTGTATGGCTACATGAAAGTTTGTGGGTTTATCAATATGAATTAATTATAAACCGCCTACTCTGCTTACAAGAAAACGGCAGGAGACCAGTCTATAAATGGGCGTGGCAATGTAATGAAACAAAATTAATTCAATTTTACAATTACAGCGCTCATAACGGTAATGAATTAAATATACGCCCACAATAGCGCCTTTAGCTATGTCGATCCGCATTTTCCAGTTAGTGAGGGGGAGGGGGGGAGCGCATAGTTTGCCAAGTTATGAGTTCGCTTTGTTTATACAAACATACATCTTTTAATTTATAATAAACTGCACGGGCTTACCTGCCAAATTATTTTGGCTAGCTGTCTCCACTTTGTAATATCCCCGTGTACATGCACGAGCTACAGTGAAAGCTCAAGCAAGCGGACCTTAATGGTCGCATGCTTTGTTAGCGTAAATGAATGAATAAATAGTCACTTAAATTACTATTGAAGAAAGGTATACATTTTTAAGCAAAGCTCTTCTCTGGATACCCTTAGTGTAGACTCACCTTATCTCAGATAAGACACGCTACCTAATGAAAAGTTTCGACCAGTATTGCGCTAAGGATTCCTAATAATAACGCAGCAATGCTAATACATTCATTACACAAAGCAGTACTTCTCAAAATTTGAAAGAGATAGACAACAAAAAAATCTTTCTGGAGGACAATTTGTGCATGGCTCTTTTAAAAACCTTCCAAGACATCTGTATATAGGGGTTACAACCACTGCTGGCAATCCACACCGATACCTTCTAGTAACAGTAGAGTGATACAGAGTTTGCCAAGATAGCACGTCTTCTCAACGAATCTAATAAGCACTCTACAGTACGGACTGCGTTTATTTGATCTTGGAATTCTGCCGAAAGTTGTTAGTGACATTTTGAACCAACTTTTATTGAAACTAATGTGTACACGGGGAATAAATAATAAATGGGTCTTAGGCTTTAAGTTGCGCGTTTATTAATACACTGAAGGAAATTACATTAAATTCCATACACAAGTTTTTCAGTTATACGCGAACAAGCATGCAAACAAACAGACAAAAATTTTGAAAATTGATGGTTTGGCTTATCTTACTAAGATTAATTTCTTCATTGTGAGCCGTATATTGTGAAAATCTATAGAAAATCTATTTATAGCACGTTTTATTGTGATTCACTAGTTTATGAGGGACACTTTGCTGCGGTCCCTTCGTGTCCATTATAACCAGATTGCACTGTAAATAATAAACATGCAGCATTCCCGCCCTTGTTCTAAGCGTTACGGAATATTGTTGATGCCTAGCAAACCGTAGGAGTCATACATAAATCGGAATGAGTCCTAAATTGGAGCGTTTACCCTCTTTACGAGCTCATTTATGAGTCCAAAATAAGGGTATTTACCGTCTTGTAATAGTGGTCCGACATAAGCCGAATTTCATATATCATATGAGCTTGAATAAGAGTCATATATGACACCTTTTTTTCTCATATTCTAAACATATTGGACTCCAAGAAGACTCCTTACTACTGATTTATGTTCCTTACAATCTGCTCTTTTTGGGCCGTACAAAATTAATTTTTGGAACTGAAATTCCGGCATTCTGTTAAAAGATATTTGGGAGAAACCCCTTGAAAGATTCATCTTGTATATTTCCAAAGTGTTTCAAAAATAATACTATACTGAAAACCACCAATACATTGGTACGGTATATCGATACAGTCACAAATTTATGAGCCACACTTTTCCGTTGCAGATAACTTGAGAAGGCGTCCACAAAAATGTTTATACATGTGTACGAGTATGTCAGGAACAGCAAAAGACATAATATACAAATTTTTTATGGAAATTTTTTTATATTTTTTTTTCAAAAACAAACGATATGAATATATGCTCTAAAATTGCTCTGTTAAATGAACACGCTCCGTATAAGGCTCATAATTTTCATTATATCGGAGTCGTAAAAAACTCCTATATGATCGTATTTCTGAGGTTCATATTTTTTACATATTAAGGGCTCATATTGAATCCCTAAATTATGAGCACTCCGAGAATGCTTATGGGGTGTCGATAATGCAATTCGCGTTTTGCGTGATTTTAAACCCTATTTTAGTGGTTACGAAATTAGATGGCAACTCTAGCTGATAGAATACCAAAAGAATGCAAAATTTTTCCATATTATTTCTTTGCCGGGAAAAACAATATCACTACCACACTAGAATTAGTTCGTTATTAGAAAGTCCCCCAATGCTAGCGTTCACTGTAGCATATTACGACAGCCTTCAATCACTAGCATCAGCAACCGCTACCTGGGCCACTTAACTAGACATAATTACATAGATTAAGTTGTGGTATTTTATTACTCTCTGTATGTAGATATATATAAACGTTGAGAGAGTAAAAACCACTGCAGGAATACCAAAACTTACGAGTTATCCTTTGTATTTCTCTGCCTAGCGCATCCACCTTTCTGTGCGGTTGTCAGTGGTCATCATTTTGCAATTTTATTCAGCGCCACTCGAAATGTCGTTGGCTACGTAGAGCATGACTAAGGCAAGATTTTATGGCGTAAGGACACTTTGGGCTACACCTTTTCAGCAGCCATCAACACTCTTCCGCCCGTCGCAACAACGAAACACTTACGTAGTAGTAGTGGTTTGGGAAATACGCAAGTGCCCTTGAAACTATTACGTAGCGGTTTATGTGAGTATTCATATACTTACTCGTCCTTTTGTGGATACAAAAGTCACAGTCATCTGCTGTGTGCCTGCATATAGGCACTTCGCCATTACAATACGCGCGTATTTTGGGCCATTCCAAATACTTGAACTTGACTTGAGTGCTTAACTATGTACTTAATGCATACAAAGAACAAAAACAAAAGTAAATAAAATGAAAAAGAAACTAAAACTAACTAAAGTGCGTTAAGAATGCAAATTGGCAGGAGCTCTAACTGCACCTGCTGAGTCGAGGGTAAGTGTGTTTTAAAGACAAAAAGGTAGCTACGACTGCACTTAACCCATGACACATTTTTGATACAGAAACCAAATAAAAAGGAAATGTTGCGTAACCTATAAGAAATTGAAAACTAGCGGTAAATTAGCTGGTACAGAGAACTGAACACGGCTTTTACTATCAGCAGAATGGAAACCGGCAGAGATTGGCTGTGGCCGGTGATAGCGGGACTCTTAGCGCGAAACCAACTCTAGCAATAAAGGTAGCCCCCAATCCGCTTCTGGCTGGTATTGCTGTCAAAGTATCCAGAATGTGTACTAGTGAAAAAGGCAATGCAGCATTCTAAAGTGGCTCGACTTCATCCCTATCAAGGCGAAATTATAAGCTTCAGTTTCCCTTATACCCTCTAGGATGTAATGGGATAAGGATATAATCTGCGGTAGTAGTCTGATGAACTTGTCCAAGTAAGACTAGAGTGTGTTGGATGGATGATGGCAGACAGTGCTTCGACTTTTTTGCGACCATTACGGGATGATTTTCGAAACTTTTCTGTACTATTTCGGGATATTTTTTGCGATAATTTCGCTACTCTTTGGGACCATCTTGAAGAGATACTATAATGAATCCGAAATAAAAAAAAGTTCCGAAATAGTCACAAAAACAATCCTGTAAAAGTTCCGAAATGATCTCGAAAAAGTTCCGAAATGGTCCGGGAAACAATCCTAGATTATCCCAAAAAAGTTCCGAAAATACCTTCGAAAAGTCCCGAAAGCCATCCCGAAAAGATCCGAACCCGCCTAATTGTGCTACAATTAGCTATTTGCTAAATTTTATATTACATAACTTCTACTCCAATAACCTGCTATACTTTTTTATTTTTGTTGAATCCACCTACATAACAAAAAATGTCGCTCAACTCCAAAACAACTTCAAATTCCATTTTCATTTAATAGCTTTTGCGCTCTTTGCTTCAAAGTGGCCTTCTTGTCAATGTCGAAGTTGGCCGTTAAGTTTCATGTTTTTTGGGTGAAATTTAAGTGATTTTCAATCATTTTTCCTACTGGGTACATACAGGGCATGTAAGGAAGCACCAGCTTCTTAAAACAGTAAGTAATAACCTCTGAAAAGTGTATATTAAATTCAAATAAATAATATTATAAAAGAGAAGTGCATATTGAAGGAAGAAATTATAAGCGAATTTGTATTTCCACTTTTCCTTTTCTATACCCTCCATCTGCCTTAAATGAGCTACAAAGCACCTAAGCAACGCTCAAACAGACTTAAGTATATGCTTACATACATACAAACATACACAGATAACACAATAAAAAAGGAAACAAAAACTGTGTCAAAGTAAAATGAAAAAACCAACTTTTCAGGCAGACAAACAGGCCCGTGACATTTCGAAAGACAAAAAGGACATGAAACGAACATCTCCCAATACAGGAAGACGTATACTCTCATGACAGGTGTGTCGTACTGAATTTCTTTTTTCCTCATTCAAGTGACAAATAATGTAAGCAGCAATGACTTACTCGACATTATTACAAACTTTTTCAACGACGCCAAATTGCAACTGTCAATAAGTGTTTCTGCAGTGAATAAATATGTGTTCATATATGTATATGTGGATGTCTATATAGACATAAGGATCTCTACATATCTATATATGTATATGTACTTTCGTAAATATGTAAACGCTTCCAAGGAAAATCGTCAGCTGCCGCAGAGTACACAAGTCGTAAGGGACAGACAAAGGGAGCACTCTAGAGCTCACATCGCACACGTGTGAAGGATTGAAAAGGTTTAAGGTCAAATGTTGTAAATAAAAGAAAAAATTTTGAAAACTTTGCAGATGTTAATGCGTTTTGTCCTAAGAATACTTAAAATACTTTACACCTCGCTATAACTGGCAGTTGGCAAGGAGGGAAAACGAGTAAAACATGCTTCAGATCTCATGTTCTATAGCAGGAATCGTCAGCTCATCACACAATTGTGAACAGTCAAATCACACGGTTGTAATGCTCTTTCGTTTAGTTTAAATTATTATTATTATATTTTATTTCATTTTATTTTTTTATTTTTGTTTTATTTTATTTTATTTTATTTTTATACCTATCATGAACGTGAAATGGTATTCTAACTTTTGTCCGATGTTCGTAAGTATGAAAAGAAGAAGAGATAGACCCACCAATAAGTATACCGAAATGATCAGGGAGATGAGCTGAGTTGATTTAGCCATGTCCGTCTGTCTGTTTGTACGCAACCTAGTCCCTCAGTTTTTGAGAGATCTTGATGAAATTTCGTATGAAGTCGCCATTTTGCATAGTAATTATTTAATAATATTTTATTTCATATTTTTTAATTTTCTTCCATTTTATTTTATCCTATGTGATTATATTTTATTTTATTTTTATTTGTTCTATCTTATTTTATTTCTTTTATTTATTTTATCTTATATTGTTTTTTAATTTTCTTTCATTTTATTTTATTCTATTTTATTATATCTTGCTTTATTTTATTTTATTTTGTTTTATTTTATTTTATTTTATTTTATTTTATTTTATTTTTATATTATTTTGTTTTATTCTTTTTTATTTTGTTTAATTTAATTTTTTTATTTTATTTTGTTTTATTTTATTTTATTTAATTTTGTTTTATTTTATTTTATTTTTATTTTATTATAGTTTATTTTATTTTAGTGTATTTTTATTTTATTTATCTCTTTTTTTTATTTTATTTTATGGTATTTTATTTAATTTGATTTGTATTTTATTTTATTTTATTTAATTTTATTTTATTTTATTTTGAATAATTTTTTTTGCGACCTTTTTTCTTTAACTGTGTTTGGAAGCTGGCTTGAGGTCAACTAGTTTTAAATAAAACGCAAGTTTTTTTCTTTTAATTCGATATATTTCGATTACCCACTGTAATCGTCATCAGGAAATTTTTTCAACTGTAACAAAATATAAACACAAAATATAAATATAATAACAATGCACATTCAGTTTTTTAAAAACAAAAATTTTTTCTTTTTTCTCAAAGACATTCACTACATAGATTTATTTGAGTGTCCGCATCAGTTGACGTGGTGTTTTCCACTGGATTTTTGTTTGTCAACAAATGCCTAAACAAGTGTGCAGAGTTCGTATCAATGTCGCTTTTATAGTTGATTCGGTTGTTTGTTGGTGTGTTTATAATATGCAGCATTTCCAACGTAAATCTCTTGGTGTAATGCTGTTCTTGTTGGAGAACGGTCGCTTTGTCGAAGCTCGGTGTGTGGGAGTTTTTGGCACAGTGGGCCATGAGTGCTGTTTTATAGTTGTTATTTTGATGGCAATATTTGTAGTCTGATTTATGTTGTGATAGTCGTGATTTTAATTTTCCTTTGGTTGTCCCCACATATATGCTATCACATGGTTCATTTTCTTTTCCATTACACGGGATTTGGTACACTACGTTACTTTTTTCTAAAGGCGGTATTTTTGTTTTTGTTCTATTACACACAACACAACAAACGTCGAATTTCCCCAAGATGTAAAAATGCTTTTGTCAAAAGGTCCAAAGTTTGCTCTTCCAATTGAAAACAAACAGTTCCCTTTATTTAAATATATAGCGGATGGAGAGGATATCGTACAAACAATCAAAGTCAAAGAGAAACAAGAGGAAGCAAGAACAAAATTCTCTTTACTGATAAAAGAGCATACTACAAGAAATAGGCAAAGTGCAATAGATCGTGCAATAATAGACACAGTGGGACGGACGCGGAAATTTCTGAGCAAAAATGATAATATTCGTATTTTAACTTCTGACAAGGGCAACAAAACGGTAGCAATGGAAATATGTGACTATAATAAGAAAATGGAAGATATATTAAACGACTTGACAATGTATAGGATACAAAGACAGGATCCCACATCTAGACTACAGATCAAAAACTATAGTCTAGTCGATAAAATTTATAAATTAGAGTTAATTTCAAAGATCGAAAGAAACAAACTTACCACAACAACGGCCCTGTCTCCAAGGATTTATGGACTAACAAAATTACACAAGGAAGGAACACCACTTAGGCCAATATGCTCAGCCACCGGATCACCAGCACATAACCTATGTAAATATGTAGCAGACATTTTGAAAAATATAACGGCTAATTCGGCATACAACGTTAAAAATACCCAGGAATTTAAAAACAAAATCAATAACACCTATATTTTTGACGATGAAAAAATAGTATCTTTTGACGTAGTATCTCTTTTTCCCAGTATTCCAACACAATTAGCACTGGACATTATAAAAGATAAATGGACGACAATAGAGAAACACACAAATATACCAAAGACACTGTTCATGGAAATACTTAAGTTTTGCATAGAAGAGAACAGATATTTTAAATTCAACGACACAGTATACACCCAGCTAAAAGGATTGCCGATGGGATCACCAACCTCCCCAGTAATAGCCGATATTGTAATGGAAGAATTACTAGACAACACAATTAAAAAGTTAGCGCGTGTACCTAGATTCCTGACAAAATATGTGGACGATCTATTTGCAGTAATACATGAAGAAGATGTACAAAGCACACTTGACACACTAAATTCCTTCAATAAATATATAAACTTTACAACAGAACTTGAGGACGACGGAAAATTACCTTATTTAGACTCAATGGTTATTAAAAGAGGAAATAAACTGAAACTAACGTGGTATAAGAAACCCACATCAAGCGGACGAATCATCAATTTTAACTCAAAGCATCCAAAGACGATGATTATAAATACAGCAATGGGCTGTATACGGCGAATGTTACGGATAACAGATGACACTTACCACACGGAGATCAAGAATGAAATTAAAATATTATTAAAAAGCAATGATTTTCCCAACAATATTATTAAAACCCTGTTAAGAAGATATGAAATTGAAACTAATCAAGATAAATCAAAAACCACAAAAATATTCAAGTCAGTAGCTTATGTACCAAAGTTGTCAGAGCGCTTAGTAAAATCAGATTGTTACAACACAGAAGAGATAACAATAGCCCATAAACCAATTAATACGCTAAAACATATGTTTAATAGAACAAAAACAAAAATACCGCCTTTAGAAAAAAGTAACGTAGTGTACCAAATCCCATGCAATGGAAAAGAAAATGAACCATGTGATAGCATATATGTGGGGACAACCAAAGGAAAATTAAAATCACGACTATCACAACATAAATCAGACTACAAATATTGCCATCAAAATAACAACTATAAAACAGCACTCATGGCCCACTGTTCCAAAAACTCCCACACACCGAGCTTCGACAAAGCGACCGTTCTCCAACAAGAACAGCATTACAGCAAGAGATTTACGTTGGAAATGCTGCATATTATAAACACACCAACGAACAACCGAATCAACTATAAAAGCGACATTGATACGAACTCTGCACACTTGTTTAGGCATTTGTTGACAAACAAAAATCCAGTGGAAAACACCACGTCAACTGATGCGGACACTCAAATAAATGTATGTAGTGAATGTCTTTGAGAAAAAAGAAAAAATTTTTGTTTTTAAAAAACTGAATGTGAATTGTTATTATATTTATATTTTGTGTTTATATTTTGTTACAGTTGAAAAAATTTCCTGATGACGATTACAGTGGGTAATCGAAATATATCGAATTAAAAGAAAAAAACTTGCGTTTTATTTAAAACTAGTTGACCTCAAGCCAGCTTCCAAACACAGTTATTTTATTTTGTTTTATTTTATTTTATTATATTTATTTTATTTTATTTTATTTTATTTTATTTTATTTTATTTTATTTTATTATATTTTATTTTATTTTGTTTATTCTATTTTATTTTATTATATTTTATTTTATTTAATTAGTTTTTTATTTTTATTTATTTTATCTTATATTATTTTTTAAGTTTCTTTCATTTTATTTTATTTATCTCATTTTTTCATTTTATTTTATGGTATTTTATTTAATTTAATTTGTATTTTATTTTATTTTATTATATTTATTTTATTTTATTTTATTTTAATTTTATTATATTTTATTTTATTTTATTATATTTTATTTTATTATATTTATTTTATTTTATTATATTTTATTTTATTTTGTTTATTCTATTTTATTTTATTATATTTTATTTTATTTAATTAGTTTTTTATTTTTATTTATTTTATATTATATTATTTTTTAATTTTCTTTCATTTTATTTTATTCTGTTTTATTATATTTTATTTTACTTTGTTTTATTTTATTTTATTTTATTTTATTGTATTTTTATTTTATTATATTTTATTTTATTTTTTTTGTTTAGTTTTATTTTTCTAATTTTATTTAATTTTTTTTTATTTTATTTTATTTTTATTTTATAATATTTTATTTTATTAAATTTTTTTTATTTTATTTTATCTATATTTTTTAATTTAATTTTATGTTATTTTATTTTATTTAATTTTTTTTAATTTTATTTTATTTTATTTTATTTGATTTCATTTTGTTTTATTTTATTTGATTTCATTTTATTTTGTTTTATTTTATTTTTATTTTATAATATTTTATTTTATTTTTTTTTATTTTATTTTATCTAATTTTTTTAATTTTATTTTATGTTATTTTATTTTATTTTGTGTTATTTTATTTTATTTTATTGAGAGTTAAAGCAGTCAAAAATGTTGCAAACTAACAAACAAAAAATTAAATGACATATCCCCTAAAAAAGCAAGAGATCCCGGAATTGGTCTAGTTAATGGTTACCAACACGACCCTTTCAGCCTTGAAATAAGAGATTCCTCCGAAAATTTCGCGACATGGGGCCAGTCGATACTTTTGATTGTACGCAGTGGATCCAAACACTAGGCAGTGAAGTGACAATACTTTTTTAATCACGTTACCGGCTACTGTTTATTAATTAACCCTCGTATACTCCAAAAGTTATTAAAAAATCAAATCACAGTTCAGCTGATCGCTGTGCTCAGATATTTATTCGTTTTATTACTAAACTAATTGACTTTTAGCAAATTAGTGAATTTTATCGGCAACTTTTAATGAGTTCCAAACCTACGCGATTCATATCTTGTTGTTTTTCTTTTCTTTTTGTATCATTAAAATTTGCAAAGTTAATTGCTTGGGTTGAAAGTCTACAATTTTATTGATTTAGTTAGCTAACGAAATCAATTTTATATGCGCTTAATTGGATGAAAATTTTAGCTTAGCCAAGTCCATGAAACGCGCTCAATAAAATTGAAAATTGCTCGAATGCGGACCGATTACTTTGGTTAGATACATTTTAGTACAAATTCTGCTCGCAAATTGGCAATAAAATTTTCAATTGCAAAATGTACTTGCTTGTTATCAGCGACGAAGCAATCTTTAGCAAAATAAAACAAAATAAATGTACGCCCTCTCTCGCTCTGCCAACAACCTGGTATATATGACTGTACACTTTATATTATAGCTTTGGCAATCTTGTCACAAATTTGCACTTCTGTAATGTGCTTTTTATGGTTATCACAAGGCTCATATTCGTTGTTGTTGGTGCAAGCAATTTACAACACAAATATTGTACAAAAGGAGTGCAGATAGAACGTGGAAAAAATATGGAAAGATCGCTAGCACAAAGAAAAAAGCAAAAGAAAATGAAAAATTAAGATATCTAATTTCGAGTGAAGAAGCGCATAATATACTCAGCTGCGCATCTGATATGACATGTTTTTCATATTGTATTGTTCATCATACGAAAAACTTTGTCATATCTTCCATGCGGCAGTATAGCATTTTGAGATACAGTAAGGTAGCAGGATAGGTTAGAATAACGGTACCGCTGGCATTTTATATCGTTTAGCACTTCCTCACTACTTGCACCAGATATATTTTGTTTTACTCAACCAAAATAATTGTTTTTGTTAACTTCAGCACCAAGGACTCAAACCAAACCCGCTTCAAACCGATTCATTGACATTTTGACTTTTTTAAATGATTTACTTCATTTTGTGGACACATATTTTCTTCTATAAGTTGGTACTCTGGGTAATTTTTATTGAAGATTGTAAAGCTAGGTTACAAAGACGCGTTCTCAGCATAAAAAATCTGAAATAGGAGATTTAATTTTTTAATTCTGTGCAGAGCTATTTGCATAGGTTTATCTTTTTAAATCGCGGCGGAAAGCCGCTCATTCGTTTTTGTTTATACCTATTTACAGGAATAAAAAAAAATTATTTTCGATTTTCGAATTCTTGATATCAAGCTCAAAACGCGATAAAGCAATGTTTTCTAAAATATTGGCAAGAGACTTAACGAGTTACAGAAATTTTATCCCAACATAGCATGAACAATATTTATTATTGCATGGGAGAAAATCCATGTCCGCAGGGAAAAAATTCTAAAAAATCAGACCACTTTAATTTTGTGTCTAAGTGATAAACTTAATACATTTTTTTTGTTCAGAAACATGTATTTGTTTTCTTATTTTACAATCTAAGCCGGAACCATACCGAAACCGAAATAAATGTTAAAGAACGCTTCGGGAACCTAAACCCAAAACATATTACAAGCCCGAAACCGGCATGTTATTTCAATCGGTTTAACACCTTGCTCAGAACTGGTCTGTACAATCGTCCCTGAACATTTTTCGAAACTTTTTGCTGTATCAAAACATTCAGGATCCTGGCTAGAAGGCTTTAAATCGGTCAGTAACCACGCCTCCATGTGCATTAAACTTTTGCCGAATGAAACTTCAAATTTTTATTAAAAAAAAGGAATTTATTTTATTTTATTAATAACTGGCTAAGTGCTAACAAAAACAATGGTTGTTATAATCCATATGGCTGAACTACGGATAAAACGCCTCCCAATACAAATCTCCCCGAATACTATTAAATCTTCGCCTTGTCTTTATGCAGTAACAACAACAACAGCGGCTAAGAATAAACAATTTCTTACTCTGTGTGCTAGTTACAGCTGAGTATAATTAACGAAGCAACTAGAAAATAATCGAAGCAATCAGGCAAGGTAAGAAGAAAAAGGATATGAGATAAAATAGCAAGCTTGTTATAATGTGGCAAAATAGACACGAACACAGAAGAAGTTGGACAACAAATTCCTTTGCAACCCAACGTTTGGACAACACTTTGGCTTCAGTTTACACGTATGCGTAACAATTTCCTTTCTCACGTAATGTTGGTCGTAATCGAAAAGGACACGAATAGCTTTTTGAGATTTTGATAAAAAATAAAAATAGTAATTTGGCTAGAAATATTTATCTACGAAGAGATTTAGCCAAGCTACTCTTAATGTTCCAAAATGACTGAACCCGGAGTAAAATTTGAGTTGATTTCATAGATCATTTGAGCAATAGGTTTAGTTGTCACGTAACCCCTCATATGTGGCACATTTTTTGAATGGGTCAAAATTCTCTTGGGTTAGGTACTAGTTTAAGCTATTGCCATATCCAGTTCGAAGTTTTCCCAGAATAAAGGCGTTCTCCCTGGTAGGATACGTTTCACTTCTGTAATAGGTGGTTATCAAGATACAGTAACAGCATTCACGTGATGGGTGTTGAGTGACATAGGAGTATTAGTATTATATTTTTACAAAGCCACGCTATTACGAAAAGAAGACAAAAGATTCTAGGCATGAACAAGGCACATTTACCCTTTTGACCCGAACCTTTCGGTTGCAGTGCCCTACCACAATTTATAATCTATCGCTTACCCAAAATAATTTTGAATATTCAGCCACTTAACCAAGTAAAACTCGAAAAGAGCCACTGATCTAACATTTGCCACTCTTACTTGATTTTATGAATACTCGCTCTTCCTGCTTTTTCTATTGATATTTCCCCGTTTAAACCGCTTAAATAACAACATACTTACCTACTAGAATTACTTGGTTTTATGCTTTTGTTTACTCTTACATTTATGTTCTTCAAAAGCACCGAGTGACTAACAAAGTAGTCAAGAGCAATTATAATGCTCGTTTTTACTAATGCCTTCTTCGTTAGTTGGCGCAAATTGCTCAAGCAATCTCTGTACAAAGCTGAAGTACTCGAAATGGTCAATGATGCTGGTGGTGGCAGCTGTGGTTGAGTAACGGCACTTCTCAAATCGTATTAAATTTTATTGGATGATAAAATATCATTGCGGTCAGCGACTAGCTTACGTCATACACGCATACACACAAACAAAAGAAAAAGTTTACAATTTTGAAAATCTACAATGAAACGTAAGAAAAACAAAAACTTAAAAAGAAACTAAAAAGAAAAGAAGTTTTTGCAATCAGCTTTTACCGCTTTTCATTGTTGGAAAATTTTGGTTCTATAACATTTTATTAAATTCAATTTCACTTGAATATATTTCATGTATATGTATGTATGTGTATCCTTCAGTGAAACCAACCAGTTCTAAACAACCACAAAACTTGTAAAAGGCTTAGTGAATGAGTAAAAACCAGAATTCAAAGGGCTGCGAGCATAGAAGTTATGTACTTGACTCAAGTTGGATGTGTCGTGGGTTCCAAGGACTAGTGTGGGGCGCATCAAGATTTCAACAAGTAAGGAAGTCTAACTTTGGTTGAAACTGAACATTATTTGTTTATTTGAATGATAAGTTTTTGAATTTACAATTTTTACAGACTATGATAATCATTAAGAGAAAAAAGATCTTAAACTGCTAATTAGATTTAAATGCGGGCAAGTGAAATCATTGCCTGTGGAGCCGAAAAACAAGTTCAGATCACTACGTGCCCTAGAAAAAGGAGCATTTACAGCATAGTTAGTCCTGGAAAACCCAATTTTCAATATAGAATGCACCTTCTACTTTCCAGTGTACTAAGTTCAATCAACAGACATCTAGATTGGTAAGATGGTAAAGGATCAATAAAATTGAACGACCGGAGAGCAAAACTTATAAAAATTGTCTAAACTCTTTCCAGACGTTTTGAGGACTCAATTAGTAGGGTCTCGAAATTACCGCGGCATACTCTAGTATCGATCTGACAAAAGCGCAACATAATGACTTGAGAGTCTTAGGGTTAGTGAATGCCGAACAATTTCTGCGTATAAACGCCAGCATTGCATAAGATCGAGTTATGACATAGTTTACTTGGTTAGAGACACTAAACCTATGGTCGAAAAACACATCTAAATCTTTAATTTCCTTAACACCTTCTAAGTCACAACCATCCATGATATATGAAGTACGTAGAGTATTAGCATATTTTGAAAATATTACGTGAAAACACTTTTTTAAGTTCAACGTCTGCCGATTTAAACGACACCAGTTTACAACATTAAGAAGGTCTGATTGCAGCCGTTCAAAGTCACGAGAACTCTTTATGACAGCGAATATTTTCAAATCATCAGCACAACAGCTATTCCGCAAAAGAAAATCATAAACCAGTATCGTTTATGAATAGTATGAAAAGAAGAGGCCCAATAATACTTCCCTGCGGGGCACCTGAAGATGCAATAAATGGACGAGATGTGGCAAGGAATGAAACCCCAACAGAAGTATTTGGTGGGACACCTTGTGAAATGCCTTCAAAAGAAGTCGGTGTAGATTGTATCAACTTGCGATCTGTACTGGAAAGGGGAAATGCAGTATTCACTGAATATAGATAACTTGCTAATAGTAGACCGATTTGGGGCGAACCCATGCTGATTGATATTAATGAGGCTCATGACCACAAAATACAATTTATCATTAACTATAATCTCGAATAGTTTAGGCACAGACTAGAGTTTCGAAATCGGCCTATAATTGCGAACAACAATTTTTTACCAGCTTTAAATATTATGGAGTGACTGATGTCAGCTTCCAGAGATACACAAAGGTTCCAGTGGCCAGTGAATTGTTGAAAATAACTGTAAGAGGATCAGCCAAACACAGGCAGTTGTTTAACAAAAAAGCGGAAAGTCCATCCGAATCCGTCTTAGTTGACGATTTCAGCTTCCCAAAGAGTGATCTATTATTATACGCCACTTTACGGAGGTCTATCGTTTTACTTTAAAATAAAGAAAAGGCAGTAGAGATATAAGGGCTTTTCATTTTTGTTACAAATATGCTGTATACCACCTTGGGCCATTGCCTTCAAAAATAGCTGAATTTTTATACTGTAAGGCCCCAACTTCCACAAAATTTATTTTCCGGTCGAGTTTTGCTTTAAAAGCTCACAATGTGTGCCAAATCTAGTGGACATATTACATGTAGGCTTTTAAATATTAGAAACACATTTCCAGAACTAGAGTACAGAAGTGGGCTTGTGACTCGAGCCATTTCCCCCATTTAAACAACAAACAGTTTTTGTTACAAAATCAAATTTTTCACAAAATTTCGTTACGAAAAACTAACTTTTTGTTGGCATGGCATCAATATGACCTTTGTTGAATAGTCCACTTTAAAAAGCAGGGCCATTCCCATTTTCGCATTTTTTTTTTTCATGTACAATTTGAAAATGAAATAGATTTGATATAAAGTAATTTTTCGCAGAGCTATTTCCTATATATATCCGCCTATCAGCCTTTTAGAACCTTTTCATTTTAGTAATTGCGAATCTATAGTACTTTTAAATAAAGGGTGTTTTTTTAGGGGTATAGAACTTCGAATTGAAATAAAACACAAGAAAATCGTTTTAAGGTCCATCAATTTGGCTTTATTGGAAGGATAATTTTATGCCATTAATGTTTAAATATGATTTCGGGCATGTGGCCGCCGCGGCTGGCTCGAATAAAGCCAATTCTACAGGTCCAATTTTCAACCACTTTTTCGAGCATATGGGGCCGTATGTCGGCAATAACGCCACGAATGTTGGCTTCCAATTCCCCTAACGTTTCTGGTTTGTTGGTGTAGACGAGCGACTTCACATATCCCCAAAGAAAATAATTTAATGGTGTCAAATCACACGACCTTGGTGGCCAATTGACAGGTCCATTCCGCGAAATTATGCGCTCATCGAATGTTTCCTTCAATAAATCGATTGTGACGTGCGCTGTGTGGCATGTAGCGCCGTCTTGTTGGAACCACAACTCATCCACATTCATGCCATCCAATTCGGGAACAAAATAGTCGGTTATCATGGCTCTATACCGGTCTCCATTAACGGTAGCTGCCTCTCCATGGCCCAATGACTCCACCAGCCCATAGAGCACACCAAACAGTCAGTTTTTGTGGATGTAATGGCGTTTCAAGGGTCTCTTGTGGATTCTCTTCACTCCAAATGCGGCAATTTTGCTTGTTGACGTAGCCATTCAACCAAAAATGAGCCTCATCACTGAACAAAATTTTGCGATGAAAATCAGCATCGAAATCAATCTCATTTTCGGCCCATACACCAAAATCACGACGCATTGCATGGTCTCGCGGCTTTAATTCTTGCACAAGCTGGATCTTGTAAGGTCGCAAGCCAAGATCTTTGCGCAAAATCTTCCATAAAGTTGATGGACAAAGCTCCAATTGCTGTGCACGGTGGCGAATCGATTCATTCGGGTCCTCTTCAACACTTTGCTCTACAGCGGCAATTGTTTCTTCGGTGCGCACTGTTCGACGTCTCTGCGGATGCGTATTATCACATAGAGTAAACGTAGTGCGAAAACGATCCATGGTTAACCGAATTAACTGCTCTGATGGACGATTATGTCGACCATAAAATGGACGGAGCTCACGGTAAACTTCGCGAACTGAACCATTATTTTCGAAATAAATTTGCACGATTTGCAAGCGTTGTTCTTTTGTCAACCTGTTCATGATGAAATGGCAAACCCAACTGAACATAAATGACATTAGAGTTGCCAGATTTGACCACAAAATGCCAGTTTTATCTCTATTCGAAAAACAAACCTGTAAAAAAACACCCTGTACAAAAACCTTATGTTTATAATGAAAAGAATAATGCCAGCGTCATTTATAGAGTATTCGTTGTCAACAAAACCACTGACGAAAATTTAATAATGAGTCTTAAAACTTGTGTACAACCAAGAATCCAAATTAAATTTAGTATTAAATTCGAATACACTTGCGTATTTTTAAATGAATTGAGTTTATGCTTTTATTCACCAACAACAATATTTTTTATATCTTTCAATGTTATTGTGACTAGAAAGTTTTCAACTGGCAAACTATTTTGCTTGAATGAACATCGTAGAGCTGTAAATGAAAAGTAAACAATTCGCATGGATTGATACGATGTAATACATAAAAGTGTAGGAGACCGAGAGTTGAGTTCGAGTTGGCTCGTCAGACACATATCTAGATATGCACGTGTATGAGTGGTACACTCATTAATCTAAGGGAAAATATTTAAAAGGTTAAAATTTCATTATTATGTGTGTAGGAACATACACTTTGAACGGAAAGGTAACTCGGTCTGGACAAATCTACTAATCGACGTACTGAACAACAATATAAAATAGTAGGTTTGTTTTTAAAAATATTGTAAGCAATGAACATAAAAAAGGAGAAATTGATTGAGAGAGTTTAGTTTTTTCACGAACATTGAAATATAAAAACGTTGTTTCACATCATGATTCAATCACTAGAAGGTGAGCTCTCTAGTGGCAGATTTTGACAATTGCAGCCATCTTGCTCCCTGAAAAATTGACATTCACATTCTGGGTTGCCTTTTCAGGGAAATTCTGTAAAAATAATAGTATTAAACAAAAATTTTCAAATCGGTTGGTTATTAGAAAATTTATTAATTTAGTACAATATAAATATTAATTACTATTAATGTGCACTATTATTTAAATCGTCAGAGTGATTCTTCATCTCAAGGCTTTCCAGTTGAGTTGACAAAACTAGCTAGCAGCTTTTTTTTGAATGTAGTTCTTGCATATTGCGGATCTAATCGTATACGTTTAAGGCCTAAGACATTCCGGTATGTAACCATGCTTGTCTTCAAGTTCTGGCCCTGCATACGTACGAGTACATACTAAGCTGTTCCTTACGTGATATGAAGTCTGTTGTTTTTGACAAAACTAAACTTACATTCTCTGTGTTGGATAATCAGTTCTGGCGCAACTTATGTATAAATATTTTCAGTCATCCTCTGTTCCAAGTGTGCATGAATAAATAGAAGCCAATCTTTACTCATTGAAACTTATCACTTTACAATTCACTTGTTGGACTATGTTCGATTGTCTCTTGCCATTGTCAGTTGTCATTATTATTAAAAAAAACGTCGATAAGAAGCATGAATGTGCAATGTTTCCCAGTTTGAATTGATAAGTTTACTATATAAACCATTGAATGTTTTATGTTTGACGAAAATCGCGGGTACCTTGCTTACACCGACACCGCAATATTTTTCAATCCTTGTTACCCGTATGAGCCGAAATGTACTGATTCTTTCATAAAAATCTAACTTTTAAACTCGTTTTACCAACATTTTCATTTTAGAATTAACGATTTACACAGCGATGGTATGGGATGATATGTTTTGATGTTGTTTTAGTTTACTTTTCAAAATTTATTACTACGAATTTCCTACTTTTTTGATTTTTCTACTACCATGCTCGACAAATGAAAAAATTAGTCCTACTTTTCTTTCGTTCGCTAAATAAACCCGAACAAATTTTAGAAAATGGGAGTGTCAAAACTAAACGTCAGTAAGAAAGCTATCCTTCTAGTGATTGAATCAATGTTTCACATATAAATGTAAAACATATTGAATTTTTGCGAATAAATCATTATAAAATAAATAATTAAAATATATGTACAACTACAATTCTACATGTATATAATATTATTTCCTGGTAAAGGAAATTCTTTGAAGTAAACGTCTCAGATCACCTTCTCACTTTAGTCGAAGCAGAGAGAGAGCTTAAAAGCATATATGTAATACTTCTATATTGCGGGTTCAATATTCCGGCAATGCGTTTCCAATTCGAAATCAAAAGAGGACAGCCTACATCATATTTTGAGCTTGTATGTAGTAGTATATGTGAATATTTGTGACGCAAAAATAAACAATTATTACACGAGCGGCTGAAGCCTATATGAACCGGCCCCTTGCATGGAATCTTCGAAATCCGTTTTGCTTTACAGAGTACCTCCTAAACTGCTAATATCTTTATGTAAGGCGCCGCAAAATCGCATCCAAGCAATTACTTCTTTGTAAAAAGATTTATTTCAATTCTTCAAAATCTATTTTCTATATTTCTGCACTCTGATATTGGGAATGTACTATGTGCTTTCCAGCAATATAGAAGTATTACATACGACGTCGTAAATGCTTAAAAGCTATCAAATGTAAAAACCAACAAAAGCTTGAAACACCACGAATAACCGCCCGGCGCTGTCATTTCTCAAATTACGTCCAACTATTAAACACAATAAAAACGGGAGCGAAATTTTTTGACATTTTTATTTTCTTACATTATTGATTTTTGATTAGAGTGGCCATATGAAAGAAAAAAAAAGACGAAGATAATGAAGACTCTATACGTTTACTTTTGTGGAGCTAGGAAATAATCTTGCAAAACTTTATTTTAATGCGGAGACTTGTGTATATGCATTTTCAAGAGCACACAACTTAAATATTTTTTTGTGGAAATTTTAGGTAATTCTTTCCATCCTACGTCAACTGCTTAAACGCTTCCAAAAATGTCAGGAGTGGTGTCAAAAGACGCGTCTCGGTTCCAGGAATCATAACCCAATGGGCTAAAAGTTATATTATCAATTATAAAAAAAAAAGTGTACCAAAAAAACTTTAGCAAAATTTTGTTGTGACCATTTCCCTGTAAAAACTAATTAAGTCATTCATTAAACATTTACATAATTTAATTAAATTTGTTTTCAAAGGAATTTATTAACTAATTCGATAAATATTTAGCTAGAATGGAATTTATTTTGTTATTGAAGAAGTAATTAAAGTTCCGCAGATCCTACAAAAAAGTAAACAATTACCATGTTACCACTCCATTTATATTTTGTAATAATCCCGACGTCCATATGCGTTTAATAGCACCAACACAAAGTAAAAAAGAGTGGTACATCCCAGCTTACCAAAGCCGGAGCGCTTCGAAATAATGATCCAAAAAGAGTACGTAATTTGACCTTTTTTGGAGTGTTTTTTAGTAAACATCAAAAATACCACTTTTTTATGAAGATTTACGGAGCTGTGGAAGAAGAAATGAATTTTGTAGAGCGGATGAACTGCAAGGCTCAGTTTTATGAACGATTTAGAGCATTTTGTGATCCTTTTTGTTGTACGCGTAAAAATAATTGTGAGACAATAAACGTTGGAAAGGGAAAAGGAGCATATGTTTTAGAGCATTTTCTGAGGTTTTTTTTTTTTTACCTAATGGAACGTAAAGTGCCTTTTCTCCTGAATGTTTATCAATAGTCAAAAGTTGGAAGTGAACTAAAGTGCATTTAAAATAAAATAAAGTCTATTATAGAAATCACATAGTAAAACTTTCAAAGTTAACACAATGTTTTGAAGGCAATTTTTTAAACTTTGATAAACTTTCCTGAACTTTTTGCAAACTTTGAAAATTTTATTTATGTGGTTTCTATAAAAGATTTTGCTTTATTTTAAATGAAAATTATTAAAAACACAAATTAATATATTTTACGAGTAAAACTATTTCCAATTTTGTTTCTATTATTCCTGCCACTACTGTATGTATGTTCTATATAGCATTTTAATGAATCGAATATAGTTTTTGATTGAATGAAGTGATAATTTTATATATTTAGTTATACAAATATTTTACTTAAAAATATAATAAAGAACTAATAGAATTACATATGTTTTCAATATAAAATAAATAATACTATATAAACCATTAGAAGGTGAACTTTCTTCTGATTAGTTAAATACAGATATGAGTATTAAAAACCTAAAAGAATCTTAGCAAAAGAGTAAAAAAAAGGAAAAAAATTTGGCTAATCAAAAACAGCTTCAGAAAAGCGTCAATAAAATGCTCCAAAAAGAGTCCAAAAAGGCTCCGAAGCTCATTAAAAAAGAGCCAGAAAACGCTCCAAATTCATCGGATTCGGACTCATTTCGGACTCATTTCTATGACTCCTTTTGGGGTGCCCGCGTAGAACGATTTTTCGCTCCATTTGGGCTCCGAAAAGAGCTCATTCCGGAGGGTAAAGCTCCGAGAAATGTGCGTTTTATGGCTCCGAAAGGAGTCTTTTTTCCTACTTTTGGTTAGCTGGGATGTGAAATGGAAAATGAGGCACACATATTTAATTGCGCAAACATACCAAATAATCGTATAATAATGCAATATTTTGCATTACAAATGTGCAGAATATCTTTCTGCATTGCCTGCTTACGGTCGCCTTTCAAAAAAATAACCGTTAGCCCATCCTACGGCAGCTTCCCGGGACGCAGTACTTCTTCGCAGAACATCTTTACAATTTCTAAATGAGTAATAGTATCACTTTCTCCACCGGATTATGATTCCCGGAACCGTGAAGCGTGTTTTTACACCCCTCGCGACATTTTTCAATTTTATATTACCCAAATAAATCTATCGTCGCAAAATGCCGTCGGTCGAATATTCGGCTTGATTTTGATTGTGTTCAATTTCATGTAATTAAACAGTTTCTATTTTGACAAGGCGATGTTCGCAGCGTTTTCTTATTGTGTTTCAAGCTTAATGTAGCTGACATATGTTATAGATATCGCCGCATAACAGGCACCACGTCGATTTGGGTATGAGATTCGACTCCAATTCCGGTAGGTAACTTTAATGATGAATGACCAGCCGCATATTTCATAGTACAAATATTAAGCGCAAACGCAGATGCAGATAACAAAAAACACGGCTATTGTACAACAGGATCATCTTAACATTTTTGGGTAGCATTTTCACTCGAAATGTACAAGTGGTGTCAATTAAAATATGTAATACTGGAAGTTCTGAAATTGTCAGGGATTAGGGCATTCTTCCATTATATATTTTATCAACATCCCTTATAGTATTTCCTGTTCGCAAGGTATTAGTAAATCAAATCAAGCAAACAGTCTGGAAAATTATTTTGAATTATACCTAGGCAAACGCAATGCAATTTAAAATTACTTATTACTTTTAAAAATTTGAAAAGGAAAATAATTATTCAAAAAGGAAAAAATAGGTATATTTGGAAGAAGGTAAAAAAGGCAAAATAAAATGTATATAGGCATCAAGTGAAGCTAATTCGTGGTCATTTTCAATAAAAATCACCATATCTGTTACCAAAAAAAAAGGCTTTTCCATTAAATTCTATCCCTGGTCATAAGACATACCTTCACTGTTCTTGTAGGGAGGCAGCATCTTCAATAAAATCTACTGAAGTGGCGATGGAATACGGTCATAAGATAAGACATTTGTTTATGCTATATTCAGTTCCATAAAAATCTTAGTAAAAGCCTGTATGCATCCCTCCTTTATTTGCTTCGCATCTTTATCCTCTCTTTTGCTTTTCTTATTGTTGCTAAATATTATTTTCTCACTATAAAGTAAAGACAGAAGCTCTGACAAGTTGATAGAAAATAATAAGTGGCATTATTTATTAAGCTTGAAGCTCAAGACAAATACAAAGGATATGCAAACAAAGTGAATGGGTGGAACAACAAAGCACGAAAACTAAACTAGAAAATCGTTCCGAACAATACTTTATATGCATAAATACAAAGCTACAGTTAAAGAAATATCCAAACACATATATAAATATGCTGCAGAGAAATAACAAGTTAGTCAGAAAAAAACTTATTTTCTATTAAACCTTTTTTTTGTTTTTATACCGAAAGTTGCAATTTATATTCAGAAAATTACAATTTAATTTCAACCTGCTTGGATTTACATTAAATGCAAATTATAAAAAATATTTGAACGAATTTCTGAACTTGAGCTGCTACTTCGCCAGCGCCTTATCCGACTGGGTGATATTTCATGCGGCTGTTTATATTGAATTGAAGTGGAACCTGTCCTCAACTATGAATTTGCTAAGCTCCCTAGTAATTGATATCCAACCACATGAAATAGGTGAAGAGGAGCGCATCCTCCCGAGAAGAGGTCCATAAAGCTAGCAGAGCAAAGTCAGCAGAACAAAAAACTAACTTATGGAAAATTAGGTGCTAATTAAGTGTCCTAATCCCAAAAAAAGTGCTCTTCTATTTTCTCCAAAAAATGATGTTCTGCTAGCTTTAGGCTAAACCTAGCAGAGCAGTATACGTAAACAATCAAAAGAGACCAATGCATCAACAGTTGTTATGCAGAAATTTAGTGCTCAGTAAAGTGCTCCAGAAAACCCCTAGCCCAAAAAATAGCTCCCCTTTTTAAAAAAAAAAGTTGATGTTCTGCTAGGTTTAGGCTACACCTAGCGGAGCAGTATACGTAAACAGTCAAAAGAGACGAATACATCAAAAGTTGTTATGCAGAAAAAGAACCTAGCAGAACATCAAATTTTTTTTTTAAAAAGGGGAGCTATTTTTTTGGGGTTGGGTTTTTCTGGAGCACTTTATTGAGCACCAAATTTCTGCATAACAACTTTTGATGCATTCGTCTCTTTTGATTATTTACGTATACTGCTCTGCTAGGTTTAGCCTAAAGCTAGGAAACCATCATTTTTTGGAGAAAATAGAAGAGCACTTTTTTTGGGATTAGGGCACTTAATTAGCACCTAATTTTCCATAAGTTAATTTTTTGTTCTGCTGACATTGCTCTGCTAGCGTTATGGACCTCCCGAGGAGAATAGAGTCATACTAGCACAACTTCGATTTGGATATTGTGATAGGTTAAACTCTTACTTATTCAGAATCATGAAATCATGTCCCCTCAAGATACTAAATATCTCTTTAACTGTTCAATTTAATCTACTCTTCTAACAGCAATATCACTCTGGTCTAACCCTGTTGTTTAGAGCTTGATGACGAATCTCATAGTAATCGTGCCTATTAGTCAGGGCGAAGCACTGTTAAAAACAACGGCCTTTATTAGTGCAAAAATTACGAAGTTTCCAGGGACTTCCAAGTTCGTGTTGCCATGACTTGGGACCAATGATCTTAAATTTCATATTTAAGTCTATGTAACTAGGATCAGAAAAATACAATTGATTGATCGCCTTCCAGTACGAGTTGCGTTTGTTTTAGTATAAAATATACCTAAGTGTGATGCCTCTAGATCATATATGACTCTAGAACAGTCGAACCACGTTTACTGTATAAGCTTCACATCGTATGCGCCTCGAACCATGTTTAGGACAGTTTGGCCGAAGAAAATTTACTGCGGTTTATCTGAGAAACTATTCATTTCGACGTTGGCCATTTACTAGGGTTGTGAAAAAATAAACGATTTTTACTTGAATATATTTTTTTTTTAATAATCGATTTTGTTAATTGTAAACCGCGATCGATTGTAAGAAGTACACATTTGTTTTCGGTTTTGTGTGAATAGTGTAATCTGTGCAATGGCTGAAAAGATGGGTAAAACTATGTTCACACTACAGCTGAAAACACAATAATTTATTTTAAATTTATAATTGAAGCTCACAGCCCTACCGTATACATTGTGAAAGCGCCTACAACCATCAACTTCAAAGTAGAGGTGGTGGTAACCTCTACTTTACTTTTTTGATACAAATTAATTTAATTGATAAATTTAAATTAAAGTTGTTTCACAAAAATGTGAATAGCGATCACTAAATAGAAAGAATAATTAAAAAAGAACCAAGCCGGAAACATACGCAGGAAACAGCTGACTTTTTGACATTTGTCAAGCGTTGCCGTGTGTACATTGTTGCCCCGAACACTTTGTGGGAGTTGCCACACTTTAAAGGCGCTCAGCGAATTGAAAACAACTGTATACTATACAACTTAAATACTGACATTCACTCAATGAAATCGCAAATGAATATAAAATATGAATTTGTGCACCACTAAACAATAAACAAAATACTCACATTTATTCATTTCTAATTTTTGCAGTCCACAGTCACCGAAATATACAACTTTTTCACTAACAAGTCTTAATGAACAACCATGACAGTGCGCGGCGCATGGAGTAAAAGTAATAAATGTAGACATCAACAACGTGGGCCATAGACAAACTGCACATCCATGAAAAATACAAAAATTTTGCATAAACGACAGTGACAGCCGGCAAAACGACCGTCACTTTAGTCACACGCCAACAATAACAAAAGCGTGTATATATGTGCATACAAAGAAACACACAACTTCCAATTATCTTTAGACATCAGCCACCAGGCAAAATTGCAGACAAAAATCAATGCATCCCCACCGTTCCCAGAGCGCTGCACTTCAATATATCTCCAACACACAACCACAGAGCAACATTTGCAAATGATTGCAAATCTATTTCAACATTTTCTAACTAAGGCCCAAAGCTTCACATTCACGTGGAAATACTTTTATGCCTACAAATAAATATTTAAGCCACCCAAACCAAAAAAAAAACCTCCCCGAAGAGGCAAGCACCGCACACTTTTGGCTAAAAATAACAATCAGTCTGTGCCTGAACTCAAAATTTCCAATGAAAAAGTCAAGAAGGCGCTGACCGCATAAATTTCATATTCAAATCGACCAAACCTTATAAAAAAAGTAGTAATGAAAAAAAGCAGTAACAAAGCAACAAAAAATTATCAAAACTAAAGTGAATGAGTATTTTGTTGTATGAATAGTACGTCATATGCAGCATTTGCGGTCGGGTATGTACAGATATATTACTTTGGAGTGTATGGGGTACGCGCGCTAAAATGGGCGTAACAACGCGTAGGGGTGAAGTGGTGCAGCAATAAATTAAGTATTTTAAGACACAGGGCTTATGTAAGGGATCTTTTGCAGGGTTGTCTAAAACAGATGCTCAGGGGTAGGGATTGACTCATTTTTTTTGGGAGCATTTTTGAAAACTGATCTAAATTTTTGGGATTTTTAGGTATACTCAAAAACATATTACAGCGGCCTCCATGGTATAGTGGTATAGGGAACGCCACTACAGCGATATACCTCCTAGGAGATTCAGCCCGACTTGCTCTTCCAATTTTGTTGGGCGCTGCTTTTGATTTGTTGCTACAACATGTAACTCTACCGACTCTGAATGGTATCTGCCAAGGCAGTTGAGTTTTTACTGACAAACTTTTTCGTATGAAAAATACACCGAGGGCCTTTTTTTTCAAATACTTTAATGTACGAAATCGGCAAAAAATATGTAACAAATTATAAGACAAGCTTGATACCCACCAATGCTACTAAGAAGCTTTTCAATGTTCTAAATATACTCAGAGATTATCGACCAATCAATTTTTCCCCAAAAATATTCTTTAACATATTTTGATATTACCCTGCCAAGGATTTTTGACACAGTCAAGCTCTACTGGAGTTCCATTGACATTTGTTACATTAAAAAAGTAGGAAATGGCACATCGAATCGCTCTAGTTTGTATCAGTAGAGCATAGGACCTCTAGTTCTGAAGACAATCTGCATGCATTTCCGATGTGTAGCATGGATAGCACTACCATAACATGGACCACGACCCTGTACGCGTAGTACAATACAACATATCCTGCTTTCAACTAAAAGCTTCAGCAACACTCCCTCGCCATAGTAAGCGTAGCAAAAGGTAAATTTCGGGTGACGCATCGATAAAGATGTTTTAGGTGAACCATTTCCCCCCAAGATGCTATGTAAGCTAAACTATCAGACATCAAAAGAACGAACTAAATTTTCCCCTAACTGTGGGGTAGGAGCACAAAAGAATCATCGAGCGTCAGGAAGCTAACTCTGCAGATTATTTTGTACAGAGTATTCATGATTACACTCCTGCTTAGCAAGGATTAAAGCCAGAGGCCAACCCGGCAGCTAAAACCAATAAACACTTGCAAAGATCGAAAGGTCGACAGCGATTAAATTCAACAAAGGCTGGACTTTTACTACAAGGCGAAGTCGTCTTTTATCTACTACGCTAAGAGGTTTTAAGGGGCGCCTCCTAATGAGATTACAAGCTCCAACACTGAATTCCCCTTACTTTCTGTTCAGTTTCGAGGTTCTTACTATATCAAGTTCGAAGCACTTTCGTTGGTATAACATTAACTATCGGAAAAATATCTTCGTCGACCAATGTTGAAATTTCAAACCACAGAAAATATCAGTTCTTCCTCATAAATCTTATACAGTACGTTTAATAATTCTAGCACATTCGGAACTTACATATTTTAACTAATTCTATTCTATAACATTAATTTCAATATTTTCTCATTCATATACGAGTATATTTGTATTCTAAACTTAAAATTGGGCTAAGTCCGATTTTAATTATTATATATCTGAAACGAGTTGAGATATGGAACTAAATTACAACGCTTATCACATCACTCATTAACCCCTTTCGTAATACCCATATTGTACCAACATATCTTGGGTCTCCCTGGTCCACATTTTGGTCGATAACTTCGAACGGTGTGGTGGAGATATCGAAATAAGAGATATCTGAAATTTTAAGTTAGACTTCTAGTAGTGCAACAGTGAAAGCTGCATTCAATTCTATGAAGCAGTGTTTGAGTGATACTGTTGATTTGTATTTTATTTGCTTAATAATCGTCTCTACTACCAATTTTTCTTGAATAATTGCCAAGTAAAGGGTGTTTTTTAGGGGTATAGAACTTCGAATTGAAATAAAACACAAGAAAATCGTTTTAAGGTCCATCAATTTGGCTTTATTGGAAGGATAATTTTATGCCATTAATGTTTAAATATGATTTCGGGCATGTGGCCGCCGCGGCTGGCTCGAATAAAGCCAATTCTACAGGTCCAATTTTCAACCACTTTTTCGAGCATATGGAGCCGTATGTCGGCAATAACGCCACGAATGTTGGCTTCCAATTCCCCTAACGTTTCTGGTTTGTTGGTGTAGACGAGCGACTTCACATATCCCCAAAGAAAATAATCCAATGGTGTCAAATCACACGACCTTGGTGGCCAATTGACAGGTCCATTCCGCGAAATTATGCGCTCATCGAATGTTTCCTTCAATAAATCGATTGTGACGTGCGCTGTGTGGCATGTAGCGCCGTCTTGTTGGAACCACAACTCATCCACATTCATGCCATCCAATTAGGGAACAAAATAGTCGGTTATCATGGCTCTATACCGGTCTCCATTAACGGTAGCTGCCTCTCCAGCATTATTGCGGAAGAAGTATGGCCCAATGACTCCACCAGCCCATAGAGCACACCAAACAGTCAGTTTTTGTGGATGTAATGGCGTTTCAAGGGTCTCATGTGGATTCTCTTCACTCCAAATGCGGCAATTTTGCTTGTTGACGTAGCCATTCAACCAAAAATGAGCCTCATCACTGAACAAAATTTTGCGATGAAAATCAGCATCGAAATCAATCTCATTTTCGGCCCATACACCAAAATCACGACGCATTGCATGGTCTCGCGGCTTTAATTCTTGCACAAGCTGGATCTTGTAAGGTCGCAAGCCAAGATCTTTGCGCAAAATCTTCCATAAAGTTGATGGACAAAGCTCCAATTGCTGTGCACGGTGGCGAATCGATTCATTCGGGTCCTCTTCAACACTTTGCTCTACAGCGGCAATTGTTTCTTCGGTGCGCACTGTTCGACGTCTCTGCGGATGCGTATTATCACATAGAGTAAACGTAGTGCGAAAACGATCCATGGTTAACCGAATTAATTGCTCTGATGGACGATTATGTCGACCATAAAATGGACGGAGCTCACGGTAAACTTCGCGAACTGAACCATTATTTTCGAAATAAATTTGCACGATTTGCAAGCGTTGTTCTTTTGTCAACCTGTTCATGATGAAATGGCAAACCAAACTGAACATAAATGACATTAGAGTTGCCAGATTTGACCACAAAATGCCAGTTTTATCTCTATTCGAAAAACAAACCTGTAAAAAAAACACCCTTTACATACATCGACCTGTTACAATTTGATTATATGTAGAGATTTTGTGCACTCTTTAAAAAAGTTAAAATTTGAAAGTGCTTTAATTTATTATCAAAACCAGCCTACACCCCTGCTCGATATACTCGTATACATATCGAAATACGTTCATATGGTTTTTGCGTGGGCCCATGCAGCTGCGATTTACTACGCTTTGGATATTTTATTTCACCTTTCGCTAGCTGACTCGTAGCGCCGATCCCTATCATCTTATTCACTTCATTTCACTTCATCTCGAATATCATGTTTTTTTCTTTCTTTTTTAAAATTAATAAATTTTTGAAGGCATTGGATGTAATTTACTTACAGCAAAATTTCACACGCTTTGCAAGATCCAAATAACAATAATATGATTTGCTTGTTTTCATAAGCGACGGTTCAAAAATATTTGTTTTGCATACTTGGGTGAGTGAGTGATGCTTGAAAGAGTGAAAACAATTTGTTGTGGTTTATTTTATAAACACTTACTTTGAGGATAAGCAGATGATGGTCCGAACACCCGTTGAAATATGGTTTTCCTCTGAAGAAATTTTAGGAAACCTTTAAAACCAAGATAGAAAGGAAACAGTTTTTTCACTGGCATAATAATAAAATTTTAAATAGTCAACCTTTTACTTTGATCTACTTTCAATTACTATATCTAGCTCATGCAGCAATCCCTCTCATAATATGGGCAAAGTAGATCAGATAGCATTTTCGTATCGAAGTGAATGAAAGTCCGATTCCAACTGTTATTACAAAGAGGTCTAGTGAGTCCTTGAAAAGTCTTCTCCTATTATTATGACTAACGTAGATCACGCCTTGCACAAAATGGTCTAAAACTAGAGTACTCTAACAGCGGCCTTAGTACAGGCACTTGGGTTCGTATCCCAGTGTCCGAGCAGAGGTCTGATGAGAAGTTGGGGACTTCAAAACATGTCATTCCATACCATATCATGGAATCGTTCTAATTTTTCTCTGATATCAATTAAAAAGTGAGTTTTTTTTACCCTCGGCTTCGCTCGCATTGAAGTCATTAAATATGTATCGGAGCTAATTACAAATTTTACGAATTAGTCAGTATTATAACTTTATTTTATTGCTTGGGATTACATGCAATAAAGTTTCATAACTTAAAATAGATATCGATCTACTGACTTTTATACAAAATATCATTACTCTAGCTTGAATATACTCAGAGCTATAATGAATACAAAATAATAGAAGTATATCCGTATACATATCCATATCCCTTTCTCTAACCCTATCCCCATCCCTATCCCTATCCTTATCCCTATCCCTATCCCTATCCCTATCCCTATCCCTATCCCTATCCCTCTCTCTATCCCTATCCTTATCCCTATCCCTATCGATATCCCGATATCGCAAAGGTGTGACCACACCAGAGAAACCCCCAAGGCATCGTACAGAAAATTGCCCGTTACTCAAGATTGTAGCTCTAGTTCACACCTTTGAACAAGAACTTGGGAAACCCATACTTCCACTTTCGCAAAAAATATATTTCTTAACAATTATTAAATACTTTTTTCACTTTCCGTTTAATCGAAATTATCTTCAGCGTCACATTCACTCAGCTACTTAATGGACGCGCTTACAGGTTCCAATATAACCAAAAAACCGGAATCGCAATCAATATAAGGCAGTAAAGGTAATTGCTGAAGCCATCAGGTCATTGAAATTGCCGCCTAAACGGAACACATATACCTGTATATCGCAAAAACAAATCTAAAGGAGCTATGTCAGAAATCTCAATTTTTGAAGCTATGCCTACCAACTGGTTCAATAACTCAGTACTCATAGATCTGTGTGCTTGATTGTGAAATAACTGAACTACTATTCGAGGAATATCTTTTTAAAAACATAAAATTTCTTTAGCGCATATGAGCGAGGCTAGTTTTTCATCTTTTATCAACATTTTCTATTTTTGAGTTGATCGCTTTTAATATATGAAATATCAAATCACAAATTGCTGGGCTACTAAGTATTTGGGAGTATAATTGCGGTTTTGTGGTTTAATTGATTAGCTCAACGTTGAATCGAAATTGAAAACGAACAAATGAGAAATTACCAAAGCGAAAGGTAATGCATTGGCAAATAAAGAAATATAAATATAGAGACCAGCATTTACTAACCTACTAGGGTTGCTGATTTGTTGGATTTGTAAGCCACCGGGATTTTCAGGATCTACTTTTACAATTATAGGATTCCGGGCTCACACGCCGGATTTGGGTATACGCTATTCTCCAAAAGTGTCGATTATTAAAGTGAAGGAATAGTTTGAGAAACTATCTGATCTTAAAATAAATGACAAGTAATTGGATTTTGTGATGTTTTTTCATTTAGGACGAAACTGATTTCAATATAAAGAAAACAAAATCCAATTGAGTATTTTTTTTGTCATTTTTAAGGAAATTTTATAATTTTTTACCATCTGGATGATGTCTTATCAAGAAGATACATTTATAATTGAGACAAGAAAATCGAACTATTGTCAAGATAAAATTCATATTAACTAATTTTTGTGCTATATTAGATGGTACATGTCAGTAAAAAGTCAAACATTGAATAAATAAATGAAAATAGTGCGATAGTCCCTGCAGTAGAACCACTTTTTCTTGTCAGGCTTGTTAAACATAAATCCCGGAATTTTTGACATCTAAAAAACACGCGATCCCGAGACTAACATCGCTAATACGTGCATACCTTAGACGCTAACGAAGAAGCATAGAAAGCGAATATGCAAAATGAAAATTCGTTCATTGCCTAGCTAAGATGTTAAAGAAATCAAAGTATGAAAATAGTTGTTTATTTATTCGTAGATATACATACGAATATGTTTGTTAGATCACATCGCTAATAACTTGTGGCATACATTAGTATGTGCATACGTTTTCTTTCAAGCGTTTTCTAACTCACACCAACTAATCAGTACCTGAGTGAGATTGCTTTATATTTAAGTTTGTTCCAGCTACCCATCGCTTTCGATAAAATAGCCGATATAAAAAAAAATTATATAAAATAATTACGTGACTCTAGGTGGTAAACCTACCTAGAAATATATTTGTGGAAATACGATCTAAAATACCTTTATTTGTATTTTAAATTTCACATAGGGGGCAGCTCTGTAAAACCATCGATTGTGACAAGACTTAAGTAGGAGAGCTTGAAATGTAGCAAATTGCCCTTAGTCTGAAATTCATTCTAATGACTCAAGTCATTTTCCAGTTAATAGTGGATATACAACATGGCGGCCGCCGTGGTGTGGAGGTAGTGTTGCCGGCCTACTACACCGAAGGTCCATGGTTCGAGCCCTGGTACAGGTAACATCAAAAGTGATTTGAAAAAAGTTTTTCAAAACGGGGTCGCCCCTCGGCAGTGGTTTGGCAATCTCTCCGAGTGTATTTCTGCCATGACAGGCCTCTCAGCAAAAATTCGTCTCCTTTGTAGATGCCGTTCGGAGTCGGCAAAAAACTGTAGGTCCCACCAATTTGTAGGGAAAAATTCAAATCGGCACACCACAAATTGGAAGAGAAGCTTGGCGCAAAAATCTCTTAGGAGGTTTATGATGATATACCTGTTGTATATCGCGCCATAAAGAGAAAGAGTGGATATACAAACAAATAAAAATAATCGGATTAGGTGGCTGATCGATGAATCTCATTGTAATAATGTGTTATTCATATGGTTTGTGTTCCGTAATCGGTCCAAACTATGGACCACAAGGGAATTCTTGGTGTGTGTTACAACCCTCTCTCTACCATTGTTCTTAAAATAAGCTGCAATCCCATTGAAAATATCGATGACACAGTTCCTTTTCCAAGCAAGGCTTTAGTACAGCTTAGATGTTAGCGTAGGCTCTCACTTGATGTCAGCGCTACCTTTCAAACTCGCTAGGCACTTTCCTTACGTAGCATTGTTATGAAAATCTTCTGAAGGGAGTATCAGGAACCTGTAAGATTGGTGTTAGAAGAGTCGGTTCTGTGAATCAGGTGAACATACGAGTATGATCTAGTCTTCTGCTTAAAGTATGACTTATATCCCAATTTAAAAAACATTTTTATCATACCTAAAACAAAATACCACCTGATACAATTTTCAGAGGTGCTTCGAGACATTTTTCTGTATTTCTTCGTCGTTTTATTGTTGGGAACCTTCCTGTAAAGGAGTATTGACCATCATGAAAGCTATTGGCCTGCTAATTCACTAAATGTCTATTTATAATATAATCAAAGTTAATTAGTCGGCTTAAAGTCTTCATTGCCTGCTATGGATTACCAAAACAGGAGACATAAGATCCAACAAATAAAGTTTGGTTTTCCTACCACTTGATTAGCAAAATCTTGCTGACAAGATGAACACAGAATACGAGCGCCTAAAATATAGTTTCTTCCAGTACATTTCACCTTTCAACGGTCACCCACTCCACGAGAGTCCTCTGGCATAATTTTTTTGAAATTTTATTCATAAAATGCATCAGTGCTATCAACAAACTTAATGGTTTTAGTAGGAAAACGTTCAGAAAATAAGTCTCAAATTGATGCTTCCAAAAGACCTAGTCGCCAACCTCACCTCCATATTAAAATATCCTAACTACTTTAATAGTCTGAAAAATCTTTTCACAACACACCCTATCGTCTCCATTTACATATACAAACAACATAATTCATACAATTTCGTACCAAAACTTTCAACGCTTCATCGAGTTATTTATAAAGAAATATTTAATGCATCATAGTTTCCAAAGAAAATTATAAAATAAAACAGAAAAACAATCAGTAATTCCAGGGGTCTCTGCTCTTTTATTTTTCCAACTATTATAATTATGTTGTCACGTCATTTTGTACAACAATAAAAATGTATGTCACTCCGTGGCATAGCTCATTTTTTAGTCGTGGCGTTAGTGTGTACGCCAACTATTTTTGGTTTCCAGCCTTACTATATGGGTTTCCTGTATTTTATCGTCAAAATGTGCTCATTTCTCTTGCTCAGTAATTCATTTTCTCCGTCTTCTTCTTCATATTCTATTTGAAGCTAGTCAGTATTAGCAATGAGCCCTATGAAGTATGCGTAGAAACGTACGCCCACCATGAAATATGTAGGCTTTGTGGTGGGCGCTAAGTAAGCCATACCCCCACCCCCACATGCATGCGCGGTATTTCGATAATTAATAGTCGCGAAAATGCCGCTCAGTTAGCTTGGTATCGGGAAAGTTAAAGGATCACATGCGCTTCGGGCCTAGTACGTGACTATTAAGAATTATACATACATATTAGAACAAGTACCCTGTAGGAAATATCTTATCTAACAATATTTATGCATTTTTTGTTTATAAAGTCTTACCTGAAAAAGGTTGGCTGGTACCGCAGCTGAGTTCCTCAAGCGCGAATAACAATGCAACTTGTGACAATACATTTATTAGAAAACAACAAATTATAACAATGAAGGAAATAATTATGATGCAATATGGTCCAGAAGTCATCAAAAACTTATTGAATCTAGGGTTGGGAATAAATAAACAGTTTTGACTTCAATCAATTATTGCTTAATTATCGATTTTTTGGAGTGCTTTTATAAGTGGTAATAATCTATATTTAATAAATCGATTGCAAGATGGGTAAAACTATGTACACACTACAGCTGAAAATATATAGTTCCGTATAAATCTTGATTCTAGTTATGTTGGCTTACATTTTTGGCAAATTATATAGTTCAGGCTTATTATTTTAAAGATTTTATTTCATTATAATTTGGTCAAACGTAAAATAGTATACTAACTTTTTTTTGAAGAATTTTTTCTCAAAAGCTCACTTCCATAGGGTTCTTCTAGCTTTTCGATTCGATAAAAGTCACCAAAATAGGGCCCCGATATTTTTTTTACAAAAACTATAATCGTTACAGCTCTTTTCAGGGATTGAAAATAATTGTTATTCTTTTTTTGTTGAACAAAAAGGTTACGGCAAAGTGACCTTTATTTATACTATTTTGGGAATTTTTAACCATTATCATAACAAATCCTTTTTTTTTGGTCGCCATAACCAATATATGTATATGAGAAATATTTTTTGGTTACAAATAACCATTATCAAGATTTTTTTTTGGTTTTGGTCATTTTATATGTCCATCAGATAAATTATATTCCTAGACAAAGTTATCATTTAGTAAATATAAGTATATAAAGTGCTATATAGAAATACTAATAAAGAGTTCATAACTAACCAAAAAAATCCTGTCCATTTATGACTAGAGTGACCAAAAAAAATAAAAATCTTCATAATGGTTATTTGTAACCAAAAAAAAAATATTTCTTCTATTTACATATATTGTTTATGCCGACCAAAAAAAATATTTATTATGATAATGGTTAAAAATTCCCAAAATAGTATAAAGGTCACTTTTCCGTAAACTTTGTTGCTCATTTATTTTAGTTATGGCGACCAAAAAAAAATATTTCTGATGATAATGGTTAATTATAACCAATATTTGGCATTCATCATGTTAATGGTTATATACGACCTTTACCTCATTTTTATTATAACCTTTACGTCCCTGCTAAAAATCAAAGTCACCAAAATAGAGCCCGGATATTTTTTTTTTTACAAAAACTATAATCATAACAGTTTTTTCGTTTTCAGTGCTGCTTTTGAATCGCATGCATCTTTGAGGTATGGGCGATATTGAATACTTTAAAAAACTAATTTTTTACTACCAAATTTATTACCTATTAGTAAGAAAAATTCTTCTATATAAATATATTGTGGGTCATTGTGTCACTGATGAACCTATTTAGTCACAGATTTATTGACTTGTTTATTTACCTTTCCTATTGGGTAAGGACGAAACACTTACATATTAAGGAACTCATCAGTGTCACATTAACCCACTCTGTCACAGCGGCTGATTGACTAGCTAACTGACTGCTATCTACTTAAAATTCTGTTTTCCAGTTTTTTGCCATTGCTGTTGTAGGTTCTGATGGGCATAATTTCTCTCCAATGACGTATCGAAGCATAGATATATAGCCAAGCATAGCTATGCTTTGCATGCTAAAATTAAGTTCTTAAGTTCTCAACAAATTATAGAGTATTGCGCAATGAATAAAATTTTTAGTTCTTACTTATTTGGTAAGTAAGTATTATTGATTTAACAGATGTCGATTACCTGCATAGGATTTTCGAGGCGTATTAATTTATTTCTGGTCCAGTTAGTTTAGTTTAGCTTAGTTAATTTTGGCTAAGCTTAGTTTGACCACACTAATTTTTAGAATCTTTTTCTGATTTATTTAAAGCTCAAAAAAAATGGTTTATTATTTAGGAAATTTTCGTTCGATGCAAACGGCTAAGTGAAGGCGCATATATGATATTTTTAGAGCATGTATGCACATTGACGCTGTCCTTAAAAGCCCATAAAAATGTTTTCGCAAGCTCACTTGTTCAATCTGTAATGTCACAGTCAAAGAAATAATAAATGAGTTTTGGTTGCTTTTGAAAACGGCTACGGTTTCCACTAAGGGGTAAAATTTAAGATTTCTTCACAGATTAGAGACAGTGAAGGTGTGCGAGTTCAAATAACCCTGTGCAGTAATCTTAACTTTTACTCCTGTGCGATAAACAACAGTTCTCTTCAATAGAAGGAAAAACTAACATATGATAGGTTCAATAGTATTATTACCGATTAAGGGCCACCCTAATATATGTACTTACTACATTTGTGAATATATGCATTCTAATATGTCTCCAATCTGCGTTGTAATTGGTAATAAAACAATTGATTTATTTGTTTGCAGTTTTTCCAGCTGTGCGGCATTCGCAGGACCCATACAGGAATTAATAAATTTTGTGCGTAAACTTTTTGAAACAAATAAATTACGAACAAAATTAGAGGAATTTCAATCACGTATATTATCCAGTGGTTTAGAAATTAGAACGAAGTAATTTTCAAGCTTAGATGCTCTGATTATCTGATTAGAGCGTGAAATGATTGTAAATTAATAATGAAATCTGTTTGTATATATGTTAGATCGTATCAAAGAATATTGAATGAAGTCAGTTAGCCCTATATTGCAGCAATAGGAATAGAGGCATACAAATTTTCTAATCACTCTAAATCAGTGCTCACCAAAAATAGTGTCCTAGATATGAAAATGGGAGAAAAATTGGCTACTTCTATACCGTTTCTGTTGACTTCCAGGAAGGTTGTGTATGGGTATGGCATTCACGATCTGACGGCGATAAAGAAGTCACAAACATTTAAAAACTTGCAAATAATATGCCAAAATAAGAAATGCAGTTAGAAAGAGGATAACATCTTGTATCGTATATATATTTCAAAAATGATCAAAATCGGACTAGTTAATCTCGAGATATTAAACAAAAACTTTGGAACTTCGAAAATATGTTTATAGATATAACTTAGAAAATAATTCGAGTTTCGAAAAGTTGTGAAACATTGATTTTTGTACATATAGTCATTGTGAGCTATACATCTCAATTTCATTAAAATACATTGCCTTCGAAAAGAATTTTAGGTGGCTCACTTCACAAATTTTTACACGGTCTAGTATGTGCTCATCTATAAAGTAGTTTGTACATTTTCCGCCTCATGCACTTTCCGCATTTATACCAGGGAATGAAAAAAATGAAAGGCTTCCCAGTATCGGAGGACAGTTTAAAGTATATGAACGTGCATGTCTCGTCATGCTCAACGGAAATCTGCATTTATTGAAGAAAATTTGAGCGAAACCTATATAAATTACATATAATCAATCTTTCTTGAGTTTTATTTTTTTTGATCAGAAATAATTTTTTTTTTTTTAATTTATGTTTTCATAATTTTTTTAGTTTTATTTTTTTTGCTCGAAAATAAAACTCATGTTTGAGTTTTATTTTTATTTTTTTTTTGACGAAAGTAAAACTTATTCCTTGAGCGTTGTTTTATTCTTCAAGAATACAAATTAAATTTTATGTACAACCTATGTACATAACTATACATATGTATGTGTCTATAAATATGTTTTAATTATTGAGTACATATGTTGATGAGATTACACAAACCAATATTTATGATCAATTACTTGCCAAAAAGACACACCGGCTTTTTGAGTTTTTCGATCAGTGAAAAGATATTGAAACTCAAAATTTAATTTTCATTTTTGAAGGATAAAATATCGCTTAAGGAATAAAGCTCAAAAAATAAACATTATCCTTAATCAAAAAAATAAAACTTGAAAATACCTATTATTGTTGATTTTTTAAAAAGAAAATCTGATAATAATGATCAAATAGCGAGTTTAATAATAAATCTCATAACAGTTACGGTCCCTGATTTATACGCCAATTGTTTTCACAAGTCTTCATTCTCATTTCCAGTATTTTTCTGTTATTTTTTCTGTCGATGCTTTGCTTATTGTGCCACACGCGGCGTTATATTGCAATAACAATTTATATTTGTTAATTGTCACAATTGCTTTGACAAGTGAATTACTTACATACCCAACACTGACAATTACAGGGTGTTTCATGCAGATTATAGTTTTCAATATTAAAAAAAAATATGAGACCTCATTGTTTTCGATATAATTTTATTTTAAGGGAAATATATGCGCATTTTTTTATCTACTATTTCACTATCTTGATGAGGATATTTTGTCAAGATATGATAGATTGCCAGTATCGCACAAGCTCTTCACGACATTCAACAAGAAATAACCGCAAAATCATAATTTCATAAATTAACTAATGGAAGATATATTGCGACATAAGCTGCGGCAAAATATTGACCGGGAATAAAGAATTCGCCTCTGTAGCCTCATCGGTAAATGCCTCTTTTTATATAATAAAGTTAAAATTTGAGGTGACAATAATTTTTTCAAGGTCAGTGGTGGTCATAAGGATAGGCATCAATAAGCGAATGCATTACTTTTTAATGCGAAAAATTTCAAGTATTAAGGAGGACAGTGATTTAGTATTGCTTCAACAGTGCGACATCGAGTGACGTCAACTTGATTTGTTTAGTGCTTACATGAAACTAAATAAAATTTTGCTGCTCTTCCACTTTTGGAAATAACGATGCGAAAGCCGAAGATAGTTCGACTCCAGGAAAGTAAATGCCGACCATTGCTCTAGATTCGATTGAATTCATTCAACAGAGATATACTACCAATTTTGAGTCAATTTTCCCAGCAGTAAAATGCTGAATCTGCCAAAGTATGGTTTTAAAAAAAATCCTATGCAGATCACCCTGTATCTTCTTCATGCAGCAAAATGGTACTTGCTACAAAGTATGAAACTTATACATATCACAAACGATACCAATTAAGTTTAATGTTATGGTATACATATTGTTTTAAAAGCTATGAGCTAAATATATATATAAATAAATGTATATATAAATGGATATATCTCTGTATACAAATCCATATAAAATAAATGCTGCATGCTCTTGTGGGCGTTTACCATAGCTTTGACTTTACTTCAGTGTGATCCAATTGTGACAAATATGATACATTTGTTATTCCATATTGTTGTAGCTTTCTGTATTTGATTATCTGGCATTTCTTTTGCTCTTAGTTTCCGTTGTTTACATGATTCTCCCCCTGCACCCAGTTTTCTTATCCACGTGCTGTATTTCCATTATTACTGGGTTTGAACTTGGAATAAATTTTTAATTAAAAACACAAAAACATATGTAGCAGTGAACACACATATGTACCTACGCTGAGAATCAAGAAATCAATAACGGAATTCCCGGGTTATACATATGCTGGGAAACGTTCAAAATATCTACTATTGTGCTTTGCATAAATAATTAGTCATAGGAGGGGAAGGGGCTTTTGTTTCTTTTCTGACGGTTATTTGTTAATTACAAACAAAAAAGGCTTGCTAGCCAAATCCCTGCATTCTGAGATCTCGAATCGTGAACAGCTACTGAATTCCTAATTAAGATACTTTAATCAGCACTCGTGAGTAACTGTACTAGCTAACAAGCGCACTAGCAATATTCATGAAAAATTTATTTATGTCGTTTGGTCATTAATTTTTATGCATTGTGTTGTCATATATTTCGTTATTTAGTCATAAAAATGATTTAACACTTAACATAATATTTGTTTGTATGGGAATTCTAAGATCTAACTCGATGAGCAAACGGTTCACCAAACTATTACCTCTCTCCAGAGATCAATGGTAAAAAGCTGACTTGGCATCGTAAATACATATATCAGAGATGTGACCTTGAGTCGGAAATTCATTGCTCAGTAGTCGATATTTTTTTAATAAAAATATAAAAAAAAAAATGTTTAAATAAAATTAAAAAATTTTTGTTATTGTTTTGGATTACTTTTTATTTTTTTCAATTCTTATCAATTAGTAATTGCTGAAAACAATTTTAACAATCATTAATGATTGAAAGAGCTATCCAAGTAATTGATTACTTAATTCTAATGGTAATTAAACAGGTCTGTTCTCAACTTCTTATAATCGCTTACACAATTTTTTTCTGGCTGTTTACGCCTCTATAACAAAAAAAAAATTATACACAAACTTTAAAACCAATATAAACGACTAGGGGGAAATTTTAAACTTCTTTGAAATTAAAAATTGTACACGCATGCATACACAAATATTCGACTGGGCCAAAAAAAATATATGTTTTTGTTTTTAAATTAAAAATATTGATATTTTGTATCAGAATGGCGAAAAAACAATACTGTAAAAGTGTCACAACTTGAAATTGGTCGTTGTTGGTTGCTATCTCGCAAGCGACAAGTTCACTTTTTATTCACTAGTCAAATTTTTTCTGCAAGTCAAAAAATATGCTTTCACAATTTTGCTTGCTTTTGTTAGAATTTCAAAGAAAATTCTGAATTTTGGGAAGAAAAGGCGTGAGTAGCACGTACTCGTGGAGTTTGATGTGTAAACATGTGTATACTGTACATACATTTAGTTAAATTAGACCTCGCCCAGTGGATGAATTTCAAGCAAAAAACTATATTTTATTTTAGTTATGAGCTACTTTTTTCTTGGCCTTCTTTCCCTTGTCTTCTATGCTGTTCCTTTACTTTAATATTTTATTGTTTCCTTTTCTTGCTTTCTTTCCTCTTCTTTCCTTTTCTTTCCTTTCCCTCGAAATGAGCTCCTTTCGGAGCCCAAATGGAGCGAAAAATCGTTCTACGCGGGCACCCCAAAAGGAGTCATAAAAATGAGTCCGAAATGAGTCCGAATCCGATGAATTTGGAGCGTTTTCTGGCTCTTTTTTAATGAACTTCGGAGCCTTTTTGGACTCTTTTTAGGCACATTTTTTCCGCTTTTTTACTCTTTTGTTAAGATTTTTATAGGGTTAAGACACATATCTTTATTTAAGTATTCAGAAGAAAATTGTCTATTTATTGTTTTATACAGTATTATTTATTTGATTTTAAAAATTTATGAAATTCAATTAGTTCTTTATTGAAAACAAGTTTTATGTAAACATATTTGTATAACTAAATATATAGGTACAACTAAGCGTATACATTTTTCATTAGGAACTTATTACTTCATAAAAACAAAAATTATATTATTTTCATTAAAATGTTATATAGAATAAACATACAATATTGGCGGGAATAATAGAACTAAATTGGATAAATTTTGATAGCAATTTTTAAAACGTTGATAAACTTCCCCGAACTATGTGTTAACTTTGAAAATTTGATTTATGTGGTTTCTGTAAAAGATTTTGCTTTATTTTAAAAGAAATTTATTAAAAACACATAAATAAATATATTTTACGAGTAAAACCGCTCCCAATTTTGTTTCTATTATTCCTGCCACCACTTTATGTACATACATAGCTATGCATAAAGGTATTATAAAAGTATATAAATTGGTTTATACTAAATAATTTTAATTTGTTTTATTTTAAATGTACTTCAGTTGGCTTCCAACTTTCATCTATTGATAAACATTCAGAAAAAAATACTACTTTACGTTCCGTCAGGTAGTTAGGTAAAATAAAAAACCACAGAAAATGCTCTAAAACATTCACTTAATTGAACGTTGCCGCTCATCCGCTCTCCACCGTTTATTTTTTCACAATTCTCTTTACGCCTACAACAAAATGGATCAGAAAATGCTCCAAATCGCTCATATAAGTGAGCCTTGTCATTTATCCGCTCTACAATATTCATTTCTTCTCCCAAGGCTCCGTGAATCTTCATAAAAAAGTGGGTTTTTTGATGTTTACTAAATAACACTCCAAAAAAGCTCCAATTACGGCCTCTTTTTGGATCATTATTTCGGACCGCTCCGACTTTGGTAAGCTGGGAAGATTCTATACCGCATACTTAGCCAAATTTCACTTACAACTCAGATATGCGCAGAAACAACATCAGCAACATGGCACAGACAGAGACGTAGGCAGATCTTACACGTAATTTCGCTGCCCTCCCGAGCCCAAAGGTGCTTACACATCTAAAGTTTTCAAAAATAATATAATTTTCGTAAAAAAAAATTTGTTTGGCCCTGTCTAATACATACATATATAAGTGGATACTCAAAATTATTTGCGCAAGCCCACCACAAGTTGCTAACTATAATTTCGGTTGGGCCAAAACATAACATATGCCTTTCTCATAAATATATATCACTTCACTTGTAAAACGTGTAAACAATAGGCAATGCGCCAGCTGGCGATTTGTTGTTGGCGTCAGTCTGGCTATAGTAAAGGCATGTTAACTTTATCGCACTTACAACACATACCTATACCTACACACAAACTTTAACTTTCTGCGAGTTTTTTTTTAATAATTTGTATGTAATTTTCTTTTATTTTTATATTTACCTCGAATGTTGTTTTTCACTTCTCTGTTGAACTTTCATTAGCACACCATGATGGGTTTCGTATTGCGCACTTGTCATAGATGGGCAGTTTTCCGTAACAGTAAATAAAAATGTTAGTGCTGAATCAAATGAAATTCCATAAAAAAAAAGGCTGAGTGATAATCGAAGTTTGAGTTTACTGAAGGAGCCATTCCATTATCATTCAAAGGATTTTGAGTGGATACTCATTTGCATTAGCAATACAATTTATTTTTAATGGAACTTCATCCACATTACATTTCGTTTAGCTTCTGCCTGCATTCGATTTATTAATAACTTTCACTCATTTCCATTAAAAATTGAATTTAGTGCTATTGAAGATAAAGCTCCACGCACAATCAACGTTGATTGATAATATAGGGCGTAATTTCACTAAAATAGAATTTTGAGTGTTACCGGAAATGGAGCTCCACTCTGTAAGAAATAGTTTGTGGCAGCGGAACTTCACATTCACTAAACCTTTACGCCAGTGAAGTATGTCACGCATTACAATTCTAAAGCACCCTGCCCATGTCTGCTACTCGCACTGCCTTGTTGTGGGTAAGAAGCTTTGAGTATAATTTTCTGCTGCCAATGAAGATTGCCTGCCACATTGAATGCGAGCACAATATAAAGCAAACTCTAGACGGCTCTTCTTGCCACAACTTTTTCGATTACCCGTTTCTGTAGAAAGCCCTCTTCGCCTTTAGGTAGTATTCATGTACATTAGCGTGGGTCAAATCGAAAATATTGCTTTGGTATTTGTGAGACAGGAAGTCAATATAAATCTTAGCTTCCCAGTGGAAGCTGTAAATTGTTATTATTATAGAATTGTTATAAAGATCATCGGGTCGAATCACAGTGACATTGTTCTTGGAAGAGGTGATGTAAGAGCTAATCATCTTACAGCTTTTGTGAAACTTAAGCCCTTACAAAAGTAGTCCGCCGTTGACTAGAATCTGAGAGTCCTAGTTTCTACTGACTGTTATTTGTCACGATTAGTCTAAGTATGCCTTCATTCAATGTGAACCAATTATATTCACAGCTCGTTTAAAGTCAAGCTCTGACGTGACTAGAAATTGAGCTCGAAGTCAGTAGAAGTAGGGTTTTTTGCAATCCTGAAAATTTGTATTTCCTTGACCTCCGGTCAACATTTACGGAAATTTTATATTACAGAAACCGCTCGGTGATATTTCAAGTGAATTTCATTTCCCTCTAAAACACTAAGGTTAGACTGTATAGTTGCAGTTAGTTTAGTTGAGGAACAGCTCATTAGGCCATTTTTTTTTTACGAATAGAGCTGGCGTCAACATTAGATTTTTTCTCAGGTGAATCGGAAATTCCCAAGCACAGGAAAGCATGAAGTCACTCGATGGTTCAACTTCGTTATCCTCCATACAGCTAACACTACTATGTTCAATAACTTTATCCCCACTGCGTGGATTCCCATCGGGAACAAAACATTGCTATCACCATAAAAATATGCACCTTGATTCCCAGCAGTTCCTACGACCGCTGGATAACAACAGATAGACAGAAAAACCTCGATTCTTGCTTATAGTAGGTGGCAGTACAGCACATACATAGCCATTAGATACCTACCTCCGTAGAAGTAGTGGACTGCACGTCGCTAGTGGCATTCCAAATTTCATATACTCAGCCACGTTTTACTCGCAAATGCCAAGCGATATGCGGAAAGTTCCCTGGATAATTTTGATTTCAAAGAAGTCGGAAGTAACTGCGAGTGAGGTCAGGCATTGGCTGCTTTAAATTACGCTTGACTGTCCTGCATAGCATCCCATCCACTGCGTCCTTGCAAGCAAGGACCTAAGCTTGGTAGAAGGTGCAGTGATCACGAATTTCGAGTTTTTGGCTGACTTCCAGCTCTTGACATAATACTCCTTAGCTGACCCTCTTGTCCATAGTGAACCCATCCTTAAACCAATTCGCAATTCTCCTACAACATATTATATTCCCATCACACTTCTCCCTAGAGGTTGCATGAGCGATGAAGCTAGCAAGAGGTTCTTGTATGCTAATAGATGACCGAGCATCCAATGCTAGTTTAGGTGTCGCGTGAAAAGCCTCGCTAATAAAAGCAAGCTATCTGTCCTTCTCGCTTCAAAAGTAATGGTCAGTGCTTCCTAGTAGACCAAAACCCACTAGAACAGAATTCTTTTGAGCACCATATAAGACATTAAAAACCAAGATCAAAATCATCTCCAACTAACACATCCTAATATACAAATATAGAAATAAGCAGTTCTAGCATCTGCTACGATTACATTCTTACTACAACTCGTTACTACTTTCAAACGCATTCTACTTATTCCAGAATAACTACTAGCAGCATTACGAACGTTTTTCGTGGTTAACTAACTTTGACTAGCTACCAGGTTCAACGACTGTTCAGTTTGTTCAATCGTTCGTTGGCTCTTTGGCTTCTTATGAGCTTTGCACGTCAGCGCTCTATTTCTCTGGCTGCTGCAAATATACCTTCACTTACTTAGCTAGCTTGTCGTTATGTTATGTTCATGGTCAATGGCCGCATAAGGCATCACACTTGGTATTATGATATAATCTTGCGACGGGCGTGCGCCATCTCTCATATTCTTGGTTGTGACAGTCATACATATAACCCCACTTCGATGAATGTGGACATCCGACTACGGCGCCTACAACGTCAGCATATGTTACGTGCTGTTGTTGGTTTATTGCCTTTGCGCAAGTTTTTTTACTTTGCTCTATATAATCCAACTTTAACTACTTTCTTGTTGGATTTTTTGCTTACTTTTTTATCTTTTCTTGAAGCCTCCTTATTTACGCAAAAGCTTTTGCAAACAAGCTAGATTAGCTGTGTGAAAATGATTTCTTTAAAATAACAAACTGTCGACAGACCGTGGAGACGAGCGGTAGCATGTTGGAAAATATTTGCGATAAGTAAGTCAGGTTCCAGGATACAGCGAAAGTGGTTAGACGAAGAGAAAAATTATGAGGCTGAAAATATTTATTGGAGCGGAGTTCACAGAAACAACTGCGTCGGGGTTAAAGCAATATTTATTTTTCTGTAGATGAACTCTTACAATTTAGCTGAAACACTCTTAAAGAAAGGGGATAAAAGGTTGAGATTTGAAGGGGGTTCTATGAAGTCTCCTTAGAGGAATTATGTTTTTATCTCATCTTAACTCGAACTTGGACATTTGCAGGGTGTGCAAATTTTGTGGACTGTCTGGAAAACCAAGGAAAAGTAAGCTGTTTCTGTTGAAAAGGAGATACAAGATCACTGCATTGAGGCCACCCTTAACTGAAGTAGACTCATTTGTGTTTCCTGACAGCAAGCTGTGATGGAAGTTTAACATAGTGCTAAGCAGATCACAGTTGCCCTGCCAGGGCTCTTTCAGGGTGCTCTATTGACGCTATGACACGGTGATTAAGCCGATTCTTTTCTATGGTCTCCACTGAGAGAAGAATGGAAACTATGCAGCGAACGGCACTGTTAGAGGGACTCTAAGCAAGAGACCTACACTAGCATTAAGTCTAATCCTGAATCTGCACCCGGTTGACATTTCTGTAAAAATCGCCGCAGCCCGGGCGTTATTCGACACGTACTCACGAATCATGAGCACTCCGTCTTTAACCTGCTTTGGCTTCATGCCTCGCAAGACTTCTTCGGTCACCTAATTCCCTAATACTTAGTAAGAAATATGCTCCCAACGGGCGGCCACATCGTTAGTTGCAATATTGATCTCGGAACGCAGGCCTGAGAGCTGCAATATTTGTATAAGTCGAGGTATTCCTACCGACTTCCACTCTGCCTTTATCTAAATGCATTATTCTGGTGCAAATATTTCGGGCAGTCGAGAGATATATGTTTGAAATGTAGTAGACAATCACTGCCTCGCAATCAGTAGGCAACTTTTTTCTTAAGATTTGTATGTCAACTGTCCCATCCCTTGAACCTTGGACCTTCGGTGTCGTAGGCCTACACACGGCTGCAACACCACGGCGTCAGCTCAGCCGAATGCTAAGAGTCATGCGTTGAAGAAATACCAAATGGAAGATGACTCGCTTCGTACTACCTCCCATTTGCCTCACATGTGTCTTAGAATCCTATACGTTTAAGAGCCAATTAACGCAGTTGATGATTGGACGTGCTGACTTAGCAGGATAAAGCACTTTTCCAACGAGAGCTGTTTCATTTTATTTTCGCTCTATTATTCCTTAGCTTTAGTAAGTGGCGAACTCAATTTCTTCCTACTTCAAAGTGTTTCTTTTTACTACTTTTATATGAGTCAATTTCTTATTTGTCCTTGTTTATTTTTAGTGTGTGCCTTCCTTTACTTAGCGCCATTGAATTCCCACAATGCAGTTTGTGGGTGTTGTGGTGCCACAAAGTGCTCTCTGACAATGTAAACCAAATTTAGTAATTTTTTTGGCTGTTGTCCGCTGAGAGCCATTTGTTGGTTGCTTCATTGCTTAGTGCATACAAGTTAACCAAAATCTTTAGCTGATTTCGGTAGAAGAAGCTAGAATGAGACAATCATTTAGTGCGCTGTGGCGCATAAAGCATTTTTTGTTGCAAGTAGGAATACCGATCCCGGTATCCCGAGGTCCGGTGTTTTTCATGTGGGATTGTAAGGAGGAAATCCCGGTATTAGAAATATGTTACTAAAAATATAATTTGTGTCATTTATTTATGAAAATTATCTAACAGGCTTAGCATCAATTCCGTCGTGAGCACACAACTCAATAGAATCGGAATATGAAACATGATTTGGATAGTTTATATCGATTTCATGATCACGAAGTTTATTTATTTATTGTGAACTTGAAGACCCGGCCACGCTTCTTTCCTTCTGAAAGCCTAATCTCTCTAATAAGAGTTATAGAAGCTTTCGAAATTGATTTATAAGAAAAGCTCTGGCGGTTGTTTCTAGATTTTTTTTCTATTCAATTAAACACTTTTATTAATTAAAAAAAAACAGTAAGGAAGTCTAAGTTCGGGTGGAACCGAACATTAAATACCCAGCTGTGTAAAAGTGGTTGTGGTAAATTGTTGTGGAGTTATGACCTATAGAGGTTTTAAACTTTTTCTACTACCATGTGGGCAATCTTATAAATAAAAATGAATGTGTGTCTGTGTGCCTGGCGTCCAAAGTACGTAACCGATCTGTATGAAATTTTCATAGTAAATTCTTGCGTATACTGGTTACAGTATAGAATATATATAATTTTGAAAAGCGTAGATAGTATACCTCGTATCATGCTTCGAAATTTTATTTAGACGTCTTCTGAAGTTAATAATAGCTGAAATTTGACATTTCGTTCATTTATATGTAGACGGTACCACGCCCATTTTCCAAAATTTAAGAAAAATATACCTCGTATTGAGTTTCGTAATTCTATTTTACACCGTTCTAAAGTTATTAACAGTCGAATTTGAAATTTACTTGACTTATAAGTGGGTGGTGCCACGCCCACTTTCCAAAATTTTGGAAAAATCGTATAAAGAATAAGAAAATTGATGGAAGTACCAAATTGTATTATTATACCTTTATCAGTTAATTAAAAATGGGCAGTTCAATATTTCTACCTATTTTCTATATAACTTTTATGAAAAAGTAGACGTGGTCTTAAAGCGATTTCGCTTATTTTCTATGGGTGCATTTATCACAATAATAGTATGCCTCCTACTTTCGCTATACTAGCATAAACGGTTCTGAAGTTATTAAGTGTCAAAGTTTGAAAATTTTTTTACTCATATGTGGGCGGTGCCAAGCCCCTTTTCCAAAAATTTGATAACATCTTCAAAGGGATAACCAAATTAATAAATTATTATTGAATTAAACCATTTCATAAGTTTTTCGAAATTTTTGATATCGAAAAAAAGGGCAACCTACCTTGGCCAGAAAGCAACCTGTATGCCAAATTTCATTCAAATATCTCAATTTTTACTCAAGCTATCGTGTCCACTCACGGATGGACGGACGGGCATGTCTTAATGAATTCCTCTGTTCATTCTAGGAACTTTGATGTATGGAACTATATATCTAGCTCCATTATTTTGTACCGTTACAAACCACCGTTATATGACCAAAACTATAATACCCTGTGTACTAGTACACGCTGGGTATAATAAAAATATTAATGACTTAAAAATTAATTGTTATTCTTGGCCTTAAGCTCAATTACAGTCATGAGTATTTTAAAAAATTTGGTTTATCAAGATGGTCCAATTTTAATATAAACAATCCTGCAAGAACTCGAAAGTTTTCAAAAATTCAAAACTTATTGAACGTATACTCAGAGAAAAAAGTATTGGCACAGGTATTTTGACTTTAAAAACCTTTTAACTAAATTTCTATAAAAACATGTATCAGGGTTCAATACAAAAACTCTAAACATTGTTTTTAAAATGTGTGTAAAATTTGCGAAAATTCAACGAATTTCGCGAAATTTCATAACAATTTTTAAGTGTTTTTTTAGAACTTTTTGGAGCAGGCAGTTTTGTAACTTATTCCATTTTAATACATCAAGGTGTAAGGGGCTGATTATGAAAGTCACTCATATTCACCTTCATCCGCATTTAAGACCAAAAGAATTCACGAAGCAAGCTCCCATTTACTGACAATCACTGAAGTACGAGGTGTGTTCAAAAATTATCGCGAATTTTGAATTTTCGCTGGTTACGTATATTCGAATTTCGAATTTTTTTGTGGCGTTATGTTGGTACTCATGTCTCTCACTTATGCCGACAAGCTCGGCCATTTTGAATGTTCAGTTAATTGTTGACAGCTGCTTTGCTTGCACGTGTTTTGGATCGTCTTCGATTTTTACGCGAAATTCGTACCAAAATTGCTCAATTGTGACCAAAAACAGCATCGCATGAACATTGCTAATGAGATGTTAAACTCTGTCCGCGACGACCCAAATTTGCTCCAGAGGGTCATAACTGGTGACGAATCGTGGGTTTATGGTTATGCCGTGGAAACCAAAGCTCAATCATCTCAATGGAAGCTGCCGCACGAACCAAGACCGAAAAAAGCGCGCCAAGTTCGGTCGAATGTGAAAGTTTTGCTGACAGTTTTCTTCGATTGCAGGGGCGTGGTGCATCATGAGTTCTTGCCACAGGGAAGAACGGTCAATAAGGAATATTACCTGCAAGTTATGCGCAATTTGCGCGAAGCAATCCGCCAGAAACGCCCGGATTTGTGGAAGAACAAAAATTGGCTTTTGCACCACGATAACGCCCCTGCTCACGCATCGTTGCTTGTGCGCGACTTTTTGGCCAAAAACAACACACTAATGATGCCGTAGCCACCGTATTCCCCAGATCTGGCCCCCTGTGACTTTTTCTTGTTCCCTAAACTGAAGAGGCCCATCAAAGGACGACGTTACGCTTCTCTTGACGAGATAAACACGGCATCGAAGGAGGAGCTGAACAAGATGCAAAAAAATGATTTTTTGAAGTGCTTCGAAGATTGGAAAAACCGTTGGCACAAGTGTATAATATCTCATGGGGATTACTTTGAAGGGGACAAAATAGATATTCATGAATAAATAAATAATTTTTGAAAAAACACAAAATTCGCGATACTTTTTGAACACACCTCGTAAGTCAACGCCTGTATATAATACGAAGAAGAAGTGACTCGGTGCGTCGCGTCGAGTTTTACGCAATCTTAAGCTATTAACACATTGTGTGACTTTTGGCAATCTTTTTTTGTGGACTTTTTCTTCCATACAAATTTATGAACGTACGTTTTTATGAAAGAAAATACTTAAGCTTGCCAGAAAAAAATTGTCAAAAATCAGCAAAATGTTTTACAGCCATAGGATTAACATTTTATTTAATAAAATCGAATGGTCTACAAAACTGCATACTGCAAAAAATTCTAAACAAAAATTAGATAAAACTTTAAAATTTTGATCAAAAAGTTAATCGAAATTGTTCAGTGATTTGATTTCGTATTTTTATTAACGAAATAACTTTCGTTTTAAAAAAATATATTTAGTTTAGTGCCAGATAGAAATTCAAAGAATTTCTTCCTTGTTTTCAACTGAATCCGGGACCAATACCAGAAAGCTTGAATCTTAAAATCGAATCCCGAAAATTCCATTATTATTTCTCAAAAAATAGCCATCCCTAGTACCTGGCATCAGTGTTGTTCTTATGCTCTGTGTTGGTACTTAATGTCAGCAATCTCAATGTTAATTTTACCTTTTAATAAAAATTACTAATTTCATCCGCAGTTTATTCGTCAATCTCTGCCTTTCTTTCAAGTATTATTTAGACATCCCAAGTAAAATTTTGAATTCTTATCCATCCCACAAACTAATATTTGGCTGACCTACTTTTCAAAATTTATTTTCAAAGAAAAATCTTGGCAAACTTCTTTTGCTTATCAACGAAAGCGCCACAATGTGCTTGGCTTCCTTTTCAAATTTCCCAAGCATCAACAATATAATTAATCATCGTTTTGCATATTTCATTTGTTTTTCGCTTTCGTCGCAAATGCAGCGCTTGGGTCCAAAGCTCACTCTTTTCACGCACGTCGTTCTAGCACATTCAAGATACGAACTTCTTGCTACAGTTATTTATTTATAAACATTGCTTGCTTTAAAGTATGTCAGGCGTTGTGCCATAAATTGATAAATGACTTTAGCAAGCGCGAATGCTACATTGCAAATGGCGATTCGTTGTTCATGATCATTCATTCGTTGATTCGCTCAGCCTTGGTTTACACAAACGCGGTGCAACTTTGTTATGCTAGCTTACAATGAAGAAATCGTTGTTAGCAAAACAAAAAAAAAAGAACGAAATCATTTTTAGAGGAAAGGAAAAGGTTTTAAGCGCGATTGTGACAAAGACAACACTAAGTATCTCGAGGTGGAGTGCTTTTAAATGTAATTTAAATGAAAATAAGAAAGGTCAATCAGTTAAAACGTTTACTTCTAATCTTTTAATAATGAAATAGCTAAGGAGGTAGTCAGATAGAGTCGGCGAGGGAGCGAGTCCTTTCCCTTGCTATTGTATTCAAACTTTGGGAAGTCGCTGCTGGCTATCAATTGAGATACACTCAAGTACTAGCACTTTCAGGTACTTACTCGACTTTTGAAAGATTTGATATGACCACGTCGAACTTTATACGCCATAAGATCTCTTCATGCTCTTCTTCCGTAAGACATTTTAATTCTTCCAAGCCTCAGCAATTAAACTAAACATTCATATTTATAGCAGGGCGTGTGCCACATTCCAGAGAGTTCCCTATAAATTTCCAGTTCAAAAACCTTCTTTCATAAATGTTGTAAATGAAGCTAAACCAATCTCTTTATAGTTTATAAACTTTTTCACAATAAGTTTATGAATAATATTCTGCCAACAGGCGGAGTCAGCCGAAAATTTTGGGTACATTTTTACTGCAGCATTTTCCAGACTGAGTTCGCTGCTATTAAGGACGTCGTTCTATTTACCAGGAAGCCGCTGCAATGCTCGAATGGCAGGTGGAAATATCTCAAACTGGATGTATTCTTGTAAGCTAATTTAGTGTCCAAGTGGGTTACCCTCAACTTAAATTCACCCAACCTTACCTAAGCTTTGTAAAACCTGGGCTATGTAGTTTTACAACAGTGGGTGATGATATATGTATTTATTTTTATAAAAATTATGTCTTTATTTTTAAAGAGTCAAAATTGAATAGAAAATTTTCATTTTGATATTTAACAAAAACAAATATTGAACCATAATAAAAATACAAAAATCTCCGAGCCTACTTGGTTCAGAAGAGGAAAAGGAAAACGAAGAGGAAGCAAATATTTGAGATTCAGAGTTGGAAGAAGAATAAGGAGATGAAAGGGCAGGGAAAGAAGAAGCAAGAGATGAACAATTATTTAAAAGTACAGTAGCAAGTTTTCAACGAGAAACATGTAACTTGTACGGAGTGCTAGAAAATTATCGATCAAAAAATCGCGACTATTTGATGGCAAAAGTTTTCGAAAATATTGTCAAGCCCAATTGTTTTTACAGGTTTAAAGTTAGGTCGTAATAATTTTATTTTATTTTGCTTCGAAAAAAATTTGGAACATTTTTGTAACAATTTTTTTTTTTTAAAAAGATGGCTATGTTTGTTTAAAATGTATCTACATATTAACTGTTAAGTGCAACATCAACGTTTTAAAAAAAATTTCAAGAAAAAACATTTCGAAATAGAGTGATCCTACACTCAGTCGTGAATTTGCTATAACAGCTGCAATTAATTTCGTGTGGAAATTACAAAATGACAGACAGTGGCAGAATGTAAGAATTGTTGTTAATTTGGTAGAATAGAGCCACACTAGATGCTTGCCTATATAATCAGACTTATCATCAATGCCGTCATCAGGACGAAACTAGATAAAAGTTATCGAAATTCGGTAGATATCACGCAGTGGTAACAAAATTATCTGCATCAGAATTTGGTATAAACTATCAAACTTATCTACCGAACTTCGATAATTTTTTGGTCACGACGAAATTGATGATTGCATTTTCCAGACACGCAATCAAAATCTTTTGAGCCTACTTGTATTGCCACCGCTGTTCGGAACAAAACTTTTCCCTGATGTGAAATCAATATAAAATTGAAGTCCGACATCAATCAATATATCGGTGAAAATTGTCATCAATTCTATGCGCCTACAAACATACATACGTACAAAAAAAAGTTCCATAAGCATTTATTTTTAATTTTTTTCATGAAGACTTCCTAGTAGAATTATTTTACTGTCAAAAGTTAAAGACGGAATTATCTTAAGAAACGCCTCACTGTATTTCGCTGTTTAAGTTTTCCCAGCTATGTACAGTTGTGTTCAATATAATAGTAGTGAAATTAAATTGAATATTGTTCGACTAAATAAAAAGAAACTGTGGTTTTAATAATTTTCATTTAAAATATAGCAAATTCCATAACAGACACCACATAAAAAGAAATTTCCAAGTTTATAAAAAGTTCAGGAAAGTTAATTAAACTTTTAAAAATGGACATCAAAATCTTCCAATTTTTGGGACAGAGTTTCCAAACAATAAAATAAACGTTGGCAAATAACTCTTATTTGAAAAATAAATTTTTTTCTTCATTGAATAACTGTTATGAAGCAACGTTTTGAATAAATTTTTTTTTTTGTCTCTGGTTTTAATAGCTTTCAATTAAAATATAGCAAGTTCCATAACAGAAAACAAGTCAAAAGATATTTCAAAGTTTACACAAAGTTGAGGAAAGTTAACTACACTTTAAAAAATGTATATTAAAATATCAAGATTTTTGGGCAAAATTTGTAGAAAATTTTTGAGTTCGCGGTTTTATAGTTTATTCAATTTGGGCACAAAAGTATGCAAGTTAAAAGTAACTCGAAATTTCACCTGAATTTTTAGAATTTTTTTTCAAATTTATTTTTCTTCATTCGTTGTATGGAAGAAACCCTTGACGAAAAAAATACTGAGAATTCAAAGAAATTTTTGGCCGAGTTCTAACTTTCACAATGTTGTACTACAATTGATTGGTCGACAAAACTGCGTACTCAAAAATTTCCTAGAAGTTTTGCCAAAATATTTGAAGATATTGATGGCCATTTTTTAAAGTTTAATTAACTTTCCTGAAAATATCTGTTGTGGTGGAATTTGCTATATTTTAAATGAAAACTATTAAAATGACAGCTTCTTCTTATTTCGTCTAAGCATATCCATTTTAATTTCACTCTACTATTATATTGCACACAGCTGGATTTATGTTTTTGGTGCAAATATAATAAATTTCAATACAAAGTATCAACGAAAAGCTTCGCCACAAGTGATTGCCCTCAACTTAAGCTGCTTAAATGTAAGTACTTGTAAGATGCAGCAAAATAAAGCAAAAATAAAAGTATAAAAAAGGCAAAGCGCATTTAAACTTTTGTGCTCAGAAAGTATTTCATAAACCTTGAATGCTCATATTACAGTATTATGACAACAAATATATTCACAAACATAGGTAAATACATTCGACATATTGCAATTTGTGAATATGTACAAGGGCATCTGTGAAGTCCATCAGTTTGTAAAGAACTAATTTTCATGTGCGTAAGAAGTGTGGAAAACATTGGAAATAAAAGTCATTCTTACACTTTTATATATATGCATACATTCGTATATACATATGTTTGTTAGTGGAGGTCATTGTACGTGCACCAAATAGAAAGCTTTACGAAATAAGCACCAATAAATCCCTCACAGTTATTTCTTGTCTGTGTGTGTTACACTTAGTCGCCGGCACACTTGTTTTTTTTTTTTTTTTTTTTGAATATGCCACTAAACATTATTTGTTGTAAAACCCTTCATATGTTTGGGATATTAGATAAATTCCTATAAAAAAGCTTTCATCGTTATACATACCATATTGACATTGCGGAATACGAGTTTGGGTCACGTTTTATTTTTATTTACTTAATAGAGATATGTTATTGCTGTAGCGTATAGAATGTTTGTATTTGTACAGAAAATCGGCATTTATAATGAACACCACATATAAAAATCTATGGTCGCTTTTTGCTACAAAGTTTGGTTTCGAGCTTACTCCAACAGAAACAATAGAAGAAGATCTTAAAGTAAAAAAGAAAACAAACTTTGTCTGAAGAAGTTTAGAAAAATACAGTTATCCAAATTATATGTGCTGCATTTCGAGTTTTCTAAAAGCTTTTAAATTTCCTCTGGTTAGCTATTTTTGTAATTGGTACACAGGATTTAGCCGAACTTATCGAAGGCTAAACAAGGTTGCTTTTATTTGACCTCTTGAAGACTGAAACCCGTCTTAGGAGCAACTTTATGTTATCAGTCATAAGCCAAGCCATCGGTGCACGTTAACATCCGCAAAATATTCTCGGTTTTTTTTGCGAAAGTGGTTATTCTTAATTAATATCCCTACTGCAAACATATTTTGAAGGATCGCTCTTAAGATTACTCATACGCCATTGTGTACCCAGCTTAGAAAAAGAAAAGTTCTAGGTATCGAGTAAGCAAATAATTTAACTATGCATAAACGTGTTTAACAATATTTTAACTTACTTATTTCTTACAAGATTTTAAAGCCTCTCCTTGAAGGCCAATCTTTATTCATTGCTTGCCACATATCACGGCGTACTTCGCCAAAGCCGAGTGAAGGCTTCGAGGAGGAGCTCCAGCAGTATATTTATGTTGACCTGGTAATCAACGTTCAGAGAAGAGCTGAGTTAAGGAAGGAACGTTTATTTAATTAGTAAGCCGCGATTATAAACCGATTACTAGAATTCCCAAGTTATCGATATAAAAAGCGACGACTCTCCTTTGGTCTCTTTCGGCTACAGAAGGCAACCAATCTTTAATCTATTATATTGAAGAAATGCAGTATGTCTTTTTACATGCCTTTAAATTGCATTTTTAAGTTGATTGAACGATTTGAAATAGCCTCAACCACTACAATCTTTAAAGAAGGAACAAAACTAATGTAACTAACTAAAGACAAATCTCAAAACCCTCTAAATGCTCTAGGCTTTTCGAGAAAGTGGTTAAAGCGAAGTTGTTGTTTGCAATAAAGGCTTCCATATTTGAGTGTCAGCATGGTTACCAACAGACCTGTTAAATAATGATTACTAATCGTAATGATTACCGGTTCGACTTATTATTTTCTTGTGAATCCATTTAGTGAATGATTACCATTACTTTCAAATTTTAATGATTATTTTCCAATTAATTAAAAAAATAATTTTTTTTGATTTTTTATTAATTTGTCAATATTGTTGTAAAAAAAAATTAAAAATTATCAAAAATAATCAAAAGTAATCTGAACAACTTTTTTTGATTATTTTAAATTTTTTTTTTGATTTCTTTTGATTTTTTTTTTGATTTTTTCTTATCGTAATCAATTAATAATTGATTTTTCTTGAAAAACAATTAAAATAATCATTACCAATTAAAAAAGACTAATTACTAATCAAATTTAACAGGTCTGGTTTTCTAAGCGGTCGATTGACATGTAACGAACTCTGCTTCCATTTCACAATTTTGCATTTCTTCATTTTAGACTGGTCAACAAGTAGACGTTGTTAATACCGACTTTGCAAAGGCTTTTGATACTGTTATCCACAGTAAATTATTTTACAAGCTTAAAGAGATGAGTTTTCACTCTACTTTTTTATGGTGGATTAGTTTTTATCCCACCAACAGAATCTCCTTTGTGGAAATTGAAAATACAAAGTCGTATACATTCGAAGCCAAGTTTGAGGTGCCTCAGAGAACTATTCTTGGACCGATTCTATTTCTTCTTTCTATCAACGATATAGGTTCTTGTCTTAGAAACTCAAATAGCTCAATTCTTTCAAAGCTAGAATATGCATATATACTTTCGTTCGCTCTCAGAGAATTAAAAGAGTACAGAAAAGTTTCATTCACTTCGCTTTTCAGCCGCTTTATTTAACTGATCCATTACCATCTTACCGTGCCCATTGTGCCCTCATAAGCATGAAGTCGCTGGAGTCATTCGGAACTTTAAGCACAAATAAGCTTTACTATAAACTATAGAACTCTCCGTGCGCAATATCCGTTACCATAATTATGACCCTACCTCGAGGACTGTAGCATAATTTAATAAACATTTTTGTAGTATTTGTCTAGACTTGGCACTCCCGAAATCGTGTTTCGGTGCTAAACTAGCTTCATTTTATGTTTAACTGTATATACTTGGAATCCACCTGAGCCTATGATTTGGACTTATATTATTTCTAATCTGTAAGACTTAATAAATTGAACATGAAAATCATACCGTATTTAATTGAAGAGTAGAATTAGTGTTTCCAGCGCATTAGTAGTCTCAAGTTACTCTACGATTGATACCGGATCCATTTGGAGTAATCGCATTTTTGCAAGGTACATTCTTAGTATTAAGGTGCTGGTCTTCCCTAAATTGTAAATTGATAATTGATTTAACAAATATTTCGTGTTCCAGGAATAGTTACAATACAAAACATAACATTACATCCTTTCCAAAAAAAAATATGCGAAATTTTACTTGAATTAAAATATATACAATTTGTAAGTCTTTTAGCATTGTTCTTGTAAATACTCTCTCATTGTCTTACCAAAGTGAAACGCTTAGAAGCATAAGTTATTTCATATTAAATGAATTTCGAGAAGAAAAGCTGCTTTCAAAGCAACTAAGAGTAATGGAAAAGGCGCTTAAATGCTTTATGTTGAAACACTTGATAATAAATTGCTTTTTACGCAATATTTCGACATACAAACTCAACAAATACAAGCAGTTTTCTTATTTATTATAAAATTCAGCAATTAATTGTTCAAAAAAGCATACGCAAATCCATTCAAAGTTTAACAAAATTTCCAAAATATTTAACAAACATTTCCTCTCTTAGCTGCTCTTCGCCCCCAACAAAGCAACATTTTTATAACTTAAACAACAATTGAAAACTTTTTCCATCATATGACGAGATTTCCATGACTATCTTCTTCTTTTTCCTTTCAAGATATTATTTGCCAACAACTTTTGCTTAGTTCTTCTTCGGCAATAAAGCAACAACAGTAGTGATAAATTTCCTTTTTTCAGTTTTGTGCGTAAACATCAATTTCTTGGGGTCGTAAATTGGAAAATTTTCTTAGTATTCTATGTATAGCTTGTTACGTTATATCATTTTAGCTTTGATTTTCTATATTACAAAAGCCCAAATGCAATGTAAATACAAGGGAGTTTAGGAATATGCACATCAGACGGGGACAAAAAAAATTGTTTGTACCTATTTTGATATTATTTTTAAGATTAAACTGTCAAACCATTGAAAAAACCAGCAAGACTCTGAAAATCCGTATTTTGACAGATATCGATAATTCTGTTTAAAATAAACCAACTCACAAAATATTACAACTCTAATATGTACCATTACAAAAATAAAGGAAATGCAATTATGATGTAAGCAGCATTTTGCTTTAAAATTTTTTATATTTGTGAAGTAAAAAATCGTGTCCTCTAAAATTAAATTTTTGTTGGTTACACTAAAATGGCTGTAAGGGCTCGATATTTTTTCGTAATAAATTAAAATAAAATTTTTGTCTGGCGAGCCGTTCCAGAGCAAACAGGCTTTAAACTTTGCTATGGCTTTCTGATTTCACATTTTTACTTTGCAAATTTGTCAAAAATTAAAAAAAAAAACATAGAATTATAATTTTTTTGGGATCCATCTTTAAATTTAGGTGGCGGATTCGAATTTAAAATTAGGTCATTTTAAAATTGTATCTATTTGCTTTATTGATTTTTGCGTTTTTACCAAATTTTCAAAGTAAAAATGTGAAATCAGAGAACCATATCCACCAATGTTTGAAGCTTGTTTGCTGGGGACGGCTTTTAAAACGAAAATTTTCTTTCCCAAACTTTTTGTGTGAAATCCAACTTACTGAAAACAACTATGTAGAGCTAAATCTGTTAGCTCCATTTTGAAAAATTATATGGATATAAGTTTAAAAAGAATACAAAATAATTTTTTCTCAGTCTAATGCAGACCTGTTAAATAATGATGACGAATCGTAATGATACTTCCAACTTTTAATGATTATTTTTCAAAAAATTAAAAAATAATCAAAAGAATCATGATTTTTTACGATTATTAAAAAAATCTAAAATAATCAGAAAAAGTTGTTTTGATTACTTTCGATATTGTCTTGGATTTTTTTCAGTATTGATGTGGAAGAACATAAATATTCACATCAACAATACTGAAAAAATCCAAAAAAATCATAAAAAACTCAAAAATAATTAAAAGTAATCAAAACAACTTCTTTTGATGATTTGTGGTTTATATTTTTTTTTTTTCGTAGTCAATTAATTATTTCCGTTTTTGAAAAACAATTCAAATATTCATTAGCAATTAATAAAGCCGTATAATTATTTTATTACTAATTGATAATACAATTTAACAGGTCTGGTCTAATGCCATTTGATTTGCTCACAACAAACCGGTATTTGGTCGGCTAAGAAATTTGATTTTAGGAAAGTACCACAACAAAAGCTTGAAGCTTAGCGGCAGAAAGATGATCATCGAAGCAGCGCTGTGGGTTCAAATTTCACTCACGGGACAAAGCCTTGAAGAGGTGTATTGTGGTATCATCAACAGAGCTACCGCTTTCTACACCCACTTGATATTGAAGTTGGTATCTTTCTCAAAAACTAAGTAAATTATTTCATGACTGTAAATTAACTCAAGGTCAAGAATAATATTTTATTTAATTATTAAAAGTTTTTGGTCAAACAGAAAAGCGGAAATTTAGAGGCGAACGTCATAGATATTCTTATACCATTCCGGCAGCTGTCTTCTTCATCGGCGCAACTGTCGCTCGTTCTGTTAGCCATAACGTTATTAGAACGATCGTTTTTTGTGAGATAAGCTCCTATTTCTATTCAGTTTTACCATACACTGCTAAAGTCCGACATGTGTGGGCATTATTAATGCTAATGAAATTAATTTTATTTATTTAAAAAATCCTTTGAAAATTAATCGTTTACCTTTTTATACACTATTTAAAAATGGACTTAGTTCAAATGAAACCCATTTGTTTTTGTACCTGTTTCACTTATTTACAACTGGGCTCTTTGTTTTATTGATGTGCCTGCGAACCACTAAAGGCGCGATAAACATTGCTGATTGTGAAATTGGTCACATATCTTTATTTATGTGTTCTTGTAATTTACATTTAAAATATTGCGAAATCTATAACAGAAACCATAAAAAAATAATAGTTACAAAGTTTAGGAAAGTTCAAACTTCGGAGTCGGCATTTAAGATCTAGGTCCCACCAATTTGTTGGAAAAATTAGAAGCATATTAGAATTAATTATCCGTAATATTACTTGCGAACATAATATGATATTGCTACAACAAACACTGACTCGATGATTGATAGACTTCTTTATGCTAATTACCAATAACTACTTGTCATGCTTCCATCGGCGTCAGATTTTGAGAAACAGTTCCTACTACTGTATACGAAGACATGGAATAAAAGCGATTGTAGAACCCTTTACTTTGGCGGCCGCCGTGGTGTGAAGGTAGTGTTGCCGGCCTACCACACCGAAGGTCCATGGTTCGAGCCCTGGTACAGGTAACATCAAAAGTGATTTGAAAAAAGTTTTTCAAAACGGGGTCGCCCCTCGGCAGTGGTTTGGCAAACTCTCCGAGTGTATTTCTGCCATGACAGGCTTCTCAGCAAAAATTCGTCTCCTTTGTAGATGCCGTTCGGAGTCGGCAAAAAACTGTAGGTCCCACCAATTTGTAGGGAAAATTCAAATCGGCACACCACAAATTGGAAGAGAAGCTTGGCGCAAAAATCTCTTAGGAGGTTTATGATGATATACCTGTTGTATATCGCGCCATAGAGATAGATAGAACCCTTTACTTTAACTCTCGGCTATTGTCATTGGATGGTATTCGGTTAACTTGGTCCATACCGGCTACGGGTTTATTGCTCAGAACTAATCTCGGGTTTGGTTATTATAAAATTTTTCGGTTCCTGTTTCGATTTTGATTGTGCTAAGTGTTTCCGTTGCGGTCTCGGTTTCATCTAGAAAACTAATTTCTATTTTAGGGTTCGCCAAGTTTGTTCGGTTTCGTTTTACTAAAACTCACAGCGTTATATGACTTTGGGCATTCCTGTGTTTCCATCTCTTGCAATCAGTCACATTTGTCATGCTTTGTTCTTCATGTCAAAAATTAATGTGCAGTTAAATTGCCTTTTTGGATAGACACCATAACGGGTCAAGCTTGTTCTCCACCTTCTTGTGCATCAAACACAAAAATCATTTCATTCAATTAACCGCACACACATTATTTCGTTAATTTATTAAAAGCTCGTTTTCTCTTAATTTATCAATTTTCGCTGCAATGCATCTGCATGGGTAATTTGAGCCAATAAACTTTGTAAATGTGTGTCACCCATATCAAACAATGTCAATTATGCATAAAGCGCAACCGAATGTGGTAGAAGGCAGTTAGTTACGTTTGTCGATTACTTTTGCCTAGCAAATGGGTTGTAAAATGATAGAAGTAGATAAAACTGTTAACAATTTCTCGCAAATGATAGCTAGCATGATAAAAGTGATGCGTAGTGCATTAGATTACTTACGGAGGAATGTGTGCAAGCACAGTTGAGCACACAAAAATAGAAGCACAGCAAAATGGAAAAAAATTCCTAAACGCTTGAAGTCCATCCATTACCCACTTAGTTTGAAGTCTTAATGCTCTAAGTGAGGCCGAATTATTGGGTGTAATAGGAAACTGAAATAACAGGCAGATCAGCTACACATTCGTTCGCCTTATTCTTCTTACAGCTTACATAGCTAAAAGATATACAAAGTTCTATTCAAACAAAAGAGACAAATGATAAAACACGTATTCGTACTAAGGAGACTCTATGTGGGTAGATATGCTTGCTTGAGTTGATGGTCTTGTACATATTATCCTCTGGTGGAGGTAGATCGTGTCGGTCCACAAAGAGGAAATATGTAGTCAGCAATAACAACCAAAGCAAATACATAAAACTTGTTGAATAATAAAATAAATTAAAACCATAAAATTAAATTAAATTAAAAAATTAGATTAAAAAAAAATTTAATATAATAATATAAAATTAAATTAAATAAAATAAAATAAAACCAAATAAAATAAAATAAAACAAAATAAAATTAAATAAAGATATAAAATAAAACAAAATAAAGCAAAATAAAATAAAACAAAATAAAGCAAAATAAAATTAAATGAAATAAAATACAATAAAATAAAATCTAACAAAATGAAATGAAATAAAATAAAAAAATATAAATTTAATTACTAAATATTAAACATGAGGGTAAATAGTAAGGTTATTCTACCCCTTTTGTGGTTACATATTAATTACAGGGGAAACTCTAGGTAGTATTAAAATTCGCCAACTCCCACATTTCAACAATACACAGTCAAGTTATGTGAATGGTAATGCAAATGTGACTAGATGAACTCCTTGGTAAATTATCGACTTACAGGAACAATGCAAAGCAACAAATCAGCTGCATTGAAATTTGGACATTAATATTCCTTAATTCGATTCAAATACATAATCATAAACATAACAAACGTACGTATTTCATTGAATTCCCATCTACTTCCCCCATGACAGATTGCAAGAGCATACTCACTATCGAGACCCCCTATTACAGCATAATATTATTTCATTATGATTCACATTTAATTTGTAATTCGCCGGCAGTGAAATTGGCAACATTCAACATTCATTATGAGCGTGTGAAGCGCACGCGACTCAAATTATAAAAGTCCAAGCGCGTCAAAGCAACGATAACTGAATGCTCGAACAGCTTTTTATAGCATTTTTACGATTTTTTTTTGTTGTTGGTAGCCGCTTCAACAGCCATAACAAATTAGTCCGAGGGGTGCTCAGAAAGTAAATAAAGATAAAATTACTTTTGTTTAACAATGACTAAGGTAAGCGGTGCATTTTTTGGTAGTAGAAAGAGATTCATAGTTTGGATTGCTAATACTCGGTATAAATAGGAGATATTTATTAAAAAAAAAAAGCATTCAGGATCCCACTTTTGCGTCCACGCTACTTGATTTAAGGTTTATCAGGCGAGTGAAGTTTTGTTTTTATTGTAATAAATGAGAGAGAAGCCAAGTATTTTCGGTTTAAGAGTTAAATGAATATTGTATGACCTCCTTAAGGGAGTTCTCACCCGAGATTTTGTTATCTTCTTTTTCATTGAAATTTGCTTTTAGATGGCGGATCATAAACCCCCGTCTACGGGGTTTCTGTAAAATATTCACACATTTACATAGCGAGCTACTTGATCCAAGACGCTGCGAAAAACAACTCTGTGAGCCCTTAAACAGAGTATATCAGAGTGGCCCCTCCATGACTCTCTCTCTTTCAGAAGCTAAGCTAGATAGCTCACGTTGCCCAGGGGGTTGAAGTCCCAGTCATTCTAGTACACAAGCCAGTCTGTTGTGGAAATGTGCATCCCAGTACGATCCTCTCACACGCCTTGTGTTGCCCCATAGACTGATCAGGAAGTGTTTCTCTCGGTACCCTTCGGATCAGCAGAGGAAGTGACAGACACCACAAATTGTACTGAAGAACAACACGATGGCTGATCTACATGTACGACAAAAAAAATTTCGAATCAGTCTATAGGGATTTAAGGCATTTCCACTCTTGAGCTGAGTGTCATATCCAGCAAACATTTAGGTTAGAGGACGATTAGAAAACGACTTGATATCTAATGTATTTCTCTAAGGTAGAGTGTTAGCGAACGGTTTGAGAAACTGTCGAGAATTATAGCATTCTCTACAAAATGGGGACTTTTTAGTTAGTTATCTAATCGAATTCTCACGTGAAATTCAAATTGGTTTCTAATGTGGAGTTTTTTCTAGTGTTTTTCTAATCACTCTCTAATCGACTTCTAGCCTAGTTCTCTAACCTGTTTTCGATTGGAGAACTACATTAGAATTCTAATGTAAAACGACAATATTTCTCTAATGTTTGTGACTGTGTTTGCTGGGTAATGGCAGTTTGACTGTCAGAGTAAACATAGAAAACTCACTGCATCCTTGAAAGCGCCGATATCCACTTGCAGGACACTACAATGATCAAGTAGTTTAGAGATGCGGCTCACACTAGGCTGTCGGCAAAAAACTCCACCCTCCTACCTTAACTTCCAACTTCGATCCACTGGCCAATTTGAGACCCTAGACCCGTTAACCACAGGAGGGAATTACCACGCTGAAAATCTACAAACAAAGAGAGCCTTTTGTCTTTAAACAAATCTGTCATTCGTTATTTTGTAAAACAATCAGCAGAGTTTTAGGGAAGTAAAATTGGGCAGCCCTTTACGGGTGTTATTCCAGTACGCTCATGGAACAGCTTCTAGTGGCTTAAAACTCCCTTAAAGCAATAGTCAGTTCTTCCAAGCTATGAGGTCTGATTTAGTTGCCAAGTGCACTATAGGACTTAGGCATTCAATATTCTTTCGAGTATTATCTTCAGCTCATTTGGAGGTGCTGGCTGAAGCTAAATTGCTAGATTCACCTCAAGAGAGCTCGGAAAGTTCATATTCCCCAGTATGTACCTTGCTAGGAAACATTCGAGTTTTTACCAAATTTCCTTACGGTGCAACGGTATTCCAGCATTAGCAAAGTCACCCCGCTCACACTTCTACCTAACGGTTTTCCGCAACGCAACTCAATCACTGCACATCATAACTAATATAAAATTATTACATAGTAATTAAGTAAAGTACAGTGACGGGCATGATACATTTATGAAGTGTGGCTGACGGTAGACAATCAAAAGTCATTGTAACGCCACTTGCGAATACGGGCACTTAAATCAGGGCCAAGGCAGAAAAAGAAATATGTGAGAAGGCAAAACTGAAGGCGTGTGTGTGTGTGTCACAACACTAATCAGTATGCGTCCAACGCTTTTCAACACTTTTTATCATAATTGGATTGGTACGCGGCAATTGTGGCGTGAATTGAAAGCAGCAATGCAAATTCGTTACCTACGGAGCGTGGTCTTCCATCAGTACAGCGCTTGCACAGTGGTGCAGGTTTCGTAAATAAATGTATATGGCAAAAAGCCATCTTTTAAAGAGTTCAAATTTCCAGTATATCAAGTTCAAAGCTAAACAATGGGATAGATGACAGAACTAGGGGAAATAAATGATAAAGTGCTAGTAGGTAACTGATTCAAATCTTAGTGATCTAGAATGTCTTTTGGGAATTGTCTTCTGTTTTAAAGCCTCTGAAGTATACCAGGTCTAGTGCGATAGGTGGAAAATGGGATGATTTTTCGCAGAGAGATTACTCTACTTCTCTTTTATCTACTCATTCCGAGGAAGGTATTAGCTGGCGAAACTAGTTCTTCCTTAGATTTGTAGTCCCATTCTAGACACTAGTCCTTCACTGTGAGTGTAATGTGGCATTGTGTCCTCGTTCATGTACTCTGCGCAAAGATGATACGTAATGCAGTGCTTCTTCACTACTTTATTAATTCGGATGATTGTGGACAAATCAAGGCTGAGAAATCTCTATTTTTAAGCAACTTTTTTATTTTAAAATTCTGTTCTATGGTGCAGAAGTCTGGACGCTAACAACATGTTAAAAACGGTTCTGGGACTATTTGAGAGCAAAGTTCTTCGAAATATTTTCGATTCGTTGTATGACGAACTAAAACCGATCGGCTATTTTGGTTAGCTCATCTACTACGAGTTCCAAAGGGTTGTATTATTATTTGTTACATAGCCGAAACTATTGAAAATAGTTTAGCGAAGTATGATGCGACTAAAATCCACGGCCTGGAAGTTCAAATGGAAGTTCAAAATGGTATCGTATTAGTCTAGGCATTTGCAAAAGGTAATAGTACAGGATCGTATCGTATCCATACCAATAACTAAACCGTCAACTACAAGAAACAACGACTTCTTAATTGACCTCATCAGTGTGACTTTAGACGAGGTAAAACTATCTTTGCAAACAACAACAACAACAAGCCATGAAACCAGCTTTCCAAACTTCGAAAACGAATACCTGTGGCTACAACGTCTGGTGGCACCTTGACGCAATGCGGGACCTATTTCCCCTTTCCGCTTTCATAGGTGACAAAGGCCAGTAATGGATGCCGATACAACACAGATTTGGTAGCAGTGGATAACACGGGAATAGTCATATAGATACGTGCGCCTTTTCAATGCCACAGACCCAACTCCAAAATTGTCTTGATTGAGGATATTCTTAAATATTAGGATCCTTGAGGGTCAGTATTAGTTTTATTCCAATACTGAGCTTCGACTTACATATACCAGAGCATTTACCGACGGCTTTCAAACTGACTGTGGGGCAGGTGCTGGAATATTATCTGAATGAAATGAACTGGCAGGTCGGCAAGACTTTTCGTGAAGGCAGAGACAATCAAACTGCATGCTCCCATGCATAATACGCTTACTTTACTCTATGTGACAGGTATCACACGAGTCTGCTGACTGTTCCCATTTAAATAATCAGTTATAGCATAACCTTGGTCAGAAACTTTGTTAATAATTTGGCAAGGCGAGACTGTAAGCCACCGTGGGGCTAATCTTATATTCAAACCAATCTCAGAAGGTGCTCCCAGGTACCTGCTCCCATTGCTCTTTCTACCTTGAGGATGATGAGAATTTTCTGTGTGTGTGCTCCATCTTTTTTGGAATGTATGTGTTGTGAGACGAAAACCTCAGTTCATTGACACTAGAAACCGACTCTCATTTATTCGTAAATCAGGTAGATTTCCAATATATTGAGAGGAACATGAAAACAATAAATGGACGGTATGTAATCTGAATGCTTTTTTCTGCAAACAACGTTGTGTAATTTCTACTAAAACCCTCATGCCAGGAGTAAAAACAGTTCAAGGCTCACAGACGCTTGTATGCAATATGTGCTCCTCTTTTTTGAGTGAAATTTTTACAGCTCTTAATAATCGACTAATCGATTAGACGATTAATCGATTCACAGTAATTATTCAGAAAAATAGTCGATTTTCACTAATCGACTAATCAACTAGTGGTTTGCATGTGACTAGTGGACAAATTCGACTGTTCTATTAGAAATTTTATTTAGTATCTCGTTTTCATGAAATTATAAAAATTGTTTGTGACAGTTAGTGGATTAGTCGAAAACGAATATTTTCTATTCGATTTTCAAACAGCTCAATATATTGACTACTATAGTTGCTATTCGGACTAATCGATTAGCCAGATAGTCGATTGTTGACCAGAGCCCTAGCAATTTTTTTGTATTAAAATATAATTTTTTAGAAGCAACCCTGTCCCACTATACTTAGACATACTAGGGATGCCAATTTTTTTAATTTTTGGAGTGATTATCAAGATCTAATTTTACAATCCCGAGATTTTGGTATTTGCTATGATTCTAAAGTTTAAAGCGAGTAAATTGTTTGAGAAACTATCTAGCCTAAAAATATATAAAAAATAATAGGTTTTTAAATTTTTTTTTTATTTAAAACGCTGGCTATTTCGTTAAAACCATAGCAAAATCAAATGATTACGCACATTTTTTTCATAATTTTTTGAACTTTTGAAAGAAATTTTTCAAATTATTGAGGAATGTTTTTCTATATTGGATCATCTTGATAAGCACAATTTTTGTGACAAATATTTTTGTTAAAAAGCAGTGTAGCTATCGAAAAGATAAATTTGGAATTTATATGAGAAAACGGTACTTTTATAAAGTTTAAAATCCTTGTTAACTGATTTTGTGTTAAAAAATAAAAAATGAAGAATTAAATAATGAAACATTTTAGGGCGCGTAGACCCACAGTTTTTTATAAATTGCTAGCTTACTTTAAGGAACAGAAGTAACAAAGTCCGTTTTTTATTTATCATTTTCATGCTTGATCAATCTTTTTTGCTTGCTTAAAATTTTTTTTAATTAAAAGCAACATAATTTTGTTTGCTATCCTGAAAGCTAAAAAGTCCCATCTGATTTTCAAACTAGATTTCAAATCATGATAATAAATTAATTTTATTCATAGTTCGCTAAGTGCTTACAAAAAAAAATACGCTGTAGAAAATTAAAACATTGAGCAACAACTTAAGATAAATTTTATAAAAAAAATTCCCAGGATTATAAAAAATAAACCTCCGAAGGTGCGGCACCTAAAAATACAGGATTCCGGGATTAGCATCCCTAATATGTACGTAGGTGACAGCTGCAATATAGTAAATACATTTTTCAATGAAGCTTGTGACGAAGTTCATTGACAGCTGTCTATGAGCTATTAACTTGCTCGTACATATGTTTATGTCACACGATTGTCAATTTTGTTTATAAGTACAAGCCACTGTTTTGCTTCTGATCTGACAACTTAAGTGCAGTGAAGTTTTTTAGCTCCGTTCTTTTGACTGTACTGTGACTATCACTGACTGAAAATTAAAAATAAAACAATATAACAGCTTTTGCTTGGCAAACAGCAACCACAGAAAATGGTAGGTAATAAAACAGAAATAAACCAAACATTATGCAAAAACCCATTTAGACAGACAGCAAAGCAGACAGACTGAGAGCGCCCTTTGTTTTTCAAATTATTGAAACTAAAGGAATTTCACATAGAATTTGCAATGCTTGCAAAATCTGCGCTCAAACATCCACCACCGCAAACACGCCACCATTAGAGACAGACGAGCGCACGTGCTTGCACAAATGCAGCGCGTGTTTTGCGCTCGTAAAGGGGTGCTGTAGTGAATTGCTTGCTGGAGTGCCAAGAGACGACCGGCGAGATAGCAGATAGCAGAGACAATCACCACACAGTTACTTTGATGGAAGTGCAATGCCATAATGAGTTCGACTTGTCGACAAGAATGGCTAAGGCCAGGGCAGCAAGGTAGTAGTAGGCAGGTAGTGGTAATAAGAGAAATAAAAGAGAAGGAGTGTCGCCAAACACTACCATACTTAGTACTACGACAGAAAGCAAAAGCCAAACAACAATTGCAAACCAACAATGACAAAAAAACCACAACAGACGTTGCCGCTCCAATTGCGGTAGCACTCCTTTTCCGCTTCAAAGCACCAGCAAACTACTTAAATACATAAAAAGTCTTAACTCCCTTTTATGCAACATCAAGGCGCTTTTGGCTTATTGCTGACAAATAATGAATGACAAACCAAAGCAGCAAATATATATGGAAAAAACTTTAAAAATAATAAACAACAAAAACAAAAGTCAAAGCAAAAATTCAGCAACAGCAGGTAGCTGTTCCGACGTGCATATATAGCAGCAGTCAAAAGTTTTTAACAAGTAACAAAGTTTTTAGTAGCTTTAAACCAATAATTTTAAGCGCCAACGCAAATGGACAACGAACTTGAAATTTCAAGAAAAAAATAACATTTTAACAAATAGTTTCTTTGAAACCTTTTTGGCAAAGCCGTAACTAATTTTTTCCGGAAGCACATACAGTTGTTTTCAATATAATAGTAGTGAAAAAAATTGGATATCGTTCGACGAAATAAATAATAGTAAATAATAAGAAAAATCTGTGATTTTAATAGTTTTTGATTTAAAATATATTTGTAAAGAAGGTTTTGGGGAGTGTTTTCGAAAGTGACAGTCCTTTGCCGGATATGAACCTGGTATGCTCCGTTACTCCCTTGCGATACGAGGTGTGTTCAAAAAGTATCGCGATATTTGTGTTTTTTCAAAAAATTATTTATTTATTCATGAATATCTATTTTGTCCCCTTCAAAGTAATCCCCATGAGATATTATACACTTGTGCCAACGGTTTTTCCAATCTTCGAAGCACTTCAAAAAATCATTTTTTTGTATCTTGTTCAGCTCTTCCTTCGATGCCGTCTTTATCTCGTCAAGAGAAGCGTAACGTCGTCCTTTCATGGGCCTCTTCAGTTTAGGGAACAAGAAAAAGTCACAGGGGGCCAGCTCTGGGGAATACGGTGGCTGCGGCATCATTAGTGTGTTGTTTTTGGCCAAAAAGTCGCACACAAGCAACGATGCGTGAGCAGGGGCGTTATCGTGGTGCAAAAGCCAATTTTTGTTCTTCCACAAATCCGGGCGTTTCTGGCGGATTGCTTCGCGCAAATTGCGCATAACTTGCAGGTAATATTCCTTATTGACCGTTCTTCCCTCTGGCAAGAACTCATGATGCACCACGCCCCTGCAATCGAAGAAAACTGTCAGCAAAACTTTCACATTCGACCGAACTTGGCGCGCTTTTTTCGGTCTTGGTTCGTGCGGCAGCTTCCATTGAGATGATTGAGCTTTGGTTTCCACGTCATAACCATAAACCCACGATTCGTCACCAGTTATGACCCTCTGGAGCAAATTTGGGTCGTCGCGGACAGAGCTTAACATCCCATTAGCAATGTTCATGCGATGCTGTTTTTGGTCACAATTGAGCAATTTTGGTACGAATTTCGCGTAAAAATCGAAGACGATCCAAACCACGTGCAAGCAAAGCAGCTGTCAACAATTAACTGAACATTCAAAATGGCCGAGCTTGTCGGCATAATTGAGAGACATGAGTACCAACATAACGCCACAAAAAATTCCAAATTCGAATATACGTAACCAGCGAAAATTCAAAATTCGCGATACTTTTTGAACACACCTCGTACATGCCCGACTGCCGTGGTACCGTTTTGGTATGACCAGTGGAACCTCCTAGGTCATGTCACGCCTCCTTCCGTAAGAAAGGAGATGATGGGTGATGAGAGAGGAGAGGCATCATATCCGTAGATCAACCATTAAGTTGCATCGGTATGCCTACATCGAGCATATTCTAAACCCCTAACCCGCAGGGGGCTCTTGTTTTCGGTCTTTTCAGATACCAAAGCTTTAATCTGCGGCATTGTTAACGGAGATCAAGTTCTTATTTTAAAAAATTTCTTTAGGTTTTAATTTTACATATAGTGGCTTACAGTAAAAATGATCCAGTTGGTGTGAAAAACCTCACAGTGAAAAACTAGAATTGGGCGGATAGACAGTTCTTTCGCAGAAATCTTTTGAATCAGTGCTTCCAAGGGAAGGCGAAAATTTAAAAAGACGCGGTGAGAGTTTTCAAATTTTAGGCAAGAATTTCAAAAATGTATGCGATTGCCAATTTCATTGAAATTAAAAATTTAAGGACGTACATTGGTCCATCCATTCTTCTTCTTGTTCATTAAAGATTCCGTCAGCCAAAACTATAACAAATTTCATTATCATGTTAGGAAGATTAATAATCATAAAAACGCATTTAAAATTCAACTACAACTTTACACTGAATTCATAATAATTTTCTGCTCTAACAATTTCATTCAGATTATGCAGTTCATTGCACAATACAAAAGGAGTCCAATTTATTGGCGACAAATTTGAAATCAAAAATAACTACGTGCGTGGAAAAAAAAACGAGATAAAATATTTTACGAAGGCACTTTGATTAGTCAGATGTTGTTTAAGTTACATTGCAGTATAGGAATTTAGCAATGTTTGTCAATAATATTCCTAACCTCTTCTTTCAAAATTTTAAGAAAACTAAACAAGCATTCTAAATTTCGAAATGTATGGAAAGATTTTCTTTTTAGCAAGTTTTAGCGATGCTGAGCATTGAGCACATAATTTGGTAACTACCTTTCACTATAAAGTGCAGATAGACGTCTCTTACCCAGTCACACAATACCACAATAGGCCAACGGGACTAAGTGAGGATCTCTGTTATGCCAAGGGCCACCCAACGTAACCTAACCCAGTCAGTGCCTTTAGGAGCTGACCTCAGGAATACTTTGCACCTGAAAGTGATAAGCATTTTTTTAGCAAAGTGAAACTTGTTATTTGAAACAAGTTAAATAACTTAAGAAAAGTAACTTAAATGTAATCGCTTTATGCCTGAAATTATAATTTGTATGTTAATCCTCAAATCTACATATATTTATTTATTTATGGACCCCTACGCGCTGAACTGTATGAGCTTTACGCAGACGTCGACTTAGTTCAACGAATCAAAACCCTGCGACTTCGCTGGCTAGGTCATGTTGGGCGAATAAGCGAAGATGCTCCGGCCCAAATCGGATTTCTTATATTTTTTATAAATTATGTAAATCTTGACTAAAGGTCACATGTATACAAATATCATTAATTTAGACCAAATACGTTCAGAGTTATGACAAATTGAAATTTTATATAGGCTGGGGGCGTGATACCGCCGACTTATACAAAAAAATATAAATAGCCTGTGTCGTACCCACCGAACTTCTAAACCTATCGTGAAAGTTTCATAGAGATTGACTCTAAACTTTAGACATGAATGAAGGACAAACAACGCACAAAAATTTGGGGGCGTGGCACCACCCACTTTTCGAAAATTATGTGAATCTTGACTGAAGGACACATATATTCAAATATCATTTATTTAAACCAAATAAGTTCAGAGTTATGAAGAATTTTAATTTTATATAGCCTGGCGGGGTGGTACCGCCCACTTTCACAAAACTATATATAGCCTATGCTGTAACCAGTGATCCAAAGAATATACTGTGAAAATGTCATAAAAATCGGTTGAGTACTTTAGACGCCTATAAAGGGCACACAGACACACATTAATTTTTATTTTTAAGACTAGAAAACCTGCCCACGCTGACTCAGTTCTATTTTAGTCATTTTATCTCCGAACCGAGTTGAGATATGGAACTTAATCTCATTCCTTTTTCAAGAACTCATTAGGATCTTTCGTTTGACACCCATATTGTTCTAACATATTTTTGTTCACCCTGGTCCACACATTGTTCGATAACTTGATACGCAAACCGGCAGAGTTATCGAAATAAGGATATCTTAAAGTTTGAGACAGACGTTACATTCGGCAGTTTTTGAGTGATACGTGACCAAACATACAAACAGACAGACATAAATTCTAAAATCTATTGCTTTGGATTCTCTTTGCTTAATAATGACTATTCATATAATTTTTTCTTGAATATCTGCAATTTACAAACATCGACACTATTACAATTTTGCTTTATGTAGAGATTTAAAAACTTGAAATAAAAAACCATACTAATCTTTAAAGCTTAACCACTCCGGAACAGCCCACTCAGGAAAATTTCAAACTTCAGTTTTATATCAGTTTCTAAGCAAAAATTTAATACTAGTTTAGAAAGAGTCCTAAAAAATCTAAAGTAATAGAACTCTAAAAATGCATTAAAAAATCGTTTTGGCCCGGTCTAATGGAAATACAAATATAACAAAATCAAAGCAAACGAGTTCGTAACTAAATGTTTTCCGAAGAAAAATTGAACAAGAAATCTTTAATTTTGCGTTAACGGTTCCCTAAACAAAAATTAGAAGAAAACCCAGAAAGGAAAATGCTGTCTTCGACTGTGCCGAAGACTGTATACGTTTCCTTAAAATGCATCACGGTTTTAAGTGTCCGATCCTTACTCACAAATAGTACAAACTCTGCAAAACTGTTAATTTAAAGATACATAGCCCAAACCCCATTTATCGGAAAAATCGATTGTATGGAGCTATATGTTATGTTGGTCCGATCTGGGTGATTTTCACTACACACATTACACATATAATATGTACCAAACCTGCAAAATTTTACGTTTCTAGTTTTCTAATTGGAAAATTTACAGCCCAAAACCCATTTATCGAAACCATCGATTATATGGGAGCTATATGTTATGTTGGTCCGATCTGGGTGATTTTCACTACACACATTACATATATAATATATACCAAACCTGCAAAATTTCTTATCTTTATAATTGCAACAGTTATAAGCCAAACCCCGTTTACCTGCAAAATCGATTGTATGGGAGCTATGCCTTGTATTGGTCCGTTCGTGCCGAAAAATGATTAATGTTTTACAAAATGGCGGCCCCTTAGATTTCATCATATCTCAAAAACTGTGGAACTAGTTTGCGTTCAAACAGACAGACGGACATGTCTAAATCGACTGAGCTCATCGCCCTGATCATTTCGGTATACTTATTGGTGGGTCTATCTCTTCTTTTTCTCATACTTACAAACATCGGACCAAAGTTATAATACCATTTCATGTTCATGAAAGGTATACAAATAATATTAGTTGTTTTACGATGGTTTCAAACTTGGAAAGTTCGTGTATGAAAATTGCTCCCGTCACTGTGCTAGAAATCAGAACAAAGTAATTCCAAGAATTTTCATTAATAAAAAAAAGCTGCCTTTTCTATATTTTTTATTCTTTTTTTTCCATTGCAGTTACAAATTTCTTTCAAACGTTTTTGAGACTAGGAAAACTGTTCTTAAAAAAGGAAGGTAAATATGTATATAAAACTACAAGAAAAGCTAGTTTAAAGTTATAAGCAAGTAAAAGTAGATAATCAGAGAAAAAAATTTGTGAAATTTCATCAGCAACACCTCAGAAATCACCTTCAAGTTGAGTGTGACACAACAAGATCGCAAAGAAATAACTGGCAGATGCGATGCTGAAGAAACTAGGTCACTTGTTAATTTTGAAAATTCAAGGCAAACACTAAAGTAACATTCCAGCTTGTCAAGCAAAAGCGCAAAGCACCGCAAAACAAAATGACGATATACGCTGATGCACTTATCATCCATCTTAACGCCCCACCCACCCATTCCCAAGGTGGTAATGCGAAGCACGAGTAAAGAGTAAGCTGTGTTTTGTAATTCAAGGAATTCAAGGAAACCATTATTGCGACGCGATGACGCAAGTGATGACGCCTTTGAGCTGTGTGCTGTAAAGTTCATAAATTCTATCGCCAAATTTGGTGTGACAAGTGTGACTTCAAAACGCATAAGAGGGAAAGCTAGTGATTAAGTTTTTTTTCTTTTTTTCTTTTAACTGAATGCCACACCTGTTTCAGAAGCTGTTCATCTTAGCTGTCACTCTGGGTACCGTGAAGCTTTTTAAACTAGTTAAGCGGATTTTCGCTGCAAAGTTTCGAAAGCAATAGAGCACACAACTTCAGCGGCTTATGAAAGCAAAATAAAAGAAGCTGCACATTCTCTGAACTAAGACAATAAGAAGATGAACGTCTTCTGAAGTTAATGCTTTGAGCTGTGCTTTTAAATTGCTACGCACACATTTAGCCGGCCACGCCTTTGTTCTTTGCATACTATCCAAAACACATGCACATAGATCGCTGCATTCGCACAAAATTACATTATTAATCTGCGCTTCTAATTTACCCACAAGCACACACATTTGGCGCTCTCCTGCACTTTAGTGCACCATTTTTTTGGTTTCCTTAATTTCCTGCCATTTTAACCTTGACAAATGCCGCATTAGCAAACGCTGAGTAAAACCAAATATTTAAAAGCATGTAAAATTGTTGCGCTCAGAATATTATATACCCAGCTTCGGTATGGATATTTCATCGTGTGCAAGACATAGTAAAATAAGTCTTTCAGGAAACTTTTCTTTGAAGTATTCCAAGAGCCATTTTATCCCCTGTTGGTTACGTAAATGAGACCACTTCATGTATCAAGAAGGAATAGATAAGTGACTGATCTTCTCAACTGTCTCATTATCGTCGTCATTATACTTAGGGAAGCTAAGTCATTCTCTACCTCAGCCTGAGCCTACTCCTTAATCTGCTGCGAATTAGGGTGTCGATAGGAAGACGTTCTGAGCCAGAAACTCTTTGGTCACTCGCACAACATGCCCCAGCCAGTGGAGCCTCTGTGCGCCAATTTACTCTGACATCAGATCTGGGGCCATGAGTCTTCGGTTGAACTTTTCTCTCGAATACTGCATACGCCATCCCCATCTCCTTTTGACACTATTCATAATTCACATCCCTACATCAGGGCGAATATGTCGACAGGCTTATAAAGCGTTATCTTCGTTTTTCAAGATCGGGCTTTACTTCTTAACTGTCTACTCAGTCCAAAGAGGTACTTGTTGTCAAGAGGGGGTTTTCCATTGGTATAGCTCAGCGAGATTTGGAAGTTATGTAAAAACCGGCTCCGAAATCCACAAAGAGATGATGTGTTTCGACTTTCTTATCATCGGTCTTCTCAAGGACTTGACGTTGTATGAAAAGAGCTGGTCGATAGTGGACTTACGAGCTCTGAACTCGCAATGATAAGGTCCAATGAGGTTGACGACGATCTGCTTGTGGAATTTTAAGCTAGATAGAACCACACGGAGACTGATTCCACTTTAGATGGTTTGATTCATAGGATTGCCTTTCTTGTGGATTGTACAGAACACAGTACAGTCTTAATCATGCTTTTTAGCAACTTGTTATCATCATCATCGACATTAATCCAGCCCTTTTAAACCATCTCATGCAGGTTTCAGGATTCCACTATTGTCAAATAGCCCCTAATTTCCTGGCACTTTATTATTTTGAATCCGAAATATTACTATTCCCATTTCGTTATAGCGGGTTGTGGTACGTATTTTTCTTCTTCTCGGATTGGGGTATGGGGTTCATCATTACCATCACTCTATAGCATTGAGAAGTTTTCCCTTCATAACTGAAGCACGTTCTGTACCAAGTCGCCATTATCGTAACGGAAAAACTTTGCCCCGTCCCTGAAAATTTCCGAGTTTTTGGTAGAAATTTTAGGAATTATTTCCAATACCTCAATCTCTCCATAATAACGTCTTTCACCCTGCATATTTTTTTCTGTTCCTCCCTAGTCTCATGAAAGTGCTCATTTAACTCGTGCGCTGTGTCCCTTTTTACCGGTACGACTTTCCGCGTGGTAGCAGTCCTTCTTCCGAGGTCGCTGAGGCCTTATAGTGTGATTTATTTTGTTGTGTTGATCTTCCGACAGGGTAGTAAGTTGATTTTTGTTGGAACGATTTTCCGTCATCCCTTGTCAAGTTTGGTTTTGTGACAAACCGGTTTCGGCGTTCTGCCATTTTCAATGCCTAGTTTCGGCAAACTTGACAAGGGATGACGGAAAATCGTTCCAACAAAAATCGCCTTATAGTGTGTTTGTGCGTACGCAGCTTTTCCACTCCAAACATTCCTTGAGCTACTGTGCGCACTTTCTGCGCTACAAAGAGAGGTGTGCCACAAGACCATGCATAATCGGACCTTATAAAATGCGAACGCGTCAAGTGATTGTCATATAACTTGATGGATATTTTTGTGCTCTAACGTGTTACTACAGATCAGATATTTTGGTCAGCGGGCAAATCGTTCAGTTGTATGAGACAAATACATCAAAAATCCAATGCTAGCACAACTGGGTATAAAAATTATAAAATGCATAGTGAATGGCAAAAGTTAATTTATATGTAAATGAAATGATGTCAGCGTCGCAAGCACGCACGCAAGCGCCAAAATCATATGGTTACAACAACAAAAACATGAAAATAAAAAAAGACAAGTGGCGCCAAAAAAAACTTGTAACCACAAGTGCAAGAACATTTGGGTATCGCGTTTTTCGTTCGGCACCGCTGTTTCGCTGCAATTCGTTGCCAACGTTCCCAATGCATGCATATATAAAGGGTGTTTTTTTTAGGGGTATAGAACTTCGAATTGAAATAAAACACAAGAAAATCGTTTTAAGGTCCATCAATTTGGCTTTATTGGAAGGATAATTTTATGCCATTAATGTTTAAATATGATTTCGGGCATGTGGCCGCCGCGGCTGGCTCCAATAAAGCCAATTCTACAGGTCCAATTTTCAACCACTTTTTCGAGCATATGGGGCCGTATGTCGGCAATAACGCCACGAATGTTGGCTTCCAATTCCCCTAACGTTTCTGGTTTGTTGGTGTAGACGAGCGACTTCACATATCCCCAAAGAAAATAATCCAATGGTGTCAAATCACACGACCTTGGTGGCCAATTGACAGGTCCATTCCGCGAAATTATGCGCTCATCGAATGTTTCCTTCAATAAATCGATTGTGACGTGCGCTGTGTGGCATGTAGCGCCGTCTTGTTGGAACCACAACTCATCCACATTCATGCCATCCAATTCGGGAACAAAATAGTCGGATATCATGGCTCTATACCGGTCTCCATTAACGGTAGCTGCCTCTCCAGCATTATTGCGGAAGAAGTATGGCCCAATGACTCCACCAGCCCATAGAGCACACCAAACAGTCAGTTTTTGTGGATGTAATGGCGTTTCAAGGGTCTCATGTGGATTCTCTTCACTCCAAATGCGGCAATTTTGCTTGTTGACGTAGCCATTCAACCAAAAATGAGCCTCATCACTGAACAAAATTTTGCGATGAAAATCAGCATCGAAATCAATCTCATTTTCGGCCCATACACCAAAATCACGACGCATTGCATGGTCTCGCGGCTTTAATTCTTGCACAAGCTGGATCTTGTAAGGTCGCAAGCCAAGATCTTTGCGCAAAATCTTCCATAAAGTTGATGGACAAAGCTCCAATTGCTGTGCACGGTGGCGAATCGATTCATTCGGGTCCTCTTCAACACTTTGCTCTACAGCGGCAATTGTTTCTTCGGTGCCCACTGTTCGACGTCTCTGCGGATGCGTATTATCACATAGAGTAAACGTAGTGCGAAAACGATCCATGGTTAACCGAATTAATTGCTCTGATGGACGATTATGTCGACCATAAAATGGACGGAGCTCACGGTAAACTTCGCGAACTGAACCATTATTTTCGAAATAAATTTGCACGATTTGCAAGCGTTGTTCTTTTGTCAACCTGTTCATGATGAAATGGCAAACCAAACTGAACATAAATGACATTAGAGTTGCCAGATTTGACCACAAAATGCCAGTTTTATCTCTATTCGAAAAACAAACCTGTAAAAAAAACACCCTGTATATTATTAAGTAATGTTTGTTGTTACCCAAAGTTGAACACGCAAAGGCGCCAACATTACTGGCATTTGTGACAGCTCTCCGAAGGCAACCACATTGCAATTCAACCAATTTGTTGCCAACAGCAAAGCGAATGTGTCAACAAATTGCGACAAAAGGGAATCCGAAGCAAAGGTGTGCACAGAAAGAAAAAATAAATGAAACTAAAAGCAAGAGAAATGCAAATTTCGGCTAAACGAACGTCAGAATGACAAAAATGTGTGAAAAATTCAATTTAGACGCCACAGAACAATGCTAAGGCTGACACAAATTTTAAGTGTCATCAAATTACGGTAAAAGAAGGGGGACAGTGTTACGAACAAAGAGAAAAATTTTACAGTGCGAGAAGGAGTTGCCCCTATGCTGCCATGTCTGAATTTTACTTCCCTGCAAAGCTTATACGAGTTTGCCAAATAACGTTGAGCAATACCAACAGCTTCGTCACAATTGAGAAGGACCTCTCTGAGTCATTCGAAACCAAACGAGGATTCAGACAAGTCGACTCTCTCTCTTGCGATTTTTTCAATTTCATGCTTGAGAAGATAGTTCGAGCAGCAGAGCTGAACCGCAATAGTACAATCTACCACAAGAGCGTGCAATTGCTGGCGTATGCCGATGATATTGACATCATTGGTCTTAACCACCGCGCCGTAAGTTCTGTCTTCTCTGGCCTAGATAAAGAAGCGAAGAAAGTGAGTCTTGCGGTTAACGAGGACAAAACGAAATATTTGCTGTCTTCAAAGAAAGAATAGGCGCACCTGGACCTTGGCAGCCACGGTACTGTTAATACTTTCAAATTTTTGCAACTGTGAGGAACTTCGTCTATTTGGAAACCAGCGTTAATACCGAAAATAATGTCAGTCAAGTGCTTCTTTGGACTGAGTAGACAACTGAGAAGTAAAGTCCTCTCTCCACGTACAAATATCACTCTCTATAAGTTTGTCATCATACGTGTCCTCATGTATGGCTCGGAATCATGGACAGCGTCGAAAGAGGATGAGATGGCCCTTGGAATATTCGAGAGAAAAGTTCTTCGGAAAATGTATGTTCCTTCTCGTGATGTCAACGGCGAGTATCAAAGCAAATTTAACGATGAGCTGTATGAAGTCTACGCAGATCTGACCATAGTCTAGGTAGTAAAAGCCCAAATACTGCGAGCTGGGTCATGAACGGCCTCGACTGAGTTGGAAAAAACCGGAGGATGACTCCCTTGGTGTTAAATAAAATAAAATAAAATAAGTTTTGTAAGTATAACGAGGTCAAGACCAGTTGATAATAATTCTTAGTTAATTATTATTATTTTTGATAAGAGGAAAAATTGAAAGCAATCAAAAATCGTAATAATTAACTAAGAATTATTATCAACTGGTCTTGAGCTCGTTATACTTACAAAAATATGTAAAATAAACATACCGTAAAACCAACAACAAAATAAAATAAAATAGAATAAAATAAAACAAAATAAAATAAAATGAAATGAAATAAAATAAAATAAAATAAAAGAAAATAAAACAAAATAAAGTAAAATAAGATAAAATAAAATAAAATAAAACAAAATAAAATAAAATTGAATTAAATTAAATTAAATAAAACAAAACAACACAAAATAAAATGAAGTAAAATTAAATTAAATTAAATAAAGTAAAATAAAATGAAATAAAACAAAATAAAATAAAATTAAATAAAATAAATCATAATTAAATAAAATAAAATAAATCATAATTAAATAAAATAAAATAAATAAAATAAAATAATAAATAAATAAAATAAAATAAAATAACATAAAATAAAATAAAATGAAATGAAATGAAATGAAATGAAATGAAATGGAATGAAATAAAATGAAATGAAATGAAATAAAATTAAATTAAACTAAATTAAACTAAGTTAAATAAAATAAAATAAAATAAGATAAAAAGAAACTAAATAAAATAAAATAAAATAAGACAAAATAAAATGAAATAAAATAAAATATAATAAAATAACACAAAATAAAATAAAATAAAATAAAATTAAAAAATTAAAAAACAAATTAAAAAAAAAAAACAAAATAAAAAACAAAAAACAAAAAAAAACAAAAACCCGCCAAGCAAAGCGTTCTCAGTTTGTAGAAAAAGCTTGAAGCAGCATACCGCAAATTGGAAGATAAGCTGCGCATCAATCTTTTTGGAGATATATCGTGCCAAATTATAATATAACAAGTTTGTTCAGCTTATCATTTCGGTATATTAATATTATCTTCCAAAATTATTATACCATTTCATGTTCATGAGAGGAAAAAAAAACAATCAACGAAAATTATGTCAGCTGCATAAAGTGACTTTTGAACAAATTAGCAATGTTTACAACCGAACATTTTATAGGCAATCAATTATTATGTTGTTTTTGTGGTTTCTTTGGGGTTTATTGTTAAATGCTTTTAGCAATGAACATTGTAAGGTTTCTTAATTGAATCAAGCAATCTAAATATTTATGAACATTTTCACATAAGTGCTGCCACTCTAGAATTTGTTTACGAACCCAAAATCATGCCTAAACAATTTTCAAATGATCAAAATTTTATTTATTATCATACTGGTCATATTATGCGAATGGGTACAGGCGGCTCGGTCCAGAAGCTGTTACGATCGACACCCAATTTTGGGAGCAGAGGAGGATGGGACGCCACTGAATTTAGAAAAACAATTGGATAATACAATTTTAAATAATAATATAAACAATTTTTCCTGTTCATTATATTTGTTACCGCAAGTGCCCGAAGTTACCCAAACTTGCCCAAAGCGGTGTTATTTGTGTTCTTTTTACTTTTCACATAACGAAACTCTTAATATAGAGTAGGCAATATTTTACAATATATTTTTTGAGTACTTTAGTATACCAAAATCTTTAACTTGCCTACCAAAGGGAAATAAAGCGATCAGTTTTGATTGAATTGTAGCAAGATGACAATGCTGTCTTATATGTGTACATTTACGCAGCTCGAAAGAAAAAAATGGCGCAATTTAAGGCTCCATAAAATCATCTACAGATTATCAACAGCAATTTTGTTTAATTTTTCAACGAAGTCAATCTTAAATTTGTGTCACTCTTACTCACCATAATATTTAGTCATACCCACTGTAATCAATTACTCATATACCATGTCTGACTATCGAGGAACGGAGAATGGTGTGAAAAGAAGAACTTCTAAGTTGCTGATGACTTTCTTAGAACCACACAGAATACAGTTTTTTTTTTATTGTAAAACATTTCCGTGTTTTCTAATGTTGGCTATTCCGTTTCTCTTTCCAAACACATTTATTCCTTATCAATTGACGTAATCGACTTAGTCAGCATTTCTGTGTGCTTTCGCTTGACAAATTGCTATATTTATGCAGAAATAGAAAACTTTTAGCAATTCCTTTGTATCATCAGCTATCTGGTTGTCTCTACCTGACCAAGTAAAAGAAGAGATTAGTACAAAATGAAAAACTGAAACTACTTAGCATGACCAATTTTCTCAAAACATGCATTCCGAAGAGTTTGCAAAGTTGCAGCCCTCCCCCTTGCCATACGCCAAATCCACACCTACACCCACCCATATTTCAGCCACATCAATATCTCAATCCCCTCAACGCATTTTTAGTTTCATCAAAAAAAGGTTAAACGCTTACAAAACAAAAGCTAACACTTATGACCCAGCGCAGCTTAAAGCTTAACGTGCTTAAGGTACTTATACGAGTACTAGTATTTTCTCCCTACTACTCTGTTTACATACTCTAATCCAAACGTTTTGCAGCTTAACTAATCGGTTAGTTGATGCCGAATTCAATTTCTTTTAGCTCACTTTAAAATCCTCACTTATTGCATTCCGTATTTGGCTTTCGGCTGTTTTAAACCACTTAATAAAACATTCACAATAGTTTGCTTGTTTTTGGTTTTTGCGATTTGCCTCACTTTTGTTTTTTGTGGTAAAAAATATTTCAATTACCGCCAATTAAAAATGTAAAATTCCAAGGAAAAAGAATTTCCATCAAAATGGAATTTCACAGCAAAAACAGTTGAAAGTGTGTACTGCGCAAACGAAACTCAAAGCAAATTGTTTAAAGTTTGAAAAATTGTAATTGAAATATTTAAAAATAAAAAAAAATATTTTGTATGTGTTTACGCGACATAGGTTCCAATCCCAAAAACAGAATATTCATTATATACATATTTCATGAATTGTACATAAAGTAATACTCATTCTATATATTTTCTCATGAATTGTACATAATCTTAATATTAATGCATGTATTACATTATGTTATAATACATTATCCTATATTTACTCACCATAAGACATGAATTCACCTTAAGAGTTAAGTATTAAATTTGGAACGATTTGGGGCGTGTGGCAACATCACGTAAATCACCCCACGCCAATTCGCCGCACAACTGACAGCTGGGCGGCCGTCATATTTCTATTAACATTGTTATTGTTTGCACCGGCCTTTTTTCATATCATATTTATATATACTATTGTTATTGGTACACAGGTTTTATATTCTTGTTCCTTTTACACGATAGTTTCGATAAATGGGGTTTGGGCTATAAATTTTGCAATTAAAAAGCTAGGAACGTAAAAGTTTGCACGTTTGGTACTTATTATGTATGTAATGTGTGTAGTGAAAATCAGCCAGATCGGACCAACATAACATATAGCTCCCATACAATCGATTGTTCCGATAAATGGGGTTTGGGCTATGTATCTTTAAATTAACAGTTTTGCAGAGTTTTTACTAATTGTGAGTAAGAATCGGACACTTAAACCGTGATGCGTATTCATGAAAGGTATAAAGTCTTCGGCACAGTCGAAGACAGCCCTTTCCTTACTTGTTTTTATCTATTTTTGCTACGCACACAAAGTATATTACTTCATTCGGCATAAACAAATCGAGATATATATTTATTAAACTGCAAAAGCAAAGTTGTATATCTTTTTGGATTTTCATACCTTTCGTGAACATGAAATGTTTGTGCGCATGAGAAGAAAAAGAGATAGTCCCATCAAAAAGTATACTGAAATGATCAGGAGGATAAGCTGAGTCGAAGTAGCCATGTCCATCTCTCGATACGTCTATCTGTCTGCCCGTCTGTTTATTTGAACGCAAATACGAACTGAAAGTATTAAAATAGACCTGCGTAAATTGGGATGTCATAATAGATCACTACTAGGTATATAATGTTCGGTTCCACCCGAACTTAGACTTCCTTAGTTGTTTTTAAATATCTATTATGTAAACACATCGACGTATTCCAATGTTGTATAATATTTATAAAAATATTTTGAGCCAACTTTTATTGCCACCAGTGTTTGCAGCTTGAATAAAGTAGTTGGGGGTATTAAAATGTATTCTAGACTTTAAATTGGGCATTTAGCAATATATCGGTGAGCAGTGTATTCAATTCTATACAGCGGGTTTTTAGTGATGCGCGAGCAAAGAAAGAGACAGACAGACGAAATTGTGTAAACTATATTTTTGGCTTCAATTAACTCCGAAAATACCCCCGTATGGGATTTTCCTTAATATCTATAATATGTAAATTATTGAAATTTAATAATTTGTATCTATCAATCCAGATGAGTTTTACTGAGTAAGTATCTTTGAGAGAAAGAGCTTAAAGAATAAGATTTTTGTGAACCAAACTAAATATACTGAAATTACTTGGAATTACATGTCATTATTGTTGGCCAGATAGGAGACCATAAAAAAGATAAAAATCTTAGAAAAAGATGTTGTTGAGTGAAGTGGAGTCCTTCTCACCATTAGAATTCTCTAGTGAATCTGTAAAGCTTATCGTGAGATGCAAAAGTACCTCGGATCATTACGGTCAAGTACGAAGAGATTTGTGTTGTTGTTACAGCATAAAAAACATGTATTTCTCCTGCTACAAAATGTGCTATGAAATCTATGAAGAATTTCGGTTCATTTCCTTACCCCAAGCCTTCTGCAGAAATTTTGTATTGTACCCGGGTCTAAAGCTACACTGACAAGATCCAAAGAGCTGTCGATTGATGGAGAATGGATGAGCGGCAACGAATTTACTATGTACTAACCGGTATGATTGCAAAATCTCAAGGTTCATAAGGCCATGGTTAGACAGAAAAATAAGTAGCTTTCCTCTCAAGCTAAACAAATCTCAGAGAACTTACAGGACTCAAAGAAGGACATTGTGCTATCGCGTAAGTGCTTCGACGACATATACACATAGCAAAAAGTTGCCTATGCAGAAATTGTCGGGATGAGAAGGAAGCGGACTCGATTTATTACTCTCTTTGTTGTTGTTCTACAGTCAAGGCGTCTCAGATTTCTGGAAGCATGGTTTTTCGACAGTCTAGCCGAGGTGAGGGAAGCGGATCTTGCACTCCTTCTTAAGTTCATATAAAAGAATAAGTTGTTCCCGGCACGCAATGAGAGCATTTTCATGGACATAAGTGTCTTCGAGTGAAACTGTGGGATGTCTTTTAATCTACCCTAAGTTAGGAAGACTGATTTCAGGTTATTTTGAGAGATCCAATTGCTGAACTTCCCATGCAAAAGCAAGTGATGGTCCTTCATTTCTTGGGGTTTCATTACTTTTGATCTACGATGATAACATCTCTCAACACTAGAGTTATTTCTGTACTCGTTTCACATTGTCTGTATATTGCAAAATTAATATAATTCGCCTGTATCCTTTTAAATAAATAAATTATTTGACAAAGTAATTAATTATTTTCGACTTAAATTGCTGCAATTTAATTTAATAATTCTTTCATAAAACATGCACAGCATACATAATTAATTAACTTTTAATTTCGGTTAAAGTAATCACAACACACATATTTCAAGCATCCTTTGAATGCTCCCACGTGAAATTACGTATACGCCCTGGTATACCCCCGTAGGCATGTATTTAAATTAATTTCTCAGTAAACATTCGACAAATTGCCAAATGACACATTCAAATTATACTTTCATACATAATACATGATTTTATGCCATTAATGTTTAAATATGATTTCGGGCATGTGGCCGCCGCGGCTGGCTCGAATAAAGCCAATTCTACAGGTCCAATTTTCAACCACTTTTTCGAGCATATGGGGCCGTATGTCGGCAATAACGCCACGAATGTTGGCTTCCAATTCCCCTAACGTTTCTGGTTTGTTGGTGTAGACGAGCGACTTCACATATCCCCAAAGAAAATAATCCAATGATGTCAAATCACACGACCTTGGTGGCCAATTGACAGGTCCATTCCGCGAAATTATGCGCTCATCGAATGTTTCCTTCAATAAATCGATTGTGACGTGCGCTGTGTGGCATGTAGCGCCGTTTTGTTGGAACCACAACTCATCCACATTCATGCCATCCAATTCGGGAACAAAATAGTCGGTTATCATGGCTCTATACCGGTCTCCATTAACGGTAGCTGCCTCTCCAGCATTATTGCGGAAGAAGTATGGCCCAATGACTCCACCAGCCCATAGAGCACACCAAACAGTCAGTTTTTGTGGATGTAATGGCGTTTCAAGGGTCTCATGTGGATTCTCTTCACTCCAAATGCGGCAATTTTGCTTGTTGACGTAGCCATTCAACCAAAAATGAGCCTCATCACTAAACAAAATTTTGCGATGAAAATCAGCATCGAAATCAATCTCATTTTCGGCCCATACACCAAAATCACGACGCATTGCATGGTCTCGCGGCTTTAATTCTTGCACAAGCTGGATCTTGTAAGGTCGCAAGCCAAGATCTTTGCGCAAAATCTTCCATAAAGTTGATGGACAAAGCTCCAATTGCTGTGCACGGTGGCGAATCGATTCATTCGGGTCCTCTTCAACACTTTGCTCTACAGCGGCAATTGTTTCTTCGGTGCGCACTGTTCGACGTCTCTGCGGATGCGTATTATCACATAGAGTAAACGTAGTGCGAAAACGATCCATGGTTAACCGAATTAATTGCTCTGATGGACGATTATGTCGACCATAAAATGGACGGAGCTCACGGTAAGCTTCGCGAACTGAACCATTATTTTCGAAATAAATTTGCACGATGTGCAAGCGTTGTTCTTTTGTCAACCTGTTCATGATGAAATGGCAAACCAAACTGAACATAAATGACATTAGAGTTGCCAGATTTGACCACAAAATGCCAGTTTTATCTCTATTCGAAAAACAAACCTGTAAAAAAAACACCCTGTATTATATTATTTAGCATCGTCAGAAAGGGCTAAGCTGTGTGTGGGTAATCCAAAGGTAAACAATCACTCAAATATTTACAAAAGTGAAAAATTACATTTTGTTTGTGCATACATAAGTATATATGTATCGCTTGTTAAGTTTAAGGCCGCATAGCTAATAAATAAAATGGTACAATGTTTACATATATTCTTAGCTTGTTTATGTATTTGTTTACCACATGCAATATATATGAAAAACTATTTCAATTATTAATTTATGTAGCAAATACAACGCGCAATCAAACGGGACAAGTCATAATGGTCCGAAGTGACATGCTGTGAACATACATTTGTAACATAAATGCATGGGACCCATATGGAGGCGAAAGTTGATTTGTTGCTTATGTAGAAATTTACTGTTTACTTATTTATGTTCAGTTGTTGGCTTTTCTCTATTTTTCTCTGTATTTAGTTTTGCGTATACAATATGCATTTGCTGATTTTGAAAACATTGTGTTGGGTTTTTCAATTTAGCAGTTCGAATATCTCTTTTTTGTGTGCATATTTTATTTAGTAGTTCCGTTTAATACAATATTTGCTAATGCTTTACGTTTTAGTCAAAAATTATTGGTCATTAGGAAATTTATTTATACAGGTAGTTCTTACTTTAATAAGATAGATAGTAGTTGAGTGCTTTTGAAACCTAAGGAGTAAAGACATTTTTATACCGAATAGTGCTACGCACATAGTATTGGTTTTGATCGCACAATGCCATTGCTTAAAACCGCGTAAGTGACATTTGTGTCAAAACCCTTTAAAGACCATTGCCATCCAGATCTATTCAATTGTTCTCCAGAAAACTACAAGTTGGTTTGGAAAATAATTAAAATAACCGATCCTGATGGCTACTTTTTCCATAAAGTCAATATTCGTCTAAAAAATAATTAATTTGTAGTGCCAAACAAGCCACACTGAGATATCACTTACGCGGTTTTGCATTTATGCGTTTCGCGTCTTTCAGTGTCACCGACGATATACGAATCGAGATAGATATTAACTTATACAAAACCAAGTCTTCAGGAAGAAAAGAGAAGTTGATTGAGCCATAGCCGGCCATCCGTTTGTTTTATTTAATTTTGGTATGCAGCTTCCTTGGAACTCATGTTATTGTGAGAGTGTTGTCGAAAGTGACAGTTTTTTGCCGGATATGAATCCAATACGCTCCGGTATTCCCTTGGGATACATGCCCGACATCGTGGAACAATTGGGTATGACCAGTGTAACCTTCTGATATGACCAGCGCAACTTTCTAGATCATCTCACTCCTTCTTTCCTGTAAAAAGTAGGTTGGTAATGAGAGGTGAGAGGCATCATATCCGTAGATAAACTATCAATTTGCACGTCCTTACCTTTGTGCATTTTAGTCGTTTCAGGTGAATATTCTAACCCCGTGTCATGCAGGGGGGTTACTTGAATCTCATCTCTTATCGCTGTTTAAAATTAATATCACAAGATACAATCAAAAAATATGATTATTCAGTGTGTCATACACCTTTTTGAAGCAAATATATTGATTTTTTTCAAAATTTTTAAGAACGATTTTTATTGAGTTAATTTTACATATACTTATTAGTAATCATTAATCAAAATCTACTGAAGATCTCATAACACAAACAACCCTTTTCAAGGAGCACTTCGTAGAAAACTGGACGAACTACTTAATCGCCACGCCCAATTTTATATAACATATTTTTAAAGAAATCTTATCATTGCGAAAAATTGCTTTTTAACAATTCTATTTCGCTACCAAAACGTCCAAAAAAGGTCGAAAAACAAAAATTCTCAATAATCAGCGTATATAGTACATTATTCCACACAACCATTACTCGAAAAAAGCTTCATTTGTATTTAGGAAATTTGTTAGAAATGTTGCTTTTGGAATGGGAACTGTTTGTTGAGAAATTGGGCGAATGTTTTTTCATTCATACCACTTTTTAATATCAAGTTCTTCAGTGTTAATTTAAAATATGTTAAGGTTGGGTTTATAACTTTTGGCGCCCACTTTTTATTGTCATAGGAGTTTTGCGAAAGCTTGGCAATGAACAACTGAGCCTCGTTTTATTTCTCTGCAAATGCACCTATTCACACTTTCTTATTTAATGTATTTACAGAAATATTGCCCCGCCACTCACTTCTCGCCAAATGCAAAACGTAATTGGACTCGGAACATTGCATGCAACAACATTTAAATATCAATGTTTATTATTGTTTCCAGAGCGAAAATTGCATTCAGATTACTATAGTATTTTATGGCATACTAAATTTGTTCACATAATGTTTATAGCAGTCTTCAGTCATTCTTGTATTTACATATTCAATCAAGTCATTTTATGCATTTCCTCACGGCTATGTTGATTTGAACCTGAACGGAAGTATAAGTAACATGTTTTAATAATTTTTTTTTAAATAGTCCAGTTGGTTCAGCTCTCTTTAATTGTCTTATGTTACTAGTAACTCGTTGGTCGAGAATAACCCTTAATACGAGTACAATTTTTTTTTTTGAAGTTTTAAATAGTTGGAAATAGGTGGCAGCCTTGTGCGTGGATACAAAATGTTGTATTTAGTGCCTCACCCTAATCAAAAATATATTTATTGAAGAACTATATAACTAAGTGACACACTTGTAAAACATCATCAGTTTGAACCCTTTATAAGAGTTTTGAGAATGTAGTACCTATATTACATTTCATAATTTTAGCACATTTATGATTTGAGTTTCAATATTTTTCTGAGAAAAAAAGTTTGCAAGAACTCTAATTTAAAGAAGTAAATCCGTATTCTAACTTATAAAAGTGTACATATAAAATAGCCAAGATAGACGAAAAATCAATATATTGATAAAGTTTTCCGGACCATCCATTTAGTTTCAGAAATGGCGCTCTTTTTTTTTTATTTATTTTCTGATATGAAAGCTCATTTAAAGTTGTTATCTAAAACAGGAGAAGTTCCTATGGGAACCGATAGATAAATCAAAAAAATCATTCTTAAAAGACCAAAATGATAAAAGCCTCGTTATGCAGAACGCATTTTCGATAGAACTAAAAAATGTCGAAAATTGGAAAATGACCGAAAAAGATGGAAATAGCTGTACTCAAGGTAAAACTACCAAAATTTAAGTTTTACAAATGGTTTTATTCGAATTGTTGTATATTATGAAGTTATCGGATTAATATAAAATAATACATACAGTGGTGACTAAAAAGATGGCACCAGTATTCAAAGTCGGATTGTTTCAAGCTATTATTATTTGCCTGAAAAAATTTTCGGCTAAAATTGGCTCGATTTATAGGATAAGAAGGTATACATCAAACTCAGAAAAATTAATACACCATTACATTTTATTAGAAAAAAATTTAGAACTACTTTCAATAAAGTATGAAATGGGTGGAACATAATTTCTGATTTAAAAAAATTAGTGTTCATCTCATAAATATTTGTATCTGAATAATACATTACCTTTAATGTAAGAGGACTTGTGCGACTTTTATTTCTAGATTGAGAACAGCTGCTATAATTTTTAAAAGCGTTGTGAATACATACAAATAGCAAATGCTCGACAAACTCACGATGCTAACGAAGCTGTTGAGTAGACTTTTGAATTGGTATATTTAAAAACGCACCAATAAAAAAAATACACGAACTGGGCAAATCCAGAATACCAGCGGCTAGCAAAAAAATTCATCAAATAGTTTTGGGACATTCTTCTATTCTCTTGCCATTCGTGACTTCCAGTTACGATATTAAAAAATTTGTCAGAGGAAAATGTAGAAATTTTTAAAATCTTTGTACTTGATAGAATTCACAATAGTTAACTTAAATACAATGACATCAAAAATAGAATGGTGACATAACACAATCACAAGGGTCATAATCTAAGTTAATATTTTTGGGAATATGTCACACACAAATTTTTCAACCTGGAATTATGTCACGCTTTTTGTAATTTAATGAAATATAAATGGACGTTAAATCAATGTTTTCTATCTAACAACCAATTGTCTCTTTTAAATCCCTAAATTATGAAATGTGAACCAACCCTGAACCCTCACATTGCTTTATTTTTTATGAGCTTAAAATATGGATGGCCAAAACGGTTTCCATACAAAAAATATTTTAAAAAATCACTGCGCCACAGCTAACATGCAACGCAGCTCACTTGCTTTTATCCTAACTTACTATTCAACTGGCGCCGTAGGTGTGACGTGCCATATGCGAACGGAAACATATAGGAGCTATATATATTAACAACTTAATAACTTAAAACACACAAAAAAGCAAAAACTACAAACGCAACATATGCGCCGCATATGCATTAGGCTGGGCCGAAAATATAAATTTTCTTTTTTTTATGGGTGCACGAGAAATCGAATTCCTAGTTTAAAATGGGACATACTGGTCGAAAATAAGTTTTGAATATTAATAAGTAGGCATATGAAAATGATTATATCTTACCAATAAAAAATCGTTCAGTCAATTTCTTCCTCAGTATTTGCATAAAATTGATGCTCTCCAAAAAATGTTTTACATATATTTTCATTTATGTGACCTTTATAAAGTTATGCAGAGTCAAAAGTTGACGAATTCCTCAAACACATAAGGCTTTGTTAAAGTTGTGTAGCTTCCTTAAAAATAAGCATAATCAATTAAATTTGGATATTTATATTGTAAGTTTAACGCTTTACCAAAAAGGTCTTATATATCTTTTCCTCTCTTATCTCTTATTCATAAGAAATAATCATTTTCATCCTTCCCATTAACATTAAAAACTCATAGGTGGTCAGTATAAATCATTTTAAAACTGGAAATTCCCCATTAAACAAAACATTAAACAAAACGGAAATCAATTTCGTCCCACCCTAATATACATTCAACAAAAACAACAAACTTCGTTAGTCAAGTTTAATATGCAAATGCGAATGTGTGGTGGGTATACAAAAAAAACTTTAAAAAGAAAAACTAATTTTGGTTTATTCAACGACTTGCATGACTTTGAGCTTGTTTTCCGATTTTTTTGTATAAATTTTTCCTTTTTTTCCGTTTCGCTTTTTTTGTTTGCTTTTCTAAGTGGCTTTTGCCGTCAGATGACTCAATATCCGATGCCTTGGATGTTTCCACAATTGTTTCTGTATGGATTTAAAATAATTTGCCCATTTTACGATTGGCATAGTTTAATTCGCATGTCGGTTTGTTGATTTTTTAATTTATACTCAAATGTCCATATTACTTAGGATGAATTTTAGAGGTATAAGCGAATCGATATGGATATAGATATGTCCATTCGTCCATTCTAACGCAAGGTTTTAGTGAATATTTGTAGAACTTAACTTATGAATGTGCGGTCCATGACCCAGAAATCTTTTTGCAATGAAGCCAATAGGGGCACCTTATTGAACTGAACGTCTTGGCTCATTTGTATTACCTATATCACGGTTCTATTTATTACAAACGAGTTCAGCAGGTCACCTGACTGTCAAAGCACGAGATACCGAATTGATCATGCCATAGCTCCTCGGTTTTGGACGCACGTACTTTACTAGGTTCAATATTGAACAAGATCTAAGATATGTCCACGAACCAAACCTGTTAAATAATGATTGCTAATCGTAATAATTGCCTGTTTGATTAATTACTTTCTTGCGAATCCATTTAATGATTGATTACCATTACCTTCAATTTTTAATGATTATTATTAAATTAATTAAAAAAATAAACAAAAAAAATCATAATTTTATAGGACTATTGAAAAAAAAACAAAAAAAAAATAATCAAAAAAGGTTGTTTTGATTATTCTTGACTTATTTTATTTTTTTTGTTTGATTAGTTTAGATTTTTTTCAGTATCGTTGTAGAAGCACATAAATGTACACATCAACAATACTGAAAAAATTTAAAAATAATCAAGAAAAAAATCAAAAGTAATTAAACACACTTTATTTGATTATTTTTAATTTTACTGATATTTTTTTTTCCTAATCGTAATCAATTAATAATTGCCTTTTCTTGAAAAACAATGAAAATAATTATTACCAATTAAAAAAGCCGTCTAATTAATTAATTACTAATTACTAATCAAATTTAGCAGGTCTGCCACGAACCATTTTGACGATGACAAGCTGCCCAGGACACAGACAGCTAAGAAATTCTCCATTCGGCACCTTACCTCTGAGTGCAATCATTTTTCTTACTCACTACGTAACGCCTCTGTTTTTTCAGGCTTCCATCGAGCCTGGAAGAACTGCTTGTTTGATGTCGAAAAAATGGCCGTTGACTACAGGGCAACATATCAAACGTGAACTACGCAGTGTGCGGAGCTTGGGATGTTGGGTGAAAGAAATAACAGCCGAGAATTCTATCAAGAGATCCAACAGATGAGTAAGCAACTTAGATGCAAAGACCTCTCTCGACAAACAAAGACTAAGCACTATAACGCCGGGTCATGTTATGCGTATAAAGTAGTTTTCGACAGCAAAGGGGGAATGGACTCGAAGAAGATAGAAAAACCATCAAGGAGGATGACTCGCCGTTCACTTACATGCTTTAACACGCAACGGCCATAATTGCATAGGCAGCTAAGCGCCAATAAATTACGATAAACCCTATCATCCACATCTAGCACTTCTCTCTCTCTATCTCTCTAAATACTGCGTTGCAATCCTCGCTTTACATTTCCTTATTTCACACAATTTAATATGCCGCTTTACATATCAAATGCTAATTTGCTAATGGACGTCACAATCAATTACTCGATGTAACAAAAAAACCTGAAAATAACGATTTTAAAACCCAAACTGCATCAAGTGTGCCAGTAGTGCCGCTAACAACATTGGCATTTTCCATTTCCGCCACATTTCTCCACAAATTCGTTACCGTTGATGTTTCGAGAATCTGTCAAAATTAGAGCAAAACAAAATACAAAACATTTTCATTCAATTCAATTTGTACCACTCATTGACGTGGCTTTCGATATTTTCAGCATTTAACCGATGATGCCACATAACTTCCCCCCAGCGTACAGAAATTGCTGTGCTTGTTAACGCTGATGGTGCCTGAAGGACAATCAGGATTTAGGTATTGGGCGTGATCGGCTACCGGTAACAGTCAACTAACAACCAACAACCGGCAACTGACATTTAGCTAAAGAATTGCGCTACTCTTTTGTGGCGATTTGTGTGTATATTTGGTTGGTTTGCATTTTCGGAAGTACAGTGCAGTGGCAAGGAATTGGGAACACTACGTTTTAGTAGTGAGTGTACTTTTCAGATGCATGCATTTGAAGTGAGCTTTTATAATCTTTACTTTATAGACATAACTCAGTAACGATTTCAGCAAAATAGTCGATCAAACATGGCTTTTAGCCTTGCATATTTTGAAGTAGAATGCCCACCTACGCTCATATTTAAGGTAAGTGTCGCACATTCTGGGCAGAGAAAAAATTTTATTGATGCCGGTGGGGTTGATGTCGAAAAGATTTCGTTGATTGTAATAGCGCAATGAATAGAGAAGACGATTGTAATGTGGAGGTGCCCTGGTGCGATGCTGCCTCAGAGGTAATGATTCTTTTTTTCAATTTGCATTGCCTTGGAAAATCTATACAGGCCCTAGATAGACATTACTAGCAAGGCCCAATCCTTAAAACCATTAACAAACTGATTAGGGCCTGAGTATGCTTTTCTTTGCAGTCACATAATTTGAAAAGGTAAACTCTAGCCAGACCCCAGGAAAAATTTCTCACATTTTCTACCTGGCTACGTGTTCATCAAAGGAACTCCAAGATAGGTAATTTTTCATTGTTTAGGGTGTTTTTTCAGCCGGACATCGAAATCTTAATTATTTTCATAGTTTATCCGATAAACTTTATCGACCAACATTTTTTTATAAAGGCTTCAAATCGGATATATTTCCTGGTGGAGTTGCGACCTATTTCGACATTGAATTATAGAAATGTGTTAATTTTGTAAAATCTTATGAAACTTATCAATACCTCTATGATATATATTTATGAATGCTTACAACCTGTCAAATGGGGCGGTAAAAATGAATAGAAAAAATGTTGAGCTGACAAGAAAAAATCGTTCAATAGCTTTATAATTAACAGAAGATACAAAAAATTTTCTGTGATGAAGCAGCTTCCGAAATTGAATTTCAAAAAAAACTATGGCGATTGTCTCTTAATTGTTCTTCCTATTCAAATAAAAACTTTTAATTGAAAACAAGTAAGAAAGTCTAAGTTCGCGTGGAACCGAACATTTAATACCCAGCTGTGTAAAAGAGGTAGTGGTAAATTGTTGTGGCGTTATGACCTATAGAGGTTTTAAACTTTTTCTACTACCCTGTGGGCAATCTTATAAATAAAAATGATTGTGTGTTTGTGTGTCTGGCGTCCAAAGTACTTAACCGATCTTTTTAAAATTTTCACAGTAGATTCTTGGATTCGTTACAGCATAGGCTATATCTAAATTTGAAAAGCGTAGATAGTATACTTCGTATCATGTTTCGTAATTTAATATAACACGGTTCTGAAGTTAATAATAGCTAAAATTTGTGAGCGGTACCACGCCCATTTTCCAATATTTAAAAAAAATCATTAATCAGGTGCATCAGTTGAGGGGATATGGCATGTTCCGGTTTCCTTTTAGAAAACTTTGGTCCAAAAGTGGGCGTGGTCGTCCACCGATTTATTTTCCGTGGGCGTACTCTACATGTCTATAGTATACAGCCTATTAAGTTTCGTAATTCTATCTTACACCGTTCTGAAGTTATTAACAGTCGAAGTTGAAATTTGCTTCACTCATAAGTGGGCGGTGCCAAGCCCACTTTCCAAAAATTTGGTCAAATTGTCAATAGGACGATCAACTTAATAAATCTACCAAGTTTCATCATTGTAGCTGCATTTATTATTGAATTATCTCTTTCGATATCGAAAAAAGAGCGTGGTTATGGTTCGATTTCGCCCATTTCAAATAGCAACCTACCTTGGCCGGAGAGCAACCTGTCTGCCAAATTTGATTCAAATATCTCACTTTTTGCTCAAGTTATCGTGTCCACGGACGGACAGACGGACGGACATGTCTTAATGGATTCCTCTGTTCATTCTAAGAACATTGATATATGAAACTATATATCTATCTCCATTATTTTCTACCGTTACAAACCACCGTTATATGACCAAAACTATAATACCCTGTGTACTAGTACTCGTTGGGTATAAAAATATGTACTGGAAGCATTGTACTCAGACAGGCTTTTGCTTGAGCTTGGTAAATTTAGTGAAATATGACAAAATCAACTATATGAAAAGAAGTTTCACTTCTGTGTCACACTGAGTTTTCTTTTTTAGTGTGAAGCAAACAGTGCCGACCTGAAAGTCGTTTTAGACGAAATTTCGAAATAAATTGCGAACGCTCCGAATTAATATTTTATTGTACGTGACGACACTGTGCTAATGAATCTTAATAATATCAAACGAAATGTTTAAAATTTTCTTGTAAATTATAGATTCGCCAGCAGACCCGGCAGATGTTGTCCTGCCCATAAAATTCCATTATCTCTTCTACTCACCTCTCACTTACTTCCGTCTGCTCTCTTAACACAAAGGCCTCAATTACAAAAAGTCTTGAAATGCATAACTAGAATCATTTATAAATTACTTTAATTGTTGAACCATACATATTCGTTATCGATATTTCACTTTCCAAATTCCCCTATATCCTTGTGTGACACGAACAATACAATTTTTTAATTTGAATTGAAGGAATCGGCCAAGTATATGGGCTGTTCTGCTCTTACACATATTTGGGTTTTAATTTCATATATATTCGAGCTTATAAAAAAATTAACTTCGCAGTGTTACTTATTTCATGACCGTCTACTGTACAAGCTTGCATATAACATTTCTCCATTTCGCAAAATGGGAATTTGCCAACTATTGATTTTTGGTTACACGAAATTTCCTTTGCTGTCAACACATATTGCGGTACATAGAAGTGTGAGGGGATACAAATTTCACGATATAAATGATATAACTTCGTTTAAGGGGCTGGATATTGATTTTCAAAGTTGTTGCACCTGCAAACGACAACAGAAAGCAGGTCGTGCATAAAACAGCAAAAAAACCATAAAACAACAAGATGCATTTTTTAGAGGTGGGGGGGTTACCGAATCAGGAATTGAGTTTAACAAAAGTTATTTTTTTTTATATAAACCTCAAGTTAGTCTTTTTTTATAGAAATCTTACCATAACCGACCGTAAATGGTTTCCCAATCAGCTTTGGTTTCCTTTAAAGTTTAAGTTCAGTTGTTTTTTATAATTGAGAGCAGAAAGCATTAAAAGCCTTAGAGTCAGTGTGGGATTGAACCAGCACTAAAACTCCAACCGTCTTGTACCGATCCCCCCGGTTCAACCGTTAAGTATTCCATTTGTAGGTGGTTTTTGCACTAGTCTCAATGTCTGTGGATGCGGTGTGTTATTTGCGTTTGGTTTTATATAGCATACGAATATTCGCAACATCCCTAATACCCGCATACGACTTTAATTGAGGAATTTTGGCAATTACCAAATGTCGCTCTTGTTTGCACTTTTTTTTTTTTTTTTTTTTGTGTTCGTGGGAGGAGGAAATGCTTTATGCACTAACCGGGTTTGAGCCCTCGTTACTAGATGCTCTAGCAGCGGAACTCTCCGAGTGTGGGACTTCTTCTTATCTTGAAGTATACCGCACTAAAACCTAACCTCCCACGGCCCGCGCATTCGTCCTTACCTGGGACCGCACTTAGCATTACTTCAGGTAAGGAAGCGCGTAACGTGAGCTCTCGCATTCGAAGAAGGTGTGGCGTACGTCGTCTATGGCTCCGCAGTAGGTGCAGTTCGGGGTTTGAACTTTGCCCATTCTATGGAGATATTCACGGAAATAACCGTGTCCGGTTAAGAACTGGGTCAGGTAGAAGTCGACTTCTCCATGAGGTCGGTTCAGCCATGGTTCTAGTTCGGGGATTAATACCCTGGTCCACCTTCCAGCAGCACTGCTGCTCCATTGTAGTTGCCACCGCCGGATCGAATCACCACGCGCCTGTGTTGCAGCAACGTCTCTACGTACCTCTGTACGAGTGTCGTAAGTAATTTTTCTTTCCTCAGCGAGGAGATATATCGGTATAGCCCCCGCGATGACCAGAACAGCATCTGCGGAGACCGTACGGTATGCTGAGGCGATTCTCAGGGCCCCTCTACGTTGGACTGCGGTAATAGCGGCCCGATACTTCCCAAATTTCATTGCGTCCGCCCAGACTTCTGCACCGTACAACAGTATAGAATCTGAGGCGGACGCCAGCAGCTTTCTTATGCATGGCTTTGGTCCACCTGTATTTGCCATTAGCCGACTCAGACTTGCGATGGTCTTCACAGCCTTCTCGCAGGAGCTTCTTAGATGCTCCGAGAAGGTCAGCTTGTTGTCCAATTTCACCCCTAGATATTTCGTAGAGCGGCGCGTCTCTATCTGTTGATCCCCAACATTCATGTTGGTGATTGTGGGAATCCTTTTTTTCGTTAGTATCACGATCTCTGTCTTGGCTGTAGCCAGTTGGAGGCCGTGATTATTCATCCACTCGTCTACACTGCGCATCACTTGGTTCAGTTTAAGCTGTGCCAGGTCGCAGTTTCGTGCTGTTATCACCGCAGCCACGTCGTCTGCAAAAGCAACTAGAAAAGTGCTTTCTGGCATCTGCATTCGAAGGAGACTGTCATAGGTAGCATTCCAAAGATCAGGGCCGAGCACCGACCCTTGTGCTGCCCCGCCTGTTAGCTTCACCTTTCTTTGGCCTTGCGTCGTTTCATAGATTAGCCAGCGGTCTCTTAAGTAGTCCCTCAATATATCTAACAAGTATATCGGGACCTTAAAGCGTTCTAATGCATCAAGCATGTCTTCCCACCAATAGTACCACCGGCCTTGCTTGATGGCTTGCCGTCTCGGCCTTCCGGACTGCCTCTACGACTTCTGCTATGGTGTCTATTGTGGAGTGCCCTCTCCGAAAGCCATGTTGCCGGTGGGAGAGTCCACCCTCGTCTTCTATGGCTGCTGTTAGACGTTGCTTTATAAGGCTCTCCATCATTTTTCCCGCTGTGTCGAGCATACATAGTGGGCGAAAGGATGATGGAGAGCTTGGGTCCCCTTTGCCTTTCGGTATGAGGACGAGCCGTGCTGTCTTCCATCTGGCGGGGAAGACACCTGCTTCTAGACATTTGTTGTACATGTGTAACAAGAGCTCTGGACAACTATTAGCAGTTAATCTGATTGCCTCCGCAGGTATTCCATCGGGCCCTGGGGCTTTACCAGCCGTCATGCTACGCGGGGCTCTTTCTAGCTCTTCTTCATTGAAAGGTACCACGTTGCGGTCATCTCGTGCTACATGTTCCTCTTCTCTAGTAGGTTGCGTGAGGAATAGCGCTTCCACGATGTTCTTCATGTCATCTTCGTCCATCGTCTGATTTGGTGGTCATAACTATTTTGTACCCTTGTCCCCAGGGGTCTTGATCCACTTCCTTACAGAGCTCTTTCCAGCATCTTAGTTTGCTTGCTTTTATGGCGGCGCCGAGGGCCTTTTTCGCCCCCTTGTACGCCTCCGCCCTTTCAAGAGCCTCGGATCTGCCACGTGAGCGCGTCGCCAGTCTTCGCATTCTGTGACATGTTTTCCGGAGTTCCGCGATTTCGCTATTCCACCAATATACCTGCTTCTTGCCTCGCCACGTTCCTATTCGTGGCATAGAGACGTTGCAAGCATGGCGCATGCATTGCATGGTTTCTTCAACCGCCGCATGTGGCGTATTGGTGCCGTCGGTTATCCGTCTGGCTTTCGCCAGCACTGTTCCGGTGAACCTGGTGGCGTCAACTTTAGCTGCATCCCATCTACGGGTTTTGTATGACGCGTTCGCTGCCGGTCTCTGACCAGGATGGTCGAGTTGGAAGGTGATGTAGTTGTGGTCGCTGCGAGTAAGGTCCTCCATCACTCTCCACCCAACCGCGTTTGGAAAGAGTCTCTCCGAGACGAGCGTTATGTCGGGGATCGAGTACCCAAAGCCCGGGCGCCTGTATGTTGGGGTCGTGCCCGTATTCAGTACGACCACACCGAGTCGGGCTGCCATTTCCAGAATTAGTTTTCCCCTGGTATTAGTTTGAGGCATGCCCCATTCTATTGCTCTAGCGTTGAAGTCTCCAGCGATGACCAGGTTGCCCGTTTGGTCCCGTAGGTCGTCTTCTAATAGCTCCAGCTTTTCTTTGAACCTCTGAATGCGGTCATTTGGGGACAGTTAGCAGCTACCAAGAGTTGTTCGCGCTACAGTTACACGGACGCAGCCATGCCCGGCAGCACGATTAGTAACATTGGTATTGGCGTCCACTATCCAGATAGCAGCAGCGCCAGATTCGTCAATGTACCAGCTGTCTCTGGCCTTGTAAGGTTCGCTGATGATTGCATAGTTTATTTGGTGATCAAGCACCAGGTGGTCTAGCAGTTCATCAGCTAACCTGCATCGATTCAGATTTCCTTGAATCACGCTGGTCATTGGGGCGACAGTTTGGCTTTCGCCGAAGCAAGTGCTTCTCTAAACGTGCTGCATGCTCCAGACCCGGGAAGATGATCGAGGTTCCCCGTGGTGCAAAGGTAGCATTTTGCCTTTTCAGTGCAGGATGAGGATTTGTGGCCAGAGTTCCCACACTTCCAGCACGCGTCCCTCCTGGGCCCATTGCACCTAGCCTGTCGGTGTCCGTAGCCGAGACACCTGAAGCAGCGTTGCACTTCCGCACGCTGTCTGATCCTACATTGGATCCAGCCGATGGGAATTTTTCCTTTTTGAGCAGTTGGCTTCCGGGACCTTCGTCCACTTCGACAACAGCCTTCTTTTGCTCTCTCTGATTTACGGCGAAAAGAGAGATACGGATTTGGCCTGAGCTTTCTCCGATCTCTCTTCGAACGGCCTCTTCTATTTCCTCAGCCGTTGTGAGACAGTCCATGCCCAATACCTCTAGCTTTATACGCTTAGAGATTTGTTGTGCATCGCCAACTTCTCCTACCGCGCTACCAATGGCTTCTCTAAAGGCCGGTTGGTCGTTGCACTGCGCCGTTTCTATTAGTACGCTACCAGCCTTGGTCTTGCGCACTGACCGTATCACCGTTCCGGTTTCGGCAGGCCGGAGCTGACCTCGGATTGCCCCTAGAACTTCGGCGTAGCTTTTGCCTTCGGCCGGTTTCACCAGAAACGTTACGGCTCCGCTGTTCCTCTTGTTCTTTTTGACTGCCTTCGGGGCTTGAGCAGGCGGCTTCTATTTTGCTTTAGGACGCTCTTGCCGTCTCCGACCTACTACTTTGGACCAAGCCTCTTCGGACTGGGTATTCTCCGATTCCTCGTCCCTTTTCTTCTTGGCTTCCGAGTCTATGAGCTGAGGGTCGGAGTTAGGCCGAGCCCTCTTATTTGATGGGCCCGGTTCGTCACCCTCTTCTTTATTTGGGCTCACTGAGCTCATATAGCTCAACACCTCTTCGAGAAGAGCCATTCCGTTTTTTATGTCCATGGACACGGTCTTCTGTCTCTGTGCGGCTGTTTGCATTGTACGCAGCACCGTTAGTGGTCCAAGCACTGGCCTTGGGTTTTCCCCTTAAGGCTAAAAAGGGTCATTGCGCTTTTTAAGGGGGTTGCCTTCTTGTGGGTGGGATCTAGCTTCCCGCCGGTAGCAGTGGGTGTTGACTGGCCGGGCGTTTTGGTGCCGAATCCCACTGGTGTGTTTCGTGCCGGTCCAGAGCCTCGCGAAGGCATAACTGGAGTGGCCACTCTAGCCGGCGTTTTTAGAACCGGCGATCTTAGCAGTTTACTGCTTTTTCTGAATGCGACCTCGTCGCCGCTTTCGTTCTCCATTCTTTCTTCGTTGTTTTGATTTGGTTTATTCATTTCTATTGGGTCTCCGCTTCAAGCCGCTATCTCAGCACGATGTGCAGTCGCCGTTATTGATTCCCGTGGTTATCTATGCGCTTGCAGGGAGGCTTCGCTAAGGTTGACACAGGTCCTTATGAGAGTCTGTGTTCAGTGCCAGAATCCGGCATTAGTCAGGAGTTGTCTCAACTGAGCCTGCACCACCAACTTAATGACGACGTGCTTCGAACGTACTTGAAGACCTGCTAGGGTTTTAACGAGACGGAGACGATGCCGATATTAACCTACCAGCCATTTCGCCAAGGTGTCACCCTTGGTTACTGAGGTGGCAGACTACCGGCCTTGCCAGCCCGTAACATACTTTTCCTAATCATGTTTCCACTTTCGGTCTTCAGGATCTTACTGGACTCAATCCTGAGGATGCTTAGTTAGAGTTTAAGGGCCGCATCCACTCGCCCTTTATTCGTTTTGGTTCGCCCTGAGTATTTCATTTCCTCAGTGCCACCCATTTCTGGGAAGCGTTCCTCTATCCACCACCCGAGGAGGCGCCCGGTAGGGGAACCGATACCCCGCCGGGCTCTTGTTTGCACTGTTGCAGTTCTAAGTGATATAATTTGCGGAAATATTTGACAGAGAGGGGGCGAATTTAGCAATAGCGAATTCGGTTTCTTTATGTTTCGAAAATCTAAACTAGTTACTTTAGATATAGTATAGTAGTGTCTAGAGGTAGATTATTTTTAAACATCGGTATTTATCCATAGATCGACCTAGGGATGTTAGACAGTTTTTGCTTGTTACTCTTTCATTATTTGTGTGTGTTGAAACCACAAATTTCCCGGCAACAGCAGGGCACTAGCAAGTGTTACACCATTAACTTGCCAACATGTACATATGTATGTTCACATCTTTTCTTTGCCTGCTGAATATATACTCGTACATGCGTTAGAACCTTTTTAGGTAGCGGTGTGTAGTTAAATATGTTTTGCGCAAAATTACGTTCGATAAAATTTTACTTGAAATGATTAACAGTACTAAACGACACACAAAACAGTTTCAAAATGGTCCGGAAAACGTCCCGAAATGATCCGAAAGCAATCCGCTAATGATCCCGAGAAACTTCCCAAATATCCCGAAATTGTCCGAAACCAAACCCGAAATGATCCCTAGAAAGTTCCAAAATTATCCCGCAAACAATCCCGAAATTATCCTGAAAACAATCCCATAATAATCCGAAAGCAATCCTGAAATGATTCCGGGAAGCTTTCAAAATTATCTCTAAATTACCCCGAGAAAGTTTCAAAATAATCCGAAGTGATCCGGAAAATGTACAGAAATGATCCCGAAAACATTTTGAAATGTTTCGAAAGCAATCCCGAAATTATCCCCAGAAAATTCAAAAACCATCCCAAAAACAATTCCGAAATTATCCGAAAGCAAACCGGTAATGATCCCGAAAACGTCCGAAAAGGATAACGAAAACAATCACGAAACTGTCTCTAAAAGTTCCCGAAAAAGTCCAAAATCAATTCCGAAATGTTCCGGAAAGGTTCCTACATGTTTCCGAATAAAACCAAGAAGTCCCTGCAAAAGACCTTTTTTGGTTCATGTAACGCAAGGCATATTTCAAATTTACATACTACTCCAACCTTCTGTGATTATTGCATTGTGTATAACTCGTAAATGAATATTCATAAATAAATAATTCCGAACCCTGGTACTCTTTCAAAACTAGTTACAAAGTGTCTGCCCAGTACGTGCTTTGAGGTACAGAATTGATAGTTCTATGTGTGTGTAATATACTCGTACATATTTACACGCATATATGTAAGTGCTTTATTCAGTGTAATATCAGTTGCAACCAATTTGTCAAATTACCATCAAAATTTTAACTCAATTTAAAGCCAATACAAGCTTTCACATTGGCTGCCAGTATTTTTGTTCAAAGAGAATATTAAGATAAATTGAACTTTTTGCTGTCGGAAAAGTTTTTACTTGATTGAATTAAATGCAATTTTCACAAGTAAATAACTGCAGTTGAATGCATTTGAAAAGTTTTTAGCTCGTATTCACCTGCAAAGCAGTTAAGTTGAGTAAAAGGACTAACGAAGGTAAAGTCATTGGTATACATATATCCAATGAGCGTATGTTATTCTACATATATGTCTACGAGATTTACAAATAAGTAAATTATGTTGTCCCTGTAAGAAAAATCTAATCTAAAAAATGGAAGTACTTAGACAGCAAAGTACCAAAGTAGCGGTCCAAAATTAACCACTTTTAGTTCTGATATTATTTGCTACCAAATGACAGCTGGCTTTCGGAAAGTGCTAGAGCCATAAGCAGTGGTTGTTACTGAGATAAATCCGAAGCTATTTCCAGGCGCCAGTGCACTCAATAACGTTGCAAACTTTTACCGATTGGCACAAACTATCGCTTGTCATAGAAGAAGTTTTTATCGATGAATGAAAAGTTGAGTAATTTCGCTTTGAAGCGGATCGCAGAGAGACGCTCGTATGGCATAATACTCGGCAGCGCAGTCTCTTTGTCTGACCACTGTTATAGACTTTGCAAGCTCCTATAAAATCAAAGCTTGTCCCTTCGTCGCATTTCTTCTAGGGCAATTATATCAGTATTTGCATTCACGTTACCCTCAACCGGCCGGGCAGCAGTAAATTCCTTGAACAAAGTTCGAACATTCCAAGTGCACAGCTTTAGCAGGAAAAACAATTCTTATCAGAGACTTTTTTGCATTTTTCATAAGAAGTCGTGGGTTTTTTTAAGTGGCTCACAAACCTTTATTTGAGCTTCGTCTAAGTCATTCAACCTTTTCTATTGGGATGTGTTACGTCGTGAAGAGTGGCATTCCGCCTATAGAGCCAAAGGCAATATATAAACGACACAATGAAGAACCTCGTGTTGATAGCGGGAGGCTTGTCTAGTGGCTTGAACGACAGTAGTTGGCGACGCAGTGCTCTTTCTCAACAAAAATCTAAGAGCGAAGATTTGCTCCTCTTACTTTATATGGTCACAGAAATAGGTGTCGCATTTGCTGTAGTACTCTGATTGCCGTTTGTTCTCTCAGGAAAACCAACCATGTGGCCGCGTCTTGCGTATTAAGGGCCTTTACCTTGATCTATGTCACTTCCCAGGGGTTTGTAGGGAGGTATCAAACCCATGAACATACCCTGCAGTAAAAGTATGAGCCAGTTTTCAAAAAGCCAGTCTTAGCGATAGTTAAGGGCACTTTGAAGTATCAGATATCGATAATCGCTTATTCACACCGCTAAACTATTTTGGCAACTTTTGGTGGCTATTCTCTCTTTATGGCGCGATATACAACAGGTATATCATCATAAACCTCCTAAGAGATTTTTGCGCCAAGCTTCTCTTCCAATTTGTGGTGTGCCGATTTGAATTTTCCCTACAAATTGGTGGGACCTACAGTTTTTTGCCGACTCCGAACGGCATCTACAAAGGAGACGAATTTTTGCTGAGAAGCCTGTCATGGCAGAAATACACTCGGAGAGTTTGCCAAACCACTGCCGAGGGGCGACCCCGTTTTTGAAAAACTTTTTTCAAATCACTTTTGATGTTACCTGTACCAGGGCTCGAACCATGGACCTTCGGTGTGGTAGGCCGGCAACACTACCTTCACACCACGGCGGCCGCCATGGTGGCTATTGCGGCTGATAAAAATAGAACTGAATTATAAGGTGACCAGGAACGCATCCAAAGTTGATTGGAATCTGAGTATTTGGCCCACGTGCCTGTTTATCAAGGGCCATATCTTCTTATGAGGCTAAAAAGCTGAACATCTTGCACACGACGTCCGACTAGCCCGAGCTCGGCAGCTAAAAAACTCATTGACCGTGCACCTTTTTAGGATATAGCTTCACACACGACAAAAGAAGTGTTTAGGAAAGGAGCTCCGAATATTATAAAGGAACATTGGCGTTAGATAGATGGTTTTTGTCAGTGTTTAAGCGACATAAGCTGTAGTCATTTCTTTCGTTTACTTCATTTGCATTGCATGCAATTCGCAATCAGCTTATGAAATATTCCAAAGATATAGTTTATATTTTGCAATCCCAAATCGTGGTTTTTCACAACGAAAATGAAGAAGCCAATCCCGCGCAAAGCCTCAGAGCCAATAGTGCTCGCCCCCAATTAATAAATAGAAGGTGTAACAGATGCCCCACACCTCCCGCTCTAAATAGAACAAATAACTCAAACAAAATATACTAATAATTCAAAATAATACATTACTCAAAGGTTCTACTCTCTGAACAAATAATAAAATAATATACAAACATTAACTTAAAAAAAACTACTCGCCCTCCATAAAGCTTAGGCAGTCAGGTTAAAGTAACTATTAGTGGTTATAACACTAATGGAACAAGGGCGGATGTGGAATTTAGTCATCTCTTACCTATCTGGGATATTTTTTAAACCTCTTACCAGCAATGCCTTCAGGTCGCGGTGCACCGCCTGAATCTATTATTATTATTATTAGCCGCTCCTCCAAAGGCTAAATAAATTTCTCTCTAATTGTCAGCATTTCTATATTTCGGTATAAATAACTTTTCTTAGAACATATTTCATAATTTTTTTTAGAGATGTAAATAAATACTTCTTTAAATAAAACTAGTTAAAATTGCATGAACTAAAACTTTCCTGAGACTGAGTGAGTAGTACTAGTAAGTACGGGATTGACTTCCAGTAACTTCTGGCTATTTCGGACACGGGATCAAAATTAAATTCACTGTTGGAAACGACATCCTAGCGCCCCTAGTGACGATTAACGTAAGAAAATGTTGAGCAATGCGGCTTTCGTTACAGAATATCCACTAAGCGATAGCTCCTAGGATTCGAGAGTTCAGTCAATTTAGCATTCAAGCGATAACGATTTGTGAAGTTCTACTACAATTGCCATCGCCAATGGCATTGACATGCAAAAATGTAGCGATACTATTGATATATAAATGTATCGATATATGTAGAATAAGTTCTTACATGCTCTGAAAAATAATAAACCTACGGAAATATTTCTAAATCTGTGAATCAGTTACAATTTTTATACCTAGTAGTGCTTCGCACACAAGGTATATTAACTTTAGTCGCCTAACGGCAGTACGTAACGGCAAAAACGGATCGAGATAGATATTGACTTATATATATCAAAATGTTCAGAACGAAAAGAGAAATTGATTAAGCCATGTTCGTCCGTCCGTCCGTCCGTCTGTGAACACGATAACTTGAGTAAATTTTGAGATATCTTAATGAAATTTGGTATGCGGGTTCCTTGGTACTCATCTCCGAGCGCTATTTAAAGTGGGCTAAATCGTATGAGAGCCACGCCCACTTTTTATATATAGAATATCTTCGAAAACACAAAAAAGTGATTACTCAGTACCTAATACACCTATAAGAATAAAATTTGGTGAATACATTAAGATTGAGGCATAAAATAAATTTTTCCAGAAATTTTGAAAATGGGCGTGGCACCGCCCACTTTTGATTAACTCAAATTTAGAAATAATATTAATCATAAATGAAAAACCGTTCAAGATATTAGCATGCAAGTTTCTATGTGTACAAGGAATGTTCCAGGAAAAAATGGGCGGGATGGGTTAAGGTTTACGCCCACTTTTATATGAAAGATTTTGAAGAGGATCGCAGATATATTAAATAGGCAATAACTTTGCGTAAAATAGCTTTACATCATTTATATTTCACTTTTAAAGTTTCCTTAAAAAAAGAAAGCCAAAAACTTAAAATTTTCGAAAATGGTCGTGGCCCCGCCCCTTTTATAGTGGAGTATTCCACAAAACTCTTTATGCCACAACTCCGCCAAAAAGTGATTTGTCGAAACGAAATTTGGTGATAATGTTCTAAATATAAAGGTAACTGTTTCTGTACAAATGGACGAAATCGGTTAATGTCCACGCCCAGTTTTTGAACATAGTTCTGAAAAATTTTTTTGTAAAATTTAAAAACCGATATCTCTACAACTAAGCAAGTTATATCAATCAGATTTTGCACACATAATAAGATTTTCAAGAAAAACTCGGCCGCAAAAAAATGTTGTCAATTTTGAAGAAGTAGGCGTGGCGCCGCCCACTTTTCAGCATAAAATTTCTGCTATTTTCAAAGGCAATCGCTTGTAATTCAATATTGATATTTCAATGAAAATTGGTCAGCTGCTTCTCAGTAGTATGTATTATACTCCTGCGAAAAATTAACCAAATCAGGAAACACACAAGCAAAATATTCGGGCACGTAGTTAATAGCCCACTGCAATAGGGAAGTTATATATCTTTTTTAATTTTCATACCTTTCATAAACATTAAATGTATGTAAGTATGAGAACAAGAAAAGAAAAGTTCACTAAAATGATCAGTACGATGACCGGAGTCGATTTAGCCATGCCCGTCTCTCCGTCCGTCTGTCTGTCTGTCCGTCTGTCTATTTGAACGCAAACTAGTCTCTCAGTTTTACAGAAGAATGCTGAAATTCGGTGTTTGCTTTCTCCATTTTATAATATACTAGCAAACCCGGTAGATGTTGTTTTGACGTTTTGATACATACAACACATCTATATATAAAATGTCATTAACTTGAACCAAATAAACTCCTAACTATACCGAACTTTCAAAAAATTATGTAGATATTGACTAAGTGACACATTCCAAATTTCATTAATTTAGACCAAAAAAGTTCGGAGTTATGACGAATTGAAACTTTATATAGCCTGGGGGCGTGGCTCCGCCTACTTTTCCAAAACTATATATTGTCTATGCTGTACCCAGTGAACCCAAGTATATATTGTGAAAATTTCATAAAGATCGGTTGAGTTCTTTGGCGCCTATGAAAGACACCCTTCTTTATATCTATTTTTGTTACGCACACAAGGTATATTACTTCATTCGGCATAAACGAATCGAGATATATATTTATTAATGTATATCAAAACGTTCAGGATGAAAAGTAAAATACCCGGGCAAGTAGTTAATACCCCACTGCAAAAGCGAAGTTGTATATCTTTTTTGATTTTCATACCTTTCATGAACATGAAATGTTTGTGCGTATGAGAAGAAAAAGAGATAGCCCCATTAAAAAGTATACTGAAATGATTAGGAGGATGAGCTGAGTCGATCTAGGCATGTCCGTCTCTCGATACGTCTATCTGTCTGCCCGTCTGTCTATTTGAACGCAAATACGAACTGAAAGTATTAAAATAGACCTGCGTAAATTGGGATGACATAATAGATCACTACTAGGTATATAATGTTCGGTTCCACCCGAACTTATACTTCCTCACTTGTTTTTTATAAAATTAGGATGTTTCTTTCGCCCAAACCATAACTATGTGCATGAGTTGTTCTCTGGAAATGGTAAAATCCCGATAGTATCGACATATCGATAGTTGAGACACGATAGTTTTCCACATCTACTAGTTCTGTCTTAGAATTATTTAGCGCTTGCTTAGTTCATTTCCTGCAGGGCATTTAGTATGCATACAAAAACATTTATAATAATAGTTTAAATTAGCTTTATTTATTTATGCCATATTTAATGTTATTACTTTTTTCTTATTTACAGAAAACATACAACAAAATGGCTTACTAAAAAAATATAAAACATAAACGGTGAGTTTTCACAAAAAAAAATATAATTATTAATCGACGATAAATAATATCAAACTATTTTTTACTTACATTAACGCGATTAATTAGGATTAAAAACATTTCCATGTATTTAATTGAAATGAAAATTTTAAAAGGAGCAATTTTTTATGACTAAAATCGAACATTCAAATGCGCACATAAGTATACTTAAGCAGAAAACAATCTCATGCATAACTGAATGCTTAAAATAGAAAATAGTAATCTGTTTGTAAATGGCGCCATTGCCACATAATAACCAAACACAAACCCCATGCATGGAGCGGAGCACCGCACGCGCACACTACATAAGCAGCTTACCACCAACGACATTTCTCGCGCGGGTTCATTGGCGTGTCACGTGCACATTTAAATGCGGTCGCAAAATGCTCCAAATTCGCCCAATTACGACGAACGCGTACATCATGCATGTCATGGCCAAGGTTTAACGTTTGCACATCCAACGCTTCAATGCGTGGCATATTCGCGCACAAAAACTGCACCGAATTAATAAAAAACAATTGGGGACGCGTGAAGTTGCCGATATTTAATGAAAAAGCGGATTTATTCATTTGATGCACGGATGCGATGTTTGTTGCAATATCATTGTGCGTGAACTCTATGGGTGTGGGAATTTCAAGCACTTCTTCAGCTGACAGTGCATCAGCTCCTTCATTCAGACCAAAGTAAGTTTCATAAGCCAAACGCAAGCCGGCAACATCAGCCATATTCTCGGAGAGTACATCATTCAACTCTGTTTGCTGTGAGCAATTAATAAAACCCCAATAATGATGCGCCACATCCAAACCAAGCGCATTGAAGTTACCCTGCCGATCATAGATAATGTGAAAGAGATCGTAAGCGTGCATTATCTCATGCGCGATTATGAAACCGAAAAGCGAGTACTGGAACAGCGCGTCCAAGCGGTGATCGTACAGCGGTAGCTGTAAGTAACCATATGGTACAAGCACCACATTATCGAATATCTTCACAGGCGAAGAGGAGGTTGCAGTTTCGAAGTCATGTTCGTATATCAGCTGATGCGTTGCATTTGGTGGGCGCGGCACATTCAACAACTTTGCTTGCATACGACGTACATTGCTGTGTATTAATTGTATATGATTGCCATAGAAATCGCTAGCGTTCATGTGCACCGCGGCATAATACGCTGTAACAATGCGCGTCAAATTTGCAGCTGTATGTGGCACATTGCCAATACGTAGCTGCATGCCATGCAACTCATCCAAAATGTAAGCGCGCTCTGTTGCGTTGAGCTGCAGCGTATTTACAGCGACTAATTGTGCAAAATGCGCGCGTAATCTGTTATACATGCGCTGCAGTGCAACATCGCTTACAGCGCGTCTTTGTTTATAGTAATGCTCTTCGTACAAGTAATTGGCTGCAAGTGGCATATAACCGCGCAAGAGGCGCACGCAATGCATAGACTTATCGGCGGCAGACGTGGCAGTGGGCAAATCAGTGCTTAGCTGATACATAAATTTCAACATTATATAGTAAGCTATTGTTTGATTTGAGTGAGCGCCAAGTAGCGTTGGTAATTGACGAAAATAAGGTAAATCGGTTGAGTAGGTTTGTAATAGCTGTTGCTCCACATTTACGCTGCGCCCAAGCGCATGTTCCAAGTACTTAAGCCAATCAATTTGTGGCACTAATTCTAACAAGTCGCCAACATTCATTTCTAAACTAGTTAAATTGACGCGCGTCGCATTCGACTCAACACTTCCATTGAAATTTAATGTGTTAGCAGTTTGTAAGGTCGCTGCACTCACCGCCGCTGCATTCAATGCATGTTCGAGCGCTAACACATTGGCGCTAATATTCTGCGCTTCAATTTTCGTTAAACCAAAATTTATAAATATACCTTCAACATCTTTTGCTCGTAATGTAAGTGTTGGCGCTAGCGTTGCAAGCGGTTGTTGTGCATGCAATTCAAGCAGGTAGTGCGAACCATTTGTGAGGCGCGCATTAACATGTTGCATTATGAAAAGGCCATTAAGCGCATAAGCGCGCAAACCACCAATTATGCGCAACCAATCAAATTGTGAGCTATTCTGCCATGGATGTTGCCAGTGCGCACGAAATATGGGCCATTCAAAATCCAACGCTTTTTGCACATAACGCAGGAATGCATTTAGCGCGGGCATTTTAAGATTTATGCACGAATCATAGTACTGCCATGCTTGCTGCACTACACTGCCGCTGCTTGCATTTGTTGCTTTGGCTGCTCGCAATGCTTTCAAGAGTTGTTCATTCACTTTATGATCCATATAACCAGGTACATCTACATATGCGTCGGTGTCATAGTGTTCCGCCCAGTTACCGCAAGCGTATGCATAAAAATCTTCACACGGATCAATGCTCGTACGCAAATTACCCAGCAATTGTTGCATGTAAAGCGTATCAATGTCGATGCTCTGCGGCACGTTCGAATTTATAGCGGGCACACCGCCTACATTTGGAGCCAGTAAAATTCCAAAAACTCCGCAAATTGTAATAAAATTATGCGCGCACTTCATTTCGTTGCAATAATAACGCGCTCTGCAATTTTAATGTCGCGTTATACGTTTCTTTCACTGATTTATAAATTATCAGCTCAAAGTTTCAATTCCTCGTTTGCGTTCAACGCAGCGCGCAGCAAACACTTTATGTCAGTGCCACTCTTTGTTCTCAACTAAAATGTTTAATCTTTATGATGCGTTGCTGAAGCGTCCACCACATCTGGAACGTACATAGTTCGTCCGTCCCGGCATGAAGTATGTGTGACGCGTCGTTAGCATTGGGCTCATTTCTAAATGTTCTGTTTTTTTTCCATCGCATAGCACGGATCGTGTAAATGTGTGCGCGCATTTAGTATTTTTCTGCGTGGTGAAAGCGTCTGTATATTAGCGGCGCGCGCTCGTCGCACTTGAAAATGTCAGCTGCGTCATACGTCTTGCTACGTCTCGCAAACTCACTAAGTCATCTTGTCAATTCTTCTAGAGTTAATCTGCTTATCTGGCATCTGCTGTTTTTACGTTTGCCGCGTTGCTGCTTTGTGAACGTGTTTACAGTTTTCAGAATTTTGCATTCACTTTGTAAATGATAGCGATTGCGGCTGCTGCTTTCTTGCTTGCTCTGTTTATTTGTTTTTCGGATTAAAATCTGCTTGCTTCTCAACTCAGTTCAGTATTTGTAATGTTACGCGTAATTTTTTTTGTTTTTAACATTTCCTTGTAGCTCAGCGTTGTCCAAAACCCATTCAGCATGTTGATTAACGATGTGGGCATGAATTTGTGATTCACTTCGGAATTGTTTATTATTTAAATTTAAAATTGAGTGAGGTGAGAAAAAGCTTCCTTGAGTGTTAAGCACTTTTTCAGGGGAATGAACTCTATTTTTAGTACCTCAATGACCCCAAAATCCTGATACATTCACCACTTTGTCCGAATTTTGTTTCCTCATGAAGCTTGTGTAGCTGTCTCCAATGACGTTAAGTAACGCCGTCAGCTCAACTAGAACGTGGGAGGAGCTCTAAAAGCATCAGTGCACCAAACAAGGACTCATCATCTCGCGATCGGGCGTAGTCTTTTACTTAAGGTAGAACACGATTGAAGATATCATTATTGTTGGCTTTCTAAAGTCAGTAAACCAAGATAAGGCGAATAAGGATAAAAGTCCATCTCTTAAAAATCACGCTCTAAAAGTAAATTTAAACACCCGTCGATGTAAACGGCTTCAAACCACCGACGTTGCCTGCATTACATGAGATAACCCATACGTCGTCATCATTTAGGCGATTCCCCTGTTGAGTCTCAAAGCACGACAATCATCCTCCAATTGTTTTTTCCATCTCAGTCGAGGCCTCCCACTTCCTCTGCAGCCGAAGTCCGGTTTCGATAGGAAATCCTTCTTTTCCTAAGCTTCTTTGTCCATTCGCATAACATGATCCAGTCAGCGCAGACTTTGGGCCTGAATTCGCTGCACTATGGTCATATTTGCATACAGCTCATGTAACCCATAAGTACTCCAAAAAAAGTTCTTCGAGAGATTTAAGAAGTATCGTGTTATCCCAACTACAGTGGCAATGGAAGGCGGCCAGAGGATTGAAAATTTCAGTCGTAGAAGACTCGGCTTTTTTTTATATTTCTAATTGGAGCCGATAATCGCAATGAAGAAAGTGGTGGTGCTATGTTGGACTCGACTATGTCTAGACTCTCTACTAGCTTACTGTGGCTTGCGACAATTACTTAGTCTGTCACTTTCTTGCTCTCTTTTACGCTCTTCCTATTCGTCTCCTCTTCTAAGCATATTCTTTCCTTTAACTAGTTGACCGTATCTTTTCACCGTTACCACCTTTACTAGGGCTTACTAGACCTTCATCAAATATTTTTAATGCTCAGATCTACTGTGCAACGAAGTTTATTTATGGCTCAGTTATACTTACATAGCATGGCATTGCATGGCATGTGTGCCCTCTTTGAAAGTATCTGTTCAATGGGTTTTGTGCATAATCGATTAGCCATTGGCTTGCATAGAAGTCTGTATGTGCCATGCGCGCAGCTCTCTTTCTCTTTGTTATGTTGACATTGTTGGTGCAAAGAGTAGGAAAAGTAGCAACACTCTCAGAGGAACACTAATTGCTTCTTTGTGTTTGTATGTATTTTAGTTGGAAATTATTTCGGTTGCTTTTGCTAGAGAATATGAACGTTTTGTGAAGTATAATCAGTTCCGATGCATTGCTATGCAAGTATAACTGGGCCATTAGTCTGAATATTTCTTACGATTTGTCATGAAAGCAAAAGAGCAATAAATATCAGTGGTAATGGTAATAAAGTTCCATTAAAATACGAGTTTTCATTCAACATCTTTTTGATTGCTTAGGAAAAGGGTAGTTTCAATAAAATAAAATTGAAGTAATAATGGAAAAAGAAAACAGCAGAGTAACTCAAATTTTGAGTTACAATAAAAGTGAAGTCCCACTCAACAAGCAATTATGACTTTAACTGTACGCCTTAAGGGATTAGTGATGTGCGTACTGTATTCTAATTTTAATGCAGCTTGTCCATGTGTTTTCTGCAAATACTTTTTCAATTACATCAAAACGTAAAATTTACCAGGCAGAAGATTTCACTAATATTTTAATTTTTATAAAAACCAGAATGCACTAGTATACTAACCAACTAGTGACTTATGATTTATGTGAATAATGTGGAGTAGTAAGTTTATCTTTATGATAATGAAGCACGGAATGCCAATTGCCACTCGTAAGACATACTTATGCTCAAAATATCAGTTGCCCATAACAAAATAAGAAAGAATACGAGTATGTATTAGTTGAGCATTAAAGTAAAATTGTACAAGGTCTGTGCTATGTAGTTTACAACCATTTGGCTTGCCTGCAGAGTACATCTGTGCAGAGATCAATACGAGCTTTATTGAATTCATTTATTGATTGATGTTAATATTAGCTCAATCGCGCCTTAATGATAGCAAATGCATTTTCATGTAAAATACAATGTGTGCATTAGACCGTAACAAAGAACTGAAAGTTCGAGCTAAACCTACTTAAAATGCTTTAGAAAATAAATTTCGAAAACCAGTGCACAGTTAAATTTCATTCTGCAAAGAAATACCGCAATTTACCTAGTTTTTTTTAGTGGAATTATAGTATTTCATTATTAACTAGGTGCCAGTTGTGTGCTTTACATACAGAAATCAGCCTGTTGTAATTGGATCTGCCTCTTACAATTTCAATATATGTATAAAAATATTTAGAGGTAGCCAGCACTGCAGAAACAAAATAGTTTCCTGTCCTAAACTTTGATCAAAACATCTATCAATACTTCGGGCATTTCCAAACAGGTGGTTAAAAGTTATGCGCGGACAAACATACAGACATTTATACAAAAACTTAAGAAACTGTTTTACTGTAATATGTTGATATATGTGTAGATATGTGACGAAAACTGTGACATATAAATTGAAAACGGAATCTTTTTTTAGCAAAGACTCCAAATATTTATGTATTCGATACGATCTACTGTACATACGAGGACATACAAAATATGTATGTCTATCTACATATCCATTTCGAAGTACAAATGCATTTGAACTTTGACAGGGGAGTATTGTATGCAATCGTCTTTACTTTTTTTGCAGTTTTCTAACAACAGCTGCATATTATATTGAGTATAGGTAAATAAAACGAAATCAAATAATAAAAGCAATCAAGCAGAAGAGGGAATATGTAATGGATTTATTGGTAATAAAAAACTGCAAAACTGACAGGACATGAGACTGGTTTTCAAAAGCTCTCACAATGCGAACGCACAATTCCTTGGTGTTGATTAAGAGCATCGTGGCTAGAAGACTGATTCTAAGATAGGACATTACTCAAATAAATTCTAAGATATGGTGTTTTTGAAAACTGGAGGTAGAGGATCATCGAGTCGTCGAGATAATCTTAATTTATTTTTATTTTTTTACCAATTTTCTTTTATTTATATCTGTGGCCACAACAAATAAGAGCCAAACTCAAGAAACTAAGAAAAAAGGTTTTGGCTTTTATTAACTGTACCCACAAATATTCTCTCTTTAATTCGCTAGAGTATAGTAGTCTAAGTAAAATTATCCACCAAAAAAAATTTCTCCAAGGAGACTATATAAGTCCGCTTCCATAATAACCATATTTGCAGTGTGTCCAGGTGATAGAAAAAAAGAGACTAAATCGGCAAAAAAAAGGTAAGTAAAGGCTAAATCAGAAGAGCTTGAGTCTGCGTACAAAGTTTGTATATTTATCGTAGAGATGAGATCATCGGTAATTTCAAAATCAGAGCAACATTTGGATAAGCGTTTTAACATTAAGCAGCGAGTTAAGCATTTCAACCTCTTCGGGTATAATGTCCACAATGTGGACAAAAGTTTTCTTTGTAAAATAACTGTCAATATTTCATTATTTTTCTCGAACAATATAACAATTTATTGGGAACATATTCGCTCGCTTTTCTACATTTTTAGTTTCTCTCTTTACTTCTTCTGTCACGTTCATTTCATACGATATTTTCAAATGGACTGAAATATGCAAGATTGGATCATATTTTGTCACAAGTGAGTCAATATTTTTTTGTGTACACATAAACACTTTTACTTTTTTTAATATATATTTATTTATTTTTAATAGAAAAACATTAAAATAGCTTTTTCTTTTTATTACATAAGAATATTTTGTTTTATTTTGCAGTTATATTAAAAATTTAAAATTTCGAAAAACTGTTTTTTAGTATAAAAAAAAATGACAAAAAAAGTTTTGTTTGAAATAAACTCTTCAGACACCAGTTATTAAAAATAAGTCATAAACAATTATTTTTTCGAGCGTATTTTCGGTGCGGGATTGAAAAGGTTAATTTTTAATCTGTTCCTTTATTTAGTTTTTAAAATGTTCATGGCACTGCAAATTCTTTCAACCTCCTCATTACTGAAAGGTAATTCCAACAACGGACTTCCACCTAAAATTCTATGATAGAGGTCACACTTGTCCACTGTACGGTTATTGGCTTTCGCCACTGTAGCTCAATCAATGCTACTTGACTTGGAGAATACCTAGACTTTTCTTCTTGAAAGTTAGAAAATACATCCGGCTTTGTAACTTTCAAAGAATTATCAACTGAAAAAGAATTTATCTTTTGTAAAGAGTTCATATTATCAGGTAGTCGATGTCGCATTGGGTTATCAACTCCATTAGTTGACAATTTTTACGAATAATTTTATTTATTTCGTCTCCAATACTAACTTTATTTAACTCTAATTTTATAAGAAAATACGGTGTTAGGACCATAAAAGGTTTGGAGTAAAAAAAGGTTAAAAAAATCCATGAAGCTAAAACCAAAGTTATGAGGCTAAAGGACAAAAAAGGCTAAATCTAACCTCAAAAGGCTAACCTGGTCACACTGCATATTTACTTCTTTAAACACATTATCACAGTACTCTAATGGAGAGTTTTTTGAAAAAAAAATTTATTTTCGGGTTTTGGGACTTGTTTTGGTCCTTTTTCCAACGTTTTTAGCGGACATTTTTGGGTCGGACAGGGTATACATGAAAATTTTAAAATCAAAGGAAAATTTTTTATTATGTCATGAAAAAAACCTTAAAAATCAAAGTCGAAAAAAGTCAAAAAAATGAAATTTCGCAAGCTCGAAATTTATTTTTTTGGGTATGCGTAGTGGAACTTTTTTTTCCTGAGCCCAAAACCTATCGAAAAATCGATGGCGCGATATCGGCTAACTTTGGTCCATACAAATCGACCCGCCCTAATAAACAATAATCGAAAGCTTAATAAACAGAGCTTTTAATGTAAGTATTTTCGTCATATACATTTTTCGGTTGTTGTTGTTGTTATTGTAACCGCAAAACCACTCCCCGATGGTTTAGGGAGCTGTTACGGATATCGCCAGCTCTTTGCCGAAATAAATTTGCCGCGCTCGAGTACTACAGAACTGGGTATTTTGGGAAATCACTTTCTGGTGTAAGCCCAACTGGCGTGGAATTGATTTTTATACCATTAGAAAATTCGGGTCTTGCATTTTAGTAGCCTTTTAGAATATTCATACCTTAACGCCATTATATTCTAAGCACCTAACTCGATGGGGATAGGCACCAAACATCTCGACCCGCATTTAAATCAAGTCAGTGTTTACAGATATGCACCTCGATGAATCACGACAACGCTAGAGCCTTTTCTATCTCAGCAATATGGAAGGTTGAGCCTACATCGCTTGTGCACTGCCAATTCTAGTTTTGTCGAGAAATATCTTGCATGTAACTGAATCCGGAAGGCACTTGGACTATGCCAGCTATTTTACAAACATTTTCTACAATCCTAAAGAGCATCTATTTTAAAAGATTGAAATTAGGAGTTTGTTCATAATTGCGAAACCCGATCTCGTTCAAAATATCAGATACCAAAGTACACCTCAGAAATTGGTCCGGATTTGATAGCGTGGTCAAAGGTTTAAAAAATTGCAGTTTTGGGAATATGTAAGGCACCACAGAAAAAAACAGAATGAGATAGACTCTTCTACTGAAGCATGAATTTAAGCTTGAGCTCTTCACTACAATCTCCGACATTACTAGCCGTATACCTATGGCATTTATTTCTTAAAAGTTCTTTGAGTACATACCGCAATTAACTAAAAGTAGGCAGGGACTCCCACTTATAGTTGAACTTTGTTTTTAGTTTTCACCTAGAATCCCGGGATTTTTCACAAAGCAAGTGTTCTCCTTATTCGACTTTGAACATTTTTCCCGCACCATAGAGAAGTCCTGCAACTCAAAATGTTGATCCATACAATCAACCACACCCTATTACTCGTACATATTAAATTATTTATTTGGTTTATTTTGAAGTATCTCTTTTCAGTTTATATTCGATTATTCATACCATTGTTTTCTTCTTTTCTTTCTCATAATCAATTTACTCATTGATAGTACACCAGGCTAGAGTTATTGGATGTTAACCCCGACAGACAATAACAAACAACGATTGCCAATCTCAATGCAATTCAAGCGCACTCGGACACTATTGGCACTTTCTGGTTTTTGCTGCTGTTAGTGTTGTTGGTGGCAATGATGCTGATTCCTGGTTGCTGATTGAAGTGAAGCTCTGGTTTATTGTGCTGCCTTGAACTTTAAAGCCAGAACATTTTACATATTTGCTGTTGTTGTTGTCTTCTGTCTACGGTGTTATTGACACTGATTGGATTAGGTTTGTTGAGTTTGTGAATTGCACTCAAATCAAATCAAATAGTAACCCAAAGAGCGTGTTGATGTTTGAATCTTCCTTTTAATTAAATTTAGCTTCTCGTATTTATTCTGTGGTTTAGGCCGAAAGCAAAATGTACAAAGTGAGAGCGCAAAATAAAAAAATAAAAAACTAAAGTGCATGCTTCCCACCAATGAGGCTCTTGACATCATCAAGAGCTATTTAAACTTGAGAGTTGCAATAGTTTAATTGAGTACCTAGTGACTTTTATGTGCATAAAGTAAAATATGAACCACATGTATAAATGTAAAATATGTATCTAGGCAAAACAACTTATATGTATGTACATTAGAGTGGCTCTAATAATTTTTTTTTTTAACATAAAATAATTTGTTTTATTTTGAAAAAAAATTTTTGAAGGTCTAGACTTTCATTTTTCAAAAAAAAAATATATTTGAAGCTCTTGAAAATACAAAATGGTTGACTCACCATGCTGATCAGTACTTAAAAAAAATTACTGTATACACCTGAAACTCACCCGCTAGGAATTTCTGTAATGTGTGGATAATCGGAGTTATTTCACTTTAAAGCTATTGAACAAGAATCGGGCAAAAAAGTAATATATTCCACACATTCACCGCTTAAATGGTTTGAATGTCGTTTCGCTAACTGGGTCCAAGGCAAACCGCCAAGGAATCTTAAATCGTTCTCCACTTGGTGCGTCTACGTAATGGAGGTCTCCCGCTTTAACAAGTGGATGCCGACAAAAGCACCCTCTAAGCCTCTTCTTCGGCAGAACATATACTACTATACTAAGCCTCAGAGTCTTTATTCATTTCCGTAACATAGGCCAGGCAGTGTACTTCCGGGTTTTAATTTGGCCCATGTCTGCGCACAGCTCATGCTGTTGTTGTAGGCGAATCCAGTATGCTCCGGCACCTTGTGGTACTAGTCCGACTTCCGTGAGAACGATTACCTTGACCCCGAAACCTTTAACCGGCGCACATCTTATTATTAAATCTTCGTCGGTATTTGCTGTCGCTAATACCATAAATCTTTCGAAAAACCAGTTTCTAGAAAACTCCAAAAGCCGCAACAGTATATATTTCCTGCATCCAGGCTTTTAGACCAACAGGTATCACAGAATGTTAACTTTCGTTCGTCGAGAAAGAATTTACTTCCCAATTGCCTATGCAGTCTTGTTTGCAAGAGTAATTCCTCGTGGAATTTTTCGGTTGACAATTTTTGCGGTCTTAACGCTGTCTCACAAAAAGCCGAACACACTTTCAAATATATTACTATCACGTGATATAGTCACTAAGGCCTAAGTACTCAGATTCTTTACTTCATGACAGCAGAACACTTTGTCTTTTCCACGTTCACTGCAACACCTACTTTTATCGCTTGTCTACTTCTGTTACACTTGTTGAGATCTTCTGCTCGAATTATCTTCTCCAGAATCAAGTTAAGACCTGTTAATGTAATAATTCTTTCGATGGTAGATTAGTCAGTTCTAAAGCCGTACTTACAAGGTCCAACTAAACTGACCACGTCGAGCTTCAGTCTTTCGCACAGTTCGATTGATAGAACAATAAAGGAGATGTTGTTTGCAGGTTCGTTTCTGTTGTGCATTGTGCAGAGAGCACTTATATTCCAATTTTCAAACATGCATTGATCCGACCATCTTCCGCATAGAAGCTGATGTATGCACTTATTCAACTCCTCCATACTTGAAAGTGCTGTAGCCAACGCATCTAGTCCCGTTGCTGTATTGCTTTTTAATTGGAATATTGCTACTCGTACCTCGTCATATTCGAGGGTGGAATAACATAAGTTCTTCTTTAGTTTTTCTTTTAGGAGGGCAGACAAGTGTCCTCTCTGTCAGTTAAATGCTCTCTGTGCACATAAGTCACATATGCGGCTAGTTAATTTTTTTTTTTTACCACCCTAATGTTCACTTATGATAATGCTCAGTGATGCATAAATTTTTGTAATTTCAGACATAAAGTTATGTTATGTACAATATTATATTCTGAAGCCTATCACTAATAAAATGCACCAAAGCAATTGCTTTATTTTATTATGTATGCACCAATTAAATGCATATGAATTATTTAAATGGAATTATGAACTATTTAATAGATAAAGATATAATAATAACTGGAGTATTTAATGCAGATAACAGGAAGTTATTCGTAGCCAAAATGTATAAAGTACATAGGGGGCAGTAACAATATTAACAACAAATCACACAGAGCTTATTTGGTCAATGTTTGTATTTTTTACAGATTGGAATATTTTCTTAGCTTACACTTTGAACAGATGTGAACTGTTTTTATTTCTCTCTAAATTGAGAAATAAATCCATGTGTTAAGTTATGGCTTTATTTATAAATATGAACCCGCGAATTTAGCATTTTAGAGATTGATTGACGCATATATCCCGATATCATTTGAGTCACATGAATTGTATCAAGATAATTTGTATTTAAAACTAAATTTGGAGTCTTCGCCGCGCACTCACAAATCACTATATACTGCTAGACTTCGAGATTTTTTGAGCAACCAGTTATTTGTCTTTCGTAAAAAAATATTTTTTTTTGTTTTTTATAAAAAGTGTCCTTTGTGACTTCGTATATCTCCAAAAATATGTGTTCCTACATTCCCATTCAGTCATTACATACATTCCCATTGAAACAAATACCAGTTGCAGACCGTTATGTAATAAAATTTGTTCTTTATACGAGAAGAGGTGACTCAAAGTGGTAAAACATTTTTTCTAAAGTTTAATTTCAGTTTGAAACCCATTGGAACTCATTATGAAGTTTAAGTTCCGTTGGAACCGTTGGAATTCATTTTGAAAGTGCACCTGCAATTTTTACTCGTGGCAGCACTCGTATTTTCTGTCATATCTGACATCATCTTTGAATCAAAGCACGTGAGCTAACAAGAAATTGCCAAAATTTCTGCCAAAACATTAAAAAAAATTAAAGGAATATAAAGATATATATTTGTGAAAAAACTTAGTATTTCAAATATTATATTGCGAATTGTGTTTTAATAATTAGTGAAATGCCTAACAAAAAAGTGAAATGTCAAGTTTGATTTCCGTAGGAAAATATTAATGGATTCAAGTCGGAATCCAATATTTTTTCAAGTGGAGAAATAAGAATATTTTCATACCAAAAATGTTCCCTTTTGCGGGAGAGGAGACTTTTTCTCCAAATGTTTATGGAGTGGGATTTCATTTCAAATGCCTGTTTAGAGCTTAGGATTGTAGTTTTAATATTTTCCCTTATAAACTGCGCAGTGAACGGGCTTGTATTGGAAATGCGCAAGTAATTGAGAAAAATAAAAGTTGTGTATATGTGCTAGAATTTTTCAAACAAACTTAGCATTGTCTTGTAGGGTTGCTGGCACCTCTGGCTTGTTGGAATTATTTATGCTTTTAAAAGTCCCAGATAATATAATTAACAACTTTTTCTCTCCGTCTCGTGCTTTGAAACCATTTTTCAAAAAGTTTTCTATTCGCTATTTCCATCTTCCAACATGCAGCCCTAATTACAATAGTATTATCAAGACTTCTTCTGTTGCTTGTTGCTGACATGCCTTATCCTATGACTTTTTCAGATGTAACGATGACCAACTTCATAAAAATGTGTACTTAGTGTAAACTTAGGGCCGGTTTCACCAGCTCGACTTAACTTAGTTTCACTTTTTCAGTTTCACCATCTAACTTAACTAAGTCACAACTTAGTCAGCCTGACAGCTGACTTATTCTCGACTAAGTCAGTGTTGCTGTCGTTCAAAACCTAAATGTCAGTAATGCTCCTAATTTGTTTTGTACAATGTCCCAGCCGGAAAATTCGTTAAGCATGACTTTAACGGCGTATGCGTAGATGCATGTGAATGCTTGTTTTCTAGCATGCAACCATTACGGAACTATCGTTTTCAATTAAACGCTAATTTTAGTACCTTCCAACTAAAGAGAAATGGGTGTAAGATCAATACATTCCTTCTTGTATGGCCATACATGCCCATTTCGCACTGGGGTATTGGAATGCGCAGAGTTGTCTGAGTTGGTGAAACCCAAAATTAAGTTAGTCTCGAATCTGTGCTAACTTAAGTCACGACTTAGTTTTAGGGCCGGTTTCACCAACGCGACTAAGACTAAAACTAAGTCGTGACTTAAGTTAGCACAGATTCGAGACTAACTTAATTTTGGGTTTCACCAACTGAGCGACTTAAATAATTTTGAGCACAACAACCCGATCAGCTGTTTTATGCATAGTAGTATTTTTTCATACCAGACAACTCTACGCATCCCAAAACCCCAGTACGAAATGGGCATGTATGGCCATACAAGAAGGAATGTATTGATCTTACACCCATTTCTCTTTAGTTGGAAGGTTCTAAAATTAGCGCTTAATTGAAAACGATAGTTTCGTAATGGTTGCATGCTAGAAAACAAGCGTTCACATGCATCTACGCTTACCCTGTTAAAGTCAAGCATGGTGAAGTTTCCGACTGGGGCGTTGCACAAAACAAATTAGCAACATTCCTGACATTTAGGTTTTGAACCACAGCAACACTGCTTAGTCGAGAATAAGTCAGCTGGCAAGTTGACTAAGTTGTGACTTAGCTAAGTTACGTGGTGAAACTGAAAAAGTGAAAATCGCTACTTAACTAAGTTAAGTCGAGTTGGTGAAACCGGACCTTAGTCTTAGTCGCGTTGGTGCAACCGGCCCTTAAGTCTTACTAAAGCGGTTGTTAGACTGAACTTAACATTGCATTACTACTTCCACTCTAACGGAGTACCCTTTAGTTATTTTAATAGCCTATAAACAAACCTTTTTTGGCATTGTATGTAGTAGAAACTATCCGCTTACTTTTATTAGGCTGCCCACTTAGTTGTCTAACGCTAATCAGTTTTATGATTGTAGTTGAAGGTGTTGTTGTAGGCTGACCGGTGGCTAAAGTTGCACATAGAGCTAGCGCCAACATTGTGTAGGTTGTAACCACGGCAAAGACATTAAAATTAGCAATAACATGCGATGTAAACAGCAATATTACATGCTTTGAGCCGCTACAAATCAAAATTGTAAGCTTACCTCCACACAAATTTAACGATTTTACGGCAAACTAAAGTATTTAACAAATCTGGAAGCGAAGAGTTAAAATTTGAATTTTATTTAGTCGTACCACGGTATAGCGATTGCTCTAAGTGAATTTCACATCCGTAGTTGAAAGAGAAATGTTTATAGCAACAATTTGAATTACTCAGCTCATTGTTTTTGTCGTGTTTTCCATGTCCAATTACATTTTCATTTCAACTTTTAATATTATGTGCAAATTAAATTAGTTGTCACTGGACTACATAAAAATTGAATTTCTCTTACACAAAGAAATGCGCTGTCTGTAAGTAGCTTTTCATAACTATAGCACACTCAAAAACTCATTATTTAATACAAATATATTAATTAATCCCTGCTATATTTATATCTACACAATATACATATAAAATTCAAACCTCAACTTACGGATGAGCAAAACTGCCGATCTGCTGGGCCAATTTTTTTAATTAAAATCTTAAAATATCATATTCCAACCACAATGGGACATAAGATATTCTTTTAATAAAAGATTTAATAAAAAATATGTTATATTTAAGTATTCGATTTATAAGCGATGATACGCATTGTCAGACCGTGTGCTATTCAAGCTTTTGCACTTAGAGAGTATCAGCAAACCAAATATTGCTCTCAAAGTTCCTATCTTTTAGTTCTCAGCTAACGCAGCTACAAAAATAAAAGTTCGCTGCCAGCACCAATGCAGAACAATACAGATGGACGCAGGGTGACATACATTCATCTATACCTACAAGCATTTACTTATTTAAATGTGTTTGCTTAGAGAGCAGCTATAAACCACATAGGGATTGAGATAGGGATCTCTGATATTTATTTAATGGATTCGCGGGTAAAAGTTAGTATTTTTACAGATGTGAATGTAAGTTTATTTGTTACCCTTTTACGTGATAACTACCTGTCCTATCATCATGAAACTATGTACACATATTCTTATTTTTATACGGAAACAAGTGGAAAATGATTTCAGAAAAAAAATAACACTATTTTTCTATCCTAAAATTTGTACTTTGCTATATAAGAATTTGATAGGCTACAAATCTGTATTTTCCGTTTTCTGATTAAAAATAATTTTTTTTTTTAAATCTACCCGGTTTATTGATTGATGAAAGTGAATTTATCGGTGCCAAAAAGCTCAGCCAGACCAGACCTACAGACAGGAAAAGCTTCAGTCTGCTCTGTATGCCCTGTATGCTAAACACAGTCAGGAGTAGTGAATGCCGGAACTGGTTTCGGACCCATTCTGGTTAAACGATTAGTCGTCTCATTTCCAGTGACTCCCGTCACCCACAGTAAATTAATTGTGTTGTCTATGGCATTTTTAAGATGCCATTTACTTTGAAATGGCTAAAGGGCAAGTCAACGCCTTTACCGCACTTTAACTGTCGCTGCAGATGCGTAAACTCCTGCCTGTCAGTAAAGATGCAAGATTGCAACCACAGCGCCACCAAGCGTTTTAGGGAAAGCACGGGTGTAGCTCTATTTGTTCCTTGAAGTTTGTCAAGCTGCTTGCCTACACTATTAATCAAAGGGCTGTGTCACCACACCACAGATACATAGTGATAACAGGTCTGATCATAGAGGTATGGGACTATCAGATCTCTCTGTAAGAGAGACCCCACGTTTTACCAACCTGCTCAACCTAAGGCTTCATTGCTAGCCTGTTATCTAGGATTATTCCAATGAAGACAGAGGAGGTAAGTAGACGAGCAAATCTAACATTCTTTCATATCAACGTCTACAAGGGAAGGACCTATAATAAAACAAGTCACATCATAGAAGCTCGTCCTATTAAGGAACATCAGAGGTGAGTCAATAACGAAGTACTACAGTAAGGGCAACCTGTTGTTAACTTCCTCTACTTGAACACCAATTTCTCTCTGCGCCAGCATTGCCCGAATCTAATTGACCAACAACTCATCTACATCGGCCATAAGAAGCGAACTTAAGTTACAGTTGAAAAGCTTCCTCTACGTCCACAAAATTTCGGGAGGCAAGTTCTTATTTGCAAAAGCTGCATTAATCAGACCAACAAGATCCTGCAGCACTTCCCTACAAGATTTCCCCACGTGATGAGCATGTTGATGTGCAGTTACGAGGTGTAATGGCAATACCTTCTTTAGCACTCCAATGAAACAAGCCTCGCTCGACACTTCGAAGAAATCTCGTAACACGATAAGGCATTTTATTTTTAACAAGGCAAATCACACTACATTACTCAAGCAATCCGCAATCAATTCTCCCAAATATAATTGAAACAAAACTAAATCTCTATTGAGGCTACGTTTCATCTGCTTTAATGCTATTCTTTGGGTTCATTAACAGCCACCTGCTGACAGCCTACTTACTCTAACTACGCTTTCTCATTCATCTTTTCAATGGTCCAAGTCTATGATCTCGAACAATGTACAATCTCATTATGCTCTGCATGTACTTGTAGTTAATTAATTTAATTACTGCCGACCACGTAATGAGCCTCTTTGTTATTAATTGCTTGGATCGAGGTAGCAGATGTGAGGCGTGGGGGCGTTGACAAATTTTCTAAGATGAATATTTTGAAGCATAAAAGAATAGCCAACGGTCACGGTTGGAATCTTGTGCAGCAGAAATTTTGATTAAACTTTTGTGATAGTGTATGTTAATATATATGCATGAGTTGATATCTTACATAAATGATATGAATATATAGGGAAGCTGTAATATACTTGAAAGCTTGCTTGTCTATCGTATCGAAGGTATGTAGTTCATGTCTCGGGGCAAAAAAGTCTCTACAAATAGTAAAATTGTGACAGGTTGATGTCTGTACATTGCAGATATTCAGGAAATATTTATAGAAGTTTTCATTCCTAAGCCTATAGAAATCAAAGTGACAGTTTACGGAGTTTTTGTCTGTCTGTATGTTTGACCGCGTATCACTCAAAAACTGCTGGATTAATTGCAATGCAACTTTCACAGTTGCCTTACTAGACGTCTAATTCAATATTTAGTGTATCCCTTATTTCCATAACTCAATCGGTTTCAAAATTTTACAACACTAGCTTATACCCGTCGGTTTCACCCCACATTTCTATAAAAAAAATTTCAGCTGTATGGGAGGTGCCACGCCCCCGTTTTCGTTATCCGTTTTTTTGGAGGAGGTAGGGATTAACCTCATATAAACCCTTACCAAATTTCAGTGGTCTAACGTAAATACTTTCAGAGATACGGACTATGAATATTTTCAGCTGTATGGTAGGTGCCACGCCCCCTTTTTCGTTTTTCCCAGTTTTCTTGGAGGTGTTAGGGATTAACCTCATATAACCCCTTCCCAAATTTCATTGGTCTAGCCTAAATACTTCCAGAGATATGGACTATAAAAAATTCCAGTTGTATGAGAAGTGCCACGCCCCCTTTTTCGTTATCCGCAGATTTTCTGGATGTGGTAGGGATTAATGTCATATAACCCACTACCAAATTTCAGTAGTCTAACGTAAATACTTCCAGAAATACGGGCTGTTAAAAATTCCATTTGTATGGGAGGTGCCACGCCCCCTATATATATCAAAATATTTTTTAGCCCATGACCATCCCGGTAAGGTATCCAGTTCGTGTTTCAAATTTGGTTACGATCGGTTTATACGTTTAGGACGCAAGTCGATCTATAGATACATATACGAGGTGTGTTCAAAAAGTATCGCGAATTTTGTGTTTTTTCAAAAATTATTTATTTATTCATGAATATCTATTTTGTCCCCTTTAAAGTAATCCCCATGAGATATTACACACTTGTGCCAACGGTTTTTCCAATCTTCGAAGCACTTCAAAAAATCATTTTTTTGTATCTTGTTCAGCTCCTCCTTCGATGCCGTCTTTATCTCGTCAAGAGAAGCCGAAACGTCGTCCTTTCATAGGCCTCTTCAGTTTAGGGAACAAGAAAAAGTCACAGGGGGCCAGATCTGGGGAATACGGTGGCTGCGGCATCATTAGTGTGTTGTTTTTGGGCAAAAAGTCGCGCACAAGCAACGATGCGTGAGCAGGGGCGTTATCGTGGTGCAAAAGCCAATTTTTGTTCTTCCACAAATCCGGGCGTTTCTGGCGGATTGCTTCGCGCAAATTGCGCATAACTTGCAGGTAATATTCCTTATTGACCGTTCTTCCCTGTGGCAAGAACTCATGATGCACCACGCCCCTGCAATCGAAGAAAACTGTCAGCAAAACTTTCACATTCGACCGAACTTGGCGCGCTTTTTTCGGTCTTGGTTCGTGCGGCAGCTTCCATTGAGATGATTGAGCTTTGGTTTCCACGTCATAACCATAAATCCACGATTCGTCACCAGTTATGACCCTCTGGAGCAAATTTGGGTCGTCGCGGACAGAGTTTAACATCTCATTAGCAATGTTCATGCGATGCTGTTTTTGGTCACAATTGAGCAATTTTGGTAAAAATGAATAGGTAAAAATCGAAGACGATCCAAAACACGTGCAAGCAAAGCAGCTGTCAACAATTAACTGAACATTCAAAATGGCCGAGCTTGTCGGCATAAGTGAGAGACATGAGTACCAACATAACGCCACAAAAAATTCGAAATTCGAATATACGTAACCAGCGAAAATTCAAAATTCGCGATACTTTTTGAACACACCTCGTATACATACATAATTTGAATTTTATATAAATAGAATTATGTGGACCAGAGGTGACTCAACACTTCTCAGTACAATATTGGTGTTAAACGAAAGGTGCTAATGAGTGCTGTAATGTGATTAAGTTCAATATCTCAACTGCTTTCGGATATATAATTATTAAAATCGGACTAAGTCTTTTATAAGTTCTGAGACGCTTGGTCCAACAAACTTCCTTGCCTCGTAAAACCAATGATATATTTTTCTCATCAAAGCTGCTGAACTGGAATATTGAGTCAGATTAAGTCGCTGGATGCTGCTCACTAGTTACCGCCTCAAGAAAACCCACCCACAGTCGCTACTAATTATGTGGCTTCAGATCCTTCTTGCATCATTTATCCTACCTTTTTCGTTTAAAAATAGTTAAATACGCAAAGAGATATATTCTATAAGCCAGAGTATAACAATTTCCACACCGTTTATTATACGAATTGCGTCACTGAGATGTTGTAACCCCGCAACATTTCACCTTTAATCACACAACATACACACACAGAGATCCACCCTCAGCCACACACACGTCTATATATCTAAGCGTAAAAATGCTTTACCGTAACGCCCTTTTAATGTTCGCCAGCCATTTGTGTTGCTCCTTTCGGTGCGATTTTTAAAAAGTGTAACAAAAACAACAACAACACAAATGCATCATAAGACCTTAATGCCTATGTATGCATTGTCATGGCATGTTGATGATGACAATAATGCCAAAGCTTTCGTTGATGATGCTGGCTGTTCCTTCTATTCTTGCTGATGGTGCTAGCATACAACAGAAGAATACATGTGTAGAAACATCTATAAAACGCAGCTTACAACTGCAAAAAGATGATAGCTGGTAATAGTAGTTATGCTCTTGTACAATAAATATGGTGATAATTAAGTTCATAATGATGTTTCCAAAGATGTAAAATATATGAGAGCTATCTGTCAAAGCACTAATGATGCAAGAATGCAGGTGGAAAACCTTCGGATTTTTTTAGGATATGCAAGCTTGAGGCAAGCATTTTGTCAGGATATGTCCCAATATGCACAGGTGTCACTTCATATATATACATATAAATGTATGATATGCTTCTAATAGGGTGGTTCAATTTTTAGAGAGTGGTTTTTTTGAGATCGTTCCTCAGAAATCGAAAAAGGGCTGATCAATTTTAAAATTTCCTCGAGTTTTGCTGAGAAATTTTTAGTGGTGCCATTCCATTGTATATATTTGAAATGTAATAATTTTCTGAATTGTTGTGTGGCCACTCTTAATCGCGTAATAACCATGCCTACTTTTGAATAAGTCCAACTAGCAAATTGAGTAGCTGGAGCTCTTGCCAATTATTGCAGCTTCAACCAATTTTGTTGCTTAAAAGTAATTTGTTTCAATAAAGTTACAATATGATAATCGGCTACGCTGTATTGTGAGTAGTGATATTTTCTCCTTGGTAGATTTCAAAAGTTTTATATTTTATATCCTTTTTTTTTTTATTTGGCCTTATTTTATATTTTTTTTTCATTTCACTTTATTTTATTTTATTTTAATTTATTTGATTTTATTTTATTTGATTTTATTTTATTTTGTTTTTTTTTTTATTTTACTTAATTTGTTTTATTTTATTTTGCTTTATTTTATTTTATTTTGCTTTATTTTATTTTATTTTATTTTATTTTATTTTATTTTGCTTTATTTTATTTTATTTTATTTTATTTTATTTTATTTCATTTCACTTTATTTCATTTTATTTTATTTTTTTTCATTTCACTTTATTTTATTTTATGTTATTTTATTTTATTTAACTTTTATTTTATTTCATTTCAGTTTATTTTATTTTATTTTATTTTGCTTTATTTTATTTTACTTTATTTTATTTTATTTGATTTTATTTTATTTTGTTTTATTTTATTTTACTTAATTTGTTTTATTTTATTTTATAAGTCATGGATTTTCATACATACTTTCTTACATCACAAATCTGCTAGGTTTATGTCAAAAAACGTATACCTGCCCTAATGTCTATATCTATACACATTCATATGTTATTTAGGTATTAAAGTATCTGCGACAGCTGGGTGTGAACTCCTTTGCCACTGTTGGGTGACGTGCCCAATTTGTTTCATAGTTTATGTATGAGATAACAATAGTCATATCTGGTTTTATTAAGAATACCGTACTTGAGTTTGTACTATATATGTACATATGTATATACATACTCCATACGAAGATTTATTTTGGAATTCTTTTCATATTTCTTAATGAATATCTTTTTTTGTAGATGACAACTGACAAGGGTTCGATAAAATATGGGGATCACCGTTTATTGTGTATGCATTTCGGTCTTGTTTATTTGTTTCTTTTTTATATTAAATATACATAATATATGTATTAGTATGCTATGGCAGGAGCTTTTCATTGCCTTATGAAATATTGATGTGAACAACCTCTAAATCAGATGGATTGTCAAAAGTATGGAAGAAGTGTTTCTGTTGTCATCAACAATTAAGAAACCAATAAGGGTAATGTGTCCTTTGAAAAATACACATTTAGTAGGTGGAACGTAGTTTCAGCTAAAAATTTATCGGTCACTACCCATGGGCATTTAATAAAGACACATACACCACCTGTCAGAGACCAAAACGAGGAATAACCACCCTACAAGACCCTGATGATGGATGCATCAGATTTTTTATATTGCTGATAGAAATCTAATGACCGTTCAGCGCTTCCTTTCAGATGACGGCTCATATGATGATCAGTTGTCTTGTAGGGCATATATTCACAACTACGCTTCCGTAAGCTAACCGGCTGAATTTTAATAATGGTTTAGTTAGGTCGCAGAAATTATGATTTATAGAAAAAAGAGCCCTCAATAATAAAAACAACTAGTGTGCTTAATTTTAATAGATACAATTTTATTTATTTATTAAAGGGGAAATAATTTTTTAACCAAATTTTATACACTATATTAAATAAAGTTTTGGCCCCTTAAATTAACCACTTCAGAGTAATTTGAGCTTTACGATAATAACTGTAAATTGCAATATAGAACTTTGCGGTAATATTTACTCCAAAGTCCCGTATGCCACCAAAAAATTTCTTGTTTCATGTTATAAAGGGTGTTTTTTTTAGGGGTATAGAACTTCGAATTAAAATAAAACACAAGAAAATCGTTTTAAGGTCCATCAATTTGGCTTTATTGGAAGGATAATTTTATGCCATTAAATATGATTTCGGGCATGTGGCCGCCGCGGCTGGCTCGAATAAAGCCAATTCTACAGGTCCAATTTTCAACCACTTTTTCGAGCATCTGGGGCCGTATGTCGGCAATAACGCCACGAATGTTGGCTTCCAATTCCCCTAACGTTTCTGGTTTGTTGGTGTAGACGAGCGACTTCACATATCCCCAAAGAAAATAATCCAATGGTGTCAAATCACACGACCTTGGTGGCCAATTGACAGGTCCATTCCGCGAAATTATGCGCTCATCGAATGTTTCCTTCAATAAATCGATTGTGACGTGCGCTGTGTGGCATGTAGCGCCGTCTTGTTGGAACCACAACTCATCCACATTCATGCCATCCAATTCGGGAACAAAATAGTCGGTTATCATGGCTCTATACCGGTCTCCATTAACGGTAGCTGCCTCTCCAGCATTATTGCGGAAGAAGTATGGCCCAATGACTCCACCAGCCCATAGAGCACACCAAACAGTCAGTTTTTGTGGATGTAATGGCGTTTCAAGGGTCTCATGTGGATTCTCTTCACTCCAAATGCGGCAATTTTGCTTGTTGACGTAGCCATTCAACCAAAAATGAGCCTCATCACTGAACAAAATTTTGCGATGAAAATCAGCATCGAAATCAATCTCATTTTCGGCCCATACACCAAAATCACGACGCATTGCATGGTCTCGCGGCTTTAATTCTTGCACAAGCTGGATCTTGTAAGGTCGCAAGCCAAGATCTTTGCGCAAAATCTTCCATAAAGTTGATGGACAAAGCTCCAATTGCTGTGCACGGTGGCGAATCGATTCATTCGGGTCCTCTTCAACACTTTGCTCTACAGCGGCAATTGTTTCTTCGGTGCGCACTGTTCGACGTCTCTGCGGATGCGTATTATCACATAGAGTAAACGTAGTGCGAAAACGATCCATGGTTAACCGAATTAATTGCTCTGATGGACGATTATGTCGACCATAAAATGGACGGAGCTCACGGTAAACTTCGCGAACTGAACCATTATTTTCGAAATAAATTTGCACGATTTGCAAGCGTTGTTCTTTTGTCAACCTGTTCATGATGAAATGGCAAACCAAACTGAACATAAATGACATTAGAGTTGCCAGATTTGACCACAAAATGCCAGTTTTATCTCTATTCGAAAAACAAACCTGTAAAAAAAACACCCTGTATTTAGTTTTTGAGCAATTCTGACTGTATAGTAGAAAATGAATGCTGGAACATTTCTAATTATAAGTTAAGGTCAAAAGGTTGGCAATTTGTGTCACCAAATTCTAGGAGAATATCGATATTTGTTTTATTTGCTTTATTGTGCCAAGAAACATAATTTCACTTCACTTCGCAAGTATAGTGATATTTACCTCTTAGTGGAATTAAGAAGCTTCACGCACTCCGTTGTAAGCATAGTCATGTACTAAGGTTATGGCGTTCATCCTACTACTCCAAAATATAAATAACTAGTCGGTGAAAGTGATTAAACCTTTTAAAAGACATGACTACTTTGAAGTGGCGTATCAGTCATCACTATTGTGATTCACAACCTTAACGTCATTGAATTTGTGAAGTTTTCGTTGACGTAATAGCGCCTTTTTAATGTCGACTAATCGAATATTCAAGGCCATAACATTCGATTTTCAAAATTCGATTAGTTTAATTCAAATAATAGTCCGTCGTCGATCCAAAATCGTATATACATAGGTGTACAAAAAACTGATGTGCTTTATTCCAGACTCCGCCGATAGAGCTGGTGTACCCAAATATTTCATGCCCAAACTAACCAGCTGAAGATAGACCGCACGAAGATTTGTTCACCATGTTCATGGTGGCATATAATGCCCGATTTGTGGTTCAGCCTTAAAGGAACCAATTTAGGACATAGCGCCATTTTTCCTTCAATATTGGTAGATTCTGTATTTCTGGATTCCTATAAAATGGCATTGGTAGCTTGAAATAGACACTTCTAAAACTATATGTGCAACGATGCAATTAAGGAACTCGAAATATTATCTGCCACACAAGCAATATCGAATCATTCATAGAGAGAGTTACGTGCAATTTCTTTAAATTTCGATACTTTCGGCAATACAGAAGGGAATTTCCTTACCTTCGGTGCATTTCGTATCAAAATTCTACACCTAATTTAGTTTTAGCGCACTCATTTTTAAAAAAAAGCCCTATTTAAAAACTTAAAAAGCAAAAGTATTTTTAAGTGCCGATTATTCGAATAATCACAAAAAATCATATAATCGAATAGCGAAATTCGATGATCAATTGTACTAAAATCGAACATTCCATTAATGGAATTATTCGAATAGTTTTAAGAACACTACCGGCTATGCTATACAATAATTATAAAGTGACCGCTAGTGGTAGTCGCTGCGGAGCAACTAGTAATTGTTATTAAAACAAAAGTTACTTATGCTCAAAAGTCGCAAACGAAGTGACGGCTTCGTAATATTTACTCGCTTGAGGTAGCAGAAACGGAGCTGTTACTTAAGTGCTAGTGGCGATATGACTTAGAATGAAATTGTTAGGACATTTCAATACTTTCCCTAGATCATTCTTTGGGCTTTTAAGAAATATACGGCCTCCAAACATATTCCTATGGAATATTATATGTACAAGGTGGCGCAAAAGTAATCCTCCTATCAGAAAATGCTATAAATTTTGCGATTGGCCACTAAAGTCATTTCTGTTTTGACATTTGTGTAGTAAACACATGCGAAATACACGTTAATAAACAATGTTACGCTACACTGCTCCAGAACGCGGAATATTGCTGACTATTTATTTGACCAATAATCGGTCGGGGCCAAACGGTTACTGTGAATGGTGAGCGCTACAGAGCAATGATCAACGAGTTCTTTTTGCCGCAACTTGATGAATTGGGATTGGAAAACATGTGGTTCCAACAAGACGGTGCAACAGCACACACTGCACGTGCCACAACCGATATGCTGAAAATCGGAAGCTTACTTTTGCGCCACCTTGTACAAGTACTATATTGTCCAAAACGTTACGTATACGCCATGACGTATTCGTTTAGTTGAAATACGCCTGTGCACTGTATTTTTTTTTAAACAACGCAGCTATAAATTTTACGCAACTGTTAACGTTTTGAAGATTATTTAATTATGTCAATAAGAACATATTGCCTAATTTCTAAGTGCATTTATTTTCCTATTAGCACATCAGTAGTACATAGTCAGTACCCGATCCAAGCTCTAACCTTAATCGCATTTTATTAGCATATTTTATATGCAGCTACGTAAATACTTACATATATATATAAGTAGGAGTACATTATGCAGCACAAAGTATTTACATATTCCAACAAAAAAACATGTCAAATGAAATCTCACGAGAAATCAAGCAAATAATAGTCACATAATGAGTGCAATAAAAATGCGTATGATGTCAACAAAGTTATGTAAGCTTTATAGAACTAACGCATATGCTTTTATGTGCATACAATACATACATTGATACATACATACACATATATGCAGTTGCGCATATATGAAGTGTATTTTTATTGCAAACGTTGGCATTTTAATATGCGCATTACTATTTGCATTTCCAACAATATTTGCATTTTAGACTTGGCATAGGACAGAGCGCTGCTACGGCTTGACTGCCGATTGTATTATGCTTACCGTCCGCCGCTTACTTCTACTTGGCGCCTGATGCTCATTCAAGTGAAACTTTGTTGTACATGAAGCATTCACGCCTACTGATTTGCATTTTTTCATACATTGAAGCGAATATAGTTCGTAAATTTCACAATGTCTGTATGTAAATGAATAAAATAAACCTAATGTCGACAAATAACTACAGTGGCCTATATAAGCTTAAACACTTATGTGCGCACAACATAGATACAAATTTATGAGTTATCCTCGTATGAATCGTGAATGTGGAGTCTAAAGACTGTGCTTCTGAACTTTACCTATTCTTATTAATTCGCTCGCTCGGCATTCTGTCTTAGCGACAAATGAGACGAGTTGGAAGTCCCAAAAGGCAGCCAAGCTATCTTCAGCCCTTTTTCCATCTCATTGGGGACCCTCTCTTCCTCTTCGGGTGTCGATTTAAAACCCATCTGGACTGGAGGTTTTCTCTTTATTCTCATAGCATGACTTAGCCAGCATATCCTTTTGTCTTCAGTAAGGTGCACCCTATTCTTTCGTTTTATCGGTCCCCTACTGCGCTTCTCCTCAAGTGGTGGATAGAGGTACGCTTTCCAAAGGAAGATGGATGCTACTGAAGATATAAAACACTCAGGGCGAACCAAAACGAGCACTTCCAACGGCGACAGAAGAGGGCGTGGTCGAGAATCCCGGTTGAAGGGTGAGTGAATTCTGCCCTTACACTCTTACTAAGCATTCTCAGGATTGAGTCCAGTAACATCCTGAAGAACAAAACGCCAACAAGATTAATAAAAGTATGCTACGGGTTAGCGATGTCGATAGTCTGCCACTTCAGTAATCAAGCGTTTAAAATTGTCATCGTGTCCGCTTCGTTAAAACCTTGGCAAGTATTCAAGTACGTTCGAAGCACGTCCTAATTAAGTTGGTGGTGCAAGCTCAGTTGATATAAAACAGCGACGAGGTCGCATTTAGAAAAAGCTAAACAGCTAAGATCACCGGTGCCACTACAGTTCAGCTTTCACACATCACTGGATCGGAAAGAAATACTCCACTGAGTGGCGACACACATACGCTCGGTTAGTCAAGGGATGTAATTTATTATTATAATTATTATTATTGTTATTATTATTATTAATAATACTGATGTTGACAGTACAAATATGAATCTCGTAGGCCCCGGATAAGCATCTTGCGGCACCAGCCCGACTGCCGTGGTAGCGATTTTGTTGACCCCGCAAACGGGGTGGTCGATGTAGATGTTAGACGCCTCTTACGACAGGCATACCTACCTCGGGCATATTCTAACCATATTACTCGCAGGAGGGATTTTAATTGTCTATATGGGATTAGTTATGCCCTCACTCCAGAACAAGAAACAGTTTTTTGCAGGGTATGCTCACACGTAATTCAGTTGTTCACATTTCATTGTGTTTGTGTTTACTTCTGTCACTTGTTACCGACAGTTTTTCTTGTTGTCTACAGTGTCTGTGTGTATGTTTCACATGTCAAGTAGTTACCCTACATTTCATTCATTCATTCATTTATTTGCTTCTTTAAAAAGCACACACACACACATATGCATATTGCATTGAGTGTGATAGGGAATCGTTTCAAATGACGCGTCGCAGTACTCACTTATTCCTTACGTGCTTATCCCTTACTCTCTTCTCTTCTTCTTCTATGATCTACAACTTTTATTTGTATTGCTACTTTTGCTTTCCTTTTCATTCGTTTTACTGACATTTCCTCTCTTTTAAGCACAAGCATGTTGACACTTTTGGAAACACAATAGCTTCATGATAAACGGGATGGATGGAGCGTGTTAGTAAGCAAGGAGAAAAAAGCCACCATCGTAAAGCCTTATAGCATTATTTGACATGCTTTCCTGCAACATCCAACTTCCTAGAAACACGCACACATGCTAACATCTACGCATACAAATCTGCAAAATTGTGCTCTTTTAAGAAGCACACACCCAAACACGAACATAATTCACCCACGCACTCTTGTATGTCCGCAGTTGACGAATCCAGTCTCACATATACACACAGGAATTTGCTGGAGGGAAACATCTAACTATACGGAAAGAGTACTAGTTATACTCATTTCGTTCGCCCACGGGCATAGCTTCAAAGACAAATCGAGTTAAGCATTGACCTAGACATATCAAAGTGTTCAGGAGGAATAAAGGAATTGCTTTTAGCCATCCGTCCATCTTTCAACACCATAACTTGAGCACGATTTTGAGATATCTTCTTGAAATAGGATAAGAGGTTCCTTGGCACTCGCCTCCCTTCGTTATAGAAAATAGACTATCGCCAAGCCCACTTTTCATGTATCGAATATTTTTTAAACACAAAAAATTAAGACCAAATGTGGTGTGTAAATTGAATTTAAGACATCCAATTAATTTTTGGTACATTTTTGGAAGTAGGCGTGGCGAAACCCATTTTCGATAAAGTAAATTTTACTACTATTATTAATCATGAATCGGAAACCAATGGGATATAGAAAATTGGCACACAGATTACCCTTATTACAATTTATGTAGAGATGAAACGGACAAATCGATTAAAGACCACGCCCTCTTTTATATGCCACATTTTGAATAGGATTATTGACTAATACAAGGTGGCGCAAAAGTAAGCTTCCGATGTTCAGCATATCGGTTGTGGCACGTGCAGTGTGTGCTGTTGCACCGTCTTGTTGGAACCACATGTTTTCCAATCCCAATTCATCAAGTTGCGGCAAAAAGAACTCGTTGATCATTGCTCTGTAGCGCTCACCATTCACAGTAACCGTTTGGCCCCGACCGATTATTGGTCAAATAAATAGTCAGCAATATTCCGCGTTCTGGAGCAGTGTAGCGTAATATTGTTTATTAACGTGTATTTCGCATGTGTTTACTACACAAATGTCAAAACAGAACTGACTTTAGGGGCCAATCGCAAAATTTATAGCATTTTCTGATAGGAGGATTACTTTTGCGCCACCCTGCATAAGAGTCAATATCCCTGCGGAAAAAAATTGTTTATCAATTCTGTTTTGATTCCAAATTGTCGTTGTAATAGGAATGAAAAAAATATATATTTTTTAAAATGGGCGTGGCACTACCCATTCGTAGAAATTCAAGTACTATCCTAAAACACTCCGCCTTTTCCTACTATAAGAAGGAGTTCACTCCAATTTCTCTGTGAATATTTGGTCTGATTACATAGATTCATAACAGCAAGTTATCAGCTCAGGCCGAAACAGGGCAGCCCATCAACTTTTTGGAAAAAAATTTATATTCTGAAATCTTAGGAGGTGATTGTAAGGATTTTCTACTTATAATCTTTAAATAGTTCAGAATCAGGCAGCTATAGTTTTAACTATGCAAAAAAGACTGACACGCGAACACATTGTCATCCACATCCGGAAGCTTAAATTTACTCCCTTCTGCTTTCATGTTATCGCATATTGCTAGGTTTCCCTTACACGAACATTGGCAGAGAATATATGAGTAACATAAGCAAAAGGTATTTTAAATTTGAGTTAAACAACAAGCAATGCGACGGTGAAAGTTGCATGCAATTTCATCCAGAAGTTTTGAATTGATACGCGCACAAACGTAAAAACAGACGAAAGAAAAATGCTAAAAACTGTTGATTGGGATTCTATTGGCTTAATAATGATCCCACCTATACATTTTTCTTGCATATATGCAATGTACTGACATCGACCTGTTACAGTTTTATTATACGAAGAGATATAAAATATTCCTTGTGATATTATTTACATATATATGTGATAATATTTTAAGAGTGAATGAAAAGGGTTTGTCCTGCGCCATATCTGGAGCAGGATACTTAGGCTAAAACCATTGTGGGTGAGATTGACTCCTGATATAGCTGATAACATACTTTGAGTTTTATTGATTTTTCTGGAGGTGTTAGAGATCACTCTCCCTATATCCCTACTCTATCCCCCCTAATATATTAAAATATATTTTATAGCCCATGACAAGCACTGGAATGTTCATGAGCGCAAGCCGCATTTAAGCTATAGAAAGTGAGATGTTTGAGATGTTGGGTTCATTTTCGTTCAATTCCATAATGTCATAAATTATATTAACCATAAATTTAATTTATTTCAAGCGAATATCTTTTAGTTAAAATTTACCCAGCTCATATACACTTAATTACACCTGTCACGTTCCTTGTTGTAATACAACAAAAACCCTTTTAGGTCCCCAAAGTACGCAAATTACACTCATTAACAGTGCCTACTACATCATCGTAAATATATATGTATAATCTTTGATATTTAACACCTTCATTGGCCATTAAGAATGAAAGTCTTAAGTGCTTTTTCACGCTGACACCCCTAATTGTAATTTTGTGTGTTACTTGTAGGAGTGTCTTGTTGCTATTCCGACAGCAAACGTGTTAGCTGTAACTGATTTTCAATGTCCTACCATCATACATACATAGTTGGGCACAGTACAGTCTATTTTAATGAACACTGAGATAAAATAAAATTCCAATAGCACAAATTTTTAAAGTTTTACAACATTTCAGTAGTAGTGCACTAAATTTTTATTGCACTATGCCCAACCATGCTTAGCGTAGAAATTTAAATATCTTATTCTTGTCTAGCAGAGTTTTCTTTAATAACTACTTTTACACCAACACTATATAAGAAAAAAGAGAGGCAGTTCTAAGTGTAATTTATAAATTGACATTGAAATAATCAGATTTTTATAAGTAGCATAAATGATTTTTAATAACTTATCGGAGATTAAAGATTACAAAGAGACCTGTCAGACGTTGTTCTGCTTGACATTGACGTTTGAAAACATACAGTTGGTAACTGACGTACGAATCGTATTTAATTAAAGTGTGGCTTAAGGACTCGTAAGGATATCCTCGACCTGATATTTCTGATACGCCAAGTCCTGGCGATTTGTTTTCAAGGCGTAAAAAGGAGCAGCTTGTATGCTGCCTACATAAGCTTTGATGTTATGGAAGGCGAGTAGCTAATGTTAGTTGATTTTTGTATTTTGTTATTTGTTCAGGGAGTAGAACTGGGGGAACGGAGCATATGTTGCATAGGAGCAACCATTTAGTAATATTAAATAATTTTAAACTATATCTTTGGAATATTTCATAAGCTGGTTGCGAATTACAATAGCATGCAATGCAAATTAAATAATCGAAGGAAATAAATACAGGTTATGTCGCTTAAATACTGTCATATCTTAATTTGACTTTCATAGAAAGCTTTTTTGGGTATGCCATATGGCCTTGGGAAAGAGCACTGTTAGGATTGAGAATGACCGCTGGCTCCTGGCAAGATGAAGAAGATAATACAAGCGCGTCGTAACTTCTGACTTATCTGGCCTGGATAGAGAAATGAAAGAAGTTGGCCCTGCTGTGAATGATGACAGAGGGAAGAATTCGTTTCCATCAAACAAAGAATCAGCCTACATCACTTTGGCGGTCACGTCATTGTCGACAGACACAAATTTGATACTATAAGAGCTTTGCTCATTTGGGAACCGGCGTTGACAGGGTTGATAATGTCGGGCGTAAAATTCCAAGAAGAATCACAACTGGTCAGCATGTGGTACTTGGGATTGAGTAGGTAACTGAGAAGTAGAATCCTCTCTCGACGAAGTCACCCATATAACCTGTTCTGATATATGACACCGAATGTTTCACATTATAAAAAGATGATGAAATAGCCCTTGGAGTATTCGAGAGAAAAGTTTTTTGTGAAGATATATAATTATTCTTTTGATACCGACGGTGTGTACTTAGGAGCATATGCGAGTCAACAAAGATGCTCCGGCGTGAAAGGCATTTATCTCGACTACGGATCTCGATTTATCTCGATCGTGCCCATTAGGCAGGGCGAAGCACTGTTAATAACAAAAACAACAACAACAAATACAGAATTCGGCAGCAAAGAAAGGGGGGTGTCCGACTGACAAGGATAAACCACATGGGGGATGACGTAGCCTGCCTCAGTATTTCCGATTGGCGTCAGTTATAGCTAAACCGTTATAGATAACCGTCCTACTTTGATACGCAACAGCCCAAATCGTAGTGGCGGTAAAGCGTTAATGAATAAGTTAGTATCAACTTTTTTTGATTTGGTTTACTACCAAAATAAAAACTTTAAATGACTATTCCCCAAAATTAACTTCTTTGGAGCAATTACGACTTATCGATATTCAGAGTAATAATGTAACTTTGAGGTAATACTTACTACAAAGTTGCCACGAAAGATTTCATGTTTAATTTTCAACCTCGTTTTTAAACAAATCTGTACGACTCGTTCAAATGCATTCATATTGAAGAGTTTTTAGCGATATTTACTTTTTGATAGATTTTGGTAATGGCATTTTTCTTACACTCAAAAATATAACTAACAATTTCCTATAAGTTTAAGGGAGCAACAAGAAACCCCACAACGTCTTTAAAACCAGAAAATCCACTTAAAAGACATAACAACTTTAAAGTGGCATCTCAGTTATTTCTACCCTGTCGGAAACAGCAATAATAAAAAGGAAGTTTAGTATCATAATTGTAGCAACAAACAAAAGATTCTGTGATTATTGATTATTATCATTTTCAATATTCAAATTAAACTCGAAACGAATCAGAAAAATTTGCTTGTATCTGAATTAAATAGCTTCTTAAGTGGATTTCTTCCAATTGAGGATAGGACAAGTGAGTGGTGATAATTTATAACGAATTGCTGTCATGGGTTCTACGTGCAAATATTTCGCAACGAATTCTCATTTTATTTTTGTAGTGTTTGGGTATACCGATTTTAGCAATTTTTGCATGCAATTCATGAGGCACGTGTACTGTCTCATATATGTTATTTCATGATTCGAATACGGCAGGGGGAATTATGTCGCCTCAAATGAGGCTCGGTAACATCTTACTCGTTACTTGCCACTGACTTAACTTATAAATATTATAATGCCTACAATCCTGCCTGATATCCAAGTCTCTGGATTCTAAAATCAGGTTTTGAAAATTCGGAGATTGCTAAAGTTCAAAAAATTTCCATTCCTACCTGCTACTTATTAGTCTTTGAGAGGCAGCCCCATGGGCTTTCTCACACTCTTATTATTTCATACTTATTTGCAAATCTGGTCTTTGTCGAGCTAGTAATACGATGCATTCCAGTAAGATTTTTTTGCCTTGTTTCATGCTTCACTGCAAGTTGCCTACTCTTTGGCTGGTATTTCACAAACTATGCCACAACTATGTGCATACTTGATTCAAATACATAGATACGATAACAACAATAAAAAGGACCAACACAAAGGTGGGTAAATGCCATGCAAAACTAAGTAAGGAAAGTAGGCTAAACGAAAAAGTGTTTGCATTCCCAACATTGAGCATGCCTGAAACACAAACACACACTGATATTATCTACTTCTATTGCATGTTTAACTGCTAACCACATTTTACATATTTTACTTCCCTTTTGATTAACACACTTCCCTCTTTTTTTGGAAACTATCTATTGGTTTTGTAACATGCCGTGGTTACTTGGTGGCTAATAGCTGTAACAACTCTTACACTAACAATAATTACATTATCATAACTTCACAGCTTTCCGACACATTTTACATTTTTTTTTTGACATTTTATAATGCATATGACATTACTGCTTCGGACGCAATGACACTCTGCAAACTGATTCCGGAAGTCTATATGTATGAATATTTGTGTGGCACTTTCTGCTTCTTTTTAGTATTGTAGCATGCGGACAGGTACACAGTCATGACTTACATATCATGGGTTCAGAGCAAAAACCAACCAAAAAAAATACTCAGTGAGTAGTCGCAACGAACGAAATGGTCTATTCACTGGCGATCCTCGTCGTTTTTGCTCTGAGCATGTTATATGGACCTTTGTGCAGTGACCAAGAAAGCCGTGTGGAGATAAGGCTACCAAAGGAAAATTCTCCATAAAATGCTTCTTTTACTGACGTATTCACATTCGAATTTTTGTTGGGGTTTCAGAGGTTTTTTCTTCCATACTATCTGCAAAGAACAAATTTTTGGAATAGGAATAGAAATACTAATAGGAGTATGATGAGGCAAACGGAGAAGAAAAAGGAAGAAGAAAATTAATTGGTAGGTAAAACGGAAGGGAAGGGAATACGCGGAAGGGAAAGGGAAAAGAAGAAGGGGAAAAGAAGAAGAAGAGTAATAAGGGGAGCCTCCGAAAATCCAAACAGTTCAGTGACTTGGAATATAACTGTGATAAGAGGTGACTAAAATCTACAACCCAAAGGTTCAACAAATCGGTCCTGTGGCGTTACTATAACAGCATAAGTTGTACCCTAACTAAAGCCTATCCATCCATCTAGCGAACTTCCCTATACCGACCGACATTCTTGGTTATACCCTTTTGTAAGTGATCGCTTTACTTTCTTATTACAAAGTAAATTTGCGACGAACCGACTATCAACATCGATTACATAATATTCACAGCACTATCACCAGAAACACTCAGATAAGTTGTAATTTGAATCTGGGAAGGTCTCACCACTGGAATATTCTGGAGGCTTTGGTCAGTCAACCACGTGACAACATGAAATGACATTCAAGAAATGATCGTTCCCGCGGTCTAAAAACATGTACCGCAATTATCTGAGTAGCCGGCAGGCATCAGGTGAGTTCAGGAAAGAAAATCCTAGAGGATCCTAGACGTGTGTTGTGATTGCACGATAATGGCAACAAGCCAGTCCCCTTCTACTGACTAGATATGTGCCAAAATAGACGGTTATCTCCTGGTCTTACTACATTCATTCACCTCTCGAAACTAGACATTGTCACCGACTAAATCTATGGCCTTCCTATTCACGACAACTCGCGGGCGCCACGTGTACCTGAGGGTGAGGTTCTTGCAGGCACACTTTTTGTTAATAAGATTAGCCTATAATATTAAAAAATAGTGATCAATTTCTACTTTTCGAAAAGATTTTGATGTTCTAACTTATTAAAGACTTAGGGATTGGACGCTTTGTTGTCCTCGAAGAAGTAAGCACTAGCAATAAGTTTCGAAAGTTTGATCCACATTGTAGCCAAGCCGCCATAAGCGACTTAACCTCATAATTATTTTCACTTGGTTTCGCATGAAACTGTTGCTCATACGACACGGTGCACCAACACAAAACAGGTCCCTTACCTCTTTTACTTCAATTTTTACTCCAGCATGGGGGAATTTTTTTCTCTACGGCTCTAATAAATAACAAACGTAAGGCGTTTACCATTCTGGTGACAGTAATAACAAGTTATTCAATGTTTTCTTAAATCTATAATTAGAAAAAATAGAACAAAGGCATTAATTCGATTGGAATTTTTTAGTAGTAAAGCCTGATTACTCGGAAACGGCCCCCAGACCAAAATTTTCCTTCAGCACTTCTTTGTGGGTAATTTAGTTCTCTGCAAAACTATCTGCAGTAAATTTTTTTTACTCAATGGTTGGGTGGTTTTTAAGAAAAAGTGAAATTAGTCCAAAAAAATCTAAACCAACAATAAATGTTAAGGCCTGAACAGTATTTTTTTCGCTACTCTGAAAATAATAAACCTTTTTTAATCTCCACTTAGCAGCTTAACAAAGTGTTTTCTGCTTTCCGAAACAATTGTTTTGAATTGAAAAGAACAAAAAATGAAGCAAGCGGAAAATATTACAATCGGACAGAACTAAAGCTCGTTTTTGTAACGCAGTGTTAGTAATCAATTAATTAGACGGCTTTTTTAATTGGTAATGATTATTTTAATTGTTTTTCAAGAAATGACAATTATTAATTGATGACGACTAGAAAAAATCAAAAAAAAAGTAACAAAATTAAAAAAATTATCAAAAATAATCAAAAAAAATTGTTTTCATTACTTTTGATTATTTTTTAATTAATTGGAAAATAATCATTAAAAATTTTAAGTACTTGGTAATCAATCATTAAATGGATTCTCAAGAAAATAATTAATCAAACCGGTAATCATTACGCTTAGTAATCATTATTTAACAGGTCTGTATAATATAAAAAATGTTTCTCAGTCTAGTGTGTATACGTATATGGTTTCTAAATATTTATGTTTTTGAAATTTTTTTCTTCTTATTTCAGTTTTAAACTTGGCGTCAACTTAGTTGAATTTACTTTTGCTAGAATTCCTGGCGTCTGCCAGCTCACTTTCCTGCCACATCATCAAAAGATTTCACGTCTGACTTACACGTTATGGTAATTTATCAACGTTGAGAGCAAAAAACGTTAACTTGCCACAGCAACATTTACATACATAACGACGATGAGAAAGCCCCTAAATGGAAAATATGAAGTAGTTACACTCACAAATTATTTGTGTAATTTGGGCCTAGCTTTACAGTAATGAAAGATTACTAAAGAGCGTAGTGTGCCGGAATTAAGAATACGTATCTCCGGAAGAATCATACTCATCATACTTTCTTTATTTTTCTAATTTTATCAGAGTAAATAATATTAAATTTTGAGCCTGTTTTTCCATTGATCACGAGTTATTATTAGAAGGGTTTTGAGGGGTTTTCTTCATTAATAGTATTTCTCTATCGTAGTATTAGTGTTTCTCTGTAGTAGCAAGAAAGGATTAATAAGAAAATGAGTCAATACATACTAATGACTAATAAAATTTTGTGAAGTTTGCATGTGTGTTTGTTACAGCTTTGCTGGGAAGCCTTTCAATTCTCACTATCAACCCCCTTTTCTTCTTCACTTTGTATAGCACTGCTATGATCCCAACATCTACTCGGAGAACGGCGAAATGACGTTAAAAGTTTGACTTTTTTAAACAAAATCAGTTACTGTAGCTAATAGTAAACGAACGCGATGGATTTATAACTCTTTGCTCTTTGACAGTGAAATGCCTACGTTGGCCCCTAAAAATTCATTATTTTGATATGATATAAAATATTTTCAGCTCATTTGAAAAACTGTTTGAATAGAGAGCAACAAAAAAATAAGCCAGCAGAAGCAATTATAAGGGCTCACAATTTTTGTTGCTATATCCCAAGCGACAGTTCGCATTTGATTTTCAAAGGAAATTAAACATTTTTTAAAAAAGTCAATTATGTTATTTTATTCATATGTCGCTAAGTGCTTGCAAAAAAAATTGGCATACATTAACTTTACAAATCTTATGGTGTATCGAAAAAGCACAGGTATTAATTAGCAAAGGTTCTGCTCTTTTCCACAGTTTCTGATCATTAGCGGACCTTTAAATGTGATTGAGTGGGAAAGACTTATGTATTTGACATATTCGTGTACCATGGCGTATAAGTAACTTTTTGGCATCTATACTTTCTAGTAATATAAATTTTTTAGATTGCAACATCTCCGGCGTTTTCCAGATCTAATTTAACAAACCCGATTAAAGTATTCGCTTTTCTATAACAGTTTAAATAGAAAAAAAATACCTTAAAATATTAACAAATAATTCATTTAAATTTTTTCACGAAAAAAAATTATTTTTATAATTCCGATGCCTTTAAATAGGCCCTAGAAACTGAATACTGAACTGAAAACGAATACTGACTAAATAAAGGGAAGACTTCCGATAGTGGGTGCGGTACTCCCACAGCTCATTTTACTTTAAGAAACGACATCAGGAAAGAAAACTAAAACATAAAAATGAAATTAAATAATTTTCATAAATAAATTACACATATTTAGATTAGAGTAACATATCCCAATCCCAAAAATCCCATGATTAATCACCTTAAAAAGCATAGGAGCACGGTGCCCTTGAACTATAAATATTAAGACAATTGCTAGAGCTGATATAAAAGTTTTTCGTCCTGTCTAATCGGCCCATCCATTACCGACATTGTCATCATTTAATTCTAACGGAAGTGATAGCAAACTGACAGTTTCAATACATTTGAACCACAGCCAAAAAGATGATTTCTGTCATGGGGCAAACATTTGATATCTCGAGGTTTAGAGTTTAATCGATTGCAATATCCAGGCCGAAGTTGAGTCAGAGTGAGAGTTAAGGGCCTGTCACCGCGTCTTGTCGGGGAGGCGGCTCAGCTTCAAGCATTTGTCTGCTAGGATATAGCAGTTTGCAACTATTTAATGGGACGCGGTTCCATTAGGTTTTTGCAGTCTGAGCATTTCAAACTCACTGTGTAATGATTTTTTCGCATCATAATTAGACATCCCGTAGCAGTTCCGCGACTTCTTCTAGTCTGTAACTCGCGTAACTCAGAATAGGCTTTCTATGTACCTTGTACAGCGGTCTCTATCTTTTCTCCAGGTACTGCCGGCAAGGGACTTGAGATTTTTTTTTGACTTGATTTGAGCTTTTTTGCCTCATAAAGTTAAATGAAACGCAATTAAATTTGCGAAGTTTTTATTGTTTGGTAGATGCCACTGTACATCCATTCTCCGTATTATTTTGATTCATACCGCAAAGTATTTAGCTACTGTAGAGCTCTTTAATATTTGTGCTGCAATCAACATCTTCTGTGTGTTTATTCACCTCCCATACCACTAAACTGCAATATATTTTACGCAATCTTTAACAAATTTAGACTTCATTGCCACTCCAAAACGTCGTTTTATGCACTCGAGAACTATTGTAAACACTCAAATCAGTAGCACACTTACATGAATGTGTGCGTATGTAATACATAAATGTATGTGAAAACGTACCTTATAGGAAATCTCGTGTTAGCGCAATACACATTTATAACGTTTTTTGGGGGGAAAAACTATTAATGGCAGTTATACCTCACAGCTTGTTATTAACTACTTTTATGTAAGACTTGTCAACCCCTATCTCCGAAACCCGTTGAAACATGGAACTTATTCAAATTGCTTGTCGCAGCACTAATTAGCACCTTTCCTTTGATAGTCATATTGTACTAACACATTTTTGGTAACCTTGGTCTACATATTGGTCGATATCTTAAATGTTAAGCTAGACGTCTGGTAATGCCATACTGAAAGTTCATTCAACTTCATTAAGCAATTTTTGAGTGATGAGCGAACAGACACACAGACAAAAATTCAAAAAACGGTTGATTCGGATTCTATTGGCTTAATAATGATCCCACCTGTAGAGATAACGCATGACCATTTATTTTTCTATGAAAAAAAAAAGAAAATGAACTCTGAAAAATGCACCCAAAATGTTTTGATTTTATTCTTATTATCATTGTCCAACAGCTCTCAGTAACTATTATTTTATACTTAGGTAAAAGTGGTTTTAATAATTTTGTGCAACTTATAATTTTTTCCTACAGGGCAGTTTTTATTCAGATAGAAATTACAATTTTGCGTACGTTGCCTTAGTGGATAAGCCGAATGAGCAAACGATTTGCTTTTGTAGCGGTGCAAAAGCCACTATAAATCACTGATTCGCGTGGCTGACGTTTTGCGTGGCAGTTAAGATTTGCATTTCAGTGTAGGTATGTATGAGTCTGTGCTGACGTGGCAGTTTATAACAATATCGTCATATATGCATATATTTCAAAACATACTAACTGTACAGAGAGCAAACTAATTTAAGGACTTTAAAGGAAGTTAATAGTAATAGGCCGAGCTTCTTATTTAGTCTCCAGATAATAGTCCAGATAATGGATATTTCAATAAGGTCGGTTGATCCAGAATTTGCTTGCTTGTAGTAATGGGAACTCGTATGAAATGTCTGAAAAAGCAAGGACTTCAGTACATGTTTCACCGAACTGCGCTCGCTGTAGTCGAGGCTATTTCAAAATACATTAAACGGACAAAATGCTAAAATTTTCTGCATACCTAAAATAAAGGAGGGCTCTATCTTAAATACAGTTTTTTTAGGCCTTAGTAAGCCTCTTTTCTACCACCATGACCTTACCTAACCTTCTCTGTCATATTCTGCTGTCAGCATTCATTTAAAATGTCCTTATAACAATTTACCAACAAAAAGTCGTTTGCTCCCTAACTTTATCCTGACGGGACATTGTTGTAACGACAAAAACACTGTCGTACTGACAGTCCTTGGCCGGATATGAATCCGGTACGCTCCGGTATTCCATTTCGGTACTGTCCAACTGTCGTGGTAGCGATTTGGTATGGCCAGTGGAACCTTCTAGGTCATGGGTAATGAGAGGTGAGAGGCATCATATCCGAAGATCCACCATCGAGTTGCACGTCATTACCTTGGTGCATATTAGTCACCTCTTAAGACGATTTTTGTTGGAACGATTTTCCGTCATCCCTTGTCAAGTTTGGTTTTGTGACAAACCGGTTTCGGCGTTCTGCCATTTTCAATGCCTAGCTTCGTTCTGGTCTGTGTCTATCCGCTGCGTTGTTTTTATAGTCCGTGGGTGCTGTGGCAGATAATGTCAGTCTATGTTTTCGTGGTAGGTAACGTTAATATGCGTGTGTGTGTGCGCGATATTGATACGTCCGAATTGTTATCTGTCCCAAGGGTTGTTTTTGTAGGTATGTAGACATACCGCTTGTTAGCTAAGCGGTAGGTTGATGTAGGTAGAAATCGGTGATTTTTGCAGATTGGTTCATATTTCGTTTTTGCTTGTTCATTGTTACGTGTTTGGTTGCTGTACCTGCTGGGTTGTGCTGTTTTTTGTAAACTAGTTTTAAGGGTTCAAATATTTCGTCAGAGATAGTGTTGGTTTGTTCGTTTATGATCCTGCCGTCAAATGTTTTTAACTTGTATATCTCCATGTTCTCAAGTACATTGAGCCGCCGGCCTTTTCCTTGTACGTGAAGTATTCGAGCCGTTGTTTTTATGTTAGCTGGGGTGCAGTTGTTTTCAAACATGTGGTTCGCGAAATTAGATTCTGGTATTATGGTGGGTTTTCGTGTTTTTTTGTTGTAGTCCCTGATATGCTCTCGGAATCTTGTGCTTATTTTCCTTCCTATACACGGAGTGTATAGGCTTACTTGTGAATGTCAATACAGCTACATAGGACAAACAGGAAGGAGCCCTGGTACAGGTAACAAAGTGCTTTAAAACAGTTTTTTTGAAAACGGGGTCGCCCCTCGGCGGTGGTTTGGCAAACTTTTCGAGTGTATTTCTGCCATGGAAGTCTTATCAGCAAAAAATTCATCTGCTTTGCAGATGACGTTCGGAATCGGCAAAACGCTGTGGGTCCCGGCAATTTGTAGGAAAAATTAAAAGCAGCACACCACAAATTGGTAGAGAAGCTCGGCCTTAATCTCTATGGAGGTATATATCGCGCTTATTACTTTTTTTTTATTGTTAATTAGAAACAATCCGATATTATATATTACGTAAAAGAATCCAAAGGATAGTTATTTTTAACTCTGCCTAATTGAATGCTTCACGAAATAACTACTACAGACATTCATGCAGGTCTCTCTTGCGAAATAGTACTAATTTTCCGTCGCGGTGTATATTGTTTTTATTTGGGTGCGTGACCAAGCCTCGAAACACCTATTATTAAAAACCAATTTTGTTTTTTTTATTATGGTCCTTTTCTGTGTTATTAATCCTTTCTGTGTGACTGCTTTGGTCCTATGGACAAGTATGTACTGTGCTCACTGTACTCATATACTCACTGCGTGACTAGTTTCCATACCTTTATACACACAATAACAATAAAGTTTGTAACCTAAGCACAAATATTACAAAGCGGGGACCGTTAATAAATATAGATTTTTTTCGAACTTATAAAAGTTTGGGGTAAGATAGCGTCCCTGAAGAAAGTTATTAACTTTTCTGTCATCCCCACACTTCCAGCAACATATTATTTAGAGTTTTAGAAATAACTTTTTTCTTTGGATTTTTTTTTTAAGAATAAATGCCCCTGTCCCTGTTACAAAGTTTCGTTCAATCTGTGAATGATAACAATTTTAAAACTTTTCTTATTTTTTTTTTTTGTTCTGTGTGTACATAGTTCATTTTACGAGTAGATGCGGTGTAACCACTTACCTGTGGCTCGTGCAGTCAATTTATTCTTATTTGCCACAATGCAGCTACACTGAAAAAAAAATGTTCTCTCGAAGCAAAGAAAGTGATAACGATTTTTCGATAAAGAGATTTCTGCTGTTAAAACTATGAATTTTTTCCTGAAAGAGAACAAATTGGCTAAAACAGGGATGTTTTTCTTTTATTAAAAAAATGTTTATTAGAGTAATAATTTCCCTATGTACAGGGTGTTTTTTTTACAGGTTTGTTTTTCGAATAGAGATAAAACTGGCATTTTGTGGTCAAATCTGGCAACTCTAATGTCATTTATGTTCAGTTTGGTTTGCCATTTCATCATGAACAGGTTGACAAAAGAACAACGCTTGCAAATCGTGCAAATTTATTTCGAAAATAATGGTTCAGTTCGCGAAGTTTACCGTGAGCTCCGTCCATTTTATGGTCGACATAATCGTCCATCAGAGCAATTAATTCGGTTAACCATGGATCGTTTTCGCACTACGTTTACTCTATGTGATAATACGCAGCCGCAGAGACGTCGAACAGTGCGCACCGAAGAAACAATTGCCGCTGTAGAGCAAAGTGTTGAAGAGGACCCGAATGAATCGATTCGCCACCGTGCACAGCAATTGGAGCTTTGTCCATCAACTTTATGGAAGATTTTGCGCAAAGATCTTGGCTTGCGACCTTACAAGATCCAGCTTGTGCAAGAATTAAAGCCGCGAGACCATGCAATGCGTCGTGATTTTGGTGTATGGGCCGAAAATGAGATTGATTTCGATGCTGATTTTCATCGCAAAATTTTGTTCAGTGATGAGGCTCATTTTTGGTTGAATGGCTACGTCAACAAGCAAAATTGCCGCATTTGGAGTGAAGAGAATCCACATGAGACCCTTGAAACGCCATTACATCCACAAAAACTGACTGTTTGGTGTGCTCTATGGGCTGGTGGAGTCATTGGGCCATACTTCTTCCGCAATAATGCTGGAGAGGCAGCTACCGTTAATGGAGACCGGTATAGAGCCATGATAACCGACTATTTTGTTCCCGAATTGGATGGCATGAATGTGGATGAGTTGTGGTTCCAACAAGACGGCGCTACATGCCACACAGCGCACGTCACAATCGATTTATTGAAGGAAACATTCGATGAGCGCATAATTTCGCGGAATGGACCTGTCAATTGGCCACCAAGGTCGTGTGATTTGACACCATTGGATTATTTTCTTTGGGGATATGTGAAGTCGCTCGTCTACACCAACAAACCAGAAACGTTAGGGGAATTGGAAGCCAACATTCGTGGCGTTATTGCCGACATACGGCCCCATATGCTCGAAAAGGTGGTTGAAAATTGGACCTGTAGAATTGGCTTTATTCGAGCCAGCCGCGGCGGCCACATGCCCGAAATCATATTTAAACATTAATGGCATAAAATTATCCTTCCAATAAAGCCAAATTTATGGACCTTAAAACGATTTTCTTGTGTTTTATTTCAATTCGAAGTTCTATACCCCTAAAAAAAACACCCTTTATATATATGAAGATATATTTTCCAACAATTTAGCTGCATGAGATTTGTACTAATGGCTCTTGTGGGCAAAGGTTATCAACTATTTGAGCACATGCAAATACAGATATAAGAGAAGAATTCAAGGATAATGACGGCTTTTGTGAAGAGGATGGGGCTGTTAGGAAATGAGTAAAGTTAAATTTAATTGTTATAAAACGAGTACGAAACACGAATTGTTCAGATCTTAAAATTTATTGGGTTTTGTTGATTTTGTGTACAGAAAATAACATTAATACAATGAGCTCTTCATCCGAGCGTGTCTTACACTCCTTACGCACTCTACCTCTAGTCGATTTCGTAAAAGCATTATATGCTTCTAAGAAGTAAGTAGGGATCGCAGATGAGCTGCAGTTAATTTTGTTAGCTAATTTCAACACCTTTAAAACAAAAAAACTTGCCTTCAACAGATGAATGTTAAGTACGTTGCTCACCTTTTCCTGCTGTAATTAGCATATGGTGGCCTATGCCCACTAAGAACACCTATGAGATGTAAGCTCTCCATGCTACAGCAGAATTTTATATGTGTGATAATTTCCACTTAACATAGTAAAATAAACAAGAGTTGAGATAATTTAAGCCCCAAAACTAGTGCGAGATGGAGCCGAGGACTTCACGATCACATGTCTTAACGCCAAGGCACAGAAGAAGGGTTGCCAAACTAACTCTGGCTAAGAAGTATGTATATAGAGGCATCAAATAGTTTCAATTCAATTCGCTTTAACAAAAAGTATAGTTATAGGTTTAGTTTAGCAAATGTTTCAAACTTTTAGAGCCAGTACAACTAGAGTAGTCTTAATTGTAGCAATTCCAGTTAAATATTTACCGACGATTATTGGGCGTGAAATCGATCTTGGACTAGGTTACATCTGAAATTATTATATTTCAAACAAGTAAGGACGTCTAAGTTCGGATGGAACCGAACATTAAATACCCAGCTGTGTAAAAGTGGTCGTGGTAAATTGTTGTGGAGTTATGCCCTATAGAGGTTTTAAACTTTTTCTACTACCCTGTGGGCAATCTTATAAATAAAAATGAGTGTGTGTATGTGTGTGTGGCGTCCAAAGTACTCAACCTTTATGAAATTTTCATAGTGCATTCTTGGATTCACTGGTTACAGCATAGGCTACATTTAATTTTGAAAAGCGTAGATAGTATACCTCGTATTATATTTCGTAATTTTATTTAACACGGTTCTGAAGTTAATAATACCTGAAATTTCATATTTTGTTCATTTATATGTGGGCAGTGCCAAGCCCATTTTCCGAAATTTAAAAAAAAATCATTAACAAGATCATCAGGTCATTGTAACTACGAAAATCTAGCATTCTATCTGCATCAGTGAAGGAGATATGGCATGTTCCGGTTTCCTACCTCTCTTTCAGAAAACTTTGGTCCAAAAGTGGGCGTGGTCGTCCACCCATTTTGCTTACTATCCGTGGGCGTGCTCTACATGTCTATAGTGCACCTCATATTAAGTTTCGTAATTCTATCTTACGACGTTCTGAAGTTATTAACATTAGAATATGAAATTTGCTTGACTTTGAAATTTCCAAAATTTGGAAAAAATCGCATAAAGAATGAGAAAATTTAGGTATCAGTCAATGAGATATGGGCAGTTCAGTATTTCTACCTCCTTTTCAGATAACTTTTATTAAAAAGTAGGCGTGGTCGAAAAGCGATTTCGCTTATTTTTTGTGGGTGTATGTGCCACAGCCATAGTATAACTCCTACCAAATTTCGATATTCTAGCATAAACGTTTCTGTAGTTATTAACAGTCGAAGTTTTAAAATGTTTTCATTCATATGTGGGCGGTACCACGCCCATTTTCCAAAAATTTTGTCAAATTGTCAATAAGACGACCAACTCAATAAATGTATCAAGTTTCATTATTTTAGCAGCTTTTATTATTGAATTATCTCTTTTTAAACGTTTTTCGAAATTTTCGAAGGGGGGCGTGGTTATGATTCGATCTCGCCCCTTTTAAATAGCCTACCTTGGCCAGAAAGCAACCTGTGTGTGAAATTTCATTTAAATATCTATATGTATCAGACATGTCTTAATGGATTCCTCTGTTCATTCTAAGAACTTTGATGTATGAAATCTCCATTATTTTTTACCGTTAGAAACCACCGTTATATGACCAAAACTATAATACCCTGTGTACTTGTACACGCTGGGAGCTCTGTAGCAAGCTGTCTTTCTGCCATTGAAGGGCTTCTGCAGCTATTTTAATAGGCGACATCCTGATCAGGTAGATGGTGCTACGGATAGATGATGGTGAGGAGAGTCACTGAAGTGCATATAAGCACTCATGTGTGTTAACTCTGACGAGTTCAGAAACCTTTCAAACTTTATGTTAGAACTTCGTATACCAGCATCTAGGATATTTATTTACGTAGGGCATCGCCTGATACTGTATAGTCGCGTCGCCACACCGACTATAGCTCTCCCTGCATAGAAGAGCAGAAAATTTTTTCTATTTCTATAAACACACAATACATTCAATATACGACTATGTAGCAACAGCTTTTCAACATATTCCTTTTTATTTTGTTTTCAGGTGAGACATAACAATATTCGTGGAAAGGATTTTGTAAATCGGAAGAAATATGAACATAGTCACCCTAGTTAAGCTCTGTCATTGACTTGAGATCTAAAGAAGAAAAAAAAGTGGAACAATTTCTCTTACGGAGCCTTACATTTCGTCACGAAAATGTCGAAACATTCCGATAACGACAACCTACGAAATGACATCTATGAAAACTTACCCTGTCAGGCTATGTACAATGATGCTGTGCGCAAAATACAACAACAAAAAAATGCGCACGTGAATACCAATAATGTTATGGCAGTAGCTGTGGCTAACAATCCACTCTCACAACAACTACTACTAAATAATATAAGCAATCAAAATGCAGCCAATTCGAATCTGAATACGAATGTGAGCTCCACAAAGCAACAACAATTTCAATTACAACACCAACAAACGAACTCAAACAACAAACACTATAACGCAACCGCAACCGCTACCAACAACATGCCGAAAGAGATGCTCTATGCCACGCCGCTACGCAAATCGGATCGTTATAAAAGTGGTGAGCGTATGCGTTTCAATAGTTCTGGCGGTATACGAACTCATACGTCTGCAAGTGGTAATCATGATAGTCATGACACCAAATTATCCAATATGTTGGAATATAAGCAACTTAATTCAAAAGAGATGGCGCGCCTATGCAGTCGCAATGGTAATTCCATACCCATAACCGATCTGGATGATGACACAGCCATGGATGGTTGCTCGTCTAGCGCACGTGTCGGCGGTTCGCACTACACTAATCAGCCCGCCTCCCTGCCAACGCTACCCAATTCTAATACACCCAGCCACCAATTAGAAGATCGACGTATACTAAACTTTCTCAAAGACACAACACAACTGCAGAAGAAACTCGAGATTTCCGGACGCGATTGTCCAAATGCTAGCTTTTCAAATTTAGCGCGTGAAGAGCACTTTGCAAATTTGATGCAACAAAATTTTGCCATCGAAACAGAACGTAAGAGTGGTGGTGGTGGCGTGTCCTCGGGCGCTCTCGAATTGAGCGAAGAACGTAGCTTGAGTACGATCGGGGCGCGTACGACTGAGTCGGTAATGACAGAGACTGCTGATAATTTGGAGGTGCTAATGTCGAAAAAGCTGTCGCCGGACAAAGAGGTAAATGGTATTGGAACAGCAAGTTTAAGCAAGCAAGCGTTGACAGCGCGTTGCATACAACCGGTTAACATACACCGCGAATGGGTGTTGAAAAAGATCGCGCTCTGCTTGGAGCAACGCACAGCTGGCAAGAAGACCATACCGGGTCTGTTAAATGCCAGCGCGTCAGGCAAATCCGAAGCTGTTAGTGGTTTTATGGCTGCACGTGCCAAAGCGGCCGCTGCTGCAGCTATATCCAGCTCGACTTACAACGGGTGTTTGGTATTGGGCTCCAATGGCTCTGGTAAAACCTCAATTTGTCAAGCCATAATGAACGGCAACTCTGGCACGAAGGGTATATTAAATCGCAAATTACTTGCTTGTTATTTGATCGAGTCACAAAATCCAGAATGTCACAGCCTCTCGCTATTCATACGCAAAATAGTACTACAAATACTAAGCCACTCCTCGCTCATTACAAAGGACGAATGTCAGCGCGTGATCGACGAGGGTTTCTCGTTTCTGCAAGAAGAGGCACAACAACAAGAATCGAAACTAGATGAAGCTATGAATAATATAACGTTGGATGAAAATGTTGAAGACATATTGATAGCAGAGTTGAGGCGTGGCGTGAGCGATTGTAATGCAGACACAGATAACCCAGAACATTTCCAGCAACGCCGCACTTCGACAACCAACAACAGTTGCAACAACAAAAAGCCAACAAATGCATGTATTATGCGTCAAAGATCTGAACCGACACCGGTAGATGAGGTAGATAAAGCAATGCCACATGATAGCAAATACAACAACTATGGTACACATCCACCGACAACGGGCAGTAATAAGGCGACTGCTGCTAAAGAGCGCAACGAAGACAAAGACAACGATACGGAGAAAGAGAAACGAAGCAACGAAGTAGATAAAGATAAAAGTTCCCCAACGACCTCATCGGCGAAATGTAGTCCTGGTAAGAAATCAAAGATTCCCGTAAAACTTGGACGCACAAGCGCTGTGGCTTCACCAGTTAAAGTGACGGTGGCTATAACGCCTAACAACGGCGGGGCGGCTATACAACATGGCGGCGGTGAGGATATAGCCGATATGGTAAGCGAGGAACTTAAGAGCGAGATTGAAGCAGCAATAAACGAAGATGATGTGGATGAGAATAAGGTAGCCGAAGAGAAACGGAAATATGACGAGCACAAAGATAACGATGGAAACGTAGAAAACGTAGAAAACGTAGAAAATGAAGACAACGAAGACAAACCCGAAGCGGATAAGAGTTATGAAGTGGAAGTCAAAGATGACGAAAAAAAGACGCATAAAAAATACGATTTTGATGGTGAGCCCTTGGAGCACAAAGAAGAACGCGAAAATCTACTAGATTATGAGGAGCGTAGCAAACGTGACGCAGCCGATAAGTATGCACACCCACACGGTGCGAACACAAACACGTTACCGCCACCGCTGCCAAAACCAAAAAGTTGTCGTACCATCATTGCTGATGGCTATTATGAGATGTTACTAACGAATCCCGAAATTTTAGAGTGTCTAAGTGTGGATAGTATTGAGAAGAATCCAGATGAGTGTTTCAAGAAAGCGCTACTCTTTCCATTACTAGAATTGACGCCACCAAAGACTGCGCTGCTGCTGCTCATCGATTCAATCGATGAGAATTACATAAATGAAGGCAATTTGATAACAACACTAAAGGGCGGACGCGGAACCACGACCAATCACAAAAGTCGCAATGTCGCCGAGTTGCTCTCCAATCATATACATCTCTTTCCGAAATGGCTCTTTCTTGTTTGCACAACCAAAAAGCAAACCAAACAAATAACACGCATGTTCACTGGTTTCAAGAAGATCACGCTGGATGATTTACGCAAATCGCATGTTGTTAAAGATGTGCAAGAATATATAATAAATCGTTTGAACTCCGATTTCAAAGATAGCATTATGTTAACCAAAGAGATCATCGAATCGCTACATCAACTCTATATCAAATCGAATGGTTGCATACTCTATTTGGAGAAAGTTTTGAATGGCATTAAAGAGAATTTCTTTAGTTTTCGTGAAATCAAATTGATACCGTGCACCTTGAATGGCTTGTATTTGTACATTTGTCAGAAGTCCTTCAATAAGAAGCAATACATGAAAATACGCCCTCTGCTCAATGTGCTGCTCGCCTCTTCGGGTTATGTCGATAAACTGTTTCTGTTCAATTGTTTGCGCACTCACAATTATGTTATCGACAGCGAGGAGTTTGAGAAACGTTTACATCTCATGAAGAATATTGTGGCTTACGATAGTGGCGATCAGCAACGTTTAAAGATTTTCCATAACTCGTTTTCTGATTGGTTGGTTGATGTTAAATTTGCTACGAAAAAATTTATCTGCGATGTTAACGAGGGTCATGTAATGGTCTCTATGTATTATTTGTTGGTCGCCGATACTTTATGCGCTAATAATGTGCGTAAATTTGTTTATCATTTGATTAAGTCGGGCGAATATCTCACAAGTCGCAATGTTAATTTGGATGTTATACTCATGTTACTCGAATCCCGTCTTAATTTGAATGACGCTTTCTATACGAATCATTTGAATTGCTGTTCGCAGTGTGAGAATGATTTCAAGCATGATGCTAACTTTTTGATGAAAACACGGAATATGATTCAGAAATTTTTATGCAACGAATTGAGTGATGAATTTTCGCAATTTTTATGCGATTTTTTCAAGCCGAGCTTACCAACGGATGCGAAGATATTAAAGCTGTTAATTGAGACAGGGATTAATAATGCTGAAGCGCAGGTAGGTGGATCTTTTTTTAAATGAATTATGTGTTTAAGAGTTATTCAGTCATACAATCTTTAATATGTTGCTATCGAATTTCAAGGAGATCAGTGGTGGAATTCAATCACTTCTATAACGACATTCGCAATCAACATTTTATCTAAACGATGACTATAACGATATCGGCATTCACTTACCATTTTTATTGTTTATTGTGTCGCTAATAAACCACATATAATTTGAGGTTGTTAGCGGAAACTAAAATAAAATCATTATTATATTTATATTATTTTTATAAAATAAATAGCATTTGAGTATTTTGTGTACGTTTTGCCGCGGGATGAGCAATCTTAAGCCGGAATCGTTATAGCTAAGTTAGTGAAATGCACGGTCGATAATGCATTCGACAAAATTGTTAACTAAAATCTCGAAAAATCGAATCGTTATAAGTTAGTGAATTCCACTACTACCATAAACCAGCCCCCCAGAGACATAAAGAACAATCTCCGTAAGCACTGTGATGACATCCAACACCACATTACTCACCCCTTCGATTCGCGAACCATAGGCGGTTTCTAAACGATTTCCGCACCGAGTCGGGAGATGATTCTATTAGCTTTCGGCCTGTGAACCCTGTTATTAACATCCAACCACTTGAAATAGTTGAAGAGGAGAACTTTCTTCCCAGGGAGGCTCAAGTTCCTCTGGTTCAACTTCAATCTGCAAATAGCAACTCTTACCTATACATACTCAGTCCCACATGCATGTTATATGTGACCTCATGAAGCCAAGCATCTCCTCAACTGTCCTATAGAACCATAGTGCCTATTAGACAGGGTGAAGCACTGTTAATAACAACAACAACTGCAATACCCCAGCGGGTTAGGGCCTATAAGTATACCCGCGCTAGTCCTGTGGTAGGTTTGTCCGCCGGTTGACTAAAATCCACGACCTAAAGGTGTTTCCTTCCGCGGCAGTGGGTAAGCAGAGGACTGTCCACACCGGTAACACTCACTTGAAGCTTCGGAAAGTGTTTTTGCTGTGACTCAAAGAAACAAACAACAGCCGCAGGACCCACTTCGACTCATCTTTATCGCGACCGATAAAGAAGGAACTTTTTAAGACCAATTCTTGTTTAGTTACGAACATGGCATGTGATCGACGGAGAGATGGTGTGTGTCGATGCTGGAATGGAAGATATGGTAGATGGTAATTTTATCACCTCGGGAGCCGGCCTAAAAAGGTCGAATCAGTTTGTCAGTCTTGCACACAATACTCTATATAGAACCTGATACGGGGTGGACAGTGGGACAGCTATTATATGTCGGTTCCGTTTTATCTCCTCAATAGAAACAAAGCCGCAGATATCCATAATGTTGAATATTCTCTGTTTGATGTGGATTGCGGCTGGGTCCCGAACACCCTGCGCTGCCAAGTTTATCTCCAAGCCTTCTCCTTTTTTAGACTCGAACCTAGATTTCAAACGGCTGCTATTGCATCTTGTAGCTAGATAGCTACATTTCCCACAGTGCACGAACCAGGACATAAGGGCCGGGCTTGAGTATGTTCGCTTATCTACGAATACCACGGTTTTATGTCCTAATGACCCTTTTAAGCTCAAAATATAGCTCTATCCAAAAAATACCAGCGCTAATATATAGCATTTTCTTTTTCAGAACTCTTGCGAATCGTCGCTCATGTCTCCCGAGCTTTCAGAGAAATCACAGAACATAGACTTTGAACTGGCCGATCTCTTAATCTCAAGCGAAAAATCATGCATTTTGGAAACTCAACGACCCACAAGTCCATCAGAGAAAAGTGAACCCCATCACGAGAGTCAAGATGAAAATGCTTCCAGCACACTACACCAGCTGTCCGACTCCAATCGCATTGAGTTACACAAGGGCAAGGCACTCATACACATATTAGCCAACGATGGCAATCATCAGTTGTTAGAACGAGCACTAAACGCCTGCAAGGGCCCCATTGATCTAGAGATTGAGGACTACAATGGACAGACTGCGTTGAATATTGCTGCACGTAATGGACATTTAGAAGTGGTGAAACTATTATTAAGCTTCTCGCAACCATGTAACGATGGCACCGGTCGCATGAAACGTGTTGATGTCAATCACGCTGATCGTGATGGTTGGACGCCATTACGTTCCGCCTCGTGGGGTGGTCATACAGAGGTTGTCAAATTACTAATCTCACATCCAGCATGTAAAATTGATTTAGCCGATAAAGAGGGGCGAACAGCATTGCGTGCTGCCGCTTGGAGCGGACATGAAGACATACTCAAAATACTAATTGAATCAGGAGCCGATGTGAACTCGGTCGATAGGCAAGGACGTACATCATTGATCGCTGCATCTTATATGGGGCATTATGATATTGTAGAAATATTACTGGAGAATGGCGCTAATGTTAATCACTTAGATTTGGATGGACGCAGTGCACTTTGTGTAGCTGCACTCTGTGGCTCGTCGGGTTATAGTAAGGTTATATCAACTCTTTTAGAGCATGGCGCTAACACCGATCAACTAGATAATGATGGTATGTCGCCACTTTTAGTAAGCTCTTTCGAAGGCAATGCTGAGGTATGTGAGCTTTTGCTTGAGAATGGCGCAGATCCGGATTTAGCAGATTTCATGGGACGTACACCACTTTGGGCTGCTTGTACAGCCGGACATGCGAATGTGGTAAAACTTTTGCTCTTTTGGGGTTGCGGTATTGATTGCATGGATTCTGAAGGACGTACCGTACTTAGTATTGCTGCAGCACAAGGAAATGTGGAGACAGTAAGACAATTACTCGACCGTGGATTAGACGAAACGCATCGCGATAATGCCGGCTGGACGCCATTACACTACGCAGCTTTCGAAGGTTTTCACGAGGTATGCTTACAATTGCTCGAATCGGGTGCAAAGATTGACGAATGCGATAATGAGGGAAAGACTGCGCTGCATTTGGCAGCACAAGAAGGACGCACTAAATGTGTGCATGTGCTACTCGAAATACATCCAACATTTGTAGATCAAAAAGCGCATGATGGCAAGACAGCATTTCGTTTGGCATGCCTGGAGGGTCATCTAGAGACATTGCAATATTTACTTAAATTTTGTTGTGATGTTAATTCTAAAGATGCGGATTCACGCACAACATTGTACATATTGGCGTTGGAGAATAAATTGGATATTGTAAAGTACCTGTTGGAAGTGACCAATGTCGATGTGAATATACCGGATAGTGAGGGGCGTACCGCGTTGCATGTTGCCGCTTGGCAGGGACACGTAGATATGGTAAAGATGCTTATCACAATGGGTGAGTTGAAGCATGAGTTCAAGTTATAACATGAAAATTTACAAATTATTTCCCCCTCACCCGCTTTCTTCCACGAATTACAGGTAACGCGGATGTTAACGCTATGGACTTAGAGGCGCGCACACCTTTGCACTCGTGCGCTTGGCAAGGTAATCATGATGTTATGAGCATTTTACTCTACTTTGGTGCTGTCGCTGATCATGCATGTAAACAGGGTGCCACTGCTTTGGGCATTTCGGCACAGGAGGGTCATGAGAAATGTGTTATCGCTTTACTCAAGTACGGTGCAAATCCCTACAAGTCGGATCATTGTGGGCGTACACCAATCAAATTGGCAGCCAAGTCAAATCGTACAAACATATTGAAGATATTCGAAAATTTTGCTAAGAGTAAGTAAGAGATATCACAAGTATTTTTTTTGAGGTCAGTATGAAGGAACCATAATAGCTGTGTTCGGGGACAAAACTTGCAAAGAAGTATCAGTAAAGTGAGAATGTCGTTAAACTCTCTCGAAATGGAAAAAGTAAAAAGTTTTCGCCGAAAAGTAATCAGTAAAAACTTGCAAGCAAAACCGATGTGGCTTTTTTGATTGGTAATAGCTCAAATTTAAAAATTTTTGTTGTTGCTTTCCTATGTCACGATCAGCTGTTTTTCACTTGCAAGTTTTACTCTAACTCAATGAAATGTCAAAATGTTTTGTGTCACCGAAAATAAAATTTATCCTCAGCGAACGCAACTAATATAACCTACAATCTTGTTTGTATTTTCCCATTGAGTCATTTTGTAAAACATATTGGCCGATTGCCCTCATATTGAACCTTTTATTAAATGGGTGCTAGAGGGTTAAAATATGAAAGAAAATTTGTTTAGGAAATACCACTAAAATTATGTTCATCAAAAATTCTGAATTTCATAACCTCGAAAGCGAACCAATATTTTTATTTTTTTTTCAACCTACCCCCGACATCTCAAACCCATCTATCACAGTTAACTCGGACTTGTGAAAGGCACGGATTCACATCATTCCAAGTATGTAGTTTTAGCCGGATATTACTGTAGTCTTAGCCGGCCTTTCGCCTCACCACTCTGGTGTGATTTTGCCATTGCTACGACCTACGTTCGGATTTAGTAAGTGGTAGGATTGCAAAAAAATAGTAGTAGATTTGAGAAAGAAATTATAGATTTTGGCTACAATTCAAATATTTTTGTTCAAAGAAAATAAGCTAGACCTTACCTATAGAAAGATGATTGGAAGAAGCAGTCTTGGAATATGATACACACTGTGGTATCACAAGTCATTTATGCTACCTTTTTAAACCGGCTAAAAAGCCGATAGAATTTGGTTACCTTTTAAGCAGAGATGTGGCAACTTTACTTTCCCAAAATGAATCAGTAAGGGGAGATGACCCTTAGACAGCCGCCTCTGTTATTAATTCCTACAAAGGGTATTAGCTATTTCTACAATCCTTCGACCGATCCACAAGCTAGTATTCCGTTAGACTGCCAGTCATAGACGATACATCTTACCTTTTTAGAATATAGTAGTTTAAAGGCCATTCTTGATAGCACTCCGTTCATATTTTGCTTATATTTTCGATAATCTGGGTTTGGGTGCTACCTTTTATTGGCTCGTATGTCCATTCCTTGAGTTGCATGTTGTTAAGATATAACGGCTCCCTCGAACTCCCTATGAATCTGGGCCTCCTGCAGAGCTCAATGGCAGTCCAGGGCAAGTTTATTTGCGGATTGATCAATATTCATTTTCCTAAGAGATCACTCTTAGCAGAAACCTTTCCATTAGCCGTCAATATGTATAAAAACGTCTCCGTCGTGGTCGAGCTATTTTCCAATAAGCTTCTGGCGGACACATTTATACTTCTGAGGCGAAACCTTCATTGGAAAATATAGTTATTTTGCTTTCTTAAATGGAGGCCCGTTAAAGGAAGAGATCTTGAATAATGAGCAGAACTTCTCTTGGAACTATCCTGAGCTTTTCAGTTACAACACTTTTTATCTGACTAAACTATTGATTAGCTAAAGGTTCTTTAAAATTTTTCTATCAAAAATATAAAGTAGGTTTCCAGCTTGCGTGGTAGAGGTGGCAAAATCTGTGATTTAAAAAAAAAAGATAGATCGACCGTTTTAGTCGTAGCCGACAACACTCACTACGACATCAAAAAGAGTTAATTTGCTCCAAGTTCGATTCACTTCACCCCAAAAAGTCCACCCTTGTGCAACTTCTCTTCTCTTATTAAATTCTTCTTCACATTTTAGGTGATTCCAACAACTTAGTCGAACCAGCGAAATTCAATCCGAGTATGCTGCGCTCACCCGATCAACCACCGGCATTGCCAGCTCACCAAAGCTTAGGTTTGACTGCGCCACCCTCTTATCCACCACACGCTTCCGCTCCCTCAGTCTGTTCAGCGGCTACCACAGCCACCGTGAACAATAGCATGAACAACAACAGCAGCATGCAAGTGCCATCAAACATATTGAATGCTTCAACTTCGACGCATAGTTCGAACAATTTCTATCAGAATACAATGCAATCGGATGCAAGTAGTTTACACAAAAGAAAAAGTGTCATCTCTAGTCAATCAACGGGTAGTAGCAATGATGTGAGTAGAGTAAAATTCTAATATGAAGTCTCAGTGCATTATTTTATTTGCTGAACCTTTCACTTTTGTAGCAAGCGCCACTCACATTCACACAACAACTACAACGTCAAACCAAACTCAATTCTCGCAATAATCCTTTCGTGCAAAATGCGCCCATCATCAATACGAAACATAGCTCCGCTTCGACATCCGCTGCAGCCGCTGGTGGTGCAATACAACAGAAATCACATCACTCGCAAAGACACTCGCAGTTGCTGCCTGATCTTAATGAGCATCAATTTGGTATGTTGAGAATTATGCCTAGCCTACACTTCACATTTCTTTCAAACTATTATTCCTTTTAAACTTCTTGCACCTTTCTCTTCTATTTCAGTTTCTGGCATTGGCGCCAATGAGGCTGATCTCTACGATATGGAATGCATGTCACCACTTTATGCCACACCACCACATTCGCCTAGCAGTGATCTAAGCTCGCCGGGTCAGTTACCCTCACTGAATGCATTCGACGAAATAGCTGGCGCCTCTGGAAGCTCCGGCGGTAATCATACAAATGGTGGTAGCAGTTCTGGTGGCAAGTCCGTCCTGCCGGATAATCATTTTGCGCGTGACACGCATATGCGTATTATTTTGGGAAATCTTAAGGAGACTCAGCAGAGCTCATCAAGGTAAAAACTATTGAACTATTGCTCTGTTTAAGTTTATTTTATCTGACGGTAGACCCAGGAAAAACGCATTGTCGATAGTGCTGGGCCAGAGTAACAGAGTCATCCGGAACTGAAAAAGTATAAGTTCGGTTTGCACTGAACATTAAATATCCAGCTTAAGTTATGAGGTATAGAACATAGCCCAAAAACACTTGACTTTTCAAATAATATGGTTACTAGAATATATAGAAATGAATTACTAAAATCAAAAAATTTTAAAACTTGATCACTCTTATGTGGGCATTGCCACGCCCATTTTCCGAAACTTTGTAAGCATTATTCGTAGGATGGAAAACAAGTGCCATCAAATTTTACCATTTTAGCTGCTTCTGTCAATGAATTATCAAATTTTATATTTTTTGATATTTTCGATATCGAAAATGAGTATTGATCCGGTGTCGAAGAACACTGCTTAATCGATTTCTCTATCGGCCTAAGAACTTTGAAGTAGGCAAAGTAAAAATAGCCTGTATACTAGTACAGCTGGGTATAAAACCGAAGCTAAAAACCTGAAAAATAAGGATTGAAAAAATTCTTTACTCATTTTTTTCTTTGGGTTTTTAATTGTAAGTAAATATAAGACCCAACATAATCTCTGTTCGGCGAGCATAAAATTTCGGTGACACCGGATTTTCATTGGGAAAGGAAGTTGCGAGTTTCTGCTGGAGGAATTTCACTCAATCAAATTTGCAAGTGGAAAAAAAATGATCGGGATATAACAAAACAACAACAAAAACTTCAGACTTTGAGTTATTATCAGGGACTTGTAACGCGTTTCTGTTTCGTTGTTGTTCCACAGGTAAGTTACGAAACAAAACTGTATTGATACACGCTGTACCGAAAGGTGTAACGATACTAATTTGTAACAAAACTAATGATATAGTGTCAGAATACTATATGCAGTACATGTATAGTGTTTTAGTAGAGTAAAGACTAGGCGTAGAGGGAATAAAATTAAGTTTTAATTCGTATAGAAAAACAGGCGATATAGATATAAAATAAACATTTTAATTCATATACATAGGACAACAGATTGTGACACATTTACATTAAAATCACTATCAGTAGATATTTCAGTGGCGAACAGTTGTTTCTATACCTGTGGTTTATATACAGTTTCGATCACGAGAAACATTTCTAGTTTGATTTCCATACAGAAATGTTTTGTTACGGTTTGGTTAACATGTAGCGTTTCAGGTTTCGTTTCTATTACCCATTAGTAACGGTTCCAATCATTCGGTTTCTAATTATGTTTCAATACTTATATGTTACTTTGAACAATAACAGCAGAAACGAAGTTATGTTTCTATACAAAGTTTTGTTAAAAGTCTGTGATTATTATCCCATGAAAACAGTAACAGCTGTTTTGCTTACAAGTTTTTACAAATTCATGGTTTGCGGAAACTTTTCCCTTTTTGCGGTTTTGAAAGAGTTTTACGCAATTCTCTTTTTGGTTACAGTTCTTGCAAGTGTTTTCGCCGAACACACTTGTTTTTCCGCTTGAAAAATTAATTGCAGAGAAATTGCATTAAATTCGAAACCCGGAAATAATATACAGACAGCGGCCTGTTAAAATTGTATTTTATACAAAGTTTTTAATGTTGTAAGATCCTCTGGGTTCTTACCCATTTATCAACTAAAAATCAATTATTTTTTTCTTATTTACAGTAAAAGCAAACGCACGGGAATCACAACAAATCCAGCAATGCGTCTAATACGTAGTCGTTTCGATTCGGCGGCACAATTGATACGACGCACAAACAATATGCTTTCCTCAAATAGCAATCAGGGTTCCTCAAGTATTGGGGTGAAATCGGGAACGTTTCAGTGGCGCAAAGAGAGTCAAATGTAAAGTTTAATGTTTCAAAGAAGATTATATACAAACATACATATTTATATACATATGTACATGCATCTACATATGTGCACATTACTACATTTACTTACGTACATAAGCATTTTAAGCATGCATTTACATACAGACACACATACATATATAAATATATAAGTTAAAATCAATTATTAATTCTTAGTCATAAATATATATCTTTTAGTTACATGTTTAGTAATACATATCTAAGTCTATGTGTACTATAACGATTACGATTTTGTTTGTGATAATTAAATATTTAATTTATTTTTATTTCGTTAAATACTTCCTAAGTAATTATCTCATTAATATAAAATTTTACTACATATATCGAAATATATAAATGATGAACTTAATTTAAGACTTAATTAATTATTTAAATACGAACACATACATATATATGCATTCATATATTTATATTTAAACATGTAGGGATTAGAGTTTTTCGAAAATTTAAATTCAAAAATATTTAGAAAACGATTGCACATTTAAATTCCGTAGAAAACTATTGAGAAAAAAATAAAAATGCATTAAATTATTATAAGTAGTTTGTCATTACAATTCAAAGAAATTCACCACACTTGGGGTGGGTCAAATAATGCGGCAGAAATTTGTGCGACAAATTGTATGCTACTTTCGGTTTCTTTAAATCGTTTAAATTTGTCATCCACTTTTTTGGCTTCTTTATCCAGGCCAGAGAAAGGAGAAATTACGGTCAGCTTCTTAAGGCAAATGATACCAATATTTTCAGCCTACATCAACAACTGCAAGCTATTTTAGTGAGATTTAGATCTGCTGCTCAAACTATCTTCTCCGGTATAAAGTTAAAGAAATTTCACGATAAAAATCGCTGGTATAATTCTTTCGTAATGCTGCCTAACCACGATGACATACATGTAACAAAGCCGCCTTGTATAGAAACCCTCCAGAAGTATGTATACGATATTTATACAGAGTCCGTTAAATTCCTTTGGGAAATACCTTCGGTCGCAGTGGTATAGCGGTAATATGCTGGTATACTATCCTAAAAGTTCCATGTTTCAAGTACCAGTGCAGATGACACCGAGTCCTCCTCGGAGGAGTATCACGCCCAATTGTTAATGTTATTAGAACTAGGATCATTGTAAACCACACGAAAGCACCAACATTTGGAAAATTCAAATGATTCATTTCAAACCCATTTACATTAGGTCATTTGCATTTTGTTTGACATTTCCTCTATCCGAAACTTCAAACGCAATGCTTACAAAATAAATGTCATTTTGTAGCAGTCCAAATGCGAATGAATGCGATGAAATCAGTCATTTGGGAAATGCGATTTGTATATGTAAATGTAGTATTAGGACACCAGAGTCCAATTTTTTCCCCGAGTGTAGGGGAACATTCGTCCTTCGTGCTGGCATACCACAACGAAGGTCTCAGGTTCAAGTGCCAGGGCAGACAACATAAAAATGTGTATAAAATGTTTTTTAACCACTGGTCGCCCTCGTATGTGGTCGGCAACAGTCCGATATTATTTCTGCGACGATTAAAAATGCACCTGTCTTAGCAAATAAAGTTCGTAGTCAGCGCGTTGGTTGGTTGCTGTGCCGCTCGAGGGAGGTAAGACCCCCATACGCAAGTAAGGCTCTGGGCGTCATTTTGATGCACTTGCTCTTGGAGCCATCCACTTTTTAAAATGCTGTTGTGTGTCTTTTAGTTACGCTTAAGCCCAGTTAGTCCAGAGTGCGCCAGATCTTGACATTCTATGACTATTGTTACTTGTTAAATGGTTGAGGATAATGTTTAGTGCGTCAGGACACGACCTTAACGATCCAGTCACCCTATTGTCAGCGTCGACCGCAGTAGGCTAGAAAGCTGTGCGATTACCGATTAGAAGTACTACCATCAGTGGCGATTATTTATTGAGTAAAAAATAACAGATAAATAGCAGGAATGTGCGATTAATCGATTAGGCAATTTTTGTGTAACAATTTTTCTGTTTAAATAGATTCTGAGTAATTACTGTTTACTAATAAAATACTGAAATCTGAGTAACTTTAATGATTTCTCTTCTTAACAAATAAATCAATAAATTGTATAGCAAACAGGTGTTTGATGAACTTATAAAATACGTTGAGTGGTGAGTTTGTTGAAGGCGAAAATACCTAACATTTAAATTTTTCAAAATAATTAGATTATAATCAATCAAAACTTTATGTTAATTGATATGTTCGATTAATTGGTTAATCACACATCCTTATTATAAACTCAAATTCTGCTTTGTTATATATGTATATGGTTCTAATAAGTCCGAAAATATCATACAATTTAGCCGACAAAAACTTGGCACAAAATCAGACACATATATATATATATATCATGATTGCACGTTATACATTATATACGATTGCAAAAATGCAACGAAACATAATATGTAGTATATAATAACATTGCACACAAGAAATGATAACTTTTAAGAGTATTTTGGGAAAAAATTGAGCAAATAAAAATAAAACAGAAATTGTTACAAATACCAAAAAATAACGAAATAATGTACTAAAAACTGAAGATTTTTGATTGAGCAGCGGCTAAGTTTTAAATTGAAATTCAGGAGGACTTGTCGGTAGTAAAAGCATTTAAAGGTGGCATTTTTTTGAAGTTTTTAAGCTTGCTTTCTTTTTAATTATTCGTGGAAAAAAAGTAACCAATGCAAAGGTGTGTAAAAGCATTTCCAAATGATGAACCAAATAGACCTCACCGTTTCACTCTATCACGTCGCTGCAAGCAATAGTTTTTTAGTGCAATCTTTAAAATCTTTCAAGAAATACCAGTATTACTCCTTATTTTTGGAGATTCTGAAACTCCCCGTCCAGTTTATTTTATATACCTTAAATTGACATCAAAAACTCTGTCATTTACAGCAATGGTAATTTAAACAAGTTTACATTACATTTACAGTAATCGTAGTATGGAGTGTAATTGACACATTAATATAATGATCACGATTACAATTTCAGTACTAATGATTAATAAAATTTATTTGATAACATTTTAAACTGTGTTCTTTTACCATACAAAAAACAATGTTTTGGGCGATATAGGGAGCTTTCGCGCCAACAAAAGAACAAAGCACTATAAGGTAAAAAACGCGGAAATTTAGAAAACGAGATTACCTATGGAATGCTAAGTAACTCGGCACTGTGAAAATAGCCCTTATATATACAAACATGCATGGGGTATTCTTCGGTATCAGGTATTAGCCACACTTCAGATAAATCTTTTTAACCAGATAACTTGATAGCCAGATTGGGCTGTATACTGCAACATATATGTAAGCATTATACAACCATATACATATGTATGTAAAGGATTTAATCTAATTTATATAGGTGGATGCTGCAAACTCTAAAAGTCAATATTTTCTAATGATATACACAAAAACATACATAAAAATGATAAGGCAAAGTTTTATCTCTACATTAGGGTGTGACATATTTAAGCTATAAATATTTTTTGCAATGCTTCCTTATAGAAATAGAAGGTTGTGTCTGTTTTTTGTTGTTGTTGCACCATCAAACATCCTCCACAGAGCGTGTTACCGTAATATTAAATGGATATGAATGTGAGTCCATTCTGCAGTCAGTCCCCATTGTTGTGGGCAGTGTTGGGCAAATTATAATTGTTAAAACAAAATTAATTAATTAATGGTTAATTGAAACTTTTACAAATAACAATTTTTAATTGTAATTGCAAAAATGTACAATTAACAATTAATCAATTGCAATGCTCGCTATTAACAATTAATTAATTATTAATTGGATTTCTCTATAATTACAATTTGTTAATTACAATTGTTTTATGAATTTAACAATATACACGCTACCCTGACGCTATCTAGTATATTATTAGCCGGGTACCGTGGTGTTTAATTGCGACAAACTTCTACTGCAAGAACATGTAGGTTATATATATGGCAAAAATTTGCTTGATTTCTTTCAAATATCACTTTCGTGAAAATTCTGTGCCCCTGATAAATTGTATTGAATATTTGAATAAAATCAATCAAGAGTTAATTACCCGGGTAATTGTAAAAATTGTTAATTATTATTAATTGCTTCACAATACAATTAAGAAATTAATTTGAATTTTTTCAATTGTAATTGATTTAATTTTAAATAATTTAATTGCAACAAGCAATTAAAATTTTAATTTCAATTAATTTTAAATCAATTAATTTAATTGCAATTACTTTCTTAATCAATTAAAAATTTAAAAAAAATTTAAAAATTTAATTGATTAACGCCCAACACTAGTCGTGGGAACTGTTACATAATTGATATTGTACCACTTCATCGCTTCTAACGGAAACCTTTCCTTTCTCGAGCTTTTCTGTTAGTCTTTATTATATTTATTCCTTGTTACAGCTTGCATAGGCGAGTTTTCCCAGAATGTTGATGTTTCCAGTTCAATGTTAAAACAAAACACCTGAAATTTCATATAATCGTTTGACGGATCTGTATATCTGCAATACCATACGGGCACCATTTTCTTAATGCCAGCTACCGCAGCTGAGAAGAATATGCACTGAGCCGGTACTTTGCACTTATGGCCACCCTCTATCGAACCATGCTTAAAGAAGTTCACACCAGCCCACTAGTACCTAAACGAATCGATGATGGTAGGTTTGTCAGTAAGTTACTTGTTGCACCATATTCAGGGTTTTGGTTGTTCTTGCAATATCTACTGTTCAATCGCTTTTGTAAATGCTGGTTAGCGATAGATGCCCGATTAGCTGCTAACCGAGCAAGCATTGATATCTGACAGCTTTAATTGCGGTTCGTCAATGAAGAAGCTGCAGTACTGCACAGAAATAAGATTCGTATATTTCTGAAATAAGTAAGCCTATTTGAACAATTATGTATACAGGGTGGCGCAAAAGTCATCCTCCTATCAGAAAATGCTATAAATTTTGCGATTGGCCCCTAAAGTCTGTTCTGTTTTGACATTTGTGTAGTAAACACATGCGAAATAGACGTTAATAAACAATGTTACGCTACACTGCTCCAGAACGCGGAATATTGCTGACTATTTATTTGACCAATAATCGGTCGGGGCCAAAGGGTTACTGTGAATGGTGAGCGCTACAGAGCAATGATCAACGAGTTCTTTTTGCCGCAACTTGATGAATTGGGGTTGGAAAACATGTGGTTCCAACAAGACGGTGCAACAGCACACACTGCACGTGCCACAACCGATATGCTGAACATCGGAAGCTTACTTTTGCGCCACCTTGTATTTGCGCAATAAATTCTTTTATTGATTGACATTAATTATAACTTTGAAATAAGAGAATTTGCTGCATTTGCAATGCTGCGTATGCTTCATTTACGAACATGCCGTGCTTTGCCTATTCCAGGGGCCGAATTACGACATACGTTCCGTCATCGTAAACCGTTTTCTAAGTCACAATAACTTTTAAACTTTCCAACTTTTTAAAAGAGTAATAATGCATAATTGAACCAAAGGGGACTTCCAGCCAATTACTCACGTATGACGTCATTCCGAATTACGTGTTTAGAGCTATTGTGATTTTAAAAATTCACTTTCGATCACGGAACGTAAAACGTAATTCGCCCCCAGAACGTAACCTTTTCTTAGTTGATTCACAATGGTCAATCTGATAGACGATAGGGTTTTACGAAAACGAGATTTTCAATTCAGAAAATCAGCGGTTAAGAAATCGCCGATTAGAAATAATAGGCGTGTTCCAATCAAAAGTGATCCAGTTGTGTTCTTGATATTTTTCTGGATCAATTTCGGATCGGTATAGGTCTGTTCGTTTAGTTTTTTGTAGTAGATTTTTTGACAGCCGAACCTCATTTTGCCTGGTAGCACAGACACACATATGTATATAAGCACACATATATACACAAACAACTCTCATACAACTGATTCGTATCGTTCCCGTGAGATCTTGATCGTGATACTGATCTGGATAGCTGATTCGAACACAACTAATGTAGCCAGCCTTTATGCAAACGGGCCTAAGGAATTGGAACGATTTTCCGTCATCCCTTGTCAAATTTAGTTTTGTGGCAAACCGGTTTCGGCGCTCCGCCATCCTCAATGTTTGTCACAATTCCAAATTTGACAAGGGGTGACGGAAAATCATTCCACCCTGTCGGAAAATCAACCAAGTAAACTAAAACAATTTTTTTACTTATTTTAATTTATATCTTTTTTCTGTGGTTCTATCGCACCGGAATGACCCGGGTTTTTTCACCCGGCCAAGGGCTGTTATTTCAGTGTAACCCTGTCCAATTTGGGGCAGGGCGAAGCACTGTTAACAACAACAACAACAACAAGGTGACAATAGATGCTCTATTCCCATTGAACTAAGCTACACCATATTCATAAACTTGAAACTATGGACAATTTTAAATCTTTTCATTTTTATTTTAAAAATTGTACCTATCAAACCGTCAGTATTCGAATAGTGACAGTTATAGGTGAATTCTGTAAGCAGTATCTAGTAGAGACATTTTGTGGTCAATTTCAATTTTGATACAATTTGGTATTAAGTAAGCTGACTCACATATCTAGTCTCAAAAATTGAGTCACTAATTTATCAACTTGCTCTAGGCAGGTCACGAAGAGAAAAATATTGGGTTACAAATTAAAAAAAAAAAAATTTTTGAACAATTTATATATTTTAAAAAATAATATTTAAATAAAAAAAAAATAAAATAAATTGTCCACGATCCTGCGTTCGAACTTGCGTCTCACACGTTGTACTCGAGATACTTTCTATCTGGGCTATCGCGATATTTATACAGGCGATGTCAAATGCTGTACTCAAGATGTATACAAGTGTGCTTTCACCACAGATCATTGGTGAACTTTTTTGTGATTTTCTTTTACAGAATATCGAAATCATCTGAAGTCGTAAAAATTGCCTCTAATGAAAAACCCCCAATTTAGTGACTTGAATGAGACATCTATTAGTCGATTAATCGTAATTTAATACATATTTGCTTTTCGATTTTCAAACAGCTCAATAGTTGCTATTCGAGTAGTCGATTAGCCAGATGACCGATTGTTAAAACGAGCCCTTATACATACAAACAAACATTTGAACATTTCTATATATATAACTAAACAACATAACGTAAATTACTGTTAATACATACATATTAGGCATGGCACTATTCGAATAAAAAATCCATTTATTCGAAGGCTATTAAAAATTCGAATAATATTTATTCGAATAATTTATACTTTTATTCGAATAAATGGCAACTATTCGAATAATAGATATTCATACATACATACATACAAAACTTGAATGCATACTCATAGGTACAAGCGATGAAGACAGTGAATTTTGCTTCCGACATCTCTCGCATTTCAATACAACTATTAGAATACCACTATTGGAATAATACTATTCGAATAAACGGATAAATTATTCCAATAAAAACTATTCGAATTTTTTGAAACGAATATTTTTATTCGTTTATTCGAATAGTAATTATTCGAATAGTAATTATTCGAATATTATTCAAAAATAGTCCCACTACTAATACATAAAGTATTTTCTATTTATAGACTTAAACTAATTATGGAATAAACTAAAAATAAAGTAGAAAACTAAAATAACCAACTATGCTAAAAGTTTTACATAAACACTTATGTTTATGAAATAAAACAGTTGAGCAAAAAAGTGCATCTATGTACATTAAGGTGCCTCACCAAAAAAAAAGGTTGTAATTTTTTTGCATTGGAATTATAAAATTACTCTAAATTGGTTTGACAAACGCCGCACCTTAGGTTTTTATTCAAAAACGTCCTGTCTAAGCATACATTCAATACACTCTGTGTTAAAAAAACATTCCCCCATAGGGCGTTCTACAAAAATATTCTGATGGTGCGTTTTTAAACCGGCAACTAAAATAGCAGCAGATTATAGTATATAGTGTAAAATTATGTAAATTCTAAAACCGAAAATAAGCAATTCTCGTTTATTTTAAGAAGTTAGTTCGAGTTAAAAATGTTTGATTGTAATTTGGGATTATTAAATACAGGAAATTTTACAGCAATTCTATGTGTGCATTATATAAAACATTTTAGGAGTTGTTAATTTCTATAAAAGAACAAAAATATATATGTAAAAAGTACTATAAATTTGAAATTAGTTTCAAAATATTGTACACTAACCCCAATATTAATAAAAAAGAAAATATTTATAAAGCTCTTATAATGAAAAATTTGTTTTAGTGTCATTTTAAAAAGCTTTATAAAGCAATTCTACTTTTTATGAATATCCGGGTAAGAATTTGATTAAATAAAAACAAAAATATTAATAAATACATAATTACATATTTAACATATTTAAAGACATGCATATACACAAATAGTATACAATTAACATTTATTTTTATGTAACAGATGCATACATTATAAATCGGTAAGTACCTAGTCGGGAACTCGGCTAACCCTCAATCTTGTTGGTTTTGGAAATAACTCCTGTGTTTTAACGTTGTCGATTATTCATGAATATTATTATGTTGACTGCTTTACATCCAATACTGCTTTGAAAGTGAACTACTTTGCCTACGAGCCAACTTCTTGACGGCAGATTAAAGTAAGCTATATTGAAATCATTTTAGTTCGCTTTTTCGAGATGGCTTTTAAATGGCTACTTCCATAGAGCTTAACGCCGACTACTTTGGGTTAGTGCCCCTGCAGGTTAGGGGTTTAGAATATACCCGAGGTAGGCATACCGGTCGTAAGAGGCGACTAATATGCACAAAGGTAATGACGTGCAACCCGATTGTTGATCTACGAATATGATGCCTCACATTACCCATCTTATCCTTCCTTACGAAAGGAGGGGTGACATGACCTAGAAGGTTTCACTGGTCATAAATCGCTACCACGACAGTCGGGCAGTACCGCAAGGGAGTACCGGAGCGTACCGGGTTCAAATCCGGCCAAGGACTTAATTCGGCAACACTCCCCAAAACCTTCGGGTAGTGTTTTTGTCGTTACCACAACAACAACAACAACAACTTTGAGTTAGCTTATAGTAGAACATCTTTCTGCAGCTTCTGACAAATTTTATTGCAAATCAACTTTGAAAAATTATTAACATAGTTTATAAATATTTATTTTTCAACATTTATTTTTTATAAGTATAAAATATTGCGCAATTATACATAATATGCATTATTAATAATTATTAAAAGCAGTCTAATTAAAAAATAAATTCCACTTTTATAATAAAATGGCTGGTATAAATAGTAATGTGTAGGTGTGCTTTTAAGGACCACGTAACCCCTCTCTCACTTCGATGTTGAATACTTCATACAGTAGTCTTTTGGGGCCGTTTTGAAATACTTAGAAGCAAAGTAATGGACTAGGTGATCAAATCCTAGGATATTGCCATGTAAATTGGTCCACCTTTTTTATATGAATGAGGATAAGTGTTGGGGAACTCTAATACTCCTTAAAGAGTATTTTTAAGATGATAGAACGAAGTATAACTCATTTTCATAAGAATGAAAAAAAACTTTTCAAAAATTTAATTATAATCCATTCATTTGCTATTGTCAACTAAAATTTTAGGATTGGCAACGCGGAAAACGTTCGGTACCATACCAGCTAATGTAGTAAATAAATCCTCAGAGATGTCATGTGGTAACAATAATTGCAAAGTGCTGTAAAAAGTTGTTATCAATTTGATTGCGACAATTTAAACAACAAAAAACTAAAATCGCGTACCTCAATTCAGCGCCACCCCATGATGCCGACTCAATCATAAATCCTTTTGCACACTTAAATACCAATTCAGAACGACGCATACACCATTGAGTAGTCATATCCTCAGACATTTCATGCCGCAACAATGCTGGTATTGTCAATGTAGTGACATCATGGCGACTGGCTGTCTTTAATATATTACGTAATCCCAATATAACTGGATGACGAGAATTAATTTCGGTAGGACTATTTATAGGTTCATCAGAAATTAAATGAAATATTATATGAGATTGCGAAAGATTCGAGTGTTTGGTTATGAAAAAATCGCCTGTTTTCAATTTGGTTGAGGCAGTTTTTGTCGGTGAACCAGTAGTGCTGCCGCCTCCACTACCATTATGTGGTGATTGTATATCAACATTACCACTTCCATTGCTGGCACTATTAGCGCTATTCATGCTTGGTGTTGTTGAGCTATTAACGCTAAGCGAACTTATTTGTTTTTCAATCTTTTCCAACTGATCTTCAATCTAAAAATACGTGTATTTTTTGGAATCAAATATGTATATATGTATGTATTTCTCAAATAAAAAATGGAGAGGTGAAAGAAGTTGCTATCAAGTAAATAAGCGTCGGACCTGCGCCTTGGCAACCACATAGCTGCTGATAGTTACAATTTTTAAAATGTGAGGCACTTCGGGAAGCCCTTCAACGCCGAAAATAATGCCGGCCTAGCAACTAGTGGTACTTTAGACTAAGGAGTCAATGAAGAAGTAAAGTCCTCTAGAAAAAGAATAAAGATCACGATCCGACTTTGTCGGAATCATGGAAAGTATCGAACGAAGATGGGATGGCTCTTGGAAATTCAACGATAAGCTGTATGAGCTTCATGCAGATATCTACAGAGCTATTGATAAGATTATTTTCGAACCTCATCTGGAAAATTTGTGGACTACACTATTTAAAGACTATTCTCTGATCCATATAGGAATTGTTTTTGATCATTTCAGAATTATTGCTATATCGAAATAGTTTATGTATGATTTTAGAAACAGTAGATTCTATAACTTTTAGAGCAATTCTCCCGACAATGTTCGTATGATTTCATAACCATTTTGAAACTATCTCATCATAATTTCCGAATAATTAAGAAGTTATTTTTAGGATTATATTGTATTTTATAGTAATTAGTACTTATTTTTATAGTTTCATCAGGCATGCTCTGCAATTCACTTTCGAAGGAAATTTTATTTTGAACTAATTATAATTTTCTCGAGAAAGGAAGATAATCCGAATAAAAGTGAAATACAGAATAGTCCTGAATACAGATGTATGTATGTATGTTTTACCTGATCAAAATGAAATTCGGTTGACATATTTGCATTCCTTATAATACTCTTATTAGCCTGAAGCTGTATAGATGGTGTAAGAAGAACTACGCCACACAACGAACTTGAGTACAAACCTAATGCCATATTTAAACCATTTAAGCTACAAAGAAATATATGGTAAGTACAATAAAAGTGTCCAGCCTTTACATATAGATACAAATAGAGAATAAAATGCGAACAGGATAATTTGTAGTAAAGCCATACTAGCAAGCCACGCTGCCACTAGTAGAACTTAACTATATATAAATATTACTAAGAAATTATCTGCTAGGCATAGTCTAATACATACATGCATTTACCTTTCATCGACATGTAAAGGACTGCATAAATCTGTAACATCTGCGCTAAGTATGCGTATGTTGTGCATATGTTTAAGTTGGGAGCCTAGGTGTATTGTAAAACTTTCCTCCATCGATGGTTGTTGTGATATAAACATCGATGAACGATTGCCCAATGGTGTAGCTACCGGAGAGGTTTCAAAGATTCTGCTTACTTGACTGGTAATCCAATCGCGATATTCATGGCGTTGATGTGCACGCTTGGCTTGCAGCTCGGAATCATAGCGTTGTCTAATATAATTTTGTGTGCTATATTGTTGTGCCAACAAATTATTGATGTCCTAATCAAAATGAATAAAGAAAAAAGTCGATAATTTTCTAATTTACTTGAATATCAGTCGAAGAAATGGCTAAGGCTTTGGTTGCGCCTATATCTTATGCGTACGTATGGGATTAAATATGATTAGGGATCTGAAGCAATATATGTGAAATATATAGAAATAGGAATTCAACACTGGACTTAGCTAGCTTTGAACCGTGTAGCGTCAGCTGGAGGCAGAGAAAGAGGGGACTGACGCTCGGCGTGGCTCATATCTGGCCTATTCCGGAGGAGATAGGAGTGTTGAGCGGCCGTGCGAGATGGAGACGCTGGTGAGCGTAAGCGACAGCCGGGAGTGGGTGACGCGGGAATGGCAACAGTGCTGCCAGTCGTGTACACTGAGCAACTGTTGTGGCTATTTGAAGTTGGTAGGGGCGGTAGGGGAGTGCTAGAGCGACGTGGACCGCGGGACGCCCTTAGGCGTGTACAGCATGGTGCTTCGAAAGTACTAAAGAAAGTACGGGGTCTGTGGATGGCAAGGTTAAGCCCTGAGCATCCAGATTTATGTAGCCATCTCTTAAACTTGGTAGAAGATTAGGTTCGACTGAATAGGAGAAGAGATGTTTGGTAGTATGAGGGGACATACTACATGCAGGGCATGTGTTTGGTATGTTAGGGTTCAGTCTGGATAAATTTGACCTATTATAATATCCAGAGCGAAGTTGTGCTAGCATGACTCTAGTCTCCATCGGGAGTACACGCTCCTCTTCAGCCAATTCAGGTGGCTGAGTACTGATAACGGGATTCACAGGCCGAGATCTGAGGGATCTGTCTACCGACTCAGTGTGGAGGTCATTTAGAGCCCGCCTATGGTTCCGCAGATCAAACGGCTAAGATATGTGGTGCCGGATCTCATCGTAGTGCTTACGAAGATGTCTCCTTATGTCTCTGGGGGCGGGGCTAGATCCAATAGATGTCGATTTGGATGACTGGGTTCATGACAGTTCAGAAGGAACTGTCTACTCAAGAGTTTCGCGTGCTCTTGAACATTGAGCAATTTTGCGTCTTAATGGAGGTGAGACTCAGATGACATAAGCAGACATCCCGTAGCAGTTCTGATGGCAATGTTTTGGCAGACTTGCAATTTCCTCCAATTGGTGTCAACAAGGTTGGGCGACCATATGAGCGCAGCGTAGTCAATAGCCGGTCAGCCAATAGCCTTTTTTTATAGCAAGCAATTTTTTTTTGTCTTTTCCCCAAGTACTGCCGGCCGGTGACTTGAGGATCTTATTGCGGCTTTGTGCCTTTGAAGCTATTGCGGTGGCATGACCAGCGAAGGTGAGGCCGTTGTCAAACGTCACACCCAAGATTTTCGGGTGGTTGACAATAGATAGAGGTACTCCGTCTACGTGGACATTCAACTCTAGCCCCATCTGCGCATTCCATGTCGTAAACAGGGTCGCCGTCGATTTAGTCGGAGATAGGGTCAGATTTCGCTCGGTGAAGAAGCTGGAATGGTCACGGAGGTAACTGTTGATTCTAGTACAGAGTTCGTCAATGGGGGGACCCTTGCCCGAGGCCATTATCGTACAGTCATCAGCGTAGGAAACAATGGAAGGAGAGATGGGTAATGAGAGATGAGAGGCATCATAACCGTAGATCAACTATCGAGTTGCACGTCGTTACCTTTATGCATATAAGTCGCCCCTTACAACCTTTATGCCTATCTCGGGCATATTCTAAGCCCCTAACCCGCAGAGGTGGATGGAGACGCTGGTGAGCCAGTCGTCGTGTAGACTGAGCCACCATCATTCCCACAACAGCCGGTTCTATCGCACCGGAAGGACCCGGGTTTTTTCACCCGGCCAATGGCTGTTATTTCAGTGTAACCCTGTCCAATCTGGGGCAGGGCGAAGCACTGTTAACAACAACAACAACAACTGAGCCACCATTGTGGCTACTTGAAGTTGATAGGGGCGCAAGAGCGACGAGTACCGCGGGACGCCCTTAAGCGTGTACAGCATGGTGCCTCGAAAGTACTAAAGAAAGTACGGGGTCTGTGGATGGCAGGGTTAAGCCCCTAGCATCCAGATTTATGTAGCCATCTCTTAAACTTGGCACATTGAACCGAATGCGACCGTTTAATATACATTTTCTTCCAGCAAACGCAGCAGATCCAAGCTCTTGGTCCAGGGTTGGGTTCGACCCCAGCCCGTAACAAGAGACAATGGAGCAACCCAGCTGCCTGGGTTTGCTCCGAGGATGACAATTTAAAGGTGGGACGGGGCAGATTGGACAGGGTTACACTGAAATAAAAGCCCTTGGCCGGGTAAAAAAAAACCCGGGTCATTCCGGTACGATAGAACCGGTTGTTGTGGGAATGAACTCTAAATTGTCATCAGGCTCTTCTAACGGACAGGAGAAGAGATGTTTGGTAGTATGAGGGGACATACTACATGCAGGGCATGTGTTTGGTATGTTGGGGTTCAGTCTGGATAAGTTTGACCTATTACAATATCCAGAGCGAAGTTGTGCTAGCATGATTCTAGTCTCCCTCGGAAGTACACGCTCCTCTTCAGCCAATTCAGGTGGCTGAGTACTGATGACGGGATTCACAGGCCGAGATCTGAGGGATCTATCTACCGGTACTCCCTTGCGGTACATGTCCGATTGTCGTTGTTGTTGTTGTTGTAACGACAAAAACACTCCCCGAAGGTTTTGGGGAGTACTGTCGAACTGACAGTCCTTGGCCGGATATGAATCCGGTACGCTCCGGTACTCCCTTGCGGTACTGCCCGACTGTCGTGGTAGCGATTTATGACCAGTGGAACCTTCTAGGTCATGTCACCCCTCCTTCCGTAAGGAAAGAGAGATGGGTAATGAGATTGTCGTGGGATCGATTTGGTATGACCAGTGTACCTCGGACATATTCTAAACCTCATACTCGCAGGGGCAACATATTCCTATCTAAGTCGGAGACTGCATGTGATTCCGGGTCGGTAATACCACGGTCAATAGATCACATTCGAATTATGGTTCTGATTGGAGTCGGTTTAAAATATAAAAACCTATAGTCGAACATATGATATATAAATTTTGGCTCCTATTGGCGACGCTTAAGGCATGTATCACAGGAGTCACCCTTCAGAGTATTCGATGAGAAAAAAATAATTAGTGATATACTCTGTGGCTTTTGACTCCTGTACGACACGCCTTAAGCGCGTCCCCAATCGGGACCAAAGTGATTTCTTCCGCGATATTTGTATCGACTTATCGGTGGAGGCTTAGGGAATCTTTTGAAAACATTGTCTCCCTAAGGTACACACTTCTGATGTAGTCGTTATATCCAATTCCTTGATTTTCGAGTCCATTTCTTGTTGCTGGCTTGAATTTAAAGTGTCCACCCCTTGTTCCATTTGCAAAATCAAATCTGAGATAACTTTTGCGTAACCTCTTTCTCGTTTAAGTATCTCCTCCAAAGAGGAAGAGTGCACCAATCTGTAGTTAAATAAAAATAATTGCCATAAATAAAAATATTGGTGTATTGGCTATACATAGTTTTGTTTTGCAATCAATCGCACATTTGTTGAACGTCTTTTAATTTGTCAGGAAACCCCTATTTTTTAAATAAATGCTTTCCATGCCTAAGCCAGCCACCGCCACACTTTACGGCACTTACGGAGTTTGAAAGGAGACCCTTCATGCAAAAATAAATTAAGTTAGATAGTATGAAAACTATAATCGGGACGGTTTCTCCACCACGACAAACTTTTCAAATCGTACAAAATCAAGGCTGCTTAACGGAAAGTTTGGCAAAAACCTAGGGGCTTTTTCTCCCAACTTGCCTAGCAAAAAAGTATGAATTCGTAAGTTCCAATAATGGTTTTCTTGTTAATAAACAGCTGGCAACAAATGCGCGAATGGCATTGTAATATACTGTAAAATACGCCCACCGATGAAAACTTTGTGCAAATATATCTTCATCAGTTGGTCCAACACGATCGGCAAATTGTATAATCTCATCTTTGAAATGTCGTTCAGTTTTGCGTATTATCGCTTCAATATCTAACTCATCGTTACGGGCTTGGTCGAGAAGTCGCTCGGCAAATTTGTCCAAGAATGTTTGATTTTCCTTTTGTATGAACTCACGCAGTGCTAATTTTAATGCTAAGCAAATAACGAGATTTTAGCTCAATCTTTATAAATATGTATATGTCATGTATATATGCCTACGTATATTCTCATCCAGATAACGTGCCATTGGGTCCATGTCGCTCAATAGTTGTGTCACTAATTCATCAAGTCGTTCTTTTTCAAATTCGAACGGTAAATCAATATCTATTTTAACTTCACTATCTTTGCCTTCATGATTTTTATATTTATAATTAAACTCAACAATGTTGTTAGCCATTATATGTATTTAAGGCTAAATCTCTTTGATCGGTGGTTCCGCTAGAGACCACTTTAAATCACAGCAGAATAAAATCTCCAAACGTTACACCCACAACTTCTTTTTTTTTTAGGTTCTCGATACTGCATATGCAAGTATCATATGGCAAGGTGCTTATAATAGCCCTTAAACTGCCAGATTATCATTTGTTTTTATGCCTCCAATGAAGTGAACATCGTGTTGCCGGATCGTTAAAGTTTTGTTGTTTTCACATTAATGGTAATTATTTCTAATTCTCGTGGTTCAGTTCCGTTAGTTTCACATATTCTCAATATTCCGCTTTTTTTCTTTCACAAACTCTTTTTTTTCACATTAATGGTAATTGTTTCTATTGTCGTGGTTCTCAAGTTTTTTTTGTTTTCGCATTAATGGTAATTGTTTCTATTCGTCGTTCTTTTGTGGGGCGCACAAAAGCTGGAGTGGAATTACGATATACGTTCCGTGATCGTAACCCGGTTTTTAAGTCATAATAACTTTGAAACTGTCCAACTTTTTAAAAAAAAAAGTAATAATGCGTAATTGAACCGACCGGTACTTCCAGCCAATTGCTCACGTATGCCGTCATTCCAAATTACATGCTTAGAACTATTGTGATTTAAAAATTCGCTTTCGATCACGGAACGTATAACGTAATTTGACCCCTGAACTTGATGCTAGCTCAAGTAAGCATTGGACTTAGCAAGTTGACGAAAAAGGCGTGCAAGAGCTGACCAAGTCCGTTTCTGAGGCCCAACCAACACCAAGTCTATTTATAAAAAGTGGTTGGACCATAAGTCAACCTTCCACGTCCTTTTCCATTAACACGCCGTGCCCAATTTGTAACACTCACAATTTGTATTCAATTATCAGCTGATTATTTTATAACTAATAATGAGCATTAGGTAGAGCTGATTTATGAAATCGATTACGAGATATCGGACTGAGACTGATAGCCGACAATAGGAGCTTAAAGTATCGGCGAAAGGCAAACGTGAAACAAAAGATCAGAATCTGTCAACAATATGGGTGTCTTCCATGATTTAATGATTTATATGGTTGACGCGAACGGCCAACAACACGAAATTACCGTTTGACGTCGGTGAATTCTTATGTCAAAATGCACATGTGAGAGGGAACGCGCAAAAACGATTAGCCTATTTTCTAAGCTTTTGACATAAGGTGTGGATGAGGAAGAAGAAGACGGTATGTCATTTGAAGCGACCATATAAATTATTTGATCATGGTGTCTTCAGAAATGCATCATGATGGCAAACTACATGACATTGTTTACCCGTACTAGTTTGGCATCTTCCTTTGCGAATCGGAGTGGAAGGCAGTGGATGAATGTACTCCGAGAGAGTGTAATGAAGGAAATCGCGTTCAGAGTTGCTTTAAAGTAAAAACTACAACTAAAAACTTCAATTTAAACTGAAATTTACATTCTGCAGGAACTGATAAGGTGTTATAACTGCTTTATATTCAATAATTTTCGTGTTTGAAGTCTTCACGTTCAATATGAGCATAGTATATGTATGTAAACAATGACTATGCTACATGACAAGCAAACGTTCGAGATGCAAATATGATAGTACTGCAAAAGTTTAAAAATGCGACACCACCAAGCGTCGCTCATGATACTCATCAAAGAAATTTTAGTTCCTTTTGATTACGCCATGGTTTGCTTGAAAAGCGATGCCGTCATATTACGTTCCCAACATTCTGCACGCTATGATCACAGTCATAAGCGGCACAACTTTTCTGTAAATTCCGAGCGTTGTGGTTAGTTTAGCCAAAAATGTATATACTACATATTTCGGAGCTCTTGAGCATGTTTTTGGATCTAGCAGATTATCTTTTCAGTATTGGCCATTCCAAATATGGGACAAATCTAACACCACGTGTATAAATCTCCCAGCAGTACGAAAGCCGTTTTTGCCAAGATGTTTAAATAAAACACAATTATAAGATATTTAGCACTTTATTGAAAATATGTTTCCATAAACGTAAGAATTTAATTAACACAAATATTGGAATGAATGCAAGAATCATGTACCAAGAGAGGCGGCGGCCGTTCCGTTACCTGTAACAAATGGTTAAGACTTACCGTACGCAAGTGATTCATTCCATTTGACAAGTGCTAGGTGCGGAAACCCCAGACCCTTTTGCGAATCCATTTCACGGCAGATATGCAACTGCAAATATGTATGCACTCACAGCTCTTGGCAGCGATCTTGCAACAAAAATGTTTAAAATTATTTTGCGGCAAACAAAATGCGTAAAGTTTAAGTGGTTTAAAAAATCGTTTCGACCTTTTATAAATCTTCTACACCGTTAATCTGGTCACGATAGGGCTACTTCCTTTTCTTTTTTCTCCATCTAACTCACAAATCCAAATGGTAACAAACCTTCCGAGAAAAATGAAAAGTATCATCTAACCACATTACCTTCCTATAGTTATTATTTCATCCAATTGTCTAGATATGGTTCGACAGAAGCTATAGCTATTGCATACTTATGAATCTATTTCTGAAAAGTGTATTTGCTACCATTATACAAAGTATTTATGTAAAGTATATATTTTTCTATATGCGTAGGTGGTTTACAATTATGAGATTGTATGATTCAATAAAAAAAAATGATTTCAGTGAGAACTTAATTGAAATGTTCCAAAACATAGATTTAATCAATATCTGTTAAACCTCTAACGATTAATACTATCGATCAATCTTAAGAAATAAAATTTCAAAAACCTGTTTCATCATTGGTAGGTGATTTGATTTTATATCTTCTTCACATATTTTGTTCATGAAAAGTAGTCAATCTTTTGGATATTAATTTTGTAAGACAATATTTCTTACAAACATTCTGATATAAAACCTTACTGGATTGACACAAATATGTGTATACATGACAATAAATACAATAAAACTAAACTTATAGTAAACACTTATTTAAACTATTATATAGAAAAGTCTATAGCATTAAAACACTCAATTGTGTATGTACTATGAAATGTGAGAGAATCTGCCTGAATAAGTTATTCCTACTATCTTGCTATTTTTTTGAAATAAATTACTTCTAATACAATCCTGAATAGTGTAACAAACAGTGCACTTTCTAGTTAAAATTTTCCTCTCCTTCATATTTATAAATTTTCAATTTGTTCGATTGTTTTTATATGGAAGTTTCTTTTTGAATAGTTGATATATATATAAATGATTCAATGTTAATTTCTCTCACTTGTAGGACTCTTTAAAATCGTCATCTTTAAAACTACAAACGGGTAAATATGAACTGATTTTCGCTGTCGTGATAAAATTCCTACAATAGTTTAGCTTGCTTAATATCTGGTGTGTTAAAGTATGCATATTTTTTAAACTGCTGCTTATATTTTCATCTTCGTCACATCCTTTCACTTTTTCTGTCTCTCCCTGTTTAATCCTCTTCATCACCTGCGTTTCAAATTGTTCCTGGCGTAACCATCATTTTCTGTTTTAACTTATCTGACTTTTACTCTTTTTGAAATGAAACTGTTTCTGCTGCTTTCGAAGTTGTTTTTAAGTATTCTTATCTGTAATTTTTGGGATTGCTTGCATGAATCTGAGTACGAATGTGACCTGGCTCAATTTAACGACCTATAAAAATGTTCATAAATAAGAAATAATTTATTTAAATTCGAAAAAAACATAATTTTGAATCGTTTTTAATTCTATAAAGGAAGATTAGTTAAATTAAAAGTTTGAAGTATATAACCTGCTTCATTCATACTAGCCAATTAAAAATATAAATAAATGAAAACATACGAGCAAAAAACTGGACTTTTTTGTATTATTTTATTTTTTCTAAATCTATTCAAATTCAGATTTGATCCTAGTAAGAATTTAAAAATTGTAATGCTTAATTTGCCAAAATTTGATATTAACTAGCTATAAATCATAGTAAGAAATTAGATCCTAGTAAAAATTAGTCGAAACTTAAAAAGTGTTAATAAATTTAAAAAAAAAGCAATGTTTATAAAAAATTTATTTTGAACTCTTTTAGATGATATCTTACCTCAGTATCTCCTGTTACCACCACCACCACCGCCACCCATAGCGTTCGGTCCACCAAAGTTGCCTTGGTTACCGAAATTACCTCCGCCGCCTGTATTGCCTAAAATAAATATTTACCATTTCATTAAGTATATTATTTCAATACAAACTATTATATTTTTAGCTGTTATAATTATGTCTTACAATTTACAACAATATTAACCAAATACTTGTTGCAAATCCATGTTCATCAATTTACGATAACAAAGAACATAAATTAACAATTATCTTATATAGGCAAAATTTTTCTTACAGCCATGTAACGCCGCATGAAATAATTTATTTATTTATGCGGAGCTGGGACTGGATAATTCAATACAAAACATAATAGAAATGGAAAACATCGATGTATCGAAAGTAGAGATTTGCCAACCGATGCAAGCAATATCAGCTCAATTTTTCATTCTACTAGGTATGGTTAAACAGATAATCAGTTAGTGTAAGAAAAATCTTATGCGATCAGATATATCTTTTGTATGATATTGCATCCAAAACTACCCGATATGTATCGAAACAAAGAGAGACATCGATGTTACTTGCGATATACCTCTTTTTATATAATACATTTTAATGCATAAGTACATACCCATTTTGCTACCGAAATTTCCTTGATTGTAGGGCTGCATGCGGTTACCACCACCACCACCACCGCCGCCACCACCACCAAAGTTGCCCCCACGTTGCGGGCCACCTCCGTAATTTTGTTGGTAGCCACCACCAAAATCATTACCCCAATTTCCACTGTTTGCTGGTCCGGCGCTTGAAGGACCACCAAAATTTCCCGGGCCATTATTCCAGTTTCCTCCACTATTTCCATTGTCCCATGGACCAGCGTTATTGCTGTTCCAGCCACCGCCACCGCCGCTATTGAAACCCCCGCCAAAACCACCGTTTCCACCCCAATTATCATTTCCGCGGTTGCCACCCCAATTATTTTGGTTCCCACCCATGTTTCCGCCACGGCCCATGCTGCCACCACGGCCGCCACCGCCGCCAGCAGGACCACCACCGCCTGGACGACTCACCTCACCCTTCGGTAAAGCTTTCTTTACATCGAGTGCTTTATTTTTGATGGTATGTGTTTTTTGCACTGAAATTTTAAATAATTAAAAAAGGCGAGAGTAAATAACATGGCATTTATTTCAAATTAACAATTCTTTAGTGTACTGATGCTGCGTGTACACAGATTATACGATAATATGTATGACAGCTTTTTATTATCAACTAGCTGTCAGAGAACTGTGTAAAATTTAGTCAGTATGCTCTAAATATAGGTCTCTATAACCTTAGGAAATGAATCTAAAAATGTAACGCGGCTGCGTGTTACACTGAATTTGATTCGAATATTCATTCGCATAACATAGCGTAAGCCAACGCTTTAATTAATTTCACAGTATTTATTTTTCAGCAAAACCAAATACTAATGAGTTTGGTAGCTGTGTCAGAGTTAACTGTGATATAAATTTTTATGAATATGACATATACATTTTCATCGATTATTAATTTGGAAGAAATCAACATAATATAATATATGTCTAATATTTAATCTTACAGTCATGAAACGCCGCATCACGACATTGAAAGTACATATGCGGAGCTGGGACTGTACATAACATATTTAAAAATAATACATACTAGTATAGATAAATCTTAATACTTACACACAATTTTGTCAACTGGATCGTAGTCATCGTACTCAATAAAGGCAAATCCGCGCTTTTTACCAGTTTCTTTATCAATTACTATATTAACAGACGTAATCTTTCCATAATCTCCAAAATGATCCCGAAGGCATTGTTCATCGTGATCGTCTCTGAGGCCACCAACAAACAACTTCTTTACAGTAGCGCCTGCATGTGGATTATCAATATCTTGACGTGGCACTGCACGTTTAGGTTCAACTACCCGCCCATCTATTTTATGTGGACGGGCATTTTGGGCATCATCAACCATGGTAGAACGCGAGTAGGTAATGAATCCAAAACCACGTGAACGCTTTGTACGAGGATCCTTCATCACCACCACATCAACTATTTTTCCCCATTTCTCAAAATGTGATTTCAACCCATCATCAGTTGTACGATAATCAAGGCCGCCAATAAATAATTTTCGCAAACATTCTGGCTCATTGATTTCCTCCTTAAAAGAAAAAAAAAAATTGCATGAATATTTTTTCGTTGGTATACATACACATTGAAAACAAAATGGCGGAGCATTCTCGTCTTATAAATAAATTCAACTAAATCCTAAATACGTTTTACTTACATCATTATAATCGCCGTTATTTCCATTTTGGTTAGAGTTATTTTGATTAGCCATTTTCACCATTTATTTTTTAAGCTTGTCACAATTATAACCTTTTTTCTTATCTTAAATTATATAAGCACGATGTCACTGCCACTCAACTAAACGACTTGAAAGAAGCAATCCGAATGAACATTATGTCTCCGCGGTACCGTCATGGCGGTCATTTCCGTTCTATCAATGTTGCCAGCCCCAATTGAGTCGTTTGCTTGACAATCAATATTACGTTGCAACTATAGTCTCTCCGCATTAAAAAATAAGTCGGCCAAAACAATTTCGCGAATCGTCAAAATGAACATGACACCAGGCGCTACTGTAAAGAAGTTGTTTGTTGGTGGCCTCAGAGACGATCACGATGATGTCCAAGATGCAAGAGGACTTAGATGCCGTATATAAATGGTTGTGTCAAAACAGGCTTAAAACAAATAATGAGAAAACAAAATTTATGATCTTAAAGAGGAAATCTTCCGAAGAAGGAAGAAGGAAATACGTCTCTGAAAGTAGCAAATAGTACGATTCATAAAGTAAATGAAATGAAATACCTCGGAATAATAATTGATGAGAAACTAATGTTCAATGAGCACCTCAAATATAAAGAAGCAAAAATATCAAAAAACATCGGATTCATGTTTCGAACCTGTAAACATGTGAGCAAATATTATAAAATAATGGTATATAGGTCCATCATAGAACCTCACTTTATATATTGCCCTACAATTTTATTCACATTAGCCGACTCGAATATTTCAAAACTTCAGGTGAAACAAAATAAAGCAATGCGGTTTATCCTTAAGAAACGTTACGATACCCCAATACATGAAATGCTCGAAAGACTAAATTGGCTAAGTGTTAAACAACTCATCGTATACTACACGTTGAAATTTATACATAACATAAAAATAGGAAATCTGCCGAAATATCTAAACGACCGACTGTTATACAACAACGAGGTTCATGATTACCAGACAAGAAACAGAAACAACTTTCGTCTGCCAGCAGTACGATCGGAGGCCGACAAGAAAAATATATACTACGAAGGACTGAGAGAATACAATGATCTTTCCAGTGAAATAAAACAATGCCAAAATATAAACAAATTTAAGAAATTATTATATAATTATTTGAAAAGCGCTACCATTTAGATAATGATCTCATAGATATACAAATAGGTCTACGAGACTGTATAAAATGAATAAATAAATAAAAAAGATTACCCCACGGTTTGATTGTGGTAATTGAGTCATGGGGTACCCGTAACATACATTACAGAAGCGAAAGCAGAATTCATTCGGTTGATTTTTGTTTACATCGGGTGGTCTCCTTTAAAATGTAAATGTATTTGCTGTCTGACGAGAAAAGTAGCTGTTAAACTTCCATAGTCATAATTATACCGTATAATTAAGGATATCTATTGTCGTCGGCTCTAAGGGCCGCTTTCATAAAAGTCGGTAACTGCTAACCGGAGTTTAATTGACGTATTTTGTACGGTTAGCTGTCAAATTAATCGCCGATTAGGCTTAACCGGCCTTTATGAAAGTGGCCCTTAACCTAAAAAAGTTGGTTATTTCATTAAAATTGCGGTAATTGTTTCCTTTAGGAGATAACTGCTAAATCACGGCCGAAATTATCGGGAAAGGTATCAAAAGACGCGTTTTGACCTCGGTAACAATAATCCGGAAACGGATTTTCGAGTTTTTGTTTCAGTGAGGAGATATTTGCAATCAAAGTTGAAAATTTTCTGTCATTTTCATGTGGTTGTTGTAATCACATATTAGGGTGTACCGAAAAGTGCAAAAGTGTGTTCTGCGCAGAAATACTGTGGACCGCGTAGCCGGTGTTCGACCGGCTAAGGGTTATTTTCTTGAAGCGCGGCCGAAGGCCGTCTACGCAGAAAGGTGTTCTGCACATAAATACCTTGAATCAAGCCCCCTATTTGAGATCGGAACTGGGTAATTTTTCGGTTTTTTGCGAATAACTTTTCACTGAAACAAAAAATTTTAAATCCGCTTTCGGATTGTTAATACCGAAGTCAAAACGCGTTGTTTGATACCCCTCCCGATATTTTTGGACGTTTGTGGAGTTGTCTCCTAAAGGAAAAAATTACCAAAATTGCTAATGAATAGCACAACTAATCACTCACTTAGGGCCGCTTTCATAAAAGCCGGTAATCGTTAACCGGAGTTTAATTGACGTATTTTGCACGGTTAGCTGTCAAATTAACCGCCGATTAGGCTTAACCGGCTTCTATGAAAGTGACCCTTAGGGATGTTTTCTCAATATCTGGTTAACGCTACCGGAAGTTGAATTGTCAGATGTTCGTCGGTTATCTCTCAATTAAAGTGCCGGTTAGTGTTAACCGGACATTGAGAAAACGGCCTTTAACAGAATGCATCAACAAGTTAAGTAGCAATTCCAAAATGTTAATAAATTTGTCAGCTCAAAAGGGTATAGGTTGTGGACATAGTGTTATAATGAGAGGTGTTTTCAGCTGGCACCTTTTCACTTTAAATTCGTCATCTTTGCAATGTTGTCTTCTTATAAAAGTACTTTTTTATTCAGAGTAAATTCCTATATCAAACGTACTTTAAGGCATACAAAACATTTGTATTCTGAGAAAATATGCAAAGGCCTTACCTTTTTCCCAAAATCTGCTTTTTGTCGACTTTTCTATAAAACAACTCTGTGACAATCCTTAGATAAGTTTGTTTATTTAATAAAATTGCAAAAAATGGATTTTTTCACAAAAATTGAGGGTAAGACTTGGTGCGATATTTACTTAAGGATATAATAAATGTTTTAAATATGTTTTCACAGTATCAGCCATACAAGTGTTTATGAACATATATCCTGTCTTCTGTTGCCCACAGCTGTATCGCAAAACCAATGGCGTGCCAATCAGGGGATCAGACTTTAACAAGCCCCATGAATTGCAGTAAATACATCACCGGCCGTTATGCCAAAGCAGCCTTACCAGGATGTATGTTATGTTTACCGCCAGCATAGATTGTGGACTAGAGAACATAGTATATGTCAAGGCGAATTCACTTACAGGTGATCTCCTAAGAACATATGAACAGTGGCTTCTTCTGTCAAAAAAAAATTACAGAAGAAGCTGCTATGAAGTGTGTGTGTGTATACAGCAACAAATTCGCCGTGATATCACCTGGTATAAATTCGCCTTGGTATATGTCTACTAGTAGCGCAACTTACTCCGAATCTGCACACACAAACCACACAGGGTGCGTTGTATGCAATAATAAAACAATATAATTTAGATACCGCAATATTGAAAGTGAAGGCATAAAACTCCAAAATTATTGAATATAAAGCAGCTATAACACTTTATCAGTTCCCACAGAATGAAAATTTCAGTTAAAATTTAAATTTTTATTTGTAGTTTTTACTTTAAAACCACTCTGAACACAATTTCCTTCATTCCACTCTCTCGGAGTACCTTTATCCACTACCTTCTATTCCGATTCGCGAAAGAAAATGCCCAACGAGTAAGAATAAACAATGCTAGAGAACCATTGTTTACCCGTACTAGTTTGGCATCCTCTTTTGCGAATCGGAGTGGAAGGCAGTGGATAAATGTACTCCGAGTGAGTGTAATGAAGGAAGTCGCGTTCAGAGTTGCTTTAAAGTAAAAACTACAACTAAAAACTTCAATTTAAACTGAAATTTACATTCTGCAGGAACGGATAACGTGTTATAACTGCTTTATATTCAACAATTTGCGTGTTTTATGTCTTCACGTTCAGTATTGCTGCATTTAAATTTCATTGTTTTATAATTGCATACAATTCACCCTGTGTGGTTTGTGTGTGTGTGCAGATTCGGAGTAAGTTGCGCTACTAGTAGACATATACTATGTAGAGAACGATGGTATTTTAGTATCAGCCCATGGTACAATAACAAGGTAAAGTCAACTCTACAGCAACAACATAGTGGCATAAAGATTATCAAAAGCCACTGTCTGATGTTAGCAAATGAAGGAAAGAGAAACCAAAGAAACTTTCATTTGCGAGAAATTATGTGGTGCAAGCACGGTTGAAAAGTGATTATTATTGAATAATATAGTTATATTTGCAATTGTTTTTAGCATAAGCGTTAGTAAAACCACAAAATTGCAAATGCAAGTTAGGCTTTTTTATATTTTGATGATTTAGATTCTGCTGTTTGCATCTCCTTCTGACAATGTATACGCCAGTGTGTTCAAAAAAATTCAATCAGCTGATGAAATTACACAACCTTATTATTGAACCATGTATCAGCCTGCCCTCCCATGGTCATTCGGATTTAGTGGCCGGCCGACTTTATGACACGCACTTATTGGCAAAATTTAACTTAACAACATTTTACCATGAGGTCTTTCACTGCCTCCTCCTAACAAACATCGGACATGGAGAAAATAATTTCTTTAAAGTCGATGCCCTTTATATGGCTAGCTCAATTCCGCCAGACATGACAGCTCATATTTGTGCTTATTTTGATTCTAATTATCATGCAAAAGATGATTGCACAAGTTGAGTCGATCTGTTCACGACCCAGGGCATCTCACGTCCTCCGACGCTAATATGACCTTAATTTTCGCATAGTTGACGAAGAACGTAAAGCCAGAACCCAACTAACATACCGTGGCATTAGACTAGCTGATTTATACTTTTTTCTCGAATTTTGACAGTGCACCCATTTCTCAGTGTGATTTTGACAATAAAGCTATAAACAAAAACAAAATATATGGAGAAAGCATGGCATTGTAAAACAGGTAATAGCACGGCGGCCATATTGGAAATTGCTTCTCTAAAACATCAGGACAACATAGCACATGTTAAAATGTAAACAAACCGATTGCAGGCAAGTTTGACAGTTTATCCAAAATTAAAATGAAAAAAATCGAATCAGCTGTTGAGACGATATTACCTGTATAGGTATGCCATGGGAGAAAGTACAAGGTGGCGCAAAAGTAAGCTTCCGATGTTCAGCATATCGGTTGTGGCACGTGCAGTGTGTGCTGTTGCACCGTCTTGTTGGAACCACATGTTTTCCAATCCCAATTCATCAAGTTGCGGCAAAAAGAACTCGTTGATCATTGCTCTGTAGCGCTCACCATTCACAGTAACCGTTTGGCCCCGACCGATTATTGGTCAAATAAATAGTCAGCAATATTCCGCGTTCTGAAGCAGTGTAGCGTAACATTGTTTATTAACGTGTATTTCGCATGTGTTTACTACACAAATGTCAAAACAGAACTGACTTTAGGGGCCAATCGCAAAATGTATAGCATTTTGTGATAGGAGGATTACTTTTGCGCCACCCTGTATGTGTCTGCATGTTTGTCGAACAGATGATTCAATGCATGATCGAACTACAACAGGTCGTAGCAGCTCGACAAACATACAGCCACACAAAAATTTTCCATGTATTTTGATGTTGTAATTTGTGAGTTTAACGTCAAAATCGTACTGAGAAATGAGTGTAATGTCAAAATTCGAGACCAAAGTAAAAATCAGCTGGTCTATTAACACTACCTGTATTATTGGATCATAATTGAATGAGAAACAACTCAATCGAAGAAAAATGGCTTTCTAACAAAAAATTGAAAAAACAAACCTGAACATAAAAACATAAGAAATACCAAACATAACCGGATATAACACGCAACCTAAAAAATTTGCAGAAAACCCTGACAAATAAGAACAATAAATCCTCGCCATCAAAAACTGTGGTCACACACACACATAAAGAAATAACAGAAACGATCAACCATGATTTAATGATTTATATGGTTGACGCGAACGGCCAACAACACGAAATTACCGTTTGACGTCGGTGAATTCTTATGTCAAAATGCACATGTGAGAGAACGCGCAAAAACGATTCGCCTATTTACTAAGCTTTTGACATAAGGTGTGGATGAGGAAGAAGAAGACGCTATGTCATTTGAAGCGACCATATAAATTATTTGATCATGCGATCAACCAAGGCGAATTTGTACCAGCACGGATCTGAGACAACAAATAAATTGAAGAAAGTTGGACAAAAATTTATAACCTAAAATAAATATTATTAAAAACATTTGCAAAGATGAAATCCACAGGACCGAGGTCTCAAAGCAGATAGCTAAATAGTCTACAAAACAAAAAACTAGTGTATGATATAACCGGCACTTTGAGGGACAAGAGAACATCCCCGGCTAATCGGTATTCCACACGGAAGTACTCAAAGCCACAAAAAAAAAAAAAGATTATGACTATGGCGATACGCCAAAGGAACCCATGTTTTCAGCTTTAAGCTTTATAGCGCCATAAGCAAACGAATGGCATAATATTCATAATATAACCTCTTTCTTTTTACAAGCAATTTTTAAACCTTATTTCGTTTTATTGCATAAGCTAATAATATTCGTGACTGAGGCACAACACTTTCTTCTTCTTTAAATGGTCATCTTACCGCCTGGGCGATTTTGACCGTCCAACATAGCTCGCCAGTCGTTTCTTCGTTGGGCCAACTGGCGCCAATTGGAAACACCGCGGGATCGCAAATCGGTCTCCACTTGGTCCTTCCATCGGAGTGGTGGTCTCCCTCTTCCTCTGCTTCCACCGGCGGGTGCCGATAAGAATACCTTCTGGGCTGGAGCATCTTCGCTCATTCGCACTACGTGGCCTAGCCAGCGAAGCCGCTGTGTTTTAATTCGCTGAACTATGTCGGCGTCTGCGTAAAGTTCATACAGCTCATCATTAAATCTTCTTCGGTACTCGCCGTCGCCAACGCGTAGAGGTCCACAAATCTTTCGAAAAACCTTTCTCTCGAATACTCCCAGAGCCGCCTCATCAGATGTTGTTAGTGTCCACGCTTCTGCACCATATAGCAGGACGGGTGCGATGAGTGACTTGTAGAGTGTTATTTTCGTTCGTCGAGAGAGGACTTTACTTTTCAATTGCCTACTCAGTCCGAAGTAGCATTTGTTTGCAAGAGTGATTCTTCGTCGGATTTCTAGGCTAACATTATTGTTGGTATTAATGCTGGTTCCCAGGTAAACGAAGTCCTTTACTATTTCGAAATTATTGCTGCCAACAGTGGCTTGGTTGCCAAGGCGCGAATGCGCTGACTCTTTGCATGATGACAGAAGGTACTTCGTTTTGCCCTCGTTCACCACCAATCCCATTTTCTCCGCTTCTTTTTCTAATTTGGAGTAAGCAGAAGTTACGGCGCGGTTGTTAAGGCCAATGATATCAATATCGTCAGCATATGCCAACAGTTGGACGCTTTTATAAAATATTGTTCCAGCGCGGTTAAGTTCTGCAGCTTGTATTATTTTCTCCAGCATTAAATTAAAGAAATCGCACGATAGGGGGTCACCCTGTCTGAAACCTCGTTTAGTTCCGAACGGCTCGGAGAGGTACTTCCCAATTCTGACCGAGCTGGCGGTGTTGCTCAAGGTCATTTTGCATAGCCGTATAAGTTTTGCGGGGAAACCAAATTCAGACATAGCGGCATATAGGCAGCTCCTTTTCGTGCTATCGAAAGCGGCTTTAAAATCAACAAAGAGATGATGCGTGTCGATTCTTTTTTCACGGGTTTTTTCCAAGACAACACTTTAGTAATGACAATATTACGCAAAAAGCCATTCGCTTGTTTGACCTGACGTATTTTCATTAAAATACCAAAAAGACAATTAAAAACTTAACAAATGATAATTCACAAAAAAAAAAGAAGACACCCTATAACCGTTACAATGTTTCCTAAAAGGCTAATCCCATGATTCATGGTGCTATTCTCAGCTTGCTTGTCATCTACAAACGAGGTGGTGACAGCTGCAATGACTATTGCAAATTATAGGAACAAGTGGAATTGGGCTATGATAATTGTCATTGCAGTCACGATGACAAGCTGCCCCAGAATAGGGCGGTCAATCACTAGAAAGTTAGCTCTCTATTGACATAATTTGCCAATTGCCGCCATCTTGCTGCCTGAAAAATTATCATTTACATTCTTGGTTGCCTTTTATCGAAATTATGTAAAAATAGTAGTTAAAAATTTAATATTATACTAAATTTTAAATAAGTTGATTTCAGAAAATGGATTAATTTACACTATTATTTAAATCGACTTTTGGGGGTGAAGTGTAATCTTGGACGTCTAAAACTTGAGACATTACGGTATGCAGCAGCGGCTGTCTTAAAATTGTGTCCCTGCATACTTATATACTTACTAAGGTCAACCGTGACTTCAAAGCTGTTCCTTATGTGATTCGAAGTCTGTTATTTTTAACAAAACTTGACTACATACTATTCTCTGGGTTTGATAATCAGTAGCCCGATTCTGTAACTTTTAACCACTCGCCGAGCGTTAAGCTTATCGCCAAATTTTGGCGTTTGTTCTTAACGAAAATGCGATTCTGTAACTCTCCTTTAACGCCGCTAAACAGCTGACTCTTGATAGTGATAAAATATGGCAATACTTCTTTTTCGCCGTATTTTGCACTAAATTACATGCAAAAAACTCAAAACTAATTTTTCAATTTTTCCAAACGCTAAAACACTTGCAAATATATTAACGCTTTTGTTAACACCTCGAAAATAATTCGCGACAGCAAACCACACAAAAAGTGTTAGCTAACCACACAAAAAGTGTTAGCTAACACTTTTCGTGTGGTTAAAAGTTAGTGAATAGCGAAAAGCGTTAAAAATGGTGTTAAGCGAAGTTAACGCTAACACCTGGCGTTAAAACAGTTACAGAATCGACCTACAGTTCTGGTTTAACTTATGTATAAAGCAACAGTTTTAAGTCAACTTATTGAAACTTATCACTTTACTATCCACTTGGTAGATTATGTCCGTTTGTCTTCATGCCCAGGAAAGTTTCCAACAAATATACATCATGTGAATTTGTCATTCTTATTTAAAAAAAACATAGCCCTATAATCAGAAGCACGAATGTCCAATTATTCAGAGTTTGAGTTGATAAGTTTACTGTATTAGCCATTGAAGGTTCTAAGTTTGACGAAAATCTCTGGTATCATGCTTACACCGAAACCACAAATTTTGCAGTCCATGTAAGCCGAATGAGCCGAAATCAAACTTTTAGGGCCGGTTTCACCAGCTCGACTTAACTAAGTTAAGTCGAGTTTTTCACATTTTCAGTTTCACCATCTAACTTAACTAAGTCACAAGTTAGTCAGCCTGCCAGCTGACTTATTCTCGACTAAGTCAGTGTTGCTGTCGTTCAAAATTTAAAAGTCAGTAATGCTCCTAATTTGCTTTGTACAATGTCCCAGCCAGAAAATTCGTCAAGCATAAGTTTTACGGCGTATGCGTAGATGCATGTGAATGTTTGTTTTCTAGCATGCAACCATTAAAAAACTATCGTTTTCAACTAAGCGCTAATTTCAGTACCTTCCAACTAAAGAGAAATGGGTGTAAGATCAATACGTTCCTTCGTGTATGGCCGTACATGCCCATTTCGCACTGGGGTATTGGGATGCGCAGAGTTGTCTGGTATGAAAAAATACTACTATACATAAAACAGCTGATCGGGTTGTTGTGTTCAAAATTATTTAAGTCGCTTAGTTGGTGAAACCCAAAATTAAGTTAGTCTCGAATCTGTGCTAACTTAAGTCACAACTTAGTTTTAGTCTTAGTCGCGTTGGTGAAACCGGCCCTTAATCTTGTTTTACCAACACTTTCATTTTAGTACACTCATGATTCTAGCAAGAGAACGAAGATACGTACGTATTGTGGCGATTACTCTCAAGTATGTACCATCCCTAACTTAAAAACAGTCCCACCACTAGTTAAACACAACAAATGATCCAATAATTTATATGGTAGTCTCAATCGGCCAACAACACGAAATTACCGTTTGACGTCGTTTAATTCTTATGTCAAAATGCACATATGAGAGGGAACGCGCAAAAACGATTCGCCTATTTTCTAAGCTTTTCACGTATAACACACACATAAATCACACATATTCTTAAAATGTTATCACAAAGCACTCGTTAAATATCAATTCACAGCGAATTTTTATTCGTAAACAAAGAATGTAAACAAAAAAACAAAGATATGATAGTTTGACTTAAGGTGTGGATGAGGAAGAAGAAGACGCTATGTCATCTGAGACGACCATATAAATTATTGGATCATGACACAACAGAGATAACTTTGGCTACGGTTATGCATGCAAGCGTATACCCAGGAAGAGGAAGAGAGATGGCGCGAGTGTTCACAAATACAAGGCAAAGAGGAGATGTCAATAAATAACACCGACCCTTCGAGAACACGAAGAACGAACAACCAAGAAAGTTCTCTTGTTGGCAAGCTCCCTGTCGGACTATATACGGCAGTGACCAAACAAGGCAGGTTGATCAGTTTATTTTCAAGTGTTGTTCAGTGAACTACTGCGAAGTTACCAAACTCTTAAGTTTGTATTGCGTTTATTACTAGTAAATAAAACTACCTATTAGTTACAATATCTGTGCGTGTGTTTATTTGACTTTATAGTGATCGAACCCAGGATTGATAATCAAGGAATCATCGAATTCGTCACAATTGGTGTCAAAAGTGGGATTTTTGTATAATACTAGTGATTTCAAGGATAAGAAGGAAATGGCGAAGCTGAATGAATTAAAACATTGAGTGCCATGTCGTACGTTTTCGTGCGACACCTAATACTTCCTGGGGTGGCACGTCGTACGAAAACGTGCGACAGGTATTGTTTCGCATTAGATACTGTGGTGCGTTTCTGTTTGACGATACATTGTTTTTTTAATGTTTTCCTAGTACCATAATGTTTGCCCTAAATTGTGGTCCAATTTTCATAGAGCTATCTGGATTTTTGCGGGTTTTATGATAAAATCTCGGAGGTGCTTTTTAGATTTGAAAATTTATTGGAATTCATTCGATATTTGGGAAAAAAGTTTAAAAAAGATACAAAAATATTAAAATTAGGATATGTTTTTTTAATTTACATTAATTTTTAAGATGTGTATATATTGGAAAACAATCAATGCACAAATGGGGAGTGTTGGGGCATTGCGGACAGTATGAGTTGTCCTTTTGATATTTTTTCTTGCTTCCTTTCGACTAAGTTTTTTTTTTGATTCAGAGTAGCATAAAACGCAAGCACGTCGGATGCTTTTATTATTATTATCTACTCTTTTTGTGATAATATGTTTTGATTGCGATACAGGCTGCGGCGATGTGAGATCTAGTAAGTCCTTAGCAACGCGTTCACTGAATGTTCGTATATTAATGTTTTTATTCGTAGCTGCTTTATACACAGTAAAGGTATTTACCACGGAAAGTCCGAGTAAAAGTTCGATTCCCAGCTTTCGATACCATTTTAACCCTTTGCGAAGGGTATTTGAGTAAGAAGCCGTTTGGTCGGAAAGATCAATGCCTGATCGCAAACACTTTTTGTCAAACCGACTTCTCTCAATCCACTTGATGACTTTCCGGAGTATATTTTCACTGACCAGGTGGCGGCCGCCGTGATGTGAAGGTAGTGTTGCCGGCCTACCACACCGAAGGTCCATGGTTCGAGCCCTGGTACAGGTAACATCAAAAGTGATTTGAAAAAAGTTTTTCAAAACGGGGTCGCCCCTCGGCAGTGGTTTGGCAAACTCTCCGAGTGTATTTCTGCCATGACAGGCTTCTCAGCAAAAAATTCGTCTCCTTTGTAGATGCCGTTCGGAGTCGGCAAAAAACTGTAGGTCCCACCAATTTGTAGGGAAAAATTCAAATCGGCACACCACAAATTGGAAGAGAAGCTTGGCGCAAAAATCTCTTAGGAGGTTTATGATGATATACCTGTTGTATATCGCGCCATATATAGATAGATAGGTGAATCCTTCGGACTGAGTAGGCAATTGAAAAGTAAAGTCCTCTCTCGACGAACGAAAATAACACTCTACAAGTCACTCATCGCACCCGTCCTGCTATATGGTGCAGAAGCATGGACACTAACAACATCTGATGAGGCGGCTCTGGGAGTATTCGAGAGAAAGGTTCTTCGAAAGATTTGTGGACCTCTACGCGTTGACGACGGCGAGTACCGAAGAAGATTTAATAATGAGCTGTATGAACTTTACGCAGACGCCGACATAGTTCAGCGAATTAAAACACAGCAGCTTCGCTGGCTAGGCCACGTAGTGCGAATGAGCGAAGATGCTCCAGCCCAGAAGGTATTCTTATCGGCACCCGCCGGTGGAAGCAGAGGAAGAGGGAGACCACTCCGATGGAAGGACCAAGTGGAGACCGATTTGCGATCCCGCGGTGTTTCCAATTGGCGCCAGTTGGCGCAACAAAGAAACGACTGGCGAGCTATGTTGGACGGTCAAAATCGCCCAGGCGGTTAGATGACCATTTAAAGAAGAAGGTGAATCCTTCGGTAGAGCACAGCTTAAAAAGCTTTATACCATAAGGATGAGCTTTATTTGGTATATATTGTCGGAATAATAGTCTGCCTCGCCATGGAATAAGGGTCTCATCAATTACTATGTTTTCACCTGGTACGTAAATTCTTTGGTATCTCATTTGTAGCATGTCCAATAGCGGTGTTATTTTACCAAGCCGATCACCTGGTACAATTGGGTTATTGACTGAGAAGTGCATGAAACTAAGCAATAGTTGAAAGCGATTGCGTGACATTGTTTTTCCCGGAATTGAAAAGTTGTAGAGCGAATCTTTGGACCAATAGTCTTTTAAAGATCCGACTTTCACCAAACCCATCCACAAAAGAAGGCCAAGGAACTTCATAATTTCAAAATCTGTCGTTGGTATCCAATTTTTTTTTCGAGAAGATCTGGTAACTGTAGCTTGACTTAAAAATTCTTCCGCATATTTATTTGTTTCTGATACAATTAATTCAACAACGTCGTTGTCAACAAATAGGAGAAATCCATCCAAACAGGAAATATCTGTTGGAATACACTGTTGCAAGCCTGATCGCCCAGTGAATGTAAAAGTTTTCTGACGAGAACTAAATTCAGTCCAAATGTTTGTTTTGGAATAATCGACTACGTTTGACAATGCTGTTGGTTCGTCCTCATCCATGTAAATATCAATGTTATTAGCAGAGTCAGTGTCCGAATCATCTGGTACCCAGTTCTCATCAATCAACGAGTCATCGCACGAAAAATCATCATCACTTGTTTCCAACGCTTCACGTATTTCACGTTCTCTAAGGCTTCGCTTCGACATTTTTCTAATTCAAATAACTCTACAAAAATAAAAGAAAATAAAGAAAAATAAAAGTAAAGAAAACAAAAAAAGAAGAAAAATAAAAATAGCACAAAATAAAAATAAAAACAAATATAATAAAAGATTTAAATAAATGTAAAGGAAAATGCGTATAAAGCAAAAAAAAAATTAAGAAATAGCGAAAAATCGCGTCGCATATTTTCGTACGACATCGATTTTTACGATTGCAATTCCGTCGTGCAGTGCCATGTCGTACGAAAACGTGCGACATATAAAAACAGTTATAAAATCCAAAATAAACAACAAAATCGTTCGGAATTGGCTCAGAACTCAATATTTTCTACTTTTACACCAGTTTAGAGCAAAAAATGTGCTTGACACCCGGTGAAGGTTTTCGTCAAATCCGCTTGGCACTCAATGTGTTAAAGATTCAGCAACTCAAAAATGAGTTGGAACAACGCGGACTAAACACTACAGGCAATAAATCAGAGTAACAGTCACGATTGCGAGAGGCTATGGAAGCAGAAGGAATCAACGTTGATGATCATGTTTTTCATCTTGTGCAGGAGGCATCGACAAAAATGGAAGAAAAAAAGAAGTATCCGAACCCAGTAGTAACCGTGGACACAAACATGATATCGCCTGTATTAACTCAGATGTCGGCTAAAATGGAAGAACAAGAGACGCGTATTACATCTCGAATGGCATCTCAGCTGGAAGAACAGAAAACTTGCATGGTATCTAAACTTGAATACCAGAGACACGTATTATATCTCGACTGGAAGAGCAGGAGTCACGAATGTCGTCAAAATTGGAAGGACATGAGGAGCGTATATCCATGCAGGTGGCACAAATGTCTTCGCAGTTGGAAGCCACAAATTTGGCACGTGTGTTAAAAGGACTAAAGGGGAACAAAGCGCCGCGAAGAGGAGAGATGATTAGAGAGAGTCGCATCGCAAAAACATATTGGGCACAATGGAGTATCTTAAAGCTAATATCTGGTTGTTTGCATCGGATATGGGAAAATGAAGATGGCCAGAATCATCGAGCACCTATTGTTGTTCCCCAGGCAAGAATTCCAGATGTTATCAAAGCGTCGCATATTTGCCCAGAGGATGTAAAGCGCCGGTTCTATTAGATTGGTTTGCAGACAATCTGTAAGGGAATGGATTACTAAGTGTGCAGAGTGTGCTGTGGATAAAAGACGAACATCTGGTGGTCATGCTCCGAGGAAGCAACGCAACTTAGTGGATAAAGTGAAACAGTGCACTGGGCATGAGAGAATGGAAAGGAATCCTGAAGAAGTGAGTTGCAGGAGTATTTGCTGGATACAACTGGAAACGAAAGTGAAGACACAAAGCCATGCGGGATTAAGGGCGGATAAAATGGTTGGAATATGTGACAATATAATGCATTTTGGGAATCTCTGCAGGAGGGGACTGATGTCGGAGTTTCAATCCCTGGAGGAAATAAGGTTTAATAAAGCGGTGCGAAACATTGAACAGCGTTTGGTTAGGGCAATGTGTCTGATCAGGACGATCAGACTTAGGTGGAGGGCAGTGTGGCGACTATTCTCAAGTATGTACCATCTCTAACTTAATAACAGTCCCACCACTAGTTAAACACAACAGAGATAACGTTGGCTACGCTTATGCATGCGAGCGTGTACCCAGGAAGAGGAAGAGAGATGGCGCGAGTGTTTACGAATACAAGGCAAAGAGGAGATGCCAATAAATAACTCCGACCCTTCGAGAACACGAAGAACGAACAACCAAGAAAGTTCGCGGTGCGTGGGCAAGCCCCTGTTGGAGTATATACGGCAGTGACCAAACAAGGCAGGTTGATCATTTTATTTTCAAGTGTTGTTCAGTGAACAACTGCGAAGTTACAAACTCTTAAGTTTGTATTGCGTTTTTTACAAGTAAATAAAACTACCTATTAGTTACAATATCTGTGCGTGTGTTTATTTGACTTTATAGTGATCGAATCCAGGATTGATAATCAAGGAATCATCGTAGATACGTATGCACATATACTTTTATTTTAATTTTTGTTGGAGTAGTAACCGTTTTCTACTGTTTTTCAATTGATTGATTGATAGAGAAAATTTACAATGATTTATACAGTGATAGTATGTGATAACATGTTTTAATGTTGTATTTAGTTGACTTTACAAAATGTATAACCATTAATTTTTTACTTTTTGATTTTTCTACTGCCATTTCCTCGACAAATAAAAAAATAATCCTACTTTTTTTCGTTCGCAAAAGAAACCCAAAGTAAACGTCAGCTAGAGAGCTAACCTTATTGTAATTGAATTATGGGTTAATTTGACCTATATCAATTGCGAAATAAGATATCGTCGTCATGACGTTAACAGCTGATAACTCTATTTGAAAAAAACTTATTGGAATGAAAACTACACTGATTATTCAAAATTACGAATTATATAAAACATTAATGAAGTCAGCAGATTTAATTATGGAGTTAACAGTTTTCTTTTTATTAAATTTATGGGATTCTGAACACTGAACATGCCATTTTCTTTTTCCACCAACTGCAGAAATTTAAAATTTTATAAATTTAAAATTTATAAAATTTTAAATATATTTATATATGTATATATATACATATTAATCTTTTAAAGTTTTATATTAAACTAAGATTAGATACCCTATTATTAAAAATGTAATTTTAAACACTAAGGTAGTAGTAGTTATGTCCTTGAAACTTAAAAAATTTGGCGATATTTTAGTCTATTTAGAGGAACCTGTTCTGTAATTGATAATTCACGATGTACCTTACTTAAATTTGTATTTCAGCTTATATAGCGCCGTTATTAGAATATTTTATTAGAATAATAGTTTTCAAAAATTTATAGATGAATTTATATCAGATCAAGGTGAAGCTAATATTTAAGTAGAAATGGGTTACAATAAAGTTATTTAAATGAATTTAATTTTGAAATGATTAATGAAATTGGATTTGGAAGTAAAATTTTAAAGATAAAAAATTTGACTATAGCTCTAAAATATGTACACATCGCCCGTCGATCTTACTTTTAAAGTAAGATAAGTCGTAACATAGGAGATGTACCGGAAGGTGTATCTAGAATGACAATTTAAAGCTTTTTTAGTAAAGTATTTCATTTTAGATAAGGGCATGTACCTGGAATGTCCGGTCCCTTAATGGGGAAGGTGCCGCTGCCCGGCTGGTTGAGGTCCTGAGGAAAGCAAAAGCTGACATCACCGCAATACAAGAGATGCGATGGACGGGGCGAGGAAACACGATCAAAACACCTTGCAACATCTACTGGAGTGGGCATGAAGACAAGCGCAGATTCGGCGTGGGATTTGTGGTGGGAGAGAGACTCCGTCATCGAGTACTGTCGTTCACACCCGTGAACGAGCGTCTCGCTGCAATCCGCATAAAAGTACGATTTTTCACCATATCGTTTATCTGCGCTCATGCACCGACGGAAGAGAAGGACGACGTGGAAAAGGATGCATTCTACGAGCGCCTGGAAGAAGCATACGAGCGCTGCCCCCGTCATGATATCAAAGTCGTGCTTGGCGACTTTAACGCCAGGGTGGGTAAGGAGGGTGTATTTGGCCCCACTGTCGGGAAGTTCAGTCTCCACGATCAGACTTCGCCAAATGGATTCAGGCTGATCGACTTCGCCGGTGCCCGAAACATGGTCATATCCAGCACTAGGTTTATGCACAAGAAGATCCATCAGGCTACATGGCTGTCCCCCGATCGAAAAACACGCAACCAGATCGACCACGTTGTGATAGACGGACGGCATGCTTCCAGCGTTTTAGATGTTCGCACAATACGAGTACCTAACATCGACTCTGATCACTACCTAGTAGCAGCCAAGATTCGTACCCGCCTCTGTACGACAAAACAGGTGCAACAAAAAACGCAGGGAAAGCTGGACGTCGAAAAGCTGCAATCGCAACAGACCGCCAATTATTTCGCAGATCGCCTCTCACACCTGCTCTCCGAGAGCACAATTCAACCTAGTGGAATGCATGAGCAGTGGGATCATATCTCAGGAGCACTCCGTACCGCAGCCGAAGAAGTAATTGGATTCCGGCGAACGCGAAAAAACAACTGGTATGATGATGAAGAGTGCCGCGCTGCAACGAAAAGAAAGGACGAAGCCTACAAGGCAACGCTGAGATCGAATGCAACGAGGAGTGTGTGTGAACACTACCGCGAGTTGAAGAGGGAAGCGAGGCGGCTTTTCCGGGCGAAAAAAAGAGAGGCAGAAAAGCGTGAAATAAAGGAGCTTGAGATGCTGGCCAACGGGAATAATGCCCGAAAATTCTATCAAAAAATTCGGCGAATGACAGAAGGTTTCAAACCCAGGGCAAACTTCTGTAAGAATGAGAACGGCGACCTGGTGACCGATGTTCAGAGAACACTCAGAATATGGAGGGATCACTTCTCTGCCCTTTTAAATGGAGAAACTGAGCAAGAAACCAGAGAAGATGCCGAACCCGAGCCCACAATCGAAGATGATGGAATTAACGTTCCACAACCCGACTACAATGAGGTGCGAATAGCAATATCCCGATTGAAAAACAATAAAGCAGCTGGCGCTGATGGTTTGCCTGCTGAGCTATTCAAACACGGAGGCGAGGAGCTGGTAAGGCGCATGCATCAGCTTCTATGCAGAATTTGGTCGGATGAATGCATGCCTGAAGATTGGAATCTAAGTGTTCTCTGCCCAATCCACAAGAAGGGCGATCCTGCAAACTGCGCCAACTATCGCGGAATCAGCCTTTTGAATATCGCATATAAGGTCCTATCAAGCGTATTGTGCGAAAGACTGAAACCTGATGTGAACAGACTGATTGGACCTTATCAGTGTGGCTTCAGACCTGGTAAATCTACCATCGACCAGATTTTTACAATACGCCAAATCTTGGAAAAAACCCGTGAAAAAAGAATCGACACGCATCATCTCTTTGTTGATTTTAAAGCCGCTTTCGATAGCACGAAAAGGAGCTGCCTATATGCCGCTATGTCTGAATTTGGTTTCCCCGCAAAACTTATACGGCTATGCAAAATGACCTTGAGCAACACCGCCAGCTCGGTCAGAATTGGGAAGTACCTCTCCGAGCCGTTCGAAACTAAACGAGGTTTCAGACAGGGTGACCCCCTATCGTGCGATTTCTTTAATTTAATGCTGGAGAAAATAATACAAGCTGCAGAACTTAACCGCGCTGGAACAATATTTTATAAAAGCGTCCAACTGTTGGCATATGCTGACGATATTGATATCATTGGCCTTAACAACCGCGCCGTAACTTCTGCTTACTCCAAATTAGAAAAAGAAGCGGGGAAAATGGGATTGGTGGTGAACGAGGGCAAAACGAAGTACCTTCTGTCATCATGCAAAGAGTCAGCGCATTCGCGCCTTGGCAACCAAGCCACTGTTGGCAGCAATAATTTCGAAATAGTAAAGGACTTCGTTTACCTGGGAACCAGCATTAATACCAACAATAATGTTAGCCTAGAAATCCGACGAAGAATCACTCTTGCAAACAAATGCTACTTCGGACTGAGTAGGCAATTGAAAAGTAAAGTCCTCTCTCGACGAACGAAAATAACACTCTACAAGTCACTCATCGCACCCGTCCTGCTATATGGTGCAGAAGCGTGGACACTAACAACATCTGATGAGGCGGCTCTGGGAGTATTCGAGAGAAAGGTTCTTCGAAAGATTTGTGGACCTCTACGCGTTGGCGACGGCGAGTGCCGAAGAAGATTTAATGATGAGCTGTATGAACTTTACGCAGACGCCGACATAGTTCAGCGAATTAAAACACAGCGGCTTCGCTGGCTAGGCCACGTAGTGCGAATGAGCGAAGATGCTCCAGCCCAGAAGGTATTCTTATCGGCACCCGCCGGTGGAAGCAGAGGAAGAGGGAGACCACCACTCCGATGGAAGGACCAAGTGGAGACCGATTTGCGATCCCGCGGTGTTTCCAATTGGCGCCAGTTGGCGCAACGAAGAAACGACTGGCGAGCTATGTTGGACGGTCAAAATCGCCCAGGCGGTTAGATGACCATTTAAAGAAGAAGATTTCATTTACATTGAAGAGATTTTTGTGCAAATCATTATAAATTGATTTATTATTTATTATTTAATTTATTTTGATTTTATTATTTAAAGAATAATAAATTATTTTTATTAAAAATAATAATAAAAATATTTGTTTTAGTATTGTTTATTGAAAAAATAAATTTAATGATAGTTATTTTGGTATAGTGAAAGAATATTTAAAAATATTGAAAAATTTTTACACAAGAAGAAAAATTAATTTTTTGTACCTTGTGTATCAGGGTTTATTAAATAATTAATAGTTTTTTATTAATCTCGATTTTATAAGCGTTAATAATTTATGAAAGTTAATGTGTTATAATTATTTTTGATAAATTATTTCAAATGAAATGTATTCGTTTATAAAGCTATCTAGTTTTTTTTAGAAAAAAATTTAATTTAATAATTTTTAATTTTGTTTATTAACTTTATAAATAAATAAAATTAATAATCAAAATATTTTAAGGGATAAGCTTTAAAATAAATTATTATAAATTAATTAAATTTGGTTTAAAATATATGTATAGTATTATCAATTATTATACATTTTGTTATAAATTATTTTATATTATATTATTTACTTATAACTTAATTTTTTATAAATTTTTTTTTTTAATATTTTAAAATTAATAATGATGAAATTAGTATATTATATAAAATTTTTATAGAAATAGTCCGAAAAAGTCGTTGTTACCGCTGTTGCTCCGATATATGGCCTGTGTCAAACCGTTGTAAAATACCTTGGTTTGGATGTTTTTGGCACATACTGGTTTCTAGCAAATTACTAAAATACTTCTCAGTATCGTAATAGTATATTTCACTATAGTACCTTGCCTTTTGTGGTACAGACCGTTAGAAGTGACTTTCTTTCGGTCCCTGCTAAAACTATTCTATATATTTTTATTTTTTGGCTGTTAAGTGGCAGCTCCATTTAATATTTCCCGTATGAAAGAGAAGCTCATACAATTCAGAATTTGCTGAATAAATTTTAAGCCGGTATTTCCGTTGACGAAAAGAGACCGCTATGTATAAATTTTATTGGAAAAAGAACGCATTTTTTCCTGACATGGAGCAAAATAATAGAATGAGCACAATTTTATATCTCATTTCAATTCAACTCAACACTTGTTCAATTTCGAGCTGCATTATTAAATTAAAATTAAATTAAATATTAGTACTAAATACAATTAAATAAATTAAAACTGTGATCAATTGAGCTGGAAATTGTGAGAAAGTACATCGAGAAGTGAACTGCAAAACTGTAGAGATAATTCTTGCAGAAGAAAGATAGCAAAAGGAAAAAACTTGGAAGCCGAAACGACAGCATTGTAGCTAACGACGACACGGTGGTAAAGAAGAAGAAGACAGCAAAGAAACGAGGAACCGGAGAAACACCAAGAAACGTTTGGTGGTAATAATTTGGACAACAAAAAATACTAATATTGCCAATTGGTAGAATCGTTTTCTGTTGATATCCAACAGAAGAGTGACTTAGGATTCATGAAAATTCGGGTGGATGCCAACGTTATAATAGCAGCACACATTAAATAATTGAACACCAAAACAAAAAAGCTTAAGCAATACTCCTGTGCTTTACAAAACCACACACATAAAAAAATTAAAGGTAAGTTATATTTTTCATTATTATTATAAGTGTACTTATGTAGTTATAATATAGTTGGTTACAAATAAATTTGTACTCGAATAATGCTAGTTTAGCTATGTAATATATTATTTTAAGAATATATGTGTAATTTTTCGACAAAGGAACTCATCGGCGGTGTTTTATTCAACGTCTTTTAGCTAATTTAGATTTTCTCTCATTATTGCCAGTTGCTGCCGCATATTATTCCATCGTGTTTGCCTTATATTTTACCTGTCTAACATCCTTGCCATTTTTAACCTCAAATATTTTATAAAGATTTAATGTAACAATTTATAAATAGGTTTTAAGAAGAATTTTGTATTTATTATACTAACTATAATAATGAAAACTATGGAATTCTTGTAAACTCAAATTTAATGATTTTTCTTGTGTACACATGATACTGTAAAAATTAGTAAATGAGCCATGTGCCGCATATTGACTGCCACAGTATGTGGTGTTGGAACAAAGTATTTCTATTATATATACTATTTGTAAGTTATTCAATTGAAATTATTAAATATGTATCTTAAAGGATACTCCTAAAATCAGTCACTAATGTTGTTAATACAAATATTTGTAACTTGTGTATCTGGGCGCTTGTACTTCACTTATTCATTAATTGCTACTAAACCGATGATGCAATTTGGTCGTTTCATAAGTAAGCCCGCTAGTCATCCAGTCTTACCAAAGGCAGGCACCTTGCCAGGGTGTAGGGGCCTACTCCGCTGGGCATACGACTCTTATCATTTGGATGCAAATCGCCGCGGCTCCCTCCAGCAGAATGATCTGGGTGTATGCAAGTCAATGGGAATCTACAGCTTTAATATTTTAGTAATAAAAATCGTTAACGTTTTGTTGGCTACTGTTAAATTAAATTAAAGGTTTAGTTTCTCTCTTATCTGTTGGTTTTGGAAATAATTCCTGTGGTTTGACGTTTGTCGATTATTTATTCATTTCAAAGTTTACGAGAGCCACCGATTGCTAATATAAATCCAACAACGGCTATATAGTCATCAAAAGATGCGTCTCGGTCCTAGTAATAAGAATACGCCTCCGGAGAAATAATATTTTAATTATAAAATATTTACAAAAAACCGAAAAATTACCCTAGGCCGATCCCAAATCTGAGGCGTGATACATGCTTTTTATGTGCAGAACACCTTTATTAGTTGGCGGCCTTCGGTCGCGATTTAGAAAAATAACCCTTAGCCGATCCAACATCGGCTACGCGATCTCCAGTATTTTTGCGCAGAACACACTTCTGCTCTTTTCGGTACACCCTATATCTGTGTCTACAACAACCACATGGAAATGACAGAAAATTTATAATTTTGCTTGCAAATATCTTGGAAACTATAAAAAAAGAAAGAGAACAATTCTCCGGATCGGATTATGATTTATATTTACATATATATTATATTTACCGATACGCGTCTTTTGATACCTCTCCCGACATTTTTGGACCTGTTTTCGCACTCGGCGGCGGTCGTAAACAATTACCAAATTAAAATGGTGCAAGCAATAAAAACTTACATTTTGACACTTATGGGACTTCCAAAGGAGATCTTTACAATACTTTTGAAATCATTTAGTCTTAATAAAACCATTCATTTGGGCTCTTAAATTACTTATTTCAAGCCAATTTTGTAAGAAAGCACTGAGGAAGTATTTAAAAAATTAGAGCCTAAAGGTCAAACCTTCAGTCCCAATCAATCAAAATCTTATTGGAATATTTATTTGTTTATTGTTACGGCTGCTCAGGCCTAAAACTTTGAATAATACATTTATTAACTATATATAAATAATATGAGAAATATTTATGCTGTCGGAATGCATGGGATTCCGATCAATACTGCTACAATTTGTTTCTTTTTATCAATATGTATGCTTTCGGAATGGGCAGGTTTCCGATCAACAAAATAAAATAAAATTCATGGCAGTTTAAAAGACAAGCTGTTTTTGGGAGGTTGGAAAGGACTTGTTTCCAATCCACCCATACTCCAGCTCCTAGAAGAAAATTTATTATAAATGTTGTCGGAATGTACGAAATTCCGATCAACACATAATCTCTCTTTTTGATGGCCACACTGACTAGGAAGTTGGAAAGCCCTCGTTTCTAATCCTCCATTAATGTATGAATAGGTACTTAGACCCTAAAGAGGATTGTAGGCTCATAATTATCACATATGTATTTCGGACTCACATAGGAGTAGAAAAAAAATAAAAAAATTGGTATAACACACCCAACAGTTAAGGAAACCTCTGAAATCTCCGAGCTTGGGTTAATTACAATTCTGACATTGTTTAAAGTAAGGAAAGCGATCCGAAGATCAGAAAATGTATTGCACTGTTACCAACATATGGGTGTTCCACCAAAAGATTTTTTTAGATTTTTTTGAACACATATGTACATATTTTATAAAAAGAAAAAAAATTAAAACTGATCTGATATATAATAATATTATAATATGTCCGATTTTTTAAATGCATTCACAAATAATTCTTAAACTCATTATTTATTTATTTATTTATTTAAAGTCGACAATCCAATTGAAAGGCATTATATGGGAGCTTGTTATATTTTTTGTTAGCTCATATTTATTCTATAGCTTGAGTAGGCTTGAAAACTTCGGTTAATTTCTAGTTACGAACTTAAGAAAGGCACTGGCAACAACGTTTCAATCCCTTACAATTGACTGAAACCTGAATGTATATATAAGATTTTAAACTTTCAAACACAACGTGCTAGTTCTAAACGTTATCCAATTCGTGTGAAATTTTGCACAGCTTATTTGTTAGACCATCATGTATCATATTTCGCCCGGCTAAAATCCGATTCAAAAAAAAAAGCTCTCAATTTCTGCTTAATGTATGTATGAATAGGTGTTTAATCAAGATGAAAAACCAGGCAGTTGTTATCCGGCCGCACTAAACTTACAGGGGTCGAATTACGTTTTACGTTCCGTGATCGAAAGCGAATTTTTAAATTACAATAGCTCGAAGCCCATTATTCGGAATGACGGCATACGTGAGCAATCGTCTGGAAGTACCGGCCGGTTCAATTACGCATTATTACTTTTTAAAAAAGTTGGACAGTTTCACAGTTATTGTGACTCAAAAAACGGATTATGAGCACAGAACTTGTGTCGTAATTCCGCCCCAGATCTATTGTGTGAAATATTAAGTCCAATTGTCGTCCCATGAAACTGTTCTCGAAATAGATGTTGGGATATAACATTGTCACGTAAACTAAAGAAAAAGCATGTGATTGATACTGAGTGGTGAACAGTGGGAGGATTATCTATCGGGTTTATCGGTTTGAATTTCTCTACCCTTTCATGGAGGAATAGGCAAGCCGACTACAATTTATGAGCGATTCCAACAAAGTATTCTGCTACCGAGTGCCTATAGTAACTTGTTGTGGTGAGGCATTCAGCACATTCCCTTCTGTCCAAACTGTCCGCTTATTCTGCATAAATCAAAAACCTCCACATCAAACGCACTCTTCTGAACTTCTTGTTGTGTCAAGTTGGAAAAATGAATTGTATTTATTTTCAAAATTTTTGTTTAAAAAATAAATAAAATCAAATAAACTCAGACACAATTTTTGTTTTTCGTTTTAGCACCTAAACTGACCAAAACGCTATTCTACTTGTTTAAATCCTCAGCCAGGCCGGTGAAAGTTTCAAGATATACCAACATTGATACATTCGCATCAACATCGAATTACTGAATCATTCATTGTGAAACATTACAGGAATTTCTTGTTTGCTTAAGAAACATTGTCAAATCGCGTCTTTATACACTTCCAACAAATTTGATTCCTGTAAGAAATATTAACTCCTATATTAACTGTGTTTTGAATCGACGCAAACAACAAAATAGCGAATAGATTAAAAATTAAAACGCAATGGTAATGGATGCAACTCAATCTCAACAACCATCGCCACAATCTGTTGGTCGCGAATTTGTGCGACAATATTATACCCTTCTTAATCGTGCACCAAATCATTTACATCGTTTCTATAATAATAATTCTTCATTCATTCATGGAGAATCAACTTTGGTAGTGGGACAGCGTAATATCCATAATCGTATTCAGCAATTGAATTTTAAGGATTGTCATGCCAAGATAAGTCAGGTGGATGCTCAAGCTACACTGGGTAATGGTGTTGTTGTACAAGTTACTGGCGAATTATCAAACGATGGGCAACCGATGCGTCGTTTTACCCAAACTTTTGTTTTAGCATCACAATCACCGAAGAAATATTATGTTCATAATGATATCTTTCGCTATCAGGATATGTATTCAGAGGAGGATGTTGATGGAACAACACGCCCAGATAATGACGAAGAGCTTGAGTCGCAACTTCAACCATCAACGGTCGCCTCTGTAGCTGCTTCTGTCGCTCCAGGTAACGAGCAACAACAAGTTGTAGCAGCACAAGTAAACGCCAATAACGCGAATGTATCTGTAGAACAACCACAGCAACAGCAGCCTCAACAAACTCAACTGGCATCACAAGTGGTAGCTGCTACAGTTACAGGAGGTGGTGTTCTACAACCAGGTACACAGCCAACTGGTGCTGCTCCACAGCAAACTATTTATTATTCGGTTCCAGCTGCTGGCGGTCGGCCGGTACCTTTGTTGGCTGCAGCAGCAGCACCACCACAAGGAGCTGCTACCGCTGCCGTTCCATTGGGTGCACAATTTCCCACTGCTTCAGGACCCGTTTCTTCTTCCGCAACTGCCGCCGCCGTACCATCTCAACAGATACAACTTAATGGCATAGGTGGTCATGATGATATATTAAGTGCTGGTAATCAGCAACAGCATCCACAGCAAACGGGTCCTGGACCTCAACAACAAACGCAGTTAATTGCTCCTACTCCTACTCCGTTGGTCCAACAACCTGCCGTCGCTACTACAATGTTGGCAACTCAAGCTGGGCTTTCGGCTGGAGTCACTGCTGTTCCAGTTGCTGCCACTTCTGCTCTACCCCAAAGTGGCACATCTGTAAACATACCCGGGTTCCAACAGACAACTCTCTTGCAACAACATGTAATGCAACAACAACAACCATTACATCAACCACCCTTGCTACAACAACCACATCAAGCGCAATCACAATCAGCTCCTACAGTTGATTTGGAAGAAGTTGGTGGCGTTGGCAGCGGCAATAGTCCCAACATGAACATCATTTCTGCCGAATCAATGCCACCGCGTATAAGCTCAACTGGTATTCTGGCAGCAGCAGCAGCAGCGGCGGCTGTTGATAATACACCGATTGTTGACGACTTTAAGACTATTAACGAGCAACAACAACAGGAAAAGTATGAAGCTGCTAAACAACAACAGCAACAACAAAATGAGCCAAAAACGTATGCGAATCTCTTTAAATCGACTTCATCCTCACCCAGTGGATTTGTCACAGCCGCCATGCAACAACAACAACAATTGCAACAACAACAACAGCAGTCATCTAACAATTCTTATCAATCGGCAACTACCATATCCACTACAACATACTCACAGTCGAACTCGAATTCGACATCATCGCTCTCCGTGTATAATAATCGCAACAGTGAAAACTCATCGTTGCGTCTGGACAACAATACAATGGGATCCGTATCACAAGGTGGCCCCTTACCACAACGTACTAACGTTTCTCGTATCAATAAAGGTACACCTTCAATACATTTTTATTCACATAGATATGTATTTATGAATTATTTGGAACGATTTTTCTCCATTCCTCGTCATTTTTGGTAAGGAGCTTCATACGTGTTTGGGATGATAGTTGCTTTAATGCAAAATACCCAACGAGACTTACAAAAAAGAACAGAACAGGACGATTAAAATAATACAACCTAAAACGAACGCGTCACAACGAAAATCAAGGACGGCAAAACGCCGAAGTCAGTTTGTCTCAAAACCAAAAATTACAAGGGATGTCGGAAAATTGTTCTATAATAATAGAGCTTTTACCCTGTTGGAAATATCAGCATTAAAAGACATTTTTATCTGTCTTAATTTGTTGCTTTCTATTAGACTTTGAACCACGGCGTACCAACAATGCCCAACAATCCGATAACCAACAGTTATTCCTTGGTAATATTCCACATCATGCTTCCGAAGAGGAATTGAAGGCTTTGTTTGGCCGCTTCGGTCAAGTACTAGAGTTGCGTGTTATGTCAAAGTCAAATGGCAAATTACCGCCAGGTGTAAAAAATCCACAAAATTTCGGCTTTATTACTTATGAAGATGCAGAATCAGCTCAGACCTGCTTAGCTAATTGTGTAAGTCTACATTACTACAAGTATTCATTAGGGATGCCAATCCTGGGACACCGTACTTTAGGGTGCCAAAACTACCAAGTACTTTACGAATATTTTAATTTTATTTGTTTATTGCGTTACTTAAAGTAACCTGAAACTTTCTATAGCTCCCAGTATCGAAATGTTTTCAACTATTTGATCAATACTCGCATTTTTATTTACTTGAAACACACAAAGACTGCGTTAAAACGGGCTTTAAACCATTTTCTCACGTCGATTTTACGAAATGTAGCAGTCTGATAAACACATTCCTACAAAAATTGTGTTTACCAAGATGATTATTTGAAAAATTGCATAAAAAGATCCCTTGACAGTTCACTTAAAAAACTCAAAACATCAAAAAAAAGTGCTGTACGATCGATCTTACTTTTTCATTGAGGAAGTAACTTTCGTTTTCAATAAAAAAAAGTATTAAAATCGAATTATTTGCTATTTATCTTTAATTTATCTCTTTTTGCAAACTATACTGTTGAAAAAAAGTGAATATCCAAATCCCGGGACTAATCTCGGGACTGCAAATTTTATATCCTGAAAATCCCGAGATTGCTAAAATCCAAAAAAAAAAAATCGGCATCCCTAATACGTGTATAATAAACGTTTTGTGTGCTTTATATTGGATTTTCTGGAATAACTTATTTTTATAATAAAGGCAAAAAATATCAAATTTTTAATTTTTATGTATCATTGCAGCCACTTTATTTCCCAGAAAACTCTCCGGAAGGTCAAAAATTAAATGTTGAAGAGAAGAGACCCCGCTCAGCAATGCGTTCCAACAACGATATGCCACAAAGACAATCGCTAGGTGGTGGCGGTAACATGGGTGGTGGCATGAATAATTCACAACGCAATATGAGTGGAGGTCCGCCATCGCGCTCGCTTTCCAATTCTGCTGCCGGTGGAACTAGCGGCGGCGGTAGCATGATGCGTAATACCGGCGGCAGTGGCAACAACACCAATAGTATGTCACGGGGTCAGTCTAGCGGTGGTGGACCACGTCTTAGCGGCGGCGGTTTCAATCGTAGTGACAGTCGTAGTGGCGGTCCAACAAATGGTGGCCCACAGGTACGTGGTGGCAATCAAAACAACAGTGCACAGTCATCTGGCGGTGGTGGCAGCAATAGTTACGGAACTCGTCGCTAACCATTAATATTCTTCTATCATCCACATCAGCAGCAGCCGTCGCGCTATAACACAGTGAACGCTGCAGTGGCGATAACACCGACGACAACAACACCACCGCCACCAGCTCATAACCAACAACAGTAGTGATCTTTATAAGATTAACTAGTTTAAAAAAAAAAACTTTTTTGCATGATGAAAAGACGGTAGTAAACTTTATTACAGTCGTCGATATATTATAAATGGCTGAGTTTGCTTTTGCAATCAATCAACTAAAAATTGACAACAAAAAGCAAACTTAACTTCGAAATTGTAGTTTTTTTATAAATTTTTTTTTTTGCTGATATAAGCAAAAATCAAATAACGCAACTATTTACATTTTGTTCTACAAAATTTAAATTATCATTGTTTGCCCAGGGGAATTCACTTACAGGTGATCTCATAATAACATATGAGCAGTGACTTCTTCTGTCAAAATAAAAAAATTGTATGCAATCTGATAGGAGAAGCCGCCAATGGAAAAACAAAATACATTAAGTATGTGTGTGTATACAGCAACAAATTCGCCGTAGCAACAAATTCGCCGTGATATCACCTGGTATAAATTCGCCTTGTTGTTTGTCGAACTTGTCGTTTTCTGAAGGACTTTTCCTAGTATCTGTAACATTTTTCTAAAATTATAATTTTTTTTTGTCATTCATCACATACGGTAAAACGTTATCTCTTTGTACTTTGTACTCACAAAATTTAGTTTATTGTTTTACATATTGAAGTAAATTTTTATTTAATATTTTAATTTGTATGCTAACAAATGAAACGGTTAAAAACAAACAAACATTCTCTATCTTTCCTCTTAAACCTAAATCATAAAAATCGTTATTATGTATGTATTTTAGTTTTCATATTTTAATTTAAAATAAAAATAAAATAAAAAACTTCGCAATTTTAAGGATAAACAAAAACTAGCATACAACTAATATAAAAAAATAAGATAACGTAATTTAAAGAACAAAAGTCGTCGTAAAGAAACACATAAAATAATTCCACAAAAATTAAAATATGCAATAAAAAGAGCAAAAGAAAGACTTATAAATCCAAAAAAAAAATAAAGGCGTTAAATTAAAAAACTATAATGAAAATTAAAATGTTCGCACGTTTATAAGATAAAGTCAGAAAAATCGAAAAATAAACAAAAAGAAAAAAATCTTAAACTGTAAAAAACTCTGAAATCAAATTGATTAATAAATAATTAAGTGAAAACTCGAAATGTGGATACAAGTTAGAGTGGACTAAAATAAAAAAATATTTTTTTACCTTGCACCTGGAATTTTTAGCTATAAAAAGCTACACTTTATTTTTAAACAAGTAAATTTGTATTCAATTCCTTTGAGAAAGCTCTCACTGACTGAAAATTTAACATAAGTAATTCTTTTCTAAATAATAAAAGAAGTTTCAGAAAAGTCGAGGTTTAATTATTATCTTGACAATAAAGCCAATTCAATACTTAACTGCTGTTTTCGTAAAAAAATCTTTGTTCTTAAAATTTTTCTTTTAATAGAAGTTGCAAAATATCACATCAGTTTAAAACCAACTATTTTGTAGTAAGATTATTTTTCAAGGGCAATATTCACACATTAGTGATTTTCCATTTTTTTGTCCTTTTATAAACTACAAGTTATTGCTAAACGCTATTGTGAAGCGTGTATAGTAAACATTCGTATAAACTTTTAACGAATGATGAAATTCTGAAAAATTTATTTTCATTTATTGTTTTTGCGAATTTCAGAAATAACAAAAAAAAAAACGTCTATTTTAAGTGCCATTCTTCGTTACGAACTGATAATAATGCAATTGCCTTTTTATATATTTTACTCGATTCGATTTTAGTGCTCATTCACTATTCGCAAATTTTTTTTATATATTGAAATCAAATAGGTATAGCAAAAAACTAAATAACAAGGTTTGAATTATTATTCTACGGTGGACGATAGTGAAGTTATAGTGAGCAAAGAAAAAATATTTGTACCGCTTTAGATTTTCATGAAGTTGTTATGTTCTTCGGAATACTTTGAAATGCGAGTTACTACGCCGTTACTCATTGACAAACTATGCTTTCAATATTTTGGAATTAATTTTTAAATATCTTAAGTCTTAAAGCCCTTAAAAATAAATTGTAATTGAGCTTTACGATATTGAACGAAAAGTATGTTTTCGATTCCTGTTTCAAATAGCACTCTAAAAATATTATGTATCGAAGCACCTCTTTACCCAAAGACTCTCCCAATTTCGAAAGCATGTTCGTAGTTCTTTTGTTAACCAGTTTGGACGGTTTATCTTCTAAGGACAAGTAAGTGAGTGTTACCGGCATACTCGCTACCTGGAATGGGAAAACCATTGCAGGCACTAGAAACAATACAATTTTATCTGTTCTGTTATCACCAGTAATGTTTCCTAAACAAACTGACTAAAACCCATTGGTACATACCAAATGCTAACAAAATTCTTACTTGTATGTAATAAAATCGTGTACATGGCTGTGCATCAGAAATGGGAAAAAAGTGCATAATTGGGGTCTTTTGTAGAATTTTGCCTGTCCGTCCGTGTGTTTGTGTTCGCATCACGAAATAGGGACAGATTTTGCCGTCGTTCCTGTATATCGCGGGCATGTAGTACTTAATATATTCCATACTAATAGTTTATTTTACAGTCGGCTATCTTTTAGTAGTTGCAAGCTGTCGCCTCTTAAGACGCATGCATACCTCGTGCATATTCCAACCCACATCGGTGAAATGCGAATTTGCGACGGAATTTTTGCTAGCAAAATTATTCAATACCGAATGAAAATAATTTTTTTTAGATTAAATCGAAGAATGAGCTAAATTTTTATCCAAGCAAAATATCTTGATCGAGTACATTAAGTAAAAATTTGTTTGAACGTATTGATATGTACCATTGTTACAATCATCGAGTATGTAATAATCGAAGCTGAACGCTTATTTGGCAAAACGAAAAATCGGTTAACCGTATAGTAGACAAATCGCATAATTTAACGAGCCTACAATACATACCACGGCCGAGTATGGGATATCTAGAAATACCATTATCGAGCATCAAATGTATAAATAAGATATAATGTCGTATCGAAATGTGCGCCGGTATTTATTTTCCTGATAAAGACTTCAATAACATCTGGGCTAGCCGGGTCCACATCAGTATGTTTGGAAACAGTTAGAATAATGCACCTAAAAACTTCCTGATGATTCGCGTAAGCCTAGTTATACGAATAAATATAAAAACTGGTTATATTCTAAACAAGTTAAATTTTTCATTTGAAAAAAAAAATGCGAAAAAAACTTAAAAAAAAAAGAATACAGAAACCCCCTTCCTATGCGTTACCATAAGCAACGTATGAATAATATTCTCTATAATTTTGGAAATTGTTAATGTTTGGTTAATTTTTTTTTTCTCCATTCAAAAATAATTTGAAGCAAGTTGGTGATATTTATCTCGCATCGAAGTCACGAATAGAAATGTCATATTATTACTTACGTTTTTCCGATGCTAAAAGTATCAAAATTTTTCCAATGCTTGAATATTTTAAATATTTTTTCCAAAAATGTATTCTTTATGATGGCAAGTAGAACCGCCTTTGATATGAACTTTTTCCTTGTGTGCCGTGGTGTGAAGGTAGTGTTGCCGGCCTACCACACCGAAGGTCCATGGTTCGAGCCCTGGTACAGGTAACATCAAAAGTGATTTGAAAAAAGTGTTTCAAAACGGGGTTGCCCCTCGGCAGTGGTTTGGCAAACTCTCCGAGTGTATTTCTGCCATGACAGGCTTCTCAGCGAAAATTCGTCTCCTTTGTAGATGCCGTTCGGAGTCGGCAAAAATTTGTAGGGAAAATTCAAATCGGCACACCACAAATTGGAAGAGAAGCTTGGCGCAAAAATCTCTTAGGAGGTTTATGATGATATACCTGTTGTATATCGCGCCATAGAGAGATAGAAACTCTTCTGAGTAGGGATTTGCGATTAATCGACTAAAAAATGTTTAATAAATAATTTTTTTGATTAATCAAAAAGCTAAATACGAAACCGTGATTGAAATCTGACCAACAAATAAATCGATGTACATATATAAAAAGGTATTTGCTTAACTGACAAAATTCGAAAAGTTTTGGCCGAAAAACATCCAAATTGAATGAGGATTGATTGATTGGAACCATTGGTAGATTTGACATGATTTGATCCCATAAACTTTTTATCTTTTAAGAGGAAATTAGTATCCTTTCGTTTTGTATTTGGCAAAATATGAAGAGTTAAGAAATGCAGATATGCTTGTCAAATGCTCTGTATGAGAAAATAAAATTTTTATATAATGAAAAATTTCTTCTGTGTTAACAAATATTTAGAAACGGTGCTTACTTCAGGCTTAGTTAGAATGTAATCGTCCACCTTTTATAAAAAATTAAAACTAATTTACTACAAATTAAAAGAAAACCTAATTGTGCTGTGGTGTTTAAACCCAACTTCATGAGTACTTAGGGTGGAGCGAAAAGAGTATTTTGTTCTTAGCTTTTGGCACTTATAATTTGGGGGAAAAAATGGGGCCACTCTCTTTGAAAATTAGTTAAAATCAATCTTTTAAATTTCAAATACAAAATTGTGAATTTACGCATGAACCTTATCAAATTATTAAGATCTATAATTTTTATAAAAATGCCTGTTTTTTGGCTTAAAAATCTTTAAACGCATAAAAATCTTAACATTCTGTCGTTAAACACATTTTCCAAGTAATTTTCTTGTCTTTTTAAGCTAAAAATTCTGCACCACTAATTGTATTTGTTTTGCTTCACCCTAATTAGTAAATTAATAGGTTTTTTATCTATATATGTACGTCCTCTAATTAATAGTTATTTTTTTATTTTCTTTTATACCAATTGACATATATATGTATTAAAAAAAATGAAGTTAAACCCCCTTTTATTTTTTTTATTTTAACATAGCAGCATTTAAGAACTCATTATTTTCAGGTCGCAAAAGTTGTAAGTAAAACTTAACCATAAAAGCAAATCAATATTATTTATGCATAAATACATAATGAAAACCCGAAATTATTTATAACAAAAATAAACATAACAATACACATTCATACATATATCCTGAAAAAATCGTTAAAAAGAAAAATAAAATTATTCAAATAAATTTTGTTGTTTCATTTTTGGTCAAGCCATGTACAAGGTGGCGCAAAAGTAATCCTCCTATAAGAAAATGCTATAAATTTTGCGATTGGCCCCTAAAGTCAGTTCTGTTTTGACATTTGTGTAGTAAACACATGCGAAATACACGTTAATAAACAATGTTACGCTACACTGCTCCAGAACGCGGAATATTGCTGACTATTTATTTGACCAATAATCGGTCGGGGCCAAACGGTTACTGTGAATGGTGAGCGCTACAGAGCAATGATCAACGAGTTCTTTTTGCCGCAACTTGATGAATTGGGATTGGAAAACATGTGGTTCCAACAAGACGGTGCAACAGCACACACTGCACTTGCCACAACCGATATGCTGAACATCGGAAGCTTACTTTTGCGCCACCTTGTATATTAATCACAATTTCGTAGCATTGTTAACATCGGCTTTCTTTTATCTTGATAATACCATTTATAAGTGGGACATTTACATTATTCAATATTTTGTTAATTTAAATTATTTAATTTTCACGCTATTCATTATTTCGATATAAGTAACACTTCTAAATCGCTAGAAAACAATCAGTACACGCCAACAACAGAGTGCAGATATATAGGAAACGAACGTATCAAAATGACAAATCCATGAACGTATTTTGAGAAAAAAGCACAGATTTAATTTCCTCGGAGGTATATTGCACCAGATTACTATTATTTTCTTCAATATCGTCAAAGCGACATAAAGCGGGTGGTCTACAGTGTTAAATTTCGAAAAAATAAGATAGGGGCCGTTCATAAAATTCTTGAATCTATTTATATAAGCTTGAACCGCTCCTGTAACGATTTGATTATAGTATATTTCATAGCTAACAAAAATACACGATTTCAAAACATTGCGGGCATAGCGTGCTAGCAATATAGAAGTATTACATATATGATTATTTCGTTATTGTACTCGGCCTGCACAAAATTAAATCAGCTGATGCAAGATGGCCGTTTAATATAGAAGAAATACACATGTTTATGTTTCACAACTGTGATATCTTTAGTTACCATCCCAAATAATATGAAGCTTTGATTACTTCAATTATTTTCTTATCTTCGGGATGGAATTTTCAGCTTGAAAAAGAACGTGTTTAACAAAGCAAAATGTTCCAGGGCGTGTTCGTAAATGCAATATGCGTAGTACTTCAGAAAAAACGGCTCTGCTATTTCTAAAATAAGTAAGATAGAAGTTTCGAGTTTCACAAGTAAACTTCATTTGGATAATTGCGTTTTTTGCACAAACCAGACATTTCTATAAACTATAACTTTGAAATAAGGGACTTAGTTGCACATACTCGCACAATCAAGATTTTGAAAGTAATATCCCATTTTATAAGCCATAAAGGACTTCCCATCAAGAAAAAACAATTTTTTTTGCTCACCCTAACTTGTATGTACATAGTTACATACGAAAAAAACAATTTAGGTGTTAAGTATATTTAGAAAGAAATTATCAAATGGGGTGATATATATTTTTTGTACTAATTCTAAGCTAAGCTATAGTCTCATCCCAAAACATACATAGAAAAAAATATGTTCATATATATATGTATAAATTCGTATATAATCAAAGTTAGCGTTCATTTTACTTTACATTTTAAAACTTACATATTTTCAACAAATTGTTTCTGGAATGTACTTTTCCCCAAAATACAACTAATCATGCCTATTACGGTATATGACGGATGCTTTGCGCAGAATGCAAATCGATATGCCACAAAATAGTTTCGGATTTAATCTTTAAAAAATTGACATCATAAAGATATTTTCTTATATTTATTGTTGACTAAGCTAGTAAATTCAAAGAAAATCGATGAAATTGATTTTTCTAAGTTTTCAAAGTTCAGCCTGCAACTGTTCTTTCACGAATCGATCCGCATATCCCCTGCGAATTGCATTCGTCGTATATCTCCTTGGTCTTGTCATAAGTAATAGGTATGGAATGATTTAAGTGAAACCGAATGGTCTCAGAACAAAATGATCAAAAAGAATTTTACTAAGGTATATGGAACTCTATTCCTCAAGTACAGATTGAAGCTTCCACGATACTCTGTATCGCGATGCGAAAGAAATTGCTTTGGCATTTGAAAAAAAATGTATGTAATTTGACAGCTTTTGAATAGCATTTGCTTTGGCGTCGCCATACTTATTGGTGGGTCTATCTCATCTTTTTCTCATACTTACAAACATCGGCCCAAAGTTATAATATCATTTCATGTTCATGAAAGGTATACAAATTTGATAATAATTCATCTAATTCATAACTCAACTAAGTTAAAAATTTGAAAAAAATTTCTTTCCTTTTAGTTGTCGCCTCTTTTAAATTTTTCAAATTATCCTCTGCATTTCTATTACTCATCCAGTCACCTTCAGAAGGTCGAGGATTATGTTTTTCTTTAGAGTGGCTTGCCTGTACTGTAGCCACGGTAAGCTGGGAATCTTCTGGCGCCTTGAATACGCGCCATGCCTCAGAAGATTACGCTCCACAGTTTCATCTGCAATGTGGCAGAAGCCACTTGAGCTGCTAAATTAGGGCGTCAATTCTGGTTTTGCGTTATCGTGAAGTGAAACATTCTTTTCACTAAAATGCGATTGTGATATGTGCAGTAAAAACTGTTTGCTAAAGAACATTTTGAATTGCGTTGACACAAGTTGTTTTTGCTAAATGTTAAGTTATTATTATTATTAATAAGCAGTATATTAGTGCAGTAAGATCTTATAACGATCTTTTTTTAGCACAACAGATTAAAATGATTTTAACAATATAATTGACTTACAACTAGACTAAACAATTAATACAAATGTATGTATGTACATTAGTGTGTATACAGCAAATTTTAGTGTAAATTAATGAAAGTATAAGTATAAGAGTTTATTAAAGTTGGTTTTATTTAAGCTAATTCGAATAGAAGTTGGGATTGAATTCCAAATTCGATTAGCATTGACAAAAAATAGTCTTGCAGAGGAAAGGAGATAATATGCTATATGATAAGTAGCTAGGCTGTTTCTCCATAACACTGCGTTACAAAAACGAGCTTTAGTTCTGTCTTGTCTATGAAACAATCATACTTTTTCGGAAAGGGGAGAAAAAATAAAAATACACGTGTATCGGCGAATTTCATGTACACGTCAGAATTTTTTTTCCATGTATAAAGTATAAAGGGCGTAGTGTCCGTCTGTCAGCCTGTGTGAAAGACTTTGGATCGAAAAAAAAAATAATAATAAGGTTAAAACTCAGACTTAAAAGAAATATACAGTTTCCCGCCTTTAAATAATCTAATAATACAGAATTGTAAGAAAGCCAAATCGAAAATTCAAGGTAAAACGAGAATCAAAAGTGAACTCGCGCGTTTACTTTTAATTTCACGGTAACGCGAAACCAGAATTAACCCTCAGAGTCCTAACTATTTTCTGTCTAAAAGTTAGACTGTTTAATATAAACATTTTCTGCATTGTCCATAAGGGTTTTATTGATAAAAATACTATTTTTCTCTTGAATAACGTTCTCGATTAACATTTCTATACCATTCGGCGCTGATACCCCCACTTTGTACTTCAATAGCTCTTGAACGCATTAATCACAAAATTGTGGTAAAACGAAAAGGCTAAATGCAACTTTAATTTTCTAAACTAAAAGTGAAACTGAGTTGTTTTTTGCTCAATTAGAACTACATAGTTCAGTAGAATATGATAAAATAATAATATTCCTGGGTTTTTTGCAAATATGTATGTACTCTTATAACCGAATCTAAAAGAAGAAGTGCTAACAATAAATCCTTAATACTTCAAATTTGAAACGCACAAAACAAAAATTTCTCGTGAAAATACTTATAAAAAGATTTAGTCAAAATACAAAAATTTTATATAAAACGTCATAAAAACGCATACATCCTTAGTAAAGTGGCAGGTGAAAAAAAGGTCCAAATATCAAACTGGCATGGGTTGCAAGCTGCACAGTATTATTCTACAAATTAAACCGTAATTTAAAAAAAATTAATTGTATGTTAAGGCCAATTCGTGGTGGAATGCTCTTATTTTCTCCCCAAAAATAGGCAGGACGTACATGTTTCATTCCGACTCCGAAAATTTTTCATGGCATAAATATACTAGAAGGGTTGACGACCACTGCCGGAGGGCGACCCCGTCTCTTTTTTAAATTTTTTTCAAAATAATTCCGTTTTTTAAACCAGTAAGGCCATAACGCTAGAATCATACCACGGCCACCGTATATCAACCGTAACTTTCAGTTTTTACAATCTGAGCCCTCCAAAGAATTAGGCATTTTTTTTGGAAGTTGCTAATCTATACTAATTTGAAAATCCTTTTTTTTCTGATCGCAAAGTTCGAAAACGTCTCAACCTATTTTGATGAATTTTGAAACAACTCTATAGGTGCACGACCTGGTTATAAGCTATTCAAACATTTTGCTGTTTTTCGAGACAGCGGTCAAAATGTGGACCGGGGTTACCCTAGAAGGTATTTGTACAATATGGGTATCAAATTTAACATGTTGATTAGGGTATTAGCAGCACCGAGATATCGAGTTAAATGTTGATAAGGAATAGGGATGGGGGTAGAGAGCCAAATATTATAAATGCAGTCAAGTAAATTTTTGGGCATAAAAACATCTGCCGGATCTCCTAGATTGATCTATATTATAAATGAAAATTATTAAAAATAAATACTTATGATTTGCAAACCATGCTGTTTTGAAGTTTGATGCTGTTTCGTCCCTAGCCACTAGATGTTTATTAATTTGGGGCATAGTCATAGGCAAATTTAAGGATGACTGAAATTTAGTTGAAGCTATTTGACGCAATTTTATATGGGCTATCTGTCAAAACATAAACTTGACTTTGACTATGCGCCATTCTATCTAAAAAAATCAAAAGTACAGAACACCCTAAAATATAAAGTATGAAGTGTTTTCGTAAAACAGGGGAAATTCGTGTTTTTTAAGATAATAAAATTTAAAACTAATTTAAAGATGAAAATACAGTTTAAAAAAAAAATTATATCTATCGGCAATTCCGAAGGGGGAAAATGTAATAGACCATGAGAGAATTCAATCGATTTAATGGGGATTTGGTAGTGAATTTCGATAAAGTCGATAGAGAACACAAAACGGAATTGTTGATAGAGCTCTCTATATTATAAATTAAGGAGAATACGATTTACTGAGTGAAGAGCAAAAAAAAAAAATTTATAAAAAAATAAGAAAGATAAAATGGTACCTTTTAAGGTGCTATGATTAATAATTAAAATATATGTTTGAATCTTAAAAAATGAAAAAAAAAACTCGATTGATGTTTCATTCTTGCCCAAAATTAGGAGAATCGGCCGGATTACGTAGTTTTTGTGGGCATATATTCGTATGTATGTGGAAGGTCCCGTGAGATGAAATTTCGAATTCATCAATGCCCCCTAATAGTTTTTTTTTGTTTATGAAGGGAACTAATGTTCTCTCCATCTTCTCTACATATGTATAAAAATCTTTTGTCCGTTGTTACTAAACTCATTCTAAACGTCTGGACCGATATGGATGAAATTTTTTGTGTGTACTCAAGAGTACTCGATAATGGTTTAGATTCACAATCCGGACCGCTGGAGATGTGGGCTTGGCACATCCCATGGCATTGAAATTTTTCGTACTGCATATCTCTGGAAGTATTATATGTAGGCTACTGAAAAATTTACAAGGAGCTGAATGAAGAAAATGGGTAAGAGGAAAAGAGGCGTTGCACCTCCCATATAAATTAACTTTTGCCTACTGCATATCTTTGTAAATATTCATGGTAGCATACTAAAATTGGTACAAAGTTATATGAGGTTAATCGCTAGTATCTCAATAAAAAATGTGGGTAAGGCAGAAGGCGTCACACCTATTGATATAGTCAAACTTAATATTACTTCGCGTGTACTTACTTGTTTTTGTATCGTTCACTATCAAAAATATTTAATTTTATACCAAATCCTGCGTAACCCAAGCCCAATGAAATAAGGCATACATTTTATTATTCAATTATGTAATGAAAGTTTAACTTTATTTAGCATCATTGTGGAACATTTAATATATTTATTAGTGGAACATTTAATACATACCGACAAGGTATGCATAACATTTTTATAACCGTATACGCCATAAATACTCACCAATAATTCGGCGTTGTCCAGATACAACTCGACGGCTAGCCTCTTGGCCTTTTAGACATTGTGAAATTTCACCTCGATCTTGAGCTGTATAAATTAAATAGCTGAAAAGATGTGAATTTTACAACGTCTAAAACTATTAAGAGGCTTTTTACTTACCGAATATCTTTTCGGCTAACGCATGTCTTTATCCTGCTTTAGGTGTCATCAATCAGAAATTAAGATTCGCCAAGTTTCAGTAGTAAATAAGTTTGGTTCTCAAGATGCGACGGCTGTTGCTTGTAAGTGGTATGCTTGAAGAGAAACATTAAAATTATTACTACTTTGCTTACAAATATATATGGTCACCAAAAATAAAAAAATCGTAACAAAAGTTGTAGCTGAAATGTGGTAACATATGCTATTGCAGAAAAGTGTAATTATTACATTAAAACAACCTACAGTGTTATAAAAAACAATTTTTTACGATTTGTTCATTTCAGCGATGATGTTTTTGTTACGAGTTTTTCAATTTTAGGTGAACATCAAGCTCCAAACACTTAAAGCGAATTCACAATTGCATATTTATGAATGTGAGTTTTCAATGTGTAGCTTTATTTCAAAATAAAAGAAGTAAGGAAAGCGCTGTCTTCGGCTGTGCCGAAGGCTTTATACCTTTCATGAATACGCATCACAGTTTTAAATGTCCGATCCTTACTGGCAATAAGTGCAAACTCTGCAAAATTGCATAGTCTTACCCTGTTAATTTAAAGATACATAGCCCAAACCCCTTTCATTAAAAGTGTTGTAGGGGGGCTATAAGATATATTGGTCCGATCTGGCTGATTTCCACTAGCCACATTACGTACATATATAATATGTACTAAACCTGCAAAATTTTTCGGAATAATCGATTGTACGGGAGCTATGCGTTGTATTGGTTCGATCTCGTTGGTTCCGACATACGATTAATATGTTACAAAATGGCGGCCCCATACTAAATTTCATCGAGATATCTCTAAAACTGAGGGACTAGTTTGCGTTCAAACAGACAGACGGACATGGCTAAATCGACTCAGCTCATCGCTCTGATCATTTCGGTATACTTATTGGTGGGGCTATCTCTTCTTCTTCTCATACTTACAAACATCGAACAACAGTTATAACATCATTTCATGTTCATAAAAGGTATATTACGATTTAGAATTACTAGCGATCATACTACGACTAATAATAACTAATGAACCTGTAAAGATAATTGTTTTAAGCAACTTTCCCTTTAACACAATCACTTGTGAAAAAAACATTGTCGATACGTTTTTATGAAACACAGGATAATGCCAGACGGAACATTGAGTGCCAAAAAAATACCATTTATTCAAACTTTAAAGCCATAACACTGATCTGCACACTATGGAGTAGGGATGCTGCAATTTTCGAAAAGCCTGTTTGGAGAAGAAAATGTAGCCTATGGACATTTTTTTATGTTCTTTTGTTTTCTATGGAAAATAAATCGACCGTAGTAGAAAGTTTTGTTTCTACGAATTTTTTAAATCTTGATAAGAAAAATTTGTAAGGGACTTCTATCTGTTACCACGATATAGCTCCCAATGCGTTGGGACTATTTCACAAGTCTTGGTTTTGAATTATTTCATAAAGAAATAACTCCCAACGCAATTCTGTTGGTTCAACATTGGGATTTCTTTCATATTGGTTCCCGGGACAGTCGCCGGCCGCTCCTTTATTATATACATATGTATCCATATAAACAAATATGTACATTGTACAAAGACGAGATTGTAAATTAATTTTGCGTTTAAAATTCAATCGAAACAAAGTGGAAGCAAAACCTTCACAGAAACTGCCCATAACGTTGATCATAAAAACAGGTTTGTAACCGAAAGGCAGGATATCAAAACGAAATTACTAACGATACCTGAGTAACGAAACGTTCAGGTATAGAAACAGAACTCATAACGAAACCTACCATGCAAAGATCGAATGACTGAAACCCCAATACATATAAACGAGGTATTCATGTCAGTAAAATTGCGGTAATTTTTCGTGTTTATATAACAGTCAAATGACTAGTAGGAGTATCTTCCCAGCAAAAAGTATACTAGTAAATTGGCTGGTCAACGATGCGCACTGTGTGTAAAACGACGAAACCGCGCAAAACCTTCAGTAAAATTCTTAAGAGCATCGGGCAATCTTTAGAGCGTCCCATTTCATATTGTTTATTTATGTCATTGTGCATACTGCTCGCACTTGTAAGTAAAGCATATTTATGTATGCATGTGTTGTGTCTGCAGGAACAAAGTGGAATTTTTGTTGCTGGGCGCCATTTTTGGTCACTCGATTTTTGTTGGGTTAAGTTAAAGAATAAATGAGAAAGAGTGAGATGTAAAACCACACACACAGGAACGTGGGGAAAGAAACGTCTACCGCTGCTCTTAAAAACGTGATGGGAAGGCTCCGGCTCAATTATCTAATCGTTTTACGAGTATCGTTTATGCAGGGTAAGGAATATTTGAGCATTCTAGGTGCAGTGGAACATCGTAAGCATTTCATTTTATATAAGACATCACAAAGTTTCGAGGAAATTTTGAGAGCGATATTTTAAATAAACGTCATTTTGGAATGAAAAGCCCTTTTTTTTTTAACAATGTTTTACGGCGAAACAGGATTTTTTGGAAAAACCTTTGAAGGCACTTTTCGTTTCAAAATGTCTCACAAAACTTTTCAAATGCTTCACAAAAATTTGCAGGATTAAAAAAACTTAATCGCATATAATTATAAGCACAAGTAACTTTAATGGTATTGTTTCTATGCCTAAGGTTTCATACAGTTTACGCGCACGACAAAAGTGACTACTTTCGTTTCTGTAAGGAAACGCTTTGTTACTCACATAGCGTTACAGATTTCGTTTACGCGCTGTGTTTCGTACCTGCTTAAGGTCCCGGTAGTTTTGTTATCTAAAGTTTCATTACGAACTGTTCCAATCATTTCGTTTCTAATTATGTTTCAATATTTCTATGTTACTCGGCACAATAAGAGCCCAGCAAACACAGTTTCAACATCAGAGAAATATTGTAGTACTACATTAGAATTCTAATGTAGTTATCTAATGCATCTCTAATCGAATATCAGGTTAAAGAACTAGGCAAGAAGTCGATTAGAGAGCGATTAGAAAAACACTAGAAAAAATTTCACTTATAAACCAATTAGAATTCGATTAGAAACTAACCTTTTTCTCGGTATCTAGAACTAAGTCCAATTTTTGTAGAGAATGCTGTAATTCTCGACAGTTTCTTAAACCGTTCTCTAACCTTCTACCTTAAAGAATTAAAGTAAAAATTCCAGTCGTTTTCTTACCGTCCTCTAACCTAAATGTTTGCTGGGAGCAGAAAAGAAGTTTCATTTCTATACGAGGTTTCGTTACAACCCAGCTAACCAAAGTCCGCGCGTTTCGAAATGATCCAAAAAGAATTCCTAATTTGAGATTTTTTAGAGTGTTATTTAGTAAACATCAAAAAACCCACTTTTTTTATGAAGATTCACGGAACTTTAGGAGAGAAATGAATATTGTAGAGCGGATAAACCGCGAGGCTCAAATTATATGAAAAACTTATAGCATTTTCTGTTTGTTGTTGGGTAAAGAGAATTGTGACAAAAAAAAAAAAACTTTGGAGAGCGGATGAATGACAACATTAGTTATAGGAATGTTTTAGAACATTTTAAGACTTATTTTTATTGTGCCTAAAAGAAGGTACAGTCTATTTTTCTGAATGTTTATCAGAAGACGAAAGTTGAAAACAGGGAAGTGTATTTAAAATTGAACAAAATCGCGAATTTTGAATTTTCGCTGGTTACGTATATTCGAATTTCGAATTTTTTGTGGCGTTATGTTGGTAATCATGTCTCTCACTTATGCCGACAAGCTCGGCCATTTTGAATGTTCACTTAATTGTTGACAGCTGCTTTGCTTGCACGTGTTTTGGATCGTCTTCGATTTTTACGCGAAATTCGTACCAAAATTGCTCAATTGTGACCAAAAGCAGCATCGCATGAACATTGCTAATGAGATGTTAAACTCTGTCCGCGACGACCCAAATTTGCTCCAGAGGGTCATAACTGGTGACGAATCGTGGGTTTATGGTTATGACGTGGAAACCAAAGCTCAATCATCTCAATGGAAGCTGCCGCACGAACCAAGACCGAAAAAAGCGCGCCAAGTTCGGTCGAATGTGAAAGTTTTGCTGACAGCTTTCTTCGATTGCAGGGGCGTGGTGCATCATGAGTTCTTGCCACAGGGAAGAACGGTCAATAAGGAATATTACCTGCAAGTTATGCGCAATTTGCGCGAAGCAATCCGCCAGAAACGCCCGGATTTGTGGAAGAACAAAAATTGGCTTTTGCACCACGATAACGCCCCTGCTCACGCATCGTTGCTTGTGCGCGACTTTTTGGCCAAAAACAACACACTAATGATGCCGCAGCCACCGTATTCCCCAGATCTGGCCCCCTGTGACTTTTTCTTGTTCCCTAAACTGAAGAGGCCCATGAAAGAACGACGTTACGCTTCTCTTGACGAGATAAAGACGGCATCGAAGGAGGAGCTGAACAAGATACAAAAAAATGATTTTTTGAATTGCTTCGAAGATTGGAAAAACCGTTGGCACAAGTGTATAATATCTCATGGGGATTACTTTGAAGGGGACAAAATAGATATTCATGAATAAATAAATAATTTTGGAAAAAACACAAAATTCGCGATACTTTTTGAACACACCTCGTATTTTTTGATTGTATAAAACGTTCCCAATGACAAATGTTTACGCTTAGATGTACTTATACAATTATTTTTACATAAAATTTGTTTTCAATAAAGAAAAGTATATAAATAAAAATATATAAAACATAAAAAAGAAGTAAAGAAAAGCCTTAAATGTGACTCAAAAAACCATCAGAATGGAGGAAAAAAAGGTGACGAAAAAGAGTCAAAAAATGTGACGAAAAAGGGTCAAAAAAGACTCAAAAAAAAAACATCTACATATAAAAGGGTCAAAAAAGACTCAAAAAAAAAACATCTACATATAAAAGGCTCCAAAAAGACTCCGAAGTTCATTTATAAAGAGTCATCAAACGATCCAAATTCATCGAATTCGGAGTCATTTTGGGTTATTTTTTATGACTCCTTTCAATGTGGTTATTTATGAGGGTAACGCTCCGAGAAATGTGCTTTTTATGGCTCCGAATGGAGTTTTTTTTCCTACTTTTGGTTAGCTGGGAAGTCTGTGATTTAATTAGTATAGATATATATGAGCATTATTGTTAAAAAACGTATGATCATTTACTTACTTACATTTTAATTTACTTACTTATTTAGTTACGATCAAATATGTACATACTTAGGTACGTAGAATTGTAAAATATATACATACATATAGTATATGTACAATATATAAGTGTATATGTGGTACATTATTTATAATGAATATACTTGTACGCAGTATGTAAACGTTTAGAACATATGGCCGAGTACAAAGCATTTATATACACAAAACATATACTGTGGTGGTGGGAGTAGTTTAAAGCGCCATAAACAATATCTGATTAGACTAATATGAATCCGGGATAGGTCGCAATTGCCTATATTACTTTAGAAAATCCAAGTTGTCGAATACCGAAACAAAAATTTTTAAAAATTCTCAGACTTTTCTTAGTTTAGGAAATACCAACTCATTTTAAGTTTATTTATTTATGAAGTAAAATGCTTTTTAGACCCATAATCGTAATTTAAAGTCACATTAGATTTGATACTGTCGATTTTGTTGTAAAAATTATGATAAAATATCAGTCCAACTTTTACTTGTAGAAAATTTCAAACGAATATCATGCCGAAATGGTATAAGTTGAAGGATCGCGTATATAATAACCGAAAACCATATTTTTACGATCATGTTTAGCGATGAGAAAATTTGACGCCTGGAGCAAAGTGATATATAAAGCCGGGGGCGGAATTACGACATACGATCCGTGGTCGTAAGCCGTGTTTTAAGTCACAATAACTTTGAAACTTTTCAACTTTTTATGAGGGTAATAATGCATAACTGAACCGACCACTACTTACAGTCAGTGGTTGAAAAACTGCAATGTGTTTTTAGTTTATTTATTTTTGGTTTTGGTTTTGTTTATAAATGTGTGGGATTTTGTTTTATTATTATAAATAAAAAGATAATTATTCAAATTTCTCGATGATAAAAAATATTTACAAAACTACAAGTTCTGAGTTTTTATTTGAATATACAGACCCACCCAGTAGAAACGTTGTCAAGCGCTTCCCTTAAGAAAGCATTACAACACAGCAATGCAACGTTTCCGCAGCGGTCCACAGATAGCGCTTTCTCTGCCCCTTTTCGAGAAGCGAGGTGGTAAGGTGTCAAGCATAAAAGCATACAAATGCAAACAGGCATATATGGAGTGCTTGAAGCGAACTCCTTCTATAAGCCATTTCTTCGAAGCAGAAGGGCAAGGCCTTGCAATTCGGCCCATTTCATATAAAGAATTCATCGAGTTAGTAAGGTCCTCTAGACCCCGAAGAAGAGCCTCCGTAAGTGATTATTATGAGCTAAGCAGATACAATACGGCAATACGTTCAAAAAACTGACAGCTGATTAGAATGCGAGTTTTTTAAATTTTCACGTATGACGGACGGTGACGTACTGTATCTGCTTGGCGCATTAGTCCTTCCTTTTTCAACTGGGCAAATGTATTAGATCTATCCCAAAAAATGAAGTTACCAAACGTTGCAATAAATGAAACGACAAACGGACTTCCGTTCGAAGAGCCTGATGACAATTTAGAGTGATCGAGCCCATTGGGCAGGGCGAAGCACTGTTAACAACAACAACAACAACAAAAATATAATGCATGCCGTGCTAATCAATGCCGACAGGGAGCAACTTGAAAAGCAAAAAGACACTGCTTTTACTTTGACTTTCGTCGTTGAACAAATTTCTCGACTGCAACTGTAGCGAACTTGCCAAGGCGAATTCAAGTAGAACATATGAGCAGCGGCGTATAGTGTCAAAATAAAAAATTTCTATGCTATTTGACAGCATAAGCCGCGAAAGCAAAAAACAAAACACATGAATTAGGTGTGTGTATATAGCAATGAATATCACCTGGTATAAATTCGCCTTGGAACTAGCCAATTTGTTGCTGTATACACACACATACTTCATGTGTTTTGTTTTTCCTTTGGCGCCTTCAGATTGCATAGATTTTTTTTATTTTGGCAGAAGAAGCCACTGCTCATATGTTCTTATGAGATCACCTGTAAGTGAATTCGCCTTGGAACTTGCAAATCAAAACTGTTGCTTTTACTTTGACATGCGTCGTTGAAAAAATCAAAATTTTGAAACCCGCGACTTGTAAAGCACTTCGGCTTTTGTCGTAAATAGCTTTTTGATTACGCTTGAACTGCGGCGGTCGTATTGTGTCCGAAGTGTAAGTATAAGCAAAGCGTCATTTCGAGCAGTTGAAATAAATCAAAGCAGAGAAAAGCTCACATTTTATGGCTTTTGCTGTTTGCACTAGGATAACGGAATAGACGGGTTTTGAGCTATTGTGATTTAAAAATTCCCTTTCGATCACGGAATGTATAATGTAATTCGACCCCAGGTCTAACAGAGCAAAATTTAGCTGCAAAATACCCGGGAATAAAGAATAGAGACTTGCTGTCAAAAGACCAGTTCAAAAAGTACAGATTGATTTTTTGTTGCCATGAGAATGTTTTGCATTGAAATGAATCGTGGTTAGCAAGGAAATTTGTATGGAAATATCATTCTAAAAGACTCTACACTGATTGAAATGATTGAAAAATACCTATTGATAATGGCAACAAATCTCAAATTTGGTAAGTAACAAATTTTACAAAATGAGCGAACTAAAGCTCACATTCAGGCCAAGTTACTTATGAAAAAAATCAGGCATTTAATTTATAACGGCATAAATGGCGATCGCTCCTTTTTTTTATCAAGGTCCAAATTGAGCTCATTTATAACATATGGTTGTGAAATATAGACACGCGACTCTAAGGGGTCAGAACTAGTTGCATAAGTTTGTTTTACAAAAACATTGATGGTTTACGCAAAACAAATTCTAACTTGGTTATTAGTGTTATAACGGATTTCTGTAAAAATTGCTGATACGAGTATTTAGGCCTACAATATATAACTTTTTCATTGTTGTCTTATAGAAGATATGTAATGATAGATAGTATAAGTTTACGATAAACAAAAAATTATATAAATATACTCCCACCCTAAGACGATAATAGATTTGTTGCTGATAGTGCCGATAACATGACTATGACAGTATAACTAAAAAGGTGGAGAATACTTGAATTTCTTCTAAATATGTAATTTGATTATGTAATCTGGTCGAATCTTTTGCCAAATAACACGCCTTTAATTCATATTTGACTTCATGACTACGAAAACATAATAAATGGCAGAAAATAAGAAGTTCATAAAAAAAAAGAAGTCTTACTTCTGATGTTCAATATAATTTTTATTTTTTCCCCAGAAAACGAAAAGTGAGCACAACATGGAAGCGTTTATGGACTTTTTGGTTTATACAAATAATAAAATGTAACAGGCCGATGTCGGAGCATTATAGATCTTAAGGAAAAATTTATACAGGAAGTATTTATTAGATCGATAAACTGATGTATATACAGGGTGGGCCAAAAGAAACCAAGGGGTGTAAAAGTTTAATAACTTTTTCGTTTATTAATTTTTTTTTATTTTTTCTTTCAGATTATATAATATACAAAAGGGAAATTTTTTTACACTAAGTATGATAAATGATGTCTCTTAAATGACCGCCGTTTTTAGCTTCGCACTGATGGGCTCTTTTTAGAGCATTTTCCATAACATCTTTCAAAACTTGTGGCTGTAGCGTTCGAATTTCTGCACCAATGTTTGCCTTGAGTTCAAGGATTGTCTCTGGCTTGTTCACATACACTCGCTCCTTCAAATAACCCCAAAGAAAATAGTCGGGTGCTGTCAAATCTGGCGATCGCGCTGGCCAAATAATTTCCGAATTTCTGGAAATTATTCGCCCTCCAAAAATTTTACTTAAAAGTGCCATTGTGTCTCGGGCAGTAGGGGCAGTAGCTCCGTCCTGCTGAAACCACATACCAGGTCTGTCTTCAAGAGCAGGACGTAAAAAATTTTCCATCATAAACCGATACCGCTCTCCATTTACGGTTACAGCAGTTCCATCTTCATTCTCGAAGAAGTAAGGCCCAATGACATTTTCAGATGTGATCCCACACCATACTGTACACCTGATGGGGTGTAATTGGCGTTGATGAATGTCTCTTGGATTTTGAGAACCCCAGAACCTACAGTTCTGCTTATTAAGATGTTATGGAAAATGCTCTAAAAAGAGCCCATCAGTGCGAAGCTGAAAACGGCGGTCATTTAAGAGACATCATTTTTCATACTTAGTGTAAAAAAATTTCCCTTTTGTGTATTATATAATCTGAAAGAAAAAAAAAAAAATTAATAAACGAAAAAGTTATTAAACTTTTACACCCCTTGGTTTCTTTTGGCCCACCCTGTATTAAAGTTTACCTCGGCATGTTTAACGAAGTATTTTTTCATTGCTTCTCTTTAACTTTTATTCCAAACCCTGTAAAATGTTGCTTTTTTTTTAAACTAGCATAAATGTAAGTAAGATAATTTACAAAATACCAACACATTCATCGCGTTAGGTGCAAAATAAGAGGCATGAAGCAAACTACACACTACTATTTTAGTGCTTGTTACTGTATATATGCATATAAATAAAATTTTACACTATATATGCGTATTAAATAATTCATTGCAACATATATATGTATGTAGGTATGTATATTGTTATACATGTTAATAATTATGTACTAATAAGAAGAGTACACGTATTCTATAAATGAATATTCATAAGTATATCGAATAATTCGTATACGAAATTGTTAGGGGTCCATAACTGCACTTAGAAAGAGAAAAAGAGCTAAATATTTATTGTATGTACGAATAAGGTGTTAAGTAAAAAATGCATTAATTAAACTTATATACCATAGAAATGTATCGTATAGTATAGTATACTTTATTTGTAATTCAGCTTTAATGGTAATTATTATATAATATAAATGGTAGTATATTTTATGAATATTAAATACAATACATAGATTGTAAAATACATATACATAATTAGCATTAAAGTATAAAAAAATGTTTGCTTTTGTCATTTAGATACATTTAATATGTTTATTATATATTATACTGTATTTGTTTGTTAATTTTTCTTTCAGCATATTGAAAATTCTACAGCATATAGTATGTAAGTAGTATACATTATTTATGTTTTGGAAATATTTAATAAATTTTAGATTTTGTTTTGGATGGAGAACACACACTCAACCAACATCGCAGTTAAATAAACATATTCGGGTTTTTAAGCAAATCACAGATTTTTAGTTATAACTCTTCTGTCATGGATGCGAAACAAATAATGGTGGACAAATGTGTGCTTTTCAACTTCTATATCTTATGATTCCGCTATATGGCCGCCAACACTTCCCTTGAGATACAATAAATTGCGGTTCTTATCTATAATAAGCCTCGGTTTAAGGGTTAGAATATGCAAGATTCACCCCGGTTCCGGGGTCAACGAAATCATTCCAAAGGCAGTAAGGCAAGTACAAGGTGTTAGTATTAGAGGGTGCCGGATTCATATTCATATCTGGCAAAGGACTGTCAATATTAGTATAAACCTGTTTGGTCCGTCATATTTCATGAAAGGATGCACCGACTAGGTAAGGCGAAGCAATGCTACAATAAGACTCGGAAATATCCAAATCTATTGGACTCTCTAGATTTTTGCTATCCTCACCATATGGAAATTATGCCGTGTGCCTTCATAGCAGCCATTAAAAGGTTAACATATTTTATCTTGAAGTCTGTTAAAATAAAAAATTGGCGCGATATATACCTGACGGGGAGATTAAGGCCGAGCTTCTCTACCAATTTGTGGTGTGCTGCTTCTTATTTTTCCTACGAATTGGCGGGACCTACAGTTTTTTGCCGATACCGAACGGCATTTGCAAAGCAGATGAATTTTTGCTAAGAAGCCTTCCATGGCAGAAATACCTTTGGAGATTTTGCCAAAACAACTGCCGAGGGCGACCCCGTTTTGAAAAAACTTTTTCAACCACTTTTGATTTTACCTGTACCAGGGTTCGAACCTTGGGCCTTCGGCCTGGTAGGCCAGCAACACTACCGCCACACTACGGCGGCCGCTATCACCCCTATTGTGAGTGTCGATTTGCAGTAGAATATCACCCATATTGCGAGTGTCGATTTGCAGTAGAATAGAAATTTATCGATGGCATTTTATTTTGGTATTGTGTAACTTGATCGAACAAAAACTGTATATTTTTAATGTTTATTTACATATTTTAAATTTTTTTTAATGATTTACTTTTTATCCATTTTATTGACACGCCAGCGACTGCAAAATGGTATAGAACGATGATCGATGAAGTATTCACAGTCGCTCATTAAGCGATCGGTTCGACACTCGCAATTGCTCGACACTCACAATAGGGGTGTATTTTAGTTTGAATGGTTTCTGAGCTGCAATCAGCGGGTTTCTTGTTGATTTACATATTTCATGTTTTTTCTATACATATATATTTTAATATAATTAAAACAATTTACTTTTTATCTATTTTTTCCAGGGTTTTCAGTCGCTCATTGAGGTTTAGGTTCGACATTCGCAATATATTGATAATTGCTTATAAGTCGATTAAATATTCTCGATCGACAATTACAATAGGGGTATACCTTTTATTCTATAACGAGTCCAAGGGTCGTAGATATATATAGAAAACTTTTATTTTCTGACTGGTTTTGAGTTATATTTGTCTGCAGAGCAAGCAATTGCTTATTCAAAGTGGGCAGTTCTTCAACAGCATATATCTTACTGGCCTGATTTTTGTGGTTTTATAAAAATTCATATTTTTACTTTGGGCTCTGCAGTGGATTAAAATGAAATTCCGCAGCTTTGTCCAGCAAGCAGAGGCAATCTTATAGCTTTTTTGATATTTTGAACTACCGTCTCATTCACATTCAGCACTCATTCATGTTGCATTGGCAATACATGTTCTTTATGTGATTTTATTTTTTTGCACGGTGGCAAGTGTGTGTATGTGTGTTTACAATTAAATGCAAACTTTTATCCAATATCAAGAATCAAAAAGCATTGATCTACCATAAATATGAATGTTGCATGCTACATATGAAAAAGGTATATGATATTCATATATGTACATATGTATATTAGCAGTATGTAAAATTTTTTGTTGGTTTTAATTTAATTTAAGAATACATACATATGAATCTATTTTACTTCATGTATATACATATATATATATATATATATATATTGCATCTATAAATATTGAAATTCACGTATTTGTTTTTTTTTTCCTGTTTCATTCTTCTTTTTTGTTTGGTTGTCTTTGTTTTGCTCGACTATATGCAATGTATGTACATATGGTACGCATATTTTATATGGTAATAAATGTTTTTATGGGCTTGATTTGAATTGGTACGTGTTTATTTTTTCTTAAAATAATTCTGGTTATCTACTATATGTGGTAGTAGTAGTAGTGGTAGTACTTTTAATGTTTAATGTATAAGCATACATCTTAAATGCCTATATGGGAAATAAAGAAAGATAATTTATATAATTTTTATAAAGTATTAGTTAAAATATTGATATTTTTGATATGCAAATAAAATTAAATATTAGCAGACACGCAACAGAAACATACAAAAATATATATAAAAAAAGAGAAAACTAAAATAATAACTATCCAAAATACAACACACATAAAATAATATTTCAACAAAATACTCTTACGGGGTTGTTTGTACCAATAGGAAAAATATTTAAACTGAACAATTCTACAACACACACACACGTCATTGATCTTTTAGTATGTTTTTAAGGGAACCTATGTAGTCTCAGAGGCAACACATCGGTATTGTATCTACAAATTTTTAAGGAATGTATCTGGATAATTCAGCAAATCTTAATCAATTTCCAAGCAGTTTTTGATAGTATGACATGTATGAATTTGATTTGTCTGCAAAACTTAAACGGCTATAACAATTCATTTGGAGTAACACTTTTAGAATTGTAAGAGAACTTTCCTTGTCGAAACCAAATGAGGGTTCAAACATGGCAATCCGCTGATGAGATTAATTTACACATCTCGTTCTCTCTGTTACCAATCTTCTCCGTCCCTACGGAAAGAGGGGATGGCATTACCTTGGTTTTGGCACATGCCCGACTGTCGTGGGAGCGATTTTGTGTGACCAGTTATGTTAACCAAACTCTGTATGGCAAGACCTCACTTAAAGCATACATTAAAGTTATATCACAGTTCCAGTCTGAGGTTAAAGTTCTATGGAAATCCGCCTTTACTCCTCTGATGAAAGTTTGTTATAAAATTCCATTGAAAATGCATATCAACTTTTTTTTGTAAAGACGCTAGTTCTAGTTGCTTTCTCCTTGTGCATAGTAACAAAAGTATACTAACAAATTAATTTTTGTAGTGCTTTATGCAAGGTGTCCAAGCACATTTTTTTTATATAAATAAAAAAATATTTGTTTGCTGATTTCGGTAGAATGTTGAAGTGCTATGATCTTTGTTCAAGCAATTTTACTTTATACAAGATTTTCACTGTAGAAGAACATTTTTCTACAGATTTTACCATTGCCATTACCATTTTTTTAACATTTCATCATCATACCCTATAAATATTTGAAACAAACAAACATTGTGCTGAGAATTATACAGGTTGGCGCAAAAGTAATCCTCCTATCAGAAAATGCTATAAATTTTGCGATTGGCCCCTGAAGTGCGAAATACACGTTAATAAACAATGTTACGCTACACTGCTCCAGAACGCGGAATATTGCTGACTATTTATTTGACCAATAATCGGTCGGGGCCAAACGGTTACTGTGAATGGTGAGCGCTACAGAGCAATGATCAACGAGTTCTTTTTGCCGCAACTTGATGAATTGGGATTGGAAAACATGTGGTTCCAACAAGACGGTGCAACAGCACACACTGCACGTGCCAAAACCGATATGCTGAACATCGGAAGCTTACTTTTGCGCCACCTTGTATAATAATCAAATGGACAAAAATGGCAAATTCAAAATTATTGCATTTTCCGGGGAAATGAATTACATCTGCTTGCATTAGCGATACGTTGCAAATAAAGTAAAATTCCTTGTAGGAAACTTGTATACTGACAGTGAGAATTTTATCAGTTTTCCGCTTACACCATGATAACGTTACAAAGTTGTATTAAGTCAAGAGGCTCTTTTGTAACATAATTTAAGTATTGCATTTTATTTAGACATAATGCATAGAATCTAATCACATGGATTTAAGAATACACATTTATTTTTAAACAAACTAGCTCCTACTAAACGGCAACGGCTAAGAAAATCAAATTACACCATAACATACCTGCTGTTATAGGAGGTATATATGCATATAGTATATACATATATGTTTTCCTTTATTTATTTATTTGTGAAATTAATAAGAGCGCTTTGCCTGTGGTGTATAATAAGACTTTGCTTTGTAATCTGAATTCAGGTAACCGGCATAAGCGGTTGAAACTGTGAATAATAAATAAGTTCAATATGTTGAAATACAATAATTAAAAACGAATGGTACTAAGTCAAATGCTGGTACTGTTCTGTTCCCCGATAATATAAAAAAAAAATTACTTAATTTCATACATATAATGTAAGAACACATTAGAAAATGAGCTGTTCAAAAACAATTACTAAAAAGAAAAAGAATGCTGATATATGCATCAAAATTAATAGTGTAGTTGAAGGGCAATAATTTAATATAATATGTACATAGCTTCCTAAATTAAAATGAAATGAATGTGTTTGCATAAGTAATATTTATACTAATGAATTAGATTTTCATTATTTTACGAAGTATGGGTGCTAACTTCCTTCTTTTTTCCGAAATCACGAACTGATTGTTTTAACAAAATACTGTTCAGCTAAATTACATTTAACGGCTGATTTCAAATACAGCATTCTTAAAATCTTGGATTTAAATGCATCCGCGTTTAATATAAATATTGATATACGTATATATATATACGGCTATATGTAATAAATTAAACTCGTTTATAAATTACAGCAATATATGATGTGAAGGGGACTGTCGAGATTATTGCTGTATGTTTTTTCTTTTTTTCAAACACATAAAATTTGACATCGTTTATTGCTTACCATAACTAGGCGCTGCAGACACACTGTAAGGGTTCATTCTATTTCCTTGTAAACTGCCGGCCTTTTGTGGTCCCCCATTATACGATTGTTGGTAATCACCGAAGTTTTGTGGAACTGCAGGTACAGCAGCAGCTGCACCATTCCAACTATTTAGGGCTGGCGCCGGTGCAGCGGCTGGTGCTGGTACCGGTGCGGAAGCAGGTTGTGCTGCATAGCCAGCCTGTGGCCAAGCCGCTGGCGCCCCATAAGCAGCAGGAGCTCCCCATCCGGGTGCGGCACCATTTTGTGGTGGTGCTGCATACGCTCCATAACCAGCAACAGGCGCAGCCGGTGGTGGTTGTTGATAAGCTGCTTGGGGTGCAGCCTGTGGATAAGCTCCCCAACCGTTGTACGCTGGCGCCATTTGGGGTGGGTAACCATAAGCGGGTTGTTGGGCGTATGGTAGAGCAGGTTGTTGATAACCATTTGCTGCCGGCGCACCCGGTACCATGCCAGCCTGCGCCTGTGTAGCACGTTTCTTAGCCAATTCTTGCTTATAAACTGATTTTTTTACGTCGACAAGCACATATTTAATTGTATGACTTTTATGCACTGCAAAGACAAGGGAGCATAGTTTTATAAATTAAGTAATTAAAAAGTATTTTTTGACTTACAACATGCCTTATCCACTGAATCATAATCATCGAATTCGACAAAAGCAAATCCTCGCTTTCGTCCAGTAGTTTTGTCAGTTAAAATTTTAACGCCCACCACGGGACCGAACTGTGAAAAATGTTCTTGCAAACATTGTTCATCATGATTTTCTTTTAAACCTCCAACAAATATTTTCTTTACTGTGGTACTTGCTTCAGGTTTTCCAAGTTCTGGTTTTGGAAGTGCTCGCTTCGAGTCTACTTGTCTGGTTTTAAAAGAAAATAAAAATTCGAATGACTCATACTAAATACATATATTTTTAGTATACTCACTTGCCGTCGATGACATGTGGACGAGCTGCCTGTGCACGGTCTACCCCTAAAGTGTCAGAATATGTCACGAACCCAAAGCCCCTGGAGCGTTTTGTTGCTGGATCACGCATCACTATAGCATCAACAACTTCACCCCATTGCTTATAAAAAGCACGAAGAGATTCCTCTGTAGTTATTGCCGATAATCCACCAATAAACATTTTACGCAGATGATCAGCCTCTATCATTTCACCGCCATTCTGATGCTCCTAATTTATGTTAATATATAAATGTAACATGCCATACATTTTTTACTTCCACCGCAGTAGATTTAATTAATTTCACACGCTTACCTCTGTTTTTATATTTGGCTGATACATAATTTTTTTATTGAAAATCTTTTTAAATGGCTTTTAAAATTAATTAATGTGATAAATTTATATTAAAAACCAACGTCCGAAATTTTCACTTGTAATGGTGGCAATTAAAGTATTCATCAGCGGTGTATGTATACTTTTATTTTGGTGTTGCCAGATTCATTTAATTGGTCTCGTCCGGTAGTGGCATCATTAGGTGTGTTCCAGTCAGGTTGATCCAAACCCAGATAAGCTGCCTGGCGACACGCAAGCATATGCTGCTGGTAGCCATAGCAACGGGTGGTTGTGTGCGTAATCGGGTGATTGTCGTTTGCCCGGCCACCATACAAGCATAAAGCGCCATTTGTATTGAAAATTCGTAGCGTGCATAGTATATGTCTACTAGTAGCGCAACTTACTCCGAATCTGCACACACACACAAACCACACAGGGTGTGTTGTATGCAATAATAAAGCAAACAAATTCAAATACTGCAATATTGAACATGAAGACTTGAAACTCCCAAATTATTGAATATAAAGCAGTTATAACACGGGATCAGTTACTATAGAATGTATATTTCAGTTTAAATTGAAGTTTTTAGTTGCAGGTTTTACTTTAAAACAACTCTGAACGCGATTTCCTTCATTACACTCTCTCGGAGTACATTCATCCACTGCCTTCCACTCCGATTCGCAAAAGATGCCAAACTAGTACGGGTAAACAATGACGATTTGTTATTGCTTGTAACTGCAGTTGTTTTGGCGGAAAAAATTAAAAAAAGAAAATTCTGGATGAAAAGTTTGCATACAAAACGTAAACAGTTTACGCATGAGAACCTCTTAAAAGAGTTAAAAGCATCATGCACTCATAGGTTTCAATAAACCGCAACGTAAAATCTTATTCTTCCGCGAGACTGCTCATTTCACGTTCTCACAAAACTAACACACTAATGCTTGTCAAACACGTTGGCAACGATCAAATAGACCAGCCGTCAAGCGAAAAAATCTAAAATTTTTGATTTTCATCAACGAAAGCCGACAACAAGTACGTGTGAGCACGACTACCCGTCGTTCGCGCCGATTGCTATGGTAACCACCCGTTGCTATGGCTACCAGCAGCATATGCTTGCGTGTCGCCAGGCAGCTATAGAAATTTTGCATGTAAATGTAACAACGGGTGTTCTTGATATTTATCTGGATCAATTTCGGAGCGGTATAGAAGCTGTTCGTTTAGTTTTTTGTAGTAGATTTTTTGACAGCCAACCCTTATTTGCTTGGTAGTACAGACATACATACTGATCTGGATACATTGTTTACCCGTACTAGTTTGGCATCTTTTTTTGCGAATCGGAGTGGAAGGCAGTGGATGAATGTACTCCGAGAGAGTGTAATGAAGGAAATCGCGTTCAGAGTTGCTTTAAAGTAAAAACTACAACTAAAAACTTCAATTTAAACTGAAATTTACATTCTGCAGGAACTGATAAGGTCTTATAACTGCTTTAAATTCAATAATTTGGGTGTTTTACGTCTTCACGTTCAATATTGCAGCATTTGAATTTCATTGTTTTATTATTGCATACAATTCACCCTGTGTGGTTTGCGTTTCAATCAGCTATCCAGACATAGTATATGTCTACTAGTAGCGCAACTTACTCCGAATCTGCACACACACACAAACCACAAAATTTGTTGACTTTTCTTCAGTCATATTAACCCTAGACGGTCATCCTTCGTCAAAATGACTACGAACTATTTTATTTTCACTGTAAATAAGTTTTTTATTGTTCGTGTTGATCTCCGCTTTCGTACACCGGTAGTCGGTTGTTTACTCTCTTTGAATTTGTATTTATTAAAAATGAAATAAATAATTAAAAAAAAATAAAACGCGTTCATTATTTCGACTCACACCCTACTGAAAATGGATTTGAAATAAGTGGTCGTCATATTGACCAAGGATGACGTTAATGTACAAAAAAAAGGATGACCGTCCAGGGTTAAATATGGTTGCCAGATTTTAGTTGTTTATGTCAAATTTGATAAAATACTACAATCTGGTAACAAATCAGCCCAACACGACGGCAAGCTGATGTCTTTTGAATGTGAAAACCGACGAAAAAATGTCCTCTCTGTAAAACGTACGAATCTTTGTTGGCTGGGTATTGGTTTATTCGGCGACCATACTATTAAGAAAAAGAAATATTACAGCACAACCATATAGAAACTAAATTTTGTCAAAACTTTCTCATTTTCTTATATCGTGTATGAGAGCAACCGAAATTCAATTCCTTGCGTTAAAACCCAACTCAAAATCTAAAGTTTTCGACCGTAACATTTTCAATTTCAATTCAAAATTTCACTCAGGCATTGTGTTTGAACAAAGCGAAGGAAAGTTTTGACATTTACTGTAGTGAACATGAACGTCAAAGTTACCCCAAAACGTATTTCCAAAATCCGCTAAGTTTTAATCCAACTCGCATTCTTTCGAAAGTAAAATAAAGAATATTAAAAAAAAGTGGTGGTGTAATCAACTTCATTCACAAAAATTTCTCAAGAGCTTTTTAAAACTTGCATTTTCTAGGCGTTCTTAGAAAATAAGTCTTATATTTCGAAAAGATGTTTGGGAAGCGATTCTGGTAAACAGTCACAATGAACACAACACCTACATTGCAATCATTAAGCAGTATCAATTTTTTAAAGATTTAATTTAATTAATATTAAGCAATAGGGTTTTGAAACATTGTATATAAAAAAAAAACATTTTTATAAAACCGAACAGTTATGTATCATTTTTGACATTTCATGACAATAATCAGTTGTAAGCTAACACTGACAATGGTCAGTTGTGATAATGTTAAGGTCAGCACTGACACAACAAATGGAGTGAGTGTGAGTAGAACAGATATGTTTAATGCGAGGCCGGGATTAATGTGCGAAAGGGAGACAAAATCTCACACGTACATAGCTGATGACAGCATTTTTTTCCATTCGATTTAACTGCCTGGGCAGCTTGTAATTGTGATTACTGGCAATTGTTATAGCCCTATTCCACTTGTAATGAACAGGTGAAGGCCCTCGTTGCAAGAGCTGCTAATTAAGCTATTTGTAAATTTGTAAAATAATTTATTATTGTACAAATATACAAAAAAAAAAAAAATTCCACTTGTTTCTATAATTTGCAATAGTTATTGCAGCTGTTACCACCTCTTTTGTAGATGACAAGCAAGCTGAGAATAGCACCATAAGCCAAATGAACATTGTTTTCGTACGGCAATGATAAAAGTAACAGTTGTTTTGGTTGGAAGTTTTTAGAAATCCCGAATATAAATTGTTCGGTGTAAACTTCTCAAGTTTGAGAGTTATAGAGAGTTTTATAGAATTTTCCTTTACATATGTTGTTTGCAAATTTTCTGCCGAACACAACCAATGCATTTCAAAAGTTGAAACATGTATATCGTCACGTGCAAGCTGTATGAGAGCAACAGATATGGATCTTTTGCAAAGCTGCTTGGAGGAACTCATTTGTTTCCTCTTTATATATATTCTTTTATATTTATGGAGGAATAATGCGCCAAGCAGATACAATACGGCAATACATTGAAAAAACTGACAGCTAAGTAGAATGCATTACAACAGATTCGGCGGGTACGACAAAGTAGATTTTGCTCTAAATTTTGACGTATGACGAATACGTCGACGGTGAAGTACTGCAACGATTTGATTGAGCGCATTCCCAACTAAAAAGTCTGCAGGTTGTGTGGGCACTGTGGTCCAGCTTAAGCACTTTTGATTGATTGCTCTAGAGCGAGATGGTATCATAGTACCACTAGCTCTAACAATTCAGCATGTGATTTCCATATTCAGCAGTACGAAGCCGAACAATTACTTTTCGTGTTTGTCTCTTCCGGCCATTACAGAAGTCACTACGGCTCGCCACGAGTCTGCTAATTTGTATTAATTCTTAAAAATTAACTAGAAAAGTTGCAATATTTTAAAGTTTTTTTTTTCTTATAAAAAGTAATTGAAAGTACGCCCGCCTGAAGCAATTATTTAAATATAAAAATGGCCGACTCCAAGAATAACGACGTTGAAATGAATGGTGAAGATTTTTCTAAAGATGTTACCACAAATGATGAGAACGGTACCGGCACCAATGGGACAAATGGTACCGATGGTCAATCAAATGCACGGGATGATGATAGGTAAGACTATTTTTAACTTTTAATTATTTCCATAAAGAGCAATGCAGTAAAAAATATGCATATACATGTTTATTTCGATGTTTTGAAGAGTTAAAACAAGCTTGTATTTATATACATTACATTGTTACGTAAATGCTTTGTTAAGCTTAGATGATAAAATAGAAAGTAAATTTTGAGAGAAATCTTCCATTACGCTTCGTTCTTTTTATGGATTTGTCACCGGGCCACCTGGGAAGTATTTGTGCAAGCGTGTGTATCGTGGTCTGTTTTTGCGCGTGTGTGTGACTGTACTTCGTTTGGACGTCTCAGCATTTCTATGGCCACTTGAAATTTCTCTTATATTGTCATATTCTAGTTAATTAGGTTGGAAAACAAGCTTTAAAGTAATGGAAAATTTGATTCTATAACTTGCGTTTATTAACAATTTGTAGGCTTATATGTACTTTGCAAAATCTGAGTGTATAAAGTCAAAACTATGTATGTATGATATTGTTATACATACCTATATCTTTTCTGTACATAGAATGTACATGGCCACATTTTTCATTATCATTTAATTTGACTAAAAAGTGAGGTTAAGTCGAATACTTTTTGCGCATATGCATGAGGAAGACAAGAAACGCTTTTTCCCCCCTTTTTTCTTATAGTTTCGCATGTTCCCACCATAATTTTTCACTCTTACGTACGTCTTCACAAATTCACTTGTTTAAAAAGTGTTATTAAAAAATGGCGGTAAAAAATTCTTTGTATATTCAATTTTTTCTTGTCTTGATAGAGTGAAAGTGGCTCCGGCGTTATCGCTATTCATGACGCAGGTAGTATCGCTGTCTGTGCGGTTGTGTGCCGGTAACGCTGACAATAGTTTTGCTGATCCAGCAAGCATTGTTGAATTTGAGAAAACGGAGTAGCTCGTTAGCGGGAAGGTGGTTTCATGATTTTCTGTTACAAACAACTTACAGGATATAACCTGCCCTTCGAAAGTCAACATCTTTTATATTTTATGTTCTATAATTGTACGTAAATACAAGTTTTTTTAGTCTGGCTTGCTGGCTGTTACTGTAATATTTACCTTGCTCTGATTGTTTTTAGGTCATTCCGGCCTTTAATGGGTTTTTGATACTAAGATCCGTCTTTCGTATTCCCCAACATTATCAGCCCGATTCTTAATATCTGCTCGGATTTCTTTCCTTGTGGAAATTTTTGTTCGCCAGAAAAATTTCCGCCAATTCTTTCGTTAGTGAACAGATAAATTGGCGAAGAGGGATTTCGAATTTTCGAATTCACCTGTGTTGCTATTTTATGTCTTGTTTTGGCACTACTTTTTGTAATCAGTGACTGAAAAATAATAGTTTTTGATAAAAAGTTGTTAAAATAAATAAATTAACAATAAAAATGTATAGTATTGCTTTTCGAATGGTAACAGAAGAAGAAAACAAAGGTTCTGTAGCACAGGAACCTCAACAGAGATCTATAAGAAAGCACATGAGTTGCCGGAATCATTGTAAGCGGAAACAAATTTATTTTTAGTACATTTTATTGATTCAGTTGTGTTGCAGATTAATTAAAACAGGATAAATAAGCTCGCATAAAAATATTCTTTGAAAATTTTACCAACGCGCACACAACAGGCCAAAAAGCAGTTGTAGTTTCGCCGATTGAGCTCCTATTGATAAAATTTGTGTTCCATTCCACAATACATTTTGCCGGTGGTCCTGCCGAATTCAACTCGGCATTTTGCCAAAATCTATTCAGCGCTTTCTTTCTTCCTTAATAGAAGGCGCGAGAATTTCCGGCTGCCCTTGCATAAGGCTTACTAAAGTTTATACTTGTAGCTTATTTATACTTTTCGTCCTAAAAACACAGAAGCAATACGATATTATTTTATAAAAGTAATTTTTTTTAAATAAAAGTTAAACTTACATTTTGTTTGTGTCACTTAAAATTGCCTGGCAAAATATCTCGCAAAAAACTGTTGTGCATTCTCCCTTGTCTTTTCATTTGTGATACCTACTTGACTCGCCAAACCGCGTTTCGCTTTTTCGAACATCGTTAAGAATAGGCGAAGGCGAGAAGCGAACAAATACTTGCCCTTTTTGTGTTCAGAATAAGGGAATAGGGAGTAGCGGAAAAATACGTGCGGATTTTTCGTTTAGAATCGGGCTGTATATGTCAGCAAAAAGTGAAGGGGAAAGTCCTATTCGAGATTTTGATTGAAGAGGAACATCCAAGTTCATAAGACCGGGGTGATCCCCATTCAAAAAAAACAAGTTATAAAATTCTTACAAAAGTAAATTAAACATTCCCATTTGACATCCGACATATTAAGTTAATATGTCAAAACTTTAGTCTTGAAATCTATGTTTTCTCCTTTGTTGTTTTTAGCGACAAAAACATTCGCCGAAGTTTTTGGGGGTGTTGTCGAAAGTCACTGTCCATTGCGGGATATGAACCCGGGACTCTCCGTTACCCCCTTGCGGTACTGCCGACTGTCGTGGTAGCGATTTGGTATGACCAGTGGAACCTTCTAGGTCATCTCACCTTCTTCCGTGAGGAAGAAGAAAGTTGGTAATCAGAGGCCAGAGGATTACCTTTGCGGATTTTATTTGCGCATCACGACCTGCATACCTACCTCGAGCATTTTCTAACCCCCTTACCCTCGGGGGTCGCATATATACCCTGACTGTGTTTGACAAACAACTTTCGGCATATGGCTGAAACTTAACTATCTCGTTATATTTGAAGGAAGTTTTCGATTTGATGGACCAATTCTTTCCAAATGAACTCGAAATTACTGTAATATTTTTTTTTTTTACAAAATATAAAAAATATTTGGGGTTTTCAAAAAAATTCTTTCGCCACTCAGCTGTTTATGTAGGGTAGAATTTTCTTTATAAAGTAATCATTTTTTGAAAATAGGTTGTGAAATTAGGCTTCTGGGATGTGCTTGTGATATTAAATTTTCATAGGTATTTACATACTACTTACATGTGTATATATAATTTTCTTTACTCACTACATAAATATATCCAAAACATGTGCTCAGAAAAATATATCGGATTTTGCAAATGGTATAAATGCGCTCTTCTTTATACATATAAATATAAAGTAGTTGGATCTCTGGCAAAGTTGCGTTAGATATAATAAAAAAAAAATAATCAACATAATCTCATCCCCATTAAATTGTTTATTATAAATTGTATAACATTTAATAATTTTAAATATATTGTATAAATTTAATACTACATATTTCTATAAAACAAAATTTAGGAAAATTAGTTAGTAATGTATAAGTATATAAAAATTTCTATGTTTTTATACCCAGCTACAATGACAACTTTTTTCTTTTAACGGTGTTTTTTAACTGAATATGGAATTTTGTCCGTTCGTTTGCCTGTGAATACTACAAGTAAAGGGTTGTCCACAATTATTAAGTTTCCTTTCAAATAACGTTCATTCTATTATGGCAGTTTTTTCGTCACATAGACACCACATAAAAGGTATGCTTGCCTAAAAAATTTGAATGGAAAGTAACAAGAAATAATTAAGCAAGCATACAAAATTACAAGCGCCTGTTCTTTCTATTACAGGAGAAAATTAGAACATTTTTGTTCATAAACGCAATAAATAAAATTTCTCTTTAAAATCGCGGTCTAATTTTAACTAATTTTTCACATATGGTTGTGACATTAGTAAAGGTTAACCGGCTAATAGAAATCATTATTTTGACTAGTGTGCATTTGAGCAGTAAATATTTACCAAATAGCTAAAATAAAGTTTCCAAATTATAGTTAGATATAGTTACTGGAATTTTTGTGTCTAATACCTTTTCTACATTATTTAAGTATTGAAATAAGTTTGCATGTTATCGTCGCTTAATTAATATAAGAGATGTTGTCAAAACACAGCTGAGTATGTAATGTTCGGTTTCATCCGAACTTAGATTTCCTTACATGTTACCTAAAATTGAATTAAATCTTGTAAAATGTAAATAAAATCGTTTTTAAAATTTTGCCAAAATGTTTGTTTCAATTCAATTCAATAGAAAGTGTTAAGTCAATTAATTTAAGCCCTCCATAATATTTGCCAGAGTCCAATTGAATGTCGCCACCAAAACTTCTCGGATTTTTGGGCGAAATTAATTATAATGTTTCAACATGTTTCAATTTAGCTAAATACTTCAAGAGCTGTAAAATTTATGGAAATAACTGTCACGTTTTCAAAATCTAGAATGAACTTCATAAATTCTTCAAAATAATAAATTCAAATGTGACTTTCGAACACCATCGGATGATCTTCAAAGTAAAGTACGTTGTATTAAAACAAAAAGAAAAGAATGCAAAAAATGAACACGCTAATAAATGGATTTCAAAGTAATAACCGGAAACGTTAAAGTAAAATGTAACGTAACGTAAATCTAACAACGTAAATGTAACGTAACTTCAATGTAACGTAAACAAAAAAGAGCACGTAGCAAAAGATACCCTATTTACCATCATTGCTTTCCTGTTGTGTCTTGAGAGAACTAATCTTGTTCCTCTCCGGCAGGTATTGAGTGATGGATCCTAAAGCAAGCCAATTATAGCTACGCTTATGGAGCAACTACAGAACATTGCCATCTGATACACAGCTGCAAATCTACAAGAAAGGTATTTCCAAGGAGCCAGCTCAAAACGAAAAGCGCAGCTCCGAAATGTGTACAGACGTTACTTGAATACACTATTTGCGACTGGAAAAATTGGCTGGATGAATATGGTACCACTGTACGAAATGGAGCTCGTGCATGAACATCGACCTTTGTTGAGGACCGGCGTATTCAACGCACACCACACAAAGTTGGAATTGCGGCACCATTTACGAGACACTTGTCGATGGTATTTATATGAAAAAATAAAATAACTAGAAAACGATACAAGATACACAAAATTTAACTTGAAATATTGGATTTTCATGAATCAAGTGTTGTTAATTTTAAATTATTAAAAATATTCCTTTGTTTTTTTCCTGTACATACCAGTGAGTAAGGGTCCGCTTTAATAATAACTTGGAAAACTGTAAGAAATAAGTATGACTTGCTAGGTAATTTTCTCTTGCTGTGTTTTTTCTTTCTACATCAGTGTGCAAAATAATCGTGATTAAAAGTAGATATTATTTTTAATTATCGGTTGTCTTTTTGGTATCTAAAGGGTCGGTCGTTTCCAGTTTTTTCACTCTACAATTTTTGGCCTTTTTATAACATAAAACTTTGCAATAGAATTTCTTGATCTATTTACAATATAGTTTAATTGGTTTAATGTGAAATATATTACATTTTTTGAACAACAATATAATGTTTCACTTTTGCTTCTCGTCCATAACCGTAATTCGTTTGTATACCATTTATTTAGAACATTTAAAAAAAAGTATTGTAAGATTTATTCACAACGCAAGAAGATTAAAATCTGATTTTATCCACACATTTGTTGAGTTTGTTGTTATATCAAAGTGTTTAAACACCTTCATAATAACAATCTAAACTGGAAGTCATGGAGAGTTTTTAAATATTCATTGTAATTTTAAAATCAGAAAAGCAAAAGTTAAAGCTAAATTTAATTTTACAAATTTTAATACATATATATTGTTTAAATTTATATACATATGCCGGCCGTAACACAAAATATTAGGTTGAATTATAATTGACATATAGTCTAAGAGCTGCCCATGTTTTATTTACACTTTATAGTATTTGCTTACAAGAAATTTACCCATAACTCCCTATATATAAATCTCCCCCATAACTCCCTATATATAAATCTTCCGGTGATTTTGAAGCCAAAATGTAAGATGTTAGATCTACTTCCAGCAGAAATCATAAGCACTGATAGCTTCATTGATGTTTTTACTTATGTTTCGGACATGGATGATGGTTTTTTTGATGTTTCTTTAATTCATTATAATGACTGAAAGAAATCAAGAGTTTGAAACGGATGTGTTCATAGTAGTAAGTGTAAAACGAAATCGTCCTTTATAAGACTCAAAAGTTTCATATTTCTGCGATTATGAAGTAAAAACCTGTTAACAGGAGATTTGTAATGTTAGATAAAAGCATCAGCTCTGTGGATCAAGTAAGCATCAGTGTGGAACTTGGAGGTGTTATAGGCATACCTGCTTTATATATATATACTGCTGCCTAACCACTCAATGAATTGTGGTGTTAGCCGGTGTTGGCTTTAAAAACACGATAGATATTTTTTCTTCCAAAGTACATCGAAACATTGTTTTTTTTTTTCTCGTTTTTCACCACCTATGTTCAAATGTACTTTTTTAGTTAACCATTTTAAAATAGACAAACTTGAATAACAAAGTCACATTGCGATTAGAGGAAAATTAGGTAACTGCCCATTTTTTTCAATGTCTAACGTTAGAAGACTACTCGCGAAACGCTTGAAAAAATAATGTTCTTAAACAAAATTAGCACCAATGGTAATCTATTCTGAATTAGAATAGACCTCTGTATCTGAAGGAATTTAAAAAGGAATTCATGGAAAGTAGTGGTTGTCTCAAACTCGGAAAGAAATATAACTAATTTTATATAAAAAGGCTCTGAAAATTTATTTTTTCTCAGCTACCACAATTTTGAAACATGTTTTTGCACATCAACACCGAATTATGCCAAAAAACATATTCTAGTTGGTTTATTGAGACTTCGCAACGAATTTATCATGGAGGTTTTAGTCTGATTAAGCATACATATATATAGTGTAGCCGAAACCATGACAGCTCTTGGACTAAAGTAGCTTTTCCTTAACATACAAATACTTATTGCTTGATTTTTCATCTTTACAGAAAACTATTTGTCGGCGGTCTTAGCTGGGAGACTTCTGAGAGTAAGTAATTTATATTTTGTAAATGTTGTATCTTTAACAACTGTTTTGCTTATACTCTATACTTCTTTTTTACATACTTATTTTTCGGTCAACTTGCAGAGGAATTACGAGAACATTTTGGCAAATATGGCGAGATTGAGAGTATAAGTGTAAAAACAGATTCCCAAACTGGACGATCACGTGGTTTCGCTTTTATTGTTTTCACCACAACTGATGCTATCGATAAAGTTCATGCTGCTGGTGAACATGTTATCAACAACAAAAAGGTGGATCCCAAAAAGGCTAAGGCGCGTCATGGCAAAATTTTTGTTGGTGGTCTTACTAATGAAATCAGCGATGATGAGATTAAAACCTACTTCAGCCAATTTGGAAATGTAAGTAAATTATCCTTTTGGTAGCATGTATGTACATACTACATGTATGTGTACTTTTAAGTACATGTTTTAATAGAGATACTTTATTTATGAATTTCTTTTGTATTTGTGTGGCTTATAGATTGTTGACGTAGAATTGCCATTCGATAAACAAAAGTCGCAGCGTAAGGGATTCTGTTTTATTACATTTGACTCTGAACAAGTCGTATATGAGTTGCTAAAAACACCTAAACAGAAAATTTCCGGACGGGAAGTCGATGTAAAACGTGCGACACCGAAACCAGAAAACCAAATGATGCCAATGCGTGGCGGTCGTGGTGGTATACGTGGAGGCCGCGGCGGTTTTGGTCGTGGAGGTGAGTTTGTGAATTCATAATACGTTACGAAAATTCTTAATGAAAGAAAGTTAGATAACTCTAGAACATTCTATATAGGCTTTAAGCATTCGTATATGTTGCGGAAATAACGTAAACGTAAACATTTAGTCAAAAGTTAAGATGTTATATTTACTTTTTAATGCCTTTACATAGAGACAATAAGTTATCATCAGTATCCCCAAGCAAAGTTAAATGGTTAAAAACAAATCCATTATTCCTTGCAAGTTTGCTTTGGCGTATCATATATATACGTCAAAAGAAAATAATTTTCGCTATAGAATTATACAGTGAATAATAGATTAATCACTCATAAATAGTCTTTAAAACTCTTATCATTAATGTTGTTATTTGAGATTCTTTACGAGTGTTTTATATATTATTATCATAACGTGTCGGGGGCTAGTGCAGTTATCGTAGTAAAGTAGTTTTAAAATTATTTTTGATGTTACTGCTAAGTGAAATAAGAGTATAATGTCTTCGTAGTTTCGATTTAAATTTATATAAATTTGTTAACACATATACATATAACTACTAACATTTTTTTTATTAACCGACTTAAAATATTTTTAGGCTATCCGCAATGGCCTGGTCAAGGCGGTTATGCCCCATATGGCGGTTATGGCGGTGGTTATGATCCCGGTTATGGTGATTACTACAGCGGTGGCTATTACAATGGCTATGACTATGGATACGGTAAATACACACCACATAGCAATTTACAATCAAACTCAAATTATAGTTATAATAATCCCACGGGTGGTTATCATCATAAAAATAGTAATAATTACCAACAATATAAGTAATAATATGAGAAAAAAAAACATATCTCATCGCTGGTGAACGATGTGCAAATAGTATTTATTTAAAGTGAGAATACATGAATGCATTATCAAATTGACTATGCCTAAGTCTATGTACTATGAACACCACAAACTCAATGAACAACAAGCGATGATTTATATAATACACACAATATTTTTTCCAAACGCCTGATACTAGTTACGTAAAATTTTACTTTCAATTACGAAAATGAAAAACAAAAACGTAATTACATAAATTAATACCATATACACAACATATTCAAGTAAGATACATTTTTTAAAATAAAGCATTTTATTAATGCATATATACGTATGGAAATAAATACATACATACATATGCAGATAATTGTATATTGTACGATTTGACATTCACAATGAATTTTACAAGTCACACCCCTTGTAAGTCAAAATATTATGATGCAAAGCTTTTTATTGTTATTATATTAACAGTTAATTAAAATTTGAAAAAGAAAAAAAGTAGTTTAACAAAGGACAAAATAAACGTTTACATAAAAATATAGGCAGTGCCATCAGCACGCCATTGGATTTGAGTGCAGTTGCTAGTAATTACCAAGTAAAGGGAGGAAATAAGCTGTCGAAGAGTGTATTTATAAAAGAAACAGATGCTTTGAGTGTGTTCATACATGCAGTCCAGATATTTTAAAGTATTGTCTGTTGGCCTAGCCAAAATTAAAATATTAACACAACATACATTCATAAATGTACATGAAATACAACTAAAGCAAATAACAGCTTTTCAAGCAACAAATCAATACCTCTAATTTGCCTTAATAGCTACTAGAGATAGTACATAAAATATAAAGATTAATAAATGTCACCAAAAAGTGCCAAAAATAATTGTCAAAAGAGCCGCAGGCGTTTTGAGATTAATTTCAAAGGGGTGAATTCTCGGATCTGCTTTTAAGCATTTTTCCTATACCACCTGCTTGTTTTTAGAAGCACAACGCCTAAATGAATTTTGAAGTTATGTAGTATGTGCGATACTGCAATACGTTCCACATATATATTTCATTTTTATATGTTAAAATGTCTGCGTGTAGAAGTATGCATACGTAAGTATACAGTTTTGAAGCCCAAATTCACTTCGAACGTTTGACAACATTGTTCGACGATGTATGCATACATTTATGTACATACGTATACATAACGCAGAAAAAGATAAATATGTGTGTGCATCCAAAAATTTACTGCGGCATCTTGCTCTTACCCGAACGACAACGAGACATAAAATACTGTATAAATATATCTAGTTAGACACTTCGTCTTTCTATTGACTTCAAGTCAGAAACAAAGCAAATCAAATTGATTGGTGTTTTCTGTTACCTTTTAACATGTATACGTTCGATAAAAAAATTCTTTCTGAACGAAAATATATGTTATAGGGCTTGCCAATTTTAAAGCTTACATGAGAAAACGGCCCTTAGAAGAGCCAAATTGTTAATTTATGTTAACAATTACTGTCATTTTGAGTATATGCATTTGTACATTAGAGTAGTCTCGGGAAGTTATATTTGTTTTCACCGCCCACTCGAAAGCTTTCTTATTTTCGTAAACAATATGCGGTGATAGTCGAGTATGTTATCTATTTGTCACAGTTTCTTCAGATAAGAATTTGTTTAATGGGTGGGAGGAACTAACATTTCTTACGACTACTCCATTATACCTAGTGTGTACTAAGTCTTATGATAGTAATGTATATATATGTATTTATTTTTTTAGACGCATATATTTTCGTATGTAGACTATATACACATAAGTAAATATTGTTTTTTGAATATTTATGTACATAGATACATATATGATATACATATATGTATACTTTTAATTAGCATGCTTAAATCTATACGTTTTTATGTAGATTGGCATGCATAACCAAACAATAAATGATCGACGCGCTCAAAATGCTTTACATAAAACAATATCCATGTATGCAAATAAACGTAGCGTTTTTGATACCCCAATCATCTTATACCAGCATCTATTGGGTATATTCAGTGCTGTGCGATATTGTTAGTTGCTAGAAGCCCCTTTTTCAATTTTGCAGGTGCTTCTCATATTTTGTGGAACAAAATGTTTTAGGCGTATTTACGTACTATGTACATTTGTATGTAGGTACATTAGAAGGTATCACAAAAATTGAAAAGGCTGAAAAAATATATTTATTTTGAAACTGCCTACAAGCACATTATATTTGTTGCACGGGGTTTTTCGTTTTTTGATACTTATTAATGTAGATACGTGCATTAGGGTAGTTCAAAATACGATTCATTTCTAGCTTCTTAGCATGGGGGTGGAACCGTTTGTTCATAGATAGGTTGCTAAGCGCCACAATGTTGACAACTAATATTGCTATACAACAGCATGCGCTTTCAAATGATACCATAACTAATTAGTGAAATTTCTTTTATTTGCTATTTTATAAAAACGAATGCAGATGTTTGACAGAGTAAGCTAAACAGTTCTAATAAAATTTATATTTCAAAACAATGAGGAGTTAGTGGTAGCCTAAACGCGCCTACAAAGTCAAAGACAGTCAAAATGTTTTTTATAAAATAAATCAATGTTGTTGGAATTTGATAAATATTTATTATTTTTTAACAAACATTTCAACACAACAAGCTTTTAACAAACAAAAAAGAAAATTTTCGTTTGCAAATTGAGTATTTGCAAAAGTGGTTGTGCGTTTTGTACGTGTTATTACAACGCGCAATGGTGGCGTTGAAAGAGGAAAACAAATATTTTAAAATTGTTACCATTTATCGTGTTTTTTTCTTTGTTCGACTCAACCACCAATTCAAATTGAATTAAATTGTATGGAAATTAAATACCAGAATAAAAAGATACACTCATTTCGTAAATTTTAATGTAAACGTAGTTGTAAAATGTTTTCGGTTGAGCAAACTCGAAGTTATTATTTTTTGCGAAACAAGATGCCTATACCTAGCCTTTGAATTTCTAATTATGCTCTTTATGGCAAATTATACAAAATAGGAACAACTACCAAAACAAAAAAGTTTAAAACGTTTTTTCTTTTTCAATATTTAACAAATAAGTATACAATTAATTAATTAAAAAAAGGTACAGCTTGGATGCTAAAGTAAGACAAAATTTATGCTTGAAATTAGTGTGGGAGTGGCAGTTGGTAATGTGTTAATGAATTGGCAAAAATCAAATAAAAACTTCATACATACATATTTCGTCATACCAAAACTTGTTTCCTAAAACGTGTTGAATATGTTCCCCAAAAATCACAGCCTTATAAAGAGATAAGTAACTAGTACTCACAGTTCATCGTGGGAACGCATTGTACAGATATGCTCAAGTAAAATGTGGCATAATGTATATTCGATTTTCCGACATAGCTTCTTTTAATTTGGTTTGGTGTCAAACTGATTTCGCCATAGTTTTTGAATGAACAAAACTGTGGAGGGAAGTACCAGTTATTATAATGTGTAGATATGAGAGTTTTCATTAGATTTTGGTTCAAATCAATAATCATTATTAATCAATGGCCAATATTATAAGTCTTACACACTTTATTAATGACACTTCAAGCATTTTTGTTTTGTCGGTATAACTCATGTAGTACCATTTTAAAGGTGCCCTCTTTTTAGAGTTGCATATTTTAATACATTACCTAAGTATATCAAAATATAATTTTTTTAAAGGCCAGAGAATAAGTAATTACATATTTGCATGTTTCTCAGTGTTTATTTTTTTGGAATTATTTTAGGAAAGAAAAAATTTTATTTCTAGTTTTGTAGTTCATATATTTATACATAATTCGCCTTAATTTTATGTTTTAAAAAATGTAAACAAGAAAAAATCACCCAAGCGTGTACAATGCAGCAAGTCCTTGTCTACGAGAGATCTTTCGAGTGAAAATGAAAATACTTAAACATTTTTTGCCTCCAACGTTTTGTGCATGCTTTGGTTTTTTTTAATTAGTTCTTAATTATTTGTATTGATTTGTTTGATATATTTTTTATTTGCCTTAAATTTGTTGTAGCATTTACTAATGTGTTGATTGAAATCTTTATATCATTTAAACATATATAAATGTATTACTATAACTATTGATGCAAATTTAGGAAGTTAGTATATGAAAATAATATTTTTGTAATACCGAATTTTCTGATGTTTCGCCTCACACCACAAACCCAGAAAAAAAAATTATAAAATACATACCGAACACTCACGAAAATTAACATGACCACAACACTTTTTACTACATAACTGTTAACTGTTATGCGCTTTTTAAAGGTGCATTGCACGTTACATTTTTTTGTCACAGAAAAGCGTCAAAATCAATTAAAAGAAACTAGACAGCACGATTGACACAGCAAAAAACGTTATATCTTAGAAAAAGTTTACATATTTAATATACATAATCAACACGTTATTAATTTTCTGCTTTTCCTCTTTTTCAAGTGTTTGATTTTTTAGCTATTTGAATTTTTTATTTAAATATGTGCAACATACGGTCATAAGAAACAACACAACTTTTTTTCTCTAACTGCATAATGTTATTACAATAGCCGATAACTTCGAATTTGAACACCAAAAATTTAGTGCATTAAAATTTCAAAAATTAATTAACTTAAAATTTATAATTTTTTTCGAACACAGAAGTCGATAACTTGAAGACCCAACATTTTTCCAATTCAAGTTAAGAAATTTGAACATTTTTTCGGACAAGAAATTTGTTCGAACAACTAATTTTATTTCGAACTAATTTGATCATTAATTTCGAATTTCAATTTCTTTTTCGAATTAGAAAAGTTTTTGAACTCTTTGAATTTGACCAGCTACTATACAATTCAAATTTAATTTAACGACTTTTAAAAACTATACATATTTATTATTTTTACTTTCTAATATACTTTCATACTTAATAAGTCACTTCAATCAAGCACTCTTTATTAGTTTTTTTTTTATATTTTGGTTTCTTAATTCAAATATATTAATAACTAAACTTAAAGAATTAAAACAACAACAAACATACATATTTCTCTTATTGATAAAATTAAATTTAAATTAGTACTAATTTAGTAATATCTCATAAAACTCTTAAAAATTAAATAAGCCTTAAATTTAATACATGGTACAATTCAAATTATAAAAGTATGAAAAAAATTACCACTTGTGTCTAAAAAAACAATAATTAATTACTATATACAATACTTACATATATAAAGTACAATATTTGCGTTTGCGTTTTTGTTTTTCTCGTAAAATTTTACAACTAGTAACATAATAATTTGAAATTATAAATATTTTAAAACTTTTGAAACTATAAAATTATAAATATTTTATTATAAAAAACTTTGAATTTCCCCATAAGTAACGTATATGTATGAACTTTAATAATTAACGTTAATTCCGATAAGATTTTTGTTTTTTAAATGCCAACGACAACAACGACGAAGAAGAAAAGAAGAAAGCGAGAGATGAAGTGAATTATTAAAAGTACTATTTGAAACAGATGAAAGCGTTTTTGGTGAGGTGAGACATTTAAAAAACACAGAAACTCAAACAAGTTTGGGTGTCGATGGCAAAAGTTAGTTGACACCTTTCACAGAAAAAGGACACAAACAAATCAAAAGATATCATTTGGTACAGAAAAAATTAAACAACGCCTTCATTTTCATATGAATTTTAATTGCCATTGACAAAAACATGCGAACATAAATGAAACAAAGGAATGTTCATGTTGTGTACACTGTGTAGAGAAAATAAGGTACCTTAAAAGCTAATGGAAACAAACAAAAAAAGAAAAGAAAATAAGGCATTTGTAAATAAAGGAAGAAAAATAAAACAAACAAGCATTGTGAAACATGCGAAAAATTATGCGACACGTAGACATGATAGAATAGCAAAGAGATCTATAACAAAAGTAAACAAGCGAAACCATTGAAATGTATGGGCAACTTCTAAGTTGAATTACCTTTAAACCAAATGGTTGCGAATAATGGTTATACAAAATTTACATGTGAAAATGCTTTAAAATACAAAACGCTACAATTTAAAGGGTTAGATTAACGAAAGCAAAAATTTTTAATTCAAAAAATACAAAACTAAAAATGTATTGCAACAATTTTGAATCTTAGTAACAACGCCGGAGACAAAGCCAAAAAAAAATTTTAAAAAATAACTTGCTGCTGCTGCTAATGAATCGGAATCTTTTAAAATGTACAAGAAACATAAGATTTAACCTATATTATTTCTCATGCAGTTAAAGCTTTTCGTCATAAGACAATCTCCTTAAATTTGTATAAAAAAATTAAATTCTATTCAATCGAAAATAATTACAGTATATTCTTTAATTTTACTACATACATTTATATATCTATATAATTATATTACATTGCAACAATTATAATCCCAATCGAAGAGCAAATAAAAGAAAGAAAGCAAAAAAATACTTGGATTTATTTCTTTCAATGTTTGGTAAATAGAAGTGCGTTTGCCTCTTCAAAAAATAATAACAATAGTTTAGCTACTGTCGCTGCCTGTGGCGTGAAAAGCTTTAAACTTTGTGGCGCACATCACACACTTCGATTCTCACTCGCTTTTCTTCTTCGTCGCATCTTTTGTAGGTAAGTTTGGCATACATTTTTTTCTATTAAGGTTATTTGAGTGTGGAAATCATTGAAAACGACAACTAGGAAAGTAAATCAAATGAGATACGATTTTTATACATTTTGTTTTGCTTGTAATCTTTTTGAGTTGTACGGATTCGAAAATATTTCACTTAAATTTTTAGATTTCAATTCGTGTATCTAGCCTTAGGGAAGTGAGTTGAAATTAATTAAAAACAAAAATACACGAAAAATAATTAAAAAAAACGTTCGATATGGATTTAAATTTTTTTTGGAAAAATATGACAATCTCAAAAACCAGAAGCAATTCAGATTCAGACTCAGCGTGTATCAAACAGATCTGATTAGAGTTATGATTAGTACTACATTGATGAGATGATTCTTTTAATTGAGAATGATTATTTCAATTGTTTACAGAAATAAGCAATTTAATGTTTTTTAAATAAAATAAAATAATCGTTATTTAATCATAGCTTCACAGGTCTGGTTGTAAACCTTTGCACTTAGTCGTGCTTATTTAATAACATTCATAACCGATACACATACTATGTATTATATTCTAGGGCCAAATATTTCTTTAATTTAAAAAACTCTTATCCGAAGTATATAGCATTGTTTTTTGAGACTCGTAAATTTTTCATCAGATTTTTGTCAGAATATATTGTAGAATATTAAAATCTATTAAATTACTAAATATTCTTTTTGTCTCAAAATATTTATATCAAATGAAACCGATTAACGAAACAAAACTGTACCTATCGGCGGCCAACAATACCTAACTATACCTGAAAATATATACATTATCCATCTTGTACGAAATAAATATCGTCAATACTTTTAAATGAACGCAATTTTTTCAAATCATATCAATCAAATGAAATGTAAAAATGAATTTTAAAGATTACGGCTACGGAGGTGGTTATGATGGCGGCTATGGTGGCGGCAGCGGCGGTGGTGGCCGAGGTGCCGGGGGTCCACGTGGCGGTCCAAAAGGTATTAACACGAAATAAATTTACAAATGGTTAAAAGTTGTACATTATTATCAAATTTAGTTGTATTGCATTTAGCTTGATTCTATCTTATATGTCCTACACATACATAGATACCTAGATACATCCTTTCCTATATACTACATACATGTTTTGCAATTGGTTCAACAAAATTTTGTTTACAATTTATATATTAATTAAATTAAATTTAAAAAAAATTGTTGACGGCTTTTCGGTACAAATTCGTCAAATATCGACTTCTTAATTTGAATATAAAAACAAATTTTGAACACAATTCCAAATAAATTTGGCTACTATTAACCTTAATTTGGGTTTGCTTATGATTTATTAAAAATTATTTGGACTTAAGATATTATGTACTTATATTAGTATAGTTCATTTATTTCCCAAACTTCCAATGAAAAAAATCCATCTATCGATTTTAATTTTATAAGGTAGACACGATGTCAATATTGGAAAATATAAAATTTGTTCAACAATTTAAGCTAGTTTTTAGAATATCTCGAAAACTTTATAGCCACAAAAAGTTGTTATTTTAGAAAGGGCACTTGGAGATTTGAAACATTTCGAGCCCTATGCGCAAAAAAGGCGTAAGAGCCATGATTTTCGATTTTAGCTTTTTGATGAAAATCGATCACTTATTATCACACACATAACCTCCCAAAGTTTCGTAGCTGTGAAACGTACCGTTACGAATTTAGACCAAAGACGTAAGTACATGTGTTTTTTTTATTCACATTTTTAGTGAGCGCAAAGTGGCTGTTACGTCTTTTTTTCCTTTTGAAATTAATGAGGAAATATGATATTTCATTATAAAAAGCAGCTAAAATGGTAAGATTCGGTATATATACTGACTTTATCATTCTATTAAGGATTTTTTTTTTTTTTTATAAATTTTGGAATGTGTGCATGGCACTGGCCACATATAAATTAACAAATTTTCAAATTTCGAGTGTTAACAACTATAAAACCATCAACGCTAGACTAATGATTGTTGGGAAAAGTACACCTACTGAAAATAAGTTCAATCGCTTTTCAACCATGGCCACATAAAGGTCCGTAAAAGTTTACTAAGGATTAGGTAGCAAAATTACAAAGCATGCTTGCAGATGGAATGCTAAAATTTGGGAACTACATTGTTCTTTAATCCTATTATTGCTTTCTGTGAAAATGAGCTGAATCGTTTTCTACCACGCCAATTTTCACAAACGTTTACTGAAAAGAAGATAGAAATACAGAATATGCAAAATCTTTGGTGATATCAATTTTAGTAAAGGTAATTGTTGTTCGAGCAGTGCCCGTTTTTAATTTTTATTCGTTGATCGATATTAGACAAAAATTATAACGATTTGCACAGCGATAGCATGGGATTTCATGTTTCGGGGTCACCAACTTCTCATCAGACCCCTTCGCTAAACACGTCATCCCATACCTCGGAAACACGTCATCCCATACAATCGTTGTAATTTTTTTCTAATAACAGATATCAATTTCATTCCGTTGGTATACTATTTCCAAGTAGATATTGTTAAAATAAGCAAAAGAAATATATTGATTTGTGAAATTCGTATAATAACAACATAATATAAATACGTTACATTATACTTCCTATACCACACTGCATATCTGAACGAAAACTCAAGAAAGTCAAGTAATAAATAGTTCCTCTCTAATACAATGTCTGTTTTTGAACCGATATCGGACACAAAAGGGGATTTACTTACTTACTAACTTAAATGGAGAGTAGCCGTTTAAACGGTTTCGGCCGTCCAATGTATCACTCCAGTCATTTCTTCGATTTGCAAACTGGCGCCAATTGGAAGCACCACGGGATCGTAAATCGGTCTTCACTTGGTGCTTTCTTCGGAGTGGTTGTTTTCCTCCGATTCCAAAGCCGGTTGCCGATAAGAATACATTCAGCGCCAGAACTTCTTCATTCATCGCCTAGCCAACGAAGCCTCATCATTAAAACTTGTTTGACCTTGCCATAAATCTTTCGAGGAACATTTCTCTTCAATACACGCAGAACCCTATCAACAGATGTCAGCGTCTAGCTTTCTGCACTATGCCGAAGACAAGAACACTTAGCACCGTGCATTCATCCTACCATATTCTGTATAGAAGCTAATGCATGCGTTTCATCAGTTTCTCGTCGCCGTGCGTAAATAGCTCTTCAGGCAATCCATCAGTACACCCTGATTTTTATATATGTGAGGACAAATAATTTGAAATAACGAAAGAAAAGTGCAGAAACGCCACTTTTGTTAAAGAAAATTTTTGATGTAACCGCCAAATTATCAAAAAGCAGACTGATATGGTGAGGGCAAAAAAGACATATGCGCCAAAAATTATGCTTATAGTATTACATATATAAAAATAAAATTGATTGCATTATATAGGTTGGGCTAAAGGAAGCCTAAGTACCTAATTTCATGTCAATACATAAACTAAATGGGAAATAAATTTAGAAAAGCCTTCTCCTGTAAAATTTTCTTTTTGTCTCTTACGTCTTTTTTGCGCATAGGGCTCGATTATCTTTAACAAACTTCCAAACAAATTGCAGTTTGCAGATTTCTGAAAGATTAATATTTATGTCAACAAACTATTGGCCCGGTACATTTATAAACAAATGATGAAAGATAGAAAGTGCAGTTTACATTTTCCGCACAATACCAGCAACCGTTTGGGGTTAGAAATTAGTCCTAAGTCGGACCGTTAATAATTATGCTGAGCTCATTAAGGAGTACGATAAAAAAATAACCCACGGCTTGTACAAGGAAATTGACTAATGCTTAAACAGGTTTGTCTCCAATTCATTTTCACTCGGACTCGCTTGTTTTAGCCAGCAAAATTTACATAGGCTCAACAATTTTACTCGAAAGTGAATTAAGTACCTGCCTCTATATATAAGTTGAAAAACAAGGGAGTAAGAATCACTTACGACAGCCCTTCTCTGGAGTCTAAAGGGCTTTAATTTAATTAATTCATTAATTATTCGTTATGATATGGGCCAATTTGCAAGGGCTTGCTTTTTCGGAAGAAGAAGGAAGATATGGGATCGCTTAGTACATGAGATAGACACATAAAGATATGCGGATTTTCGGAATTGGTTTCAATGCATATTTTTCACATTAAAAATCTCGCAATTCGGTAAATAAAAAAATACAGGGACGCTACAGTTTGACTCAATCATTATCAATTTCAGAATCCTTTCGCGGATTTTTATGTGGCTATAAAAATGTTTGAGATATTCAAAATACATACTTGAACTTAAGTGCTAACAATATCAAAAAAGTCTTTCTGTGTGGGTTGGTTTTAAATATACATTTATATGATTTGCAAAGTACTAATAAAATGGATAAAAAGTAAATTAATTAAAAAAAAATAGAAAATATATAAATAAATATTAAACGTGTGCAGCTTTTGTTCGATCAATTCACCTAATACCCAAATAAACTACAATCGACTCAATCGAAAAAAAGTATTCTACTGCGAATCGACACTCACAATAGGGGTGATAGTGTTTATGTATGACATTTTACATATACTACATATATGTATATATGCATAGAATATCCATTCTTTTTTAAATGTTCTATTTCCTCATTTGTTCTTAAACCCTTAGCCCATGTAGAACTGTTTATGCATAAACTATTTTAAGTATTCATGAAACGAGCTGAAGGCCAAGAATAATAATTTTTCACTTTTTGAATTTTTATGAAAATTATTATTGTTTTTACTTATTCAAGTATTCATGAAACGAGCTCGAGGCCAAGAATAATAATTTTTCACTTTTTGAGTTTTTATGAAAATTATTATTGTTTTTATTTTTTAATAATCATTTTTAATTAATTATTAAAAGTTTTTTTATTGAATAGAGTAGGAAAAATGTTTAGAGACAACTGCCATAGCTTTTCTTATAGATCCATTTCGGAAGAAATTTTGGCACGCATTGCTAACCATTAAGCTGGCCTTGAGCTCATTTCATGAATACTTGACAATGTACAGGCCGTAAATCAACAAAATTGTTGTTATAAAAAATCAATAAACTATTTTAGGTTTCAACTTAATGTTCTCATAACTTTTTTTCACTTTTCAATTTGTTTTTTCCCTAGGTGCCGGTGGTTATCCTGCGGGCAAACAAAGAGGGGCGGGACGTCAGCCCAGGCATCAACCTTATTAATCAGTTTCATTGCAATAAGTTGATAGTATAGACAAGCCGATAACATAAAATTAAAATACAAAACAAATAAAAAATAAAACTTACATTTAAATATATTAGCCTACAGTTTAATTAAGTTTTAACTGATCGCTTGGAATTTTATGAGGAAAATTTCAATCCAGATTTGTTGTGGTGAGTAGAGAAATTAAACTGTTAATTAAAAATAATTTTTATTATAATCAAAAAATTATTCTTAAAATTCTTCGATAATAGTTCACTTCCCGATTTTTAGTCGATTCTCAAAACTTAGATCGAATTTGTTTGTGTTAACACACCTCAAAACATGAATGTTTTTTTTCATAAGCTCTTCCAGAAAAGTGTTCATCTAAAAATTGTCACTTGCTTGTAAATTAGCATTTCACGTTCTCCTTCAGCAGAGTATACCCTTCAGTGAGCGATTTTATAAAAGCTTTAACCTTTCAAATGCCATAACTCTCCAGCACATCTGCTTTAAATATATGGATATTATTCTCTTTGATCCGAGTTTTAGCCGCATGGGCAGCTCCAACCCAACATACCAGCCAAAAAAATGGACCCTTCAACTATTTGTAGTCGACAGACATCTTTGGAATTTATGAATGAGAAATTATTATCCAGGGGAATTAAACAACAACTTTTTATGTAACTTCCACTTCTCGGAACTTCCTTTATCAGCACAAGAAATTTCAATAGATTCCCAAACCCTCAAGAATAACAACATAATAGGCGACCGGCAAGCTGGTCCTGAGCTACAGCCAATATGGTCGACGTGTTTGGAAGCTGCAGGCCTACCAGAATACATCTCTTAGGACCTAGCATGTGGTGCGTGCCTCAATGACACCAAGCAAAACTTGTAACTGCTCAACGTTCCAGCCTTGTTAAGGCTGCCCGTTTCCCGGGACTTCCGTTAAAGTATATAGATGTCAGTTTCGTTATAAATGTAAACATTGACTTTGGTTTGGTTCCATATATTTTTGCAATAGGAGTTTAGGTGAAATAAAAATTCTGTCATTGTAACAACCGTGTGTAACAAAATGGCTCTTTTCTTCTGTTTTTATTTCAGCAAAGAGGTTCGCAGCACAAACAAATGCACAGTACAACATTTTGCCACATCATATACGAAAAACAGATTACAGTTAAATTATATGAATAACAGTTCATATACGAGATCAACCACTACTACAAAAGCAAAAACGTGCATGTAACCAAATATAATTTTTAAAAGCAGAGAGTGTTGTATGGCTACACACCATTCCAAAAAGCAATTAATTCTAATATATGATGTAAAGTTACATCTTTACATCGGCATGGTTTTACCATACATATTTAAATCGTTGTGTATGGATACTGAGTAAGACAGCGTAAATATTGAATATGATGGGGCATAAAAGCACTTTGAAATTAGCAAAAAAAAAAAAAATCTACAAAAATCCAACATTGTAATTAATTGCATTACATACATAATTGCAATGTCAACAACAATCCAGCAATCAATAGTCTATTAGCAATTAATTTTCATTAGTACATATACTTACTTACATTTACATATAATATCTATAATTACACTTAAATTTATGTTATTGGTAATTTTTTATGACCTTAAGTAATAGTTTTGGTATATTATCTGTTTGTAATACACAAAAATAATACATCGATATCCACTTTTTGCAAAAAGGAAAAGCAAGTTTATCCATATTTTAGTTGTTAAGCCGTACGCACAATAAGCCTACATACGCATATATATGTATGTGCATATATATATATGTATAAATGCGTATTGGGTATTTATGTGTTTGCCAATTTACTTTCATCTAATAACATTTAAAAAAATTGTCGCTCAATACGCAATAAAAAAAACTGTCATATTGCATATTTATTATCGGCAGTGTTTAATTTATTCATGTGCTAGTATACCATGATGTATACGTTATGTAGCAATTTTTTTTATTACTTATAATTAATTATTACCTAGTACATGCTAAGCGTATGGCTGCAATGAAAATTTCAAACTAAAAAAAGAAAACAATGAAAATTTGAAAAATTTAAATTAGCCAACAGTTAATATGCTTCAACAATTAAAAGTGTACTACAAAGAGAATGAAAAGGAGAGAGAGAGCGAAAGAATATAGTAAGCGTACTGAGAGATTTCTAAAAACTGCATACAAATACATGCATAAGGAGAAATTAAATCAGTAAAGTCAGTAGAGAAAGCAAAACAGCAGCAGGAGCAGCAAAAATATAATTAGAATAACAAAAACATCAACTAAAACCAATCCACCAAATTATTACACAACACTTACCGATTTCAACTAAAACAAGCGTATGCATGCAGTATGCATACATCATGTATGTACATACATGCATACATATATATTTAATATCTACTATATTATACATAAATATATTATAGAATGCAGTAATAATAACAACTGAAACACAGAATTTATATTTTATTAAAGATATAAAGAAAAGGATAATAAGAAAAAACTAAACGGACGATGAGAAAATTATGATACCCATTGGGAAACAGTCAGCATCAAGTAAAGAACAAAATCCTGAAAAAGGCAGCATTTGTATATGCCACAAAAAAGTAGTTTTTAATAAATAATGATACAATGCAAATTGCAAAGAAATTAAAACTAAAATAAAAACTATTCAAAAAAAAAAAATAAGCAAACATTTTCTTTCTACTCTGCTAAAACCCACCAGCTGTTTCTACTACCCCATAACTAACGAATAACAAATGGCTGACATGTCTCAGTCCCCGCGCAACATGGTTTTCGAAAGACACACAGTGCAACATATGCTTTATATGCCATAACGTCACAGAACCAACATCCTCCAAACCATAGGACAGTGCTCGTGGCGCCTGACCTTTCTAAACCCTACGAAACGGTCAATCACGCCACACTCCTAAGATACATGGAAAAGACACCGCTCTCTGCCGGTCTGAAACGGTGGGCCGTCAACTGCCTCAACGGTCGGCAGGTGCCATACTTCTTATTGTATAGATCAAGAAGAATCAAACAAGCGGTGGCGCAGGGTGGTGTCCTATTTGTTTAATTTCTATATTTTCAGGCTACATCCCCCACCATTGTTTCCTACTCCGACGGCTGCACGATTAGGGCTTCGGGTAAGGGCCCGAACTCGTGCTCATTAGGCTGGGCGAAACACTGTTAATAACAACAACTCTGCACTAGGATTAACTGTTACCTCCGAGACCTTTCCAGCTTCTTCACTGAGCGAAATCTGACAGAGTCTCCGACTAAATCCACACCGACTCCACATAGTTGGAGTACCTCTAACTACTGTCAACCACCCCAAAGTCTTGGGTGTGACGTTTGACAGCACCGCCGGCAGCATTTGGGGGAAAAGAGAAAGAAACGTTGATTATATGTAAGGCTATTGGCCGTTTATTGATTACGCTGTGCCCATGTGGTCGCCCAACCTTGTTGACACCAACTGGAGAAATTGGTAAGTCTGTCAAAACACCGCAATCAGAACGGCCACGGGATGTCTGCTTATGTCATCCGAGTCTCACCTCCATCAAGAGGTTAAAATGCTCAATGTTCGTGAGAACGCGGAACTGTTGAATACACAGTTTTTACCGAACTGCCACAAACCTAGTCATCCAAACCGTCATCTATTGGATGAAGCTCAGCCCCCTAGAGAAATAAAGAAAACATTTCCGTAAGCACTATGATGGGATCCGTCACCACATTACCTTGCCGTTTGACCTGCGTAACCAAGGCGGGCTCTAAAGGACCTCCACACCGAGTCGGTAGACAGTTCTCTAAGATCTCGGCATGTGAACCCCGTAATTGATATCCAAACACCTGAGAATCATGCTAGCACCAATTCGTTCTGGGTATTGTAACAGGTTAAACTCTTACTTATCCAGACTGAACCCCACCCTGCATGTGGTATGTCCCCTCATGCTACTGTTGTTGTTGTTGTAGCGACTACTTAACCTGCCTAGGATGTCACCCCCCATCCAACATTGTCATCAGGCTCTTCTAACGGAAGTCCAAGAAACCTCGCGGCTTCAACAGGGGTGGACCAGAGTGAAATTGGTGTTAGAAGAGTGGGCTCAGTTGAGCAGATGAACAGATGGTTAGTATCGTGGGGAGACACGCCGCATGCCGGGCAGACATTTGGCATGTCAGGGTTCAGTCTGGATAGGTAAGAGTTTAGTCTGTTACAGTATCCAGAACGAAGTTGGGCCAGCGTGACTCTTGTCTCCCTGGGCAGTTCGCGTTCCTCGTCGGCAACAGGTGGAGCTTGTGCCTGTAGGACTGCATTCACTGGGCGTGACCTGACAAAGGAGTTTACGAACTCCGTGTGGATGAGGTTGAGGGCCCGTCGGTGCACCTTTGGATCAAACGGCGAGAAGATGTGGTGCCGGATCTCGTCATAGTGCTTACGGAGGTGACTCCTTATTCTCCTGGGAGGCGGATTTTCGTTGAGCAGGTTCCTGTTCGGGTGCTGCGGTTTATAGCAGTTGAACAGGAATTGTCTGGTCAACATCTCGCAATGCTCTTTGACATCGAGCATTTTTGCCTCATTATGAAGATGGTGTTCAGGAGACATAAGGAGGCACCCCGTGGCAGTTCTGAGTGCGGTGTTTTGGCAGGCCTGCAACCTCCTCCAATGTGTGTCTGCTAACCCCGGCGACCATATTGGCGTCGCGTAGCTCAGAACCGGCTGGCCGATTGCCTTGTACGTTGCCAGTAACGTTTCTTTGTCATTACCCCAAGTACTGCCAGCTAGTGACTTGAGGATTTTGTTACGGCTTTGTACTTTGGTGGCAATCGCGGCTACATGAGCACCGTATTTGAACATGTTATCAAACGTGACCCCTAAGATTTTGGGGTGTGTGACAGTCGGAAGCTTAATGCCGTCGACGTAGACGTCTAATTCCATGTTCGCCTGCGCTGTCCACGTCGTAAATAAGGTGGCCGAGGATTTGGTCGGTGACAATGTCAGGTTCCGTGCAGCGAAGAAACTGGAAAGGGTTTGGCAGGTAAGAATTAATTCTCGAGCAGAGCTCATCGACGGAGGGTCCAGTCGCCAGGATCGTGCAGTCATCGGCGTAGGAGACGATCGAGACGCCTTGGCGGTCCAACGTTTTAGACAGGGGAAGGTTTGAATCATCCAGGTCGTTAATGAGTTGCGCGTGATTAACAGTGTCAAAAGCTTTCGACAAGTCAAGCGCAACTAGCACGGTCCTGTCATTTGGGCGAGATTGGTTGAGACCGACAATTCCTCATGCTACTAAACATCTTTTCCTGTTCAATTGAACCTACTCTTCTAGGACTTCCGTTAGAAGAGCTTGATGAAGGTTTTCAAAGTGATCGTGCCCATTAGGCAGATCGAAGCACTCTTAATAACAACAACAACAGTCCCTGCGGTCGGATTATTCGTTCGCTTTTATCCTGGATCTGAAAGGGGTTTCTTCGTTGTTGTGCTGCTATAGTTTCGAAGATAACCACCCCTATTGTGAGTGTCGAACAAGAATAGATAATCGACTATTAAGCGATTAGCGATCATCGAGCAGTTGCGAGTGTCGAACCAAGGCGAATTAATTACAGGTGGCGTTAGTAACATATATGTATTGAACTTTTTTTATTTTCAGTCGAAACGGCAATGTCAAACTCAGCCAAATTTAAGGCGAATTCGAGTTTTAGCAATGGCGCCCAAGGCAAATCCATAAGGCGAATTTGGATTTTGACAGCTCGCATCCGATTTACAAAAACAAAATACATGGGAAATTTACATATATGTTCCCGCGGCCACCTGTATACATAAATTCGCCTTGTGTCGAACCGCTCGCTTAATGAGCGACTGTGAATACTTAATCGATCATCTTTCTACTACCATTTTGCAGTCGCTGGCGTGTCGATGTGTGTTGAACACTGTTAATAAAATGCAATAGGGCTGTATATTTTATACTATATACTCGATTTATACATGTTCACAATTTTTTATTTAAAACCTTTTTACAAATAATTTTATTTTTTACATATGCACAAACAGACACATTTCAGGGTACAAACAAGTTGCTAGCACAATCACAAGTACATAAAACAAAAAGTAATTGGAATTTTCATTCATTACAGCATTATTCTTCAGTAGTTGCGTTTCACTTGTCCCGTGCGGAAGAGAATATCCAAAGTGTTCAAGAAATCTCGATAGTTGAATTCCAATTGTAGACCTACATATTTCCGAATAAAATATGTTATTATTTCCCTCAGTTGATCTTCACAGACAACTTACCGCGTGTTAGGCCGAAACATTTGCACACCGCATCAAACTCACGACTACTAACCATATTGTGCATTTCACGTACAGTCAGAGCACGCAACAGCTGATTACGTCTTATTGTGCCACATTTCTCACGATCAAAGTCCTGGAATACTTGTTTCAAATTAGAGATTTCATCAGGCTTGCGTGCCAATTTCATAAGGGCTTGCGAGCAAAGTGTACGTTCCTCGAAATTAAGGAAACAATCGAAACAATCCAAGTTAGCCAAATGTATGAGCGGAACAGCTGTAACGTTTTTATCACCCATTGAAGTTTCAATTTCAATGAAAACTTCATCCAAGGCATGACAGAAGTCACGATAGAGCATGCAGCAGGCACGTTTTGGTGAGCGAAAGCTGCAAAATAAAGCACATATAAAGTATTTATTTGAAATAATTGATTTTTCTTATTGAGCAGCGGTGCTGATAAGAGTAATCACATGAATTGGAGAGAAGAAGCGAAAATCCTACGATGAGCAAGCTCCTGTTCTTATCTATAGCTTACAGAGGCTTCTATCGTATGTGCTAAGCAAGTATTTCAAAAAAATTATGGAGAGATATTAGCAGGATGACTGAGGCTGCATTGGTGTTTCCAACGCAACGCCCAAAATATCATAGGCGATTAAGCGCCAATAAATGATGACTTTAATGATTATGCCAAACGTCAAGGCTTGGGTGGAGGAAGCTAAGCATGGCCTTAATCTAAAGGGAGGTATATCTCGCCAAATTATTATTGTCAGTAGTAATTATTTATCTTGTAAACATAGTTTAAACTGATCGAAAGTGAGGTCGGGCATTTGTTTGTTTGTCTGAATAACGACCAAAATCAAATTGTCAACTCTGCCTAACCCAAACATTCTAGTGTTCACTTACATATTGCATATCGCTGTTGATTCATCTGGTGTTAGATTTATGAGAGCATTACTTAAACCACGCTTGAAATCAACTACCAAAATATCACCCTCTCGATGTCTATCGTAATCTTGCAGGAAATCGATAATATTAATGCTACGGGTTATAGCTTGCCGCTTGATGTTCGATAGTAATTTAATGATGTACTCCTCGCTGTAATTGTTACCGGTATCCTTGCTAATTGCCGGACAGTCAGCTTTCAGAGCTTCAGGATGTGGTTTCAATTTTGGTACGGCATACTCGGCAGGATCGGCGTGTTCCAAAAATTTTGTATAATTAAAACCCAATTCATTGCCATAGCGTGCCAGCAGTGCGTTTAACTCATTATTGGACAATAATATGCCGTTATTGAGGAGCACTTGGTTGGCTTGATTGCAAGTGACATGACCGCAATTTAATCTAAAGGGAATTTTCTTTTATAAATGGGATTCAAGTATTTTATATAAGTTATAGCTAATAGCTTACTTGTCATAATTGCGAAAGAATGGATGTAAATGTAGGCGACGATTTTGTATGCGAAGTTGTATGCGCTGTAAAGCCTCCTCACAATAATTACGTATGCCCTCCTCAGCTTGATCCCAGTCCAAGGTGCCGTCGCGCGGCATAGACTTAATGTAGTCGGGTGGTGATTGAACTTCCAGAAGTGGCGTTTTCTCCAAGTGTTTAATGGTAAAAACTATTAAAACAAGTAAAAAAATGTATGTTTGGATGGAATCGTAGATTTCTACCTCCTATTCAAAAAGTTTGATGTAAACGTGGGTATGGTGAAAGTACAATATCATTTTCACTCAATGCATTCGGTTATGTGATGTGCGTAATTTTTTCCATTTTCAATAGCAATTTTATACCAAATTTCATTCATCCGGAGGACGGATGGACATGGCTCTATTCAACCTAAGAACATTGACATGGAGGACGCTCTATCTATACCTGTTCATTTCTGCCGATAAAAGGCCCCGTTATATGGACAAAGTTATAATAATATGTCTACTATTTAGTACCGCTTGGTATAAAAAGGATTGTGATTAAAAACAGTAAAGCAAAGTCCCCGAATTCGAAATCCCCAATTTAACATTTCAGCAACGCCTACAAGATTCACACTATTTCTGCATCTTTCTACGTGGACGACCTTAGCTAACCCAACCATGGATACACAATCCACAGTATTTCTGTTCAAACCAAATATCCGAGGGGACAGCCCTCGCTTGGGCTTAAAAACCATTGAACAGATCAGGCGCGGATACAGGTCTCTATTTAAGGGGGGGGGGGGGAGCGGGAGGCGATCATGGCCGAAAGCTCAAAATCCAAATTGCCATGAAAGTCAGTACTATAAATGAATGATTAATTTCACAACACCATTTTGACATAATTACGAATAAACGTAACGAATTTACCTTTAAGCACTCAAATTAGCTTTCGAACAAAAAGCAATCAGGAAATGATTTTATATAGGTCAAAAGTAGAAACTAGTTCTTTCTGATAAGCGAATTTCACTTGTGTCTTTTAACTAAGTGGAGTTATCTTGAATCTTTATTTATTGAAGCAAGGAAAAAAAAGAGATGAACAATAATGTTTAGTGAAATTAAGTACATTTCAATCTATTCGTCGACAGATGTTTTTGAAACAGTATACATTATTATTTTTCATAAATTAGCGTCAAGCTGTTATGATACAATTCTATATTATAACATTAATGTTTCGCTTCCCTTTTTTTTAGAATCTTTCTATAATGTTTTCAATGTCGATTTTAATATCATATTTAATGAGCCTCTCTTCAATCATAGTTGTTGGTAACCATGTGTTTAATCGCCGAGGGGTAGAAAAACTTCTTTCTGGAGAAGCATTACTGACTGGCAGTGTAGCCATCCTTATCAGTGGAAAAGCATTTCCGTCGCAAAGATCTAAAACTTCTACAGCCGAGTTTGGTATTGATTTTTTGTCGGGCTTTTATGAGAGAATATACTTATTATACAAGGTGGCGCAAAAGTAATCCTCCTATCAGAAAATGCTATAAATTTTGCGATTGGCCCCTAAAGTCAGTTCTGTTTTGACATTTGTGTAGTAAACACATGCGAAATACACGTTAATAAACAATGTTACGCTACACTGCTCCAGAACGCGGAATATTGCTGACTATTTATTTCGGTCGGTGAAAAACGGTTACTGCGCAAAAGTAATCCTCCTATCAGAAAATGCTATACATTTTGCGATTGGCCCCTAAAGTCAGTTCTGTTTTGACATTTGTGTAGTAAACACATGCGAATATACGTTCATAAACAATGTTACGGTACACTGCTCCAGAACGCGGAATATTGCTGACTATTTATTTGACCAATAATCGGTCGGGGCCAAACGGTTACTGTGAATGGTGAGCGCTACAGAGCAATGATCAACGAGTTCTTTTTGCCGCAACTTGATGAATTGGGATTGGAAAACATGTGGTTCCAACAAGACGGTGCAACAGCACACACTGCACGTCCCACAACCGATATGCTGAACATCGGAAGCTTACTTTTGCGCCACCTTGTACATTTACATTTTTCGCTAGACAAGCAGAGAAAAGAAGATAAGAAAGATTTCATTCGATCTCAATTTTACGGAAATCTAAAAAAAATGCATTTGAATTTCGGGCAAATTAAGCACGTACAATATTTCTTCAGGTCTGAGGGGGGCGATTTGCCCCACGCCCCCTCCCCCTGTATCCGCTACTGGAACATATTCAAACTGGCTCAATCTACAGTTTTTCTGCGCAGAACAAAAACGTTGAACCAGGACTTTTGTTAGCTTTTTACGAGCTTTAAATTTTCAGGAAAATATTTTAATAAGGATTTTAACAATAGAAGAAACGGCCTAATGCATTAAGAAGTGTACCTTTTGCAACTATAGCTGGGTAAATGGTACCTAAATCCCTGAATTTGGAATTCCACTAAACAACTATTATAAAATGAGGAGGGAAATATTCCTGCTGAAAAATTATAAAGCATCAGAAAATGCCGCGCTGTTCAAAATATAGCCTACGTAAGCTTACAGATCGCAGCTTGAGTGTACCCTAGCCAATTCACAAATGAGTCATCTCAACATCGTATATAAGGCTCGATTTACGATATTATTTGGTTCGATCTTATTAGCACAAAGCGAAAGTAATGTCCACGGAGCATCGCACTTGCCAACAAGTGTTAGCTTGAGGAATGTAGCTCAGTTGTCTGCTTAGTCCTTGAAAGTCTCTCTTGACGAACAATGACCAAACCCTGTAAGTCTCTCAACACTTCGTGTTTCCAACTTATTGAAGTTATCAGCACAAGTCTATCGTTGGTTGGTTAAATGGAGTGCCGAGTCCCATATGACTCCAATTAGTGACAAAACATTTTTCGAAGGCTGTCATAATCTCAAGGACCATGGAACTCCCGTCGTACTATATCCATGTAGCTGAGTTCAAAAAATTCCCCGGGCGTAATAACATTAAGTTCCAAGAGGCTCCCGAAACAGGGCTCTCCCAAAAATTTTATTCTAGTACGGCATTTCGTTGGACACTCACAAAGCAAGTGCTCAACCATCTCTTCCACTCCCGGAAGGTTGCAGTTGCGGCACGAGGTGTTGTATTGCAGACCCATCCGCGCCGCATGCACCCCAATGGTGAGCACCGCAACTAATCTGAAAAAGTTCCATCTATTTACCATAAGAAGGGTCGAAGATATTGTATCATTGTACGAGCGCCGTAGATTCTACAGCACTGTAAGAGCTTCTGTTGCTTATTAGGCTCGCTAAGCCAATAATGAGAAATAGGGCCCTTAATAGTTCCCAGTAGTACAAAGACCTCCATCGCTTCTGAGCCGTCAAGAGACGGTTCACTCCGAGGCAGCTCATCGGCCATCTCGTTTCCCTGTATGTTACGATGCACCTGCCTCCATATTAAAGAAAAGATATGTCGATTTTACCAGGCTCATGCTGACCTAAGAACCTGTAGAGCCGCCTGGCTGTCAGAGAAGATTGCTATCCTATTATCGATAATGTTCGCGCACAGTAATGCCCTGCTTGCCAATGGATAGCGTAGATTTCGAACTGAAATACACTCGTTGAGTCTGGCAGACGACGCTTTGATACACGACGTTCAATATCGCCTGGGCGGTTAACGCCAATAAATGATGATAATGCTCGTATAATAATAGGCTACTTACCTCGATCGATTTCATCTTGAAACGGGCGCCAAATTACACGATTCGAATCGATCGGATCGATGTAGCGGTTAATTAGTAAATTCATATCTCGTTGTGATAGATATTTCCGTACGCCTATATTATCTAGTGCGCGTTCAAATTGATTCTTTGTTATCGTTCCAGTGTTTAAGTGATCGAAACATTCCATGAATTCTTTTACCCGAACGCGCCGTTTAAAAATAATATTTTGTATACAATATATAAGATCACATACGTCCTTATTCTCTTTCGGATGATTGCAGAAATCTGGAAATGCCTTAACTGCCATCCTCGTGCCACTTATTGTTGGCAGTTCAGAGAACTCGAGATCGACCAAACGGCCTGGAAAGTCTTTTATGATTTTCTATTGAGATAGGAAAATAGCATATTAGTTTAAGGATAGAGTATACTCTAGTGTTTTGAACTCACCATGTCGTTACCCAACAAATTATTTTGATTCAAATATTCCATTATATTTTGTATATGTTTTACAAAGGCTACATAATTAACAGTATACGAATCCTTCATATAACGTTTTAGCAAGAGCAGAAAATCCTCATCGGATATTGGGATCTTCATGAAGTGTAGTACGCGAGAGAAGTGTGCAATCGTGACCACACCAACATTTTGTGTGACCTAAAATTGAAATCGACTAAAATATTAATAACATTGAAAGTTTGGTTAGATTTTCATTCTAGCTATAGTTATGATATATTTGGGCATAGCGCACTAAGTTAAACAAATTGTAAAGTTCCAATAAATGAGGTAAGGTGCAAGAGCTCTCCTCTTCGCTTTATAAATAAAATGTATTTACTGGAAGCAGTGTAAGCCTTGGAATTCCTGAGCATAATAATTTCGTCGTGGCAGTTTTGCAAACCAGACTAAACAGTTTGCCAAGGTTTAAGGAAAAAAGCTTGGGGATTTCATCATCATCAGTAGTTGGCCTTTAACCATAGGCTATTTTGGCTGTTGCCAATTGGAAACACGAAGGGAGGTCAAGTGATCCTCCACCTGGCTTTGTTTCAACTTAGCCGAAGCCTACCTTTTTTTCTGCTGCCAAATTCGTGTTTCTATAAGAAAACTTAAATTCTATCTGAGAATTTGGGCACTAATTCCCCGGACTAGCTCATATCATTTTCAATACTCGCTGTTGTCAATGCGGCAAGCTCTATAAAACTTTTGAAGTTTCCTCTCGAATACTCCAAGTGCCATCGCTACTTCTTTCGTCAGGCCAGGTATGATGAGATACTTATGGAGCTTGTTGAGAGGATAGTTGTCTACCCAATCCAAAGACCAAGTGTTAGCAAGTGATTTTCCTTTGATTTTCTCTCTGTTAACGCTGGTTCAGTTACAGTGACGTGGCTGCCAGGGCGAAGTTGTGCCGATTCTTTATTTGATGACAGCAAATAGTAATTTTGTCCTCATCACCGCAATACCTACTTTCTTAGCTTATTTTACTTAAGAACTGTTTGTACGTCGGATCGCCTCAATTTCCCTCGCATGAATTTGCACAGGTCTTGAAACCCCGGGTCCTTTGCCAGATCTTTTGATAGACTTCTCAGAATTATTTCTGTCAGCCAACATCATAAGCTTCTCACATTTACGCCTTTCGGCCTCACCATTCAAAATGAACTCTTTCATTTATCGCTTCATGCTAGCACTCACTTACACCACAGGTTGCCTCCGTTCCTAAATTGGTACTGTAGGTAACCGACTTCTTTTCCGAGACGACATTCTGCATCGTACCAGCGAGTCATAGAGAGTCCTCACCGACTGTACTTTGTGAGTGTGATATATTCTCTCACTGCTCACCTAGGCCGAATATTGCTCCAGAGTAAAGGTGCAAGTACCGAGCTAAGGAATTATGCTGCCTAGAGATAGATAGAAAAGTTAAATAACTTACTATTTCATAGTCTTGAAAATATGGAAACAGTGGTAGATTGATATATTGGGCAATTTTTATGAGTATCAAACACAAACGACGGCGATCTTCAGGACGGGCTATAACATTAATATGCATAGGATCATTCCATTCCAAACCAGTGGCCAAGTCTTTTTTGTTGGTAGATGTAGCTGTTCAGAAAAAAACTAGTTTCGCTTAGAATGTTTCAGGAATTTTCTAATAAAACTTTACACAACTCACGTTCTTGGCACACAACTTTACAAAATTGTTGATAGGCAACACGGCCATCATGCAAACGGAAATAGTCAGTCACTTCGCGTAGTTCGAAGTCCGAAAGACCCACAATGTTCTTATATTTACCCAAAATGCTGATGAAAAGCGAATCTGAAAACAAAGAAAGATAGTGATAAAATGGTAAAGACTTGAAATAGATACATGGCACAGCACAGGAGTTGCGAGGACTTTGGCTGCTATCTAACGCTTTCGTTGCCCATGAAAGAGAATCTTAGAATGATGACGGAAAGTTAAGAGAACGTACTAAAGTAATGAATTGCAACACTGAGAAAGAAATGACAAGACCGATACGCCCCCACTCGACTATGATGAAGTGACGATGACGGACTATCTGTTCAAAGACGAAGCGAAGAGCCTCAAATCGTACCAAATACAGCGGAGTAAGTCTCGGTGCAGTGCAATAACACCCATGCTCACGGTCTCCGGCTGGGTTTTAAGTTTGTATTTCAAATCGAAAAAGTGCCGCAGGCATAAATTTGGAATTAAAAATAGCTGGATTCCTATTTAAAAGAATTTGACAAGATTTTATAAAGATTTTTGAAAAAGAAAGAATGCCCTTAGGCTTTATTGATTTTTGTCAGTGGGCGCTATTTCCTTGGGAGTAATTGCACTCCACCGTAAGTCTCCTTAATATCGCATATAAGGACGTGGCTCGGGTAGTTTTCGAGAGAAAGTTTCTTTCAAAGATTTACTGATCGTTGTCCCATTGATAATGCCGAGTACTGAAAAAGACTTAAAGAGGAGCTGTAGACAGACATTGTTATAGCTCAACGGATTATAACCCAGCGGCTTTTTTAGGTAACCCTATTAAGAAAAAGAATGAAGATGCCCCGGTCCTGAAGGTAGTATCGACACCCACCAGTGAAAGCAGAGGAAGAGGAAGACCATTCCATTAACTTAGTAGATAACGATTTTAGGTTCCTTGGACTCTCCAATTGGACCCAATAAAGTATTATTGACTTTAAAGGCTTAATAGTGATTATTACTTCTTGGTAGATTTGAGAAATACTCTCTTGAAAAACATTGCGGCTTTGAAGTCGCATATTAGTAACATCCGTCCGTCCTTGCTTTCGTGTTTCCTAACCTTAAAGTTATACAATTTTCAAAGTAGACACACAGGTAATAACGACTTCTTAAATACATGTAATGCTACTTGAAAGTCTTGTTCTTCTTTAAATGGTCATCTAACCGCCTGGGCGATTTTGACCGTCCAACATAGCTCGCCAGTCGTTTCTTCGTTGCGCCAACTGGCGCCAATTGGAAACACCGCGGGATCGCAAATCGGTCTCCACTTGGTCCTTCCAAAAGGGGTTCTCATATCCGAGGCTTTGTTGTTGAATTTCATTGGAACGTTGTTTTATGTGGTGGGTCCCAAACCCAACGCACAACCCGTTTCACGGGAGGTTGAATTCTATTACACGTTTGTATAGCGAACCGCTTGATCCAAGACAGACGCCCTCTTGCAGCCGCACCACATGGTGATCAGACGCTGCTGTTTGAACCCCCCAGCAAGCCCTTAAACCGATTATGTCGGAGTGGCCTTACCAGGTTGTCGCCTTCTCACGCTTAGCTCACCACCAAACGGGTGTTCGGTGGTTACCCAGAGGATACTTGGGTGCAAATCCCGGAAGTAGTGAGCTGCTTGAACCGCATGCAAAAGAATCGCTCTGGCCATTCCCAGGTGAATGGCGATCAGAAACTTTCCCCACTTGCGTGGACTTCTGCACACGTCCTACTTGATAGTCACATAATTAAAAAGTGCCCCCTGACGGTAGTCGTTACAGCGCAGCTAGCAAAAATTTAAAAAAAAAAACATTTTTTGGAACTCCAAGTAGCAAATTTAATTACGGTTGCGAAAAATTAAGTCGCTTCAGCCTTTGATTTACTCTAGCAGCCTAGAGCAACAGTCTAACCGTCGTTTCATTCAACGCAAAAGCAAATCAAATTGATCTGACCCTGTCCAGAGTGGATTTTACTTGGCTTCGGCTTGTAAGCATCCGAAATAGGGTTCATTGTTTATTGGACGCATTGGACTAAATCTGACTGGTAAGGTTTGGCTAAATAATTCACTGATTATTATTTGGTAGATGACTTCGGTCAGTTGGGTTCCGAAGGCTTGGGGAGTGTTACGGATATGAGCATTCCTTTGGCGCCATGCTTCTGCCCTAGCAGCTTCCGGTACTTGTTTGACAGATATATGTTTTCCGCAATTTAGTTATTTTCGCAAACATTACCTGATATTAAACCGGTACACTTAGGATCGTGTTCCACAAAGTCAGCCCGTAGATTGAAACCGTAACGGAAAATTGTTGCTTGAATCTTGCGGCAAGCACTCCATATTTCATTTAGATTTAAGTCTTGCTGGATATTTGTGGAAAATATAAGTGAATTGAAAATACATTTCTGAAGAAATTTGTAAACTTTCTTTTACCCTTTCATCATCCTCCATTTCGAAATTTTTTTTACAGTTTTTGGTTTTGATTAACACAATTTAGTTGTTAATTAAGAGCGGAAGTGTTAAGCTTTATTTTAAGCAAATTATATAAATGGAAATACAACAAAAAAGATCCACGAAAATTTTTTTGCCTTCAATTATTTGTGTAAGATTTTTGGTTTGAATGGAATAAAATTGACTTCCGAGACTTAAAAAAGTTTTGATGTTTCACTGAGTTTGGAACGGTTAAGGGCTTCAGATGTTGAAATATATTTTGGACACAAGCATTTCGATCACGTCCCAACTCAGACTTGTTCATTAATTAGATTAATAATTATAATGATTATGAAAGTTTGATTGATTATTTTTTTGGAAAAGCATATTAGGTTCTAATGATTATTTTAAAATACAATCATGATTTTTTATGATTTCAAAAAAATAAGTAAAAATAATCAAAAAAAAAATATCAAAAAAAAAATCTAAAATAATCAAGAGTAGTCAAAAACAATGAAAACATTTTTTTTGATTGTTTTTGATTACTTTTGATTTTTTTGATCATTTTTTGATTTTTTTCCAATTCTAATCACTGTGTAATTGCGGATTTCTGAAAACAAATAAAATAATCATTATTTATTATTGTAATGGGAATTTAACAGGTCTGGCCCAACTAGGTAACTAGTCATTACGCCATGATTCTGATTTTGTGAAATTAATGTTATGCGATTAAAATTTTATTTAGATTTTGTCGGTGTACTTGTAGGTGATCGGTCCTGATTAACCAGTTAAAGAATAAAATAATCATTAATGATTATTGTAATGGGAATTTAACAGGTCTGGCCCAACTAGGTAACTATTCATTACGCCATGATTCTGATTTTGTGAAATTAATGTTATGCGATTAAAATTTTATTTAGATTTTGACGGTGTACTTGTAGGTCCTGATTAACCAGTTAAAGAAGTGGCCCCAGCAACCCAGTTTGGTCGGCTGCGCCCAAATACATCCCGGAGATACTCTCATCAAAAATGGGGTAAAGCATGAACAAATCTGGAATCATTTCAGTGGAGGTAAGACGTTTTAACCGTAAGAACTCTCTACGGCAGTCGTTACTAGTAAGATGTGAAGTTATACGTTATCCTATCTAGAAAGATATTCATATCGCAACTTCCGTGACTGCAAGACTGACTTGGAGGCTGCCTCAACTCAGCCTTACCATTATACCACTTGCCTTTTCTATAGAAGAGATTAAGTTTGTCATTAGCGCCAAAAATACTCTCTACACTATTTTTCGTCTAACCTAGCTATCTGGTTTAGAACTAAATATCTAGAACTAAGAGCACCACCTAAGTTAAAAGAATAGGAGCAGATTGATAATAAGAGAGTTCCTATCTCTTGTGGTACATATCCTCATGTTAGAAAAGCTTCCGGAAAAAATTAACGACATAAAAACTCTGATACTTCGTGACCTCAACCAAAAGCAGCCTTACTAAAGGAACATACGTACTAAACTAGTCGTTCAACACGGTAAGCTGCACGCCACATCGTAGAACTATCTGAGTGGTCTTTCCAATTCTAATCCTCAATGAATAAAACAGGAGTACCGAAGGGTGTTACTCTGCAGTGAGCCGAGTTTTTATGTGTTAGACTTAGTGCAGAATCTTGCGGCGCACCTGATGCGCGCTTGTGGAAGGAGACGGATTTATCTTAAACAACAGGTAAACTCACACCACACAAATTTCAATCTTCAACAATCTATTTCGCAGCATCATTCTCTTACACTTCCATATTACTCTAAGAAAGGACTTTTTGTTTTTAGCGCGATTTCAGCCGTCGCTGCACATAGATACTAAAAAAATGTAAGTAAGTATTTACTAGAGATCCCTGCAGAAATTTGGACTGGCTCAAATATATCCCTGAGCCAAACCGTTTGACGATACCACCAGTTCTAGCTCAATACCCAAGCAATGCTTTCAACTGTCCACTTTTACATGGCGATGTCATTGGCGGTGGCGCTTGTGGTCAGTGCATTACAATTCGTTCTAAACCGGTTTCCATTCGGACAGTTCTAAGATAGTACGACTTTGGCTGGTTCTCTACCTTTGCCATTTCGGAAAGATTCGGAGTAGTTTTGGTCATGGCATACCAAACAGGTAAAATAATCTCAACAGCTGATTCGATTTTTTTTATTTCTGCCAAACTTGCTTTCAATTTGTTTACATTTTAACATGTGCTGTTTTGACCTTTTTGGGAAGCGTTTTTCAACATGGCCGCCGCGCTGTTACCTGTTTGACTATGCCATGATTTTAGTTGTGGAAGAGTGATTATCGATATCCGATATTTCAAACTGTCTTTAAACTATTACTATTGTAACTGGCACAGAACGATTCCAAAAGCGTGTAGATCAAGACTGTCTCTTTTGGAGACTGGTTCACAATTTTACTGCAGCGATGTTAGGCAAGTGAATTTAAAGGAACCGGTATCGGGGTTTTCAAGTCGGATGCAAGAATAACAAATCATTGGTCAAGTCGGTATTGTGACCAAGTAAATGATTTTTCGAGAGAGCAAGGTATGCACCGATTAAAATAGTATTCCGGTTTTGGTTGCGGTTTCGGTTACGGAATCTTTCTTTAACATTTATTCCGGCTTCGGTTTAGTTTCGTTTTTGGTTTGAAAATAAAAAAACGAACACAAGTTTGTGAACAAAAAAATTTATTAATTTTATTATTTAGCTACAAAATCCAAGTGGTTGAAAATAGGTCTGACTCTTTTGAAATTTTTTTCTGCGGACATCATGGACTTCTAATATAATAATAAATATTGCTCATTGCTGGCCTGGGCGAGTTTGATCGTCCAACATAGCTCGCCAGTCGTTTCTTCGTTGCGCCAACTGGCGCCAATTGGAAACACCGCGGGATCGCAAATCGGTCTCCACTTGGTCCTTCCATCGGAGTGGTGGTCTCCCTCTTCCTCTGCTTCCACCGGCGGGTGCCGATAAGAATACCTTCTGGGCTGGAGCATCTTCGCTCATTCGCACTACGTGGCCTAGCCAGCGAAGCCACTGTGTTTTAATTCGCTAAGATGACAAGTAATAGAAATAAGCATTAGATGGTGTTCGAGCGAGTAGTAGAGGAGTATCGATTCAGCGCTGACAGCGAATGGTTGTGTAATTTCAATTCTTGTGTTAATAAAGACCTCTTAAAAATCCTGAGCGCATATTTAATTATTTAAAACGGAAAACATAATTTGGTCCTACGAGCCGAAGGATGAAGCGTACATACAGTCCACTTACGGCTAGCAATGTGCAATTTGGTGAAAAATAAAATAATATAATTAAATAGTGAAGTTGCAAAATTCAACGAGTACCGCTGCGTGTCACACAAATATACTCGTTTTGGTTGCCAGCAGAGGAAATCTAGTGAGCGGTCGGCAGAGAAAACGGCACTCTGTCTTTGCCGCTCTCATCATGCGATAACTTTGGCAAACATGCGACGCTGCCCACGTCGGCGTAGTTACGGCTTGATTCTTTGTATTAGTTTCGCCTGCGCCCGTCACTGCAAAATTCAAAATTAGCGAAAAATCTACTCAGTCGTCTTTGGTGTAGTGGTGACTTTATGATATACATATTTGGTTTGGAGTGTTTACTTCGACAGCACATATTATGGCGAAATCAGCGAAAAGTCTGCTCGCCGATTCAGCGTAGTTGAGACTTGTGGTTGTTTTCTTTTGCCTTTGCATTGGCGTAGTTGTCTGCGCGGTGGCACTGCGCTGTCGGCAACAAAGAGATTGCGCGGCGACTTTGACTTGGTTTGTTTTGTGTTTCTGTTTGGTGCGTGTATTGCTCAAGCGACGTCAGCGTCTGTGTTATTTACCTTGCTTTGGCTGCGTTCATCAACTCTGAGAATGGTTGATCAGGCGAGGTCGGCATGACTTTGACTGGTTTGGGTTTTCTTTTGTGTGAAACAGCAGTAGCGAATGTTTCGGCACTTACAATGTTCCCATCGGCTGAGATTTTCGAAGCAAAGTAAAGAACACACTTCCATACATTCTACTCATTTTTTTGCCTCTGCTCATAGGAGCAGAACGTGAAGCTCAAAAGGCACTAGGCATTTCGTTTTCAAAGCGTACAGCATACGAACGAGCAGTAGAGCGAGTAAATTTAGAGTGCGTACATGCAAATTCTGTGTCTTCTGCGAGCAGAAAGTTCTGGAAAATTCTATTTTATTGCACAAAATAATTTTCTTAATCGGATTTCTAATAAACCTTGATTTATTCTTTGAGTTTGGTTGGTTTAGTTTGAAATACACTATATGTATGAATATCAAGGAAATATTTATTATATTTTAACTTTAGCACTGGAAAGAATGCCGAATATGAAGAAAGCTGGAAATAAGGCACCTAGATCGAAGGCAGCAAAGAGGGCCGCATCTTCGCCAGCAAAGCGAGGAAGAAAGAAGCGTTCTGTGGAAAATTCACCCAAAACTACCAATGGTGCGTGGATTGAATTAAGTGGCGCAATGGCGTAGTTTAATGCGGCGACCATGGGTGTTATTTTTTGATTATCTTTTCATACATATATATGTAGGGATACTTAAGGATATCTGCGACTTCAAGTATACAAAAAGAAAGGTTCTGCGAAACAGCGACTTGTGGTGAACTGGAATAGAATTTGGAAATTTTGATGTCTTGGTTCAACGCAAACATAACTATATTTAAAAAAAAAAGTAAATTGTATTGTAAATTGTTTGTTTTATTATAAGATGTGGGCATGTATTAACTATAAGCGAATGCCCTTTGTGCTGAGGTTAGGGAAATGTCTGCGCCATAAAGAAAGTCTGCGTATGAGCTGCAATTGGTGTTAATGCGACTCTAGGGAAACGTTTCGACACGGAGATTAGGGAAATGTCTGCGCTATAAAGAAAGTCTGCGTATGAGCTGCAATTGGTATTAATGCGACTCTAGGGAAACGTTTCATAGCTTGTAGCTTGTCGTAATCTGCAGAAAACTTACATATATCAGCGACTTGAATTGAAATTATTAGAATTATGTGGTAGAACGTTGCTTCTTCGGTTTGATTGAACTGCATTTCCTTTGGCGTTTTTCAGGTGTTGGGCAAACGTCGATAGCGCAAAACGAGATGCAGGAAATAAGTTCAGTGAATCCTCTAGCAAGCATATCCACGGTGGACAGTGCAGCAGCTGAACTTGTCGAAAGAGCCTTTAGTATTCAGGCGGACATAGATTTTACGGTATCCCAAATTCAGCGCCAGTCAGACTGGCTGGCTTCAGCCACTTCGGATGTCATAAGCGTAGAAGTGATGAGGGCTCGCCTTGACATTCTGGCCACAGCCTGGGGGAAATTTGAATCCAAAGCTAGAGAGTTGCAACAGGGAGCTCGAAGTGAGCTGCAGCGAAGGGAGGATGTTGCAAGACAAGAAAAGGTGGAAGAGGTTTATATTGCAACTCGCGCCGAGCTGTGTCAGAAGATCAAGGCATTAGAACCAGCTTGCTCTGCAGCGGCAGTTAGTTATGCCAATAGTCGTTCGCTACAATTACAATTTGCCGAACTGCCTTTGGCAGACCGGCTTCCTTTATTTCGCGGTGAACATAAAGATTGGATTCAATTTAGGGACATATTTACTGCAGAGGTAATTCAGAATCCTCATATCACGAACCTACAACGACTAAGACGGCTACAAAGCTGTGTAAAGGAGGATGCGGCCAGGGCGATGGGTTATTGGCCTCAGAAGGAAGGAAGCTTTGTCAATGCCTGGAAAACATTGTGTCTTGCATTTGACAACGAATACATGTGCCATGCCGCACACTGCGCGGCTATTTATGGACTGCCCATTTGGCCAAGGGCCACCCATTCATTAATTCGAAATATGCTTGACATTACTCGCAATAGTGTGCGTATGATTTCAAGGCAACTAGGGGCAGAAGAACAACGCGACCTACTATTATTAAACTTTTTGGAATCCCGGTTGGACAGCGTATCTCGTAGTCAGTGGGAAATGGTAAGACCCACGGATCGTATTCCTAATTTGCAAAACGATTTTTATGTATGGCTCGAGCGTAAAAGCAGCGGGTTGCTAAGTCAAGCATCAATGCCTACGGTTAATCAAAACGATAAACGCGCGTTTAATCTACCAATGCCTCAGCGAATGAAACCGAACGTTTCGTCAGTATCTAAATATCCTTGTCTTAATTGTTCGGGTGATCATGCCTTTCACCGCTGCCCTGGAATGGGCCGTATGGGCCGGGAGGAGAAATTAAAACGTATTTTTGAGTTTGGTTTATGTCAAAACTGTTTAAGAAGGGGGCATACAGCTCGAAATTGCTTATCGAGCCGTTGCCCAAGATGCGCCAGGACGCCACACAACAGCATTCTATGCCCCAAGCTAGCAGCAAACTCCAGAGAAGAGCCCACTCGCGTATCTATGCTAGCAACGGTAACAGATGAAGAGGTAAGGGAGGACCAATAGCGGTTAACGAATGGAGAGGAAACCGGCCTCGGGGTTTTCTGCAGCGCGATCAGGCCATCGCCGGGCGAGCAGGTCGAATCTGTCATATCAAGAAGCGGAGCCTTAAAATTGAATGAGAGTTTATTAGCAACAGCAGAGATTCGGCTCTTAACCAGTAGCGGGAAAATAGTGAGTATGCGGGGAATATGCGACACTGGTGCGCAGGTAAACTTGATCAGCCTTAAGGTGGTGATGGATAATAAAGTCTCTACGCGACGAATCAGAATAGGTTTATCCACTGCTGTGGAGGCAGGATCCTTTGTCTGTGACAGATCGGTTTCTGGTCATTTAATGTCAGCTTACAATGATGATTTCCGAATGTCAATTACTTGCCTGGTAGTGCCCTCGGTATTGGGAGAGACGTTACAACCTCAAAGAGGTTTGTTGATTCAAGATCTACCCAGCGATATAATGGAATATTTAGCTGATCCAAACTTTAGTCAGCCAGCACAGGTACAATTGCTCTTAGGGGGGGGGTATGGGCACAGGTTATGCAGGATAATATGCGGCGACTTTCCTCGGGATTTGTTGCACAGGAGACGCGTTTAGGTTGGCTGGTTTTTGGTGAGGTCTTAAACAATACCAGCGTTGTTGCAGCTAATATCGCAAGAAACATTGACCAAGCCGAAGAAGATGCTCATCTTGATAGTTTGTTACGGGGATTCTTTGAGGCAGAGAGTATATCAGGCGACGAGTCTACTTGGACAGCGGAGCAGCAAGCTTGCGAGGATCATTTTAGAACAACTCATACCTTTGACTCACGTACCGGACGTTACATCTTGGAGATTCCCCTGCGATCCAATTGGGATAGAATCGGCTCCAACCGAGCAATAGCGCTGCAACGATTTTTGAGACTGGAGCAACGCTTCAGAGGCGATGTGGAGTTAAAACAGAAATATCAGTCGTTCATTAATGAATATGTAGAGAAAGATTGGCTACGTCCAGCAACAAATCCCCCGCGAAACAAGGTCTATTATATTCCCCATCATGCCATCATGAAAAAGTTCCGGGTCGTCTTCGATGCGTCTTGCGCAACAGATACTGGGGTATCGTTAAATGAAGTCCAAATGATCGGACCCAAATTGCAGCAAGATTTGATTGATCTGCTTTGGGGATTTCGTTTGAATGCGTACGCCGTGTCAGCGGATATCAAGCAAATGTTTCCACAGGTGAGGATTGCGGACAAGCATTGGGATCTGCAGCGCATATTTTGGCGAGATGATGGCGGCCAACTAATCGAGTATTGGCTGACTCGGGTGACATTCGGGATGGCGTCAGCACCGTTTTGCGCGGTCCGGGCAATGCAACAGTGTGCCAACGACAACGCATCAAGGTGGCCTCGAGGTGGCCAAGCGGTGTTGAATAATTTCTACATGGATGACTGCTTGGTGGGTGATGACACGGAGGAAGGATTATTACAGCTTTGTCGCCAGATGCAGGCACTTTTAGCATCGGGAGGGTTTGAACTTACGAAGTGGCGATCTAATTCGAAACAAATTAACCGCGACCTCGACAACCAGTCAGCTGGAGGCGAAGCCTGGTTGAATACTCATATGGAAGCATCGGTACTTGGCCTAAAATGGACTCCGGCAACAGATGAGTTCGCTTTCGCCGCACAATCGCTACCCAACGCCCACTCTACTTCTTGGACTAAACGCTCAGTTTTAAGTATAACGGCGCGTATTTATGATCCTGATGGTCTGGTGGCGCCCTTTATAATAAATGCAAAGTTATTAATTCAAAGGATTTGGAAAGAGAGGCTAGAGTGGGACGAAATATTACCGGACCCTTTGAGGATTGCATGGGAGAATATTTTATTACAGATTCCGCTCTTTAATGATCTTCGTATACCCCGGTGGGTGGGTTACGCACGACGATTTACCATGACTTTGCACGGGTTTTCAGACGCGTCAATGCAGGCATTAGGGGCGGCCGTATATGTTACTATAGACACAAATGTCGGAGCTAAATCCAATCTACTATTAACCAAATCTCGAGTGGCACCTCTACGGGTGGAAACAATACCACGTCTCGAGCTGCGAGCGGCAACCCTACTTAGTGAGCTAATGAAACGTGTGGTGACTATCTGCCAAACGCAGCACAATATAAAGATCGGCTCAATCACGTGTTGGTCCGACTCAATGGTAGTACTTTGCTGGCTGAGACGGGGCGAAAGCGACCTTAAGCAGTTCGTTGCAAATCGCGTCAGCCAAATTAATTTGAACATCCCTAACGGGGAGTGGAGGTACGTGCCCACGGATAAAAATCCAGCGGACATCATTTCAAGAGGAATGTCGATGCGGGAGCTAATGAATTCCCAGCTTTGGTGGCACGGACCTGAGTTCCTGAAGCTGCCGGAAGGCATGTGGCCAACACCATTAGAACCGGCAGAAAATATTGACACAGAGGTTAAAAGAGAATGCCGCCACACAAGAACCCATATCGAGCAAACAGGTGACCCATTGGCTGCCAAAGTCAATCTTATATCCATTGAAAATGAATCATTATTGGATCGTTACTCAACAATGAATCGCCTAGTAAGAGTGTCGGCATGGGTGTTCAGATTCACTCGAAACTGTCGATCACCATCTTCAGAGAGACATAAACTTCATTTGAGCACTAAGGAACTCGAAGACTCGTTGGCATTTTGGATTCGTCAAGAGCAGGAGGATTTTTATGGGAGTGATATCCGCACGCTAAATCACCTTGCCCAGAACAACCAAATGCCAGCGAGTTCTAAATTGTCGAATCCCATGGCAGGGCTGGCTCCATTTGTTCAACATGGCATGCTACGCATGAGTGGGCGCATACAAGAAGCAGATATACCAGACACTCAGCGAAATCCAGCGATATTACCAGGAAAGGGGAGATTGGCACGATTGATTGCAGAAGCCACACATTGGAAACTATTGCATTGTGGGGCGCAACAACTTATTGCAGCGTTGAGACAGAACTATTGGATTGTCGGTGTGCGGTCCTTAGCGAGATCTCTAATCAAAAGATGTACAACATGCGAAAGGCTACGAGCCCGAATGAGCGAGCAAATGATGGGAAATCTTCCTGCTTGCAGGGTACGGCCAGCCCGTCCTTTTCTGCACACGGGGGTCGATTATGCGGGACCCATACAAGTCCGCCCGGATCGGCGGCGAGGTAATGTTATCATCAAGGGCTACATTGCGGTATTTGTATGTATGGTATCAAAGGCGGTACATTTGGAATTTGTGTCGGATTTGTCCACCAAGGCTTTTACTATGGCTTTCATACGCTTTACTTCCCGCTATGGGCACTGTTTACACCTCTGGAGCGATAACGGCACCAACTTTGTGGGAGCCGAGCGGGAGTTAAGTCGGATGTTGCAGACCTGGCGGAAATCAGATCTCTTCGAACAACTGTCGGCACGGCAAACCGAATGGCATTTCATAACTCCGTCGGCACCGCACCAAGGCGGACTTTGGGAAGCCGCGGTTAAGGCCACCAAACACCATCTCCGGCGGGTGATGGGAGCTCGCCTGTTAACCATCGAGGCGCTCCAGACTTTATTGGCAGAGATCGGGGCTGTTCTTAATTCCCGCCCGCTGTGTGCGTTAAGTGCGGACCCGCAAGATTTAGCCGCCTTAACGCCAGGACACTTATTAATTGGCGAAAGTTTGGTACCAGCACTTGGAGAGCAAATACCAGTCGAATGGCCGGAGAATCGCCTCGACTATTGGCAATCTCGGCAGCAAATCACACAGAGGTTTTGGAAACTATGGAGTGACAGTTACCTACACGAACTGCAACAGCGCCCCAAATGGCGAGAAGTTAAACGAAATCTCAAAGTAGATGACTTGGTAGTTTTGAGAAATGAAGCTACGCCACCCACATTGTGGAAGATGGGACGAATCACCGCGTTGCATCCAGGTAGAGATGGGTTAGTTCGCAACGTAACACTTTGGACGGGGAGCAGCTACATTAATCGTCCAGTACAAAAGCTGTGTGTTCTACCTGTGGAACCTATTGAGCCTCGAGCCACATCGAGTCTCAAGGCCGGAGTATGTTCGAGCGAGTAGTAGAGGAGTATCGATTCAGCGCTGACAGCGAATGGTTGTGTAATTTCAATTCTTGTGTTAATAAAGACCTCTTAAAAATCCTGAGCGCATATTTAATTATTTAAAACGGAAAACAGATGGTAAGCACTGTTTGTGTAGACTTATAAGTCATAGACCGGCTAGAACTAGGCGGTCGTATTCTTATTTCACTGCGCGTGTGCGGTAGTATTTAATAAAATTGTGAATACTGTTTTTACTGAGCATATTTATTGCAATGCCATGCGTTGATAAGGTTCAGCTAAAATAAGTTCAAAAAATAAAAACATTTTTTTTTATTAGAAAAGTATTCGATTTTTTTCGTAACCTTTTTTACTAGACTCTATACAAGTAGATATGTATCCATCCGTCTTAAAAATTTCTTCGGCCGCGATTTAGAAAAATAGCCCTATGCATACAAAATTAAGTTTCCTCTTTCAGTTTCTTGATACTGAGGTGAAAACGCGTCTTTTGTAACTTTGCTTGACAATCTCTCATGAAAATTAGCCAGGGTACCATTTTGTAATAGCAAATATGTGTACACAAAATGAAGTAAAAAAGTATAAAAAAGGTCAAAACCGTTTGGAGCCGGATGTGCTTTTTGAAACGGTTTCGCTCTTTTTGCAAGGAATACCCAGATGTCTGGATGTGCTAGTACGCATCAGGTTTCTTCGGCGAGAAATGGACGTTCAATAAGAGAATCAGTCTTATGATCGCTCATTTGAAGAACAAGCATTGGTAATTATTATTTAGACCTATTTCTTCAAATTGCATTAAATATTCGACAGAAATTTAAGAAAAACCTAGTAAGAAGAGTGCTGACTTCGGCTACATACATTTCATGCCTTTTCGCTAAGAAGCTTTGTCATAACAGATATTAGGAAATATTCGCAGCATCCCTAACACAGATGTTCCTACTTAATATTCATATTTCTGCGAATGTTAAAATTCATATACGAACACATCCACAGTCATAATTGCATTCATTCAGCGCGCACGTGCCATGTGCCGGATATAATAATCCTTTGTCACACAAATGCACTTATACACTCCAGCGCACTTTTTTGTTGTTGTAATTTTTCTGTTTCTGCAATGTAGTGATTTTAATGGAAAAAAATGATAGCAATGACGATGGTGACTTTTAATAGTGGCATTTTAAAACAATTTAAAAATGGAGTCACGTTTTTGTGATGGCGGCGATGCTTTAACGGAACTTGTAGTATCGGCAATTTGAAAGTGAGCTGCTGGCGAGAAATTATGCATAAATAATAGTTTTGAGTACATGGGAGTTTGTTTTTAGAGAAGTTTAATAAGCTAGCTATTATTTGGAGGTGGCGGCATCAAAATGTGGGAGACCGAGAAATTCGAGCGGGTTCAGGGGGATTAAAATGTAATCGCGGTAATGTATGCCTGTCGTAACAGGCTACTGAAATCTACGACCCCTAAGCTTCGTCGGGTTCAAAAAAATCGTTTTCGTAGCAGTCAGGGTGGTAGAAGAAGGTTATAGATCCGGAGTGCACCGGATCCATATCCGGCAAAGGCCTGCCGACATCGCTAACAATCTCCTTAATATGTTGAGTGTCATCATAAACAAGAAAAGCAACAACCAAGAAACCTATAGTGATTTATCTAAGTACTCAGGCTAGCCTATGGTAGGAAGCCTAGTTTTCATCGACTGTGTTCTGTGATCAATCAACCATGGGTTTGTAACTTCTCTCTCCATAAAATATTAATCTCACCTCCACTTTGACTGTCTTTTTACGCATATATGCAATTACCCTTCAGGGAGTCCTTTCAAGATACATTTCCAAAAGAGCGAAAGAGATGAGCATAGGAGACCCAAATTTGTAATCAAATGCATGCTCGATGAAGCATAACAATTTTTTGAACGGAACCACCCATTCAACACGGTATCAGACCCGGAAAATGCACTTTTAGTACTATCGATGACGGCCTTATTAGCGTAGAGCTAGTGGACCAAGTTGATAATAAATCTCGGATAGTTGCGCTCCTTGCTACCTTAGACGTAGGAAAAGCTTACCATAGCCCTAGATAGACCCGCGAAATATGAAACTCATATGCAGAGCGGCATGCTTATTTCTTGGCTGGATACGCAGACCTCAAGAAATACGGGGAAAGCATGTCATGAGCTCGACAAGGTTATTATAAGCACAAAAGAGCAATGGAACTTGGGCAGCCTCCAGGTGGCCACGGAAAAAAATTGAGCTCCCAACAAAAAAGTACATACAGCTAAAGTTGGTTTCGAAACCCTCTCAAGAGCTATAGCCCAAAGGAAAGTAATTAAGTATTTAGGAGTAAGATTAGGCTCTCGAATAACATACTGGACACAAATTAAATATGAAAGCGGGAAGGCATGTAGACAGGTATCGTTGCTTAGTAGGCTGTTGGCAAACAGAAACCAAAGCTATACCGATCACGAATATTACCAGATAAAGACCCACTGCAAACGTATAACATCTATATAGGAGCTAAAAGGTCACAACTAGAAAAATACTCTTAGACCTGTGCACATTCAAAAAGTTCTCATAAGAATCGTAAGCAAGGCAAAGTTTAGACTTTATCAAGAGCATTGGGAAAGTGAACACCGAGGCAGATTAAAAGGAAAGCAGATAAAATATGTGAAAATATGTAGCAGTAGAAACTTTAGCGAGAGTAACTTCTATGTAAGACAAAGGATCGTTAAACATGCGTAGGCCAAAAGCTACTTGTATAAAATAGGAAAGTTCGACGATCGGAAGTGCGCATATGACGATGCAGTCAAATACTCTGCCGAACATCACCTCCTTCAAACACTCACGATGGAGCCAGAAGAGATAGGTGCTCGAGCAAAGAGTCAGCCAACATACAAACCAGCACGCTCTTAAAAACTACGCTAAAAGCAGGCAGAACAGAAGGCTCTTCAAAAATGAGATATATGGAATGGCATCCTGCAGCAATACGAAATAAGTCATGGGGGGTGGGCGACAGTGGACAGTGCTAAAACTTGTGGAAGTTTTTTAGTCCACGGAAACACGGTTGGTGCACTAGGTATTTGTCCATCTCCAATCGAAAATAAAATCCTTCTTGTCAGTATACTCAAGCTTATTTCATTTCCAAACGGAGGTAATCTCCAACTTACATGCCTTGTTACATTTTACGGAGATAAATAATACTGTCCAACAAGCCTCTGGACTATCCCTTATTCACAATAGTTTACCTCTTTGTAATGTTATGATTCAACAGATATTTTCAGTAAATTTGGACCGATTAGAAACATAAATTACAAACTAAACTTTTGACATGACTGATTTTTTAAATATGAAAACGTGAAGAGATAGAAAAAAATTAAAAAAGTGCTTGTGATTATTCACACAATCAACATTTTTAACTTTTGCTACTCTCCTTTGCTTGGTTGCATTTTTTTCCAGATTTGCCTTTGCTAAAGTTACTTCGTGTGCAATTCAACTCGTTTTAGCTTGAATTCAATTTTAGAAATTTCTGCTCTCATTTTTTTTCCTGTGAAGTGTCTTGACTGTGAATTTAGTTAAGACGGCGCTGCTGCGGCTAAGAACCTTCTGTTCAAAAGGATATCGAAAAAATTGTCCAAAGAAAAGAAACTCATTGATGCAAGTAAGCAGCATTTTAATGCATTGTTGGCAGTTCAATGTTTGTTTTCACCACAAGGACGCGACGTCGTCCGAGCACCGCCAAGCAGGTGATGATGATCAGTTAAAGGACTAGAAAATATAAATCACAATTACTTTACTTACATTGAAACTTTCGTATATGGGCGCAGTCAGTTGAAAACAAAGGTGGGGAAGAAGTTCACGTACATATATATATGGACGAAATAGAAGCTTTAATTTAGTTTTGATTTATAAGCCTTCATAATCATCATTTAACCGCTCAGTCAATTTTGAACGTCCCGCCAAAGCACGTCATTGAACCCTTTTTAGTGGTAAAAGTCATGCTTCAAAGAATATTCTTATCTCAACTTAGTCGTACAAATGGCAGACATGAAAAGAGACTTTTAGATCGTGATATTTGTTCGTCGAGAGAGGACATTCCTTCTCATTTTGATAACGCATTGTAAAGTAGTACTTCTTTACAAGAGTGATTCTCAGTTGAATTTTCCGTCACACATTATTTCCGGTATTAATGCTACTTTCTAAATATAGGAAGTCCCTCTCCTAAGACTTTTCCGCTTCTTGAATTATCTGCTCCAGTGCCAAATTAAAGAAATCGTATGATAGGGAGTCGCTTTTCTAAAGCCTTTTCTGGTTTCGGATGGCTTGGAGGTCTTCGTACTGTTCAACGTTATTTGGCAGAGCCGTATAAGCTTTCTATCTCTATCTCTATGGTGCGATATACAACAGGTATATCATCATAAACCTCCTAAGAGATTTTTGCGCCAAGCTTCTCTTCCAATTTGTGGTGTGCCGATTTGAATTTTCCCTACAAATTGGTGGGACCTACAGTTTTTTGCCGACTCCGAACGGCATCTACAAAGGAGACGAATTTTTGCTGAGAAGCCTGTCATGGCAGAAATACACTCGGAGAGTTTGCCAAACCACTGCCGAGGGGCGACCCCGTTTTGAAAAACTTTTTTCAAATCACTTTTGATGTTACCTGTACCAGGGCTCGAACCATGGACCTTTGGTGTGGTAGGCCGGCAACACTACCTTCACACCACGGCGGCCGTATAAGCTTTGCCGGGATGTAAAATTCAGATATGGCAGCATACAACACTTAGCACATCGTGAATACTTAGCACTTGTCGACTAAGGACCTCATATGCGATGTTAAAAAGACCTTATTTCAGATTGGGAAGAGCACAATTAGTTAAATTCTCAGGCGCTCGTCCACCATATTTGTTGCTGTTCCTTTATACATTAGACTGGGTCGATTTATTGACCGATATCACGCCATCGATTTTTCGATAGGTTTTGAGCTCAGGAAAAAAAAAGTTCCACTACGCATACCCAAAAAAATTATTTTCGAGCCTGCGAAATTTAATTTTTCCAACTTTTTTCGCCTTTGATTTTTAAGGTTTTTTCATGACATACTAAAAAAAATTTCATTTGATTCTAAAATTTTCATGTATACCCTGTCCGACCCAAAACTGTCCGCTAAAAACGTTGGCGATAACGGTTTTTTGAAAAAAAAATTTATTTTCGGGTTTTGGGACTTGTTTTGGTCGAAAAATCGACTTTTCCAAAACCCGAAAATAAAACTTTTTTTCAAAAAACTGTTATCGCCAACGTTTTTAGCGGACAGTTTTGGGTCGGACAGGGTATACATGAAAATTTTAGAATCAAATGAAATTTTTTTTTTGAAAAAAAATTTTATTTTCGGGTTTTGGGACTTGTTTTGGTCGAAAAATCGACTTTTCCAAAACCCGAAAATAAAACTTTTTTTCAAAAAACTGTTATCGCCAACGTTTTTAGCGCATAATTTTAAAGCGTAAATTTTTTGACCAAAACACTCCCCAAAACCCAAAAAATATTTTCTTAACTTTCGCCCATACAAATCGACCCACCCTAGTATACATACTTTCCAACAGCGCTAACTTTCGGTGTTTCCTTTGCTTGGGTGATAGTCCTGTCATTTCCAGGCGCCTCACTTCCTAATTTGGTTTGCAGATGTATTTCCTCTGACAAGTAATGTCAGTTAGGCACATATTACACTGCCACTTGGCAATCTTGCAACTCAAGATCTTGGTGAATTTTGGACATTGGCCACCACCATCCAACACAGGAAGGAAAAGGCAGTAATTTTGAGTAGAAGCCAGGTTACAAATGCCATACAAACATTTGGCGGAGATTAGGCTGGTGGAAAGACCCTCACTTTTCCCTTCTGTCTACGCCCATGCTTTCTTACCTTGCTGCTGATAACATTGGAAAGTGGTAGTGCTGGTTGGTTGGTTGAGATCCAAGGCGTGACGATGGATTGAAAATGAATTGCGCTCGTTATCGTTTCTTAATAGTTTCTCAATGATTTTTTCACAAGTTGCGTGATTCACATTGGAAATTTTTATTATTAGTTTCTCTTTATTTTATTTGTTCATCTTCAATTTTTCACATTTCAGTTCTAGTAGTACTAGCTATAACTATAAAAGGAAACCAAAACAGTAAAGGAAAATAAAAATGTTGGTCATTCTTAGCGGGCACATTAGCAACCGCTGTGGGAGTAGTAAGGTTAGGCAACGGGTATTGCGGCAAATGAGGAGGAAATTTGAAAGTATGAATACTTCGGCAAAATACTCCACAGGGAAGTATTGCTGTGCACTCGAGGTAAATCTGAAGAGTTTACTTTCAAGAGTTTCATTGATTGGTAATGCATTTGTCGGTTTTGTTTATTAAGTACTACCGACACAATTGGCCATTAATGTGCGAATGAGGGTTCGAGTGTGAATAAGTTCATGATTGCAAGTGATTGTAAGGCGAAGTGGAGTGATTATGAACTCACGAAAGTCAAAGTGAAAAACAAAAAAAACTAAGCAATCAAGAAATTCAGATGGACCTGCACGTTAAATACCCAGTAGCGGCCTTAGTGAAACTACTCAGAGGCAGAGTTCCCGTGGTTGCTGTCACTTTCCAATGCTGTGTAAAGATCGTCCCAACTTCCTTTATTTTTTTACAAACATACGTCAGGACTTTGGACAGTGCTACGTCCCCATTCAAGTCTTCAAACTACCTCACACGGTTGGAGAGTTATAAGAGAAATAAGAAACGGGATTGTTTGGTAAGTCCCCACATTTCCAACTTGCAACTGCAGGCTCATTTCTGCATGGATTTTTACAAAAGATATACCGTTTAAAAAAAGATATTCACTGTCTTAAACGGTTGGAGACCTGTAAGCAAAATAAGAAACAGGGAATGTTTGGTAAGCCTCCAAATTTTAAGACTGATACACCGTTAGACAAAAGAGGCGCTTAGCCGATTTTAGGCGTTGTGTATCAAAACAGACTAGTCATACTTTTAAGCTTACCGACCGCGACTGGAACACAAAGTCATCTTCCGTTTGTTTTTCTATCTTAGTCGATACTTTCTATTTCCGTTGCTGCGCTATTCAGGTCTCGATAGAAAAACTTTCGTGGCCGGAGCTTTTTTGTCCATTCGCCCTATATGATCCAGCCAACGGAGCCTTTGGGTAGAGCAACGAGATGTGAAAAAATATAGTAAATTGATAGTGCGGGTTTAAATTCGTCATACAAGTGCCTAATCCTTTATTACCACTTGTGACACCACCTCTGCGTGCTCATCATTTGAGCAAAGCCCACTGGGTGTTACAGAGGTAAGTAATCCATTCATAAAGAAGTCTGGACGCTGACCACATTTGGGGAGATGATTGTGTATTTGAGAGGAAAACTCTTCGAACAAGGAAGAGGTAGCGCCCGCCTCTACACCTTAGAAGAAACAATGAGGGCATCTTTTGTGATACCTTTGAGGAAGTGTTACCGATGTGGACAGTACTTTGCTGGATATGAATCTGGTACGGCCCGGTACTAGCATTTGATATGACTATCCCGACTAAAGCGGGAAAGACGTTTTTGACCACGAAAACCTCTTTTCTAATGATTTTTTTTCACTTTTTATCACACGCCTCTTTATCGCCTCTCCTTGCTTATCTCGTCTTGTAGCTTTTTATATTATTTTATTAGGTGGCATCTAAATTGGTTTGTCTTCGTAAAAAAATGCTCTGAGATACCCATAGATAGCCTTACTTTGTATGCGTCGTCCTGTGAAGCAGCATTACATTTCTTCCGGATGAATAGAGTGATTCGGCAATATGCTTCTATTGCTTATGAAGATGCCAACTATTTTCGTTTCACCTTTTCAAATTTGGGGTTTTAGACAAACCGATTTCTCTTGTGCTTCGTTTGGTATTATATTTGTCTAAGAGCTCAGCTATGAGTGGAGAATACGTTAGCAGACTGTTGCGAGAACGTCTAAATATCCCCATCTTCCGAATATATAACACAGTGTTGGTATAAACAAATTTAAATGACTTCATTAAATCTTTTTCATCATAAAAATGAGTGAACGATAGAGTCTTGTGATTTCCTTTCTGTTATGATAAACATCTCCCTAATATCTTTATAACCAAAACGCAGCATTATTAATCGCTTTCTACTGCCTTTGTTGCCTCTTTATCTTCCCATCAACTAATTTTGCCTGTTTTGGTTTTTAATTAATTACAGAAAGGTTAAAAAAACTGACATAACCGTTATTTTGAGCGCGTCTGCTTTCTTCTCTAATATCTCTGCTTCGCAATTTGAATTTTTCATGTTCTCTTACTTTAAATATTTGACAGACATTATTTTTGTTGTTGGATTTAACTTCTTGTTTGTTGCTCTGTTTCACGCCCGCCCATCTGTCTGTTTCGTATTTTGACTCATTGTGTTGACACTTGAACGTGTGTAATCTGACCATAAAATTCATAATGCTCGAGACGTTCACTTCGTTAGTATGTATGTATGTATGTTTGTTAGTACGAGTATGAATGCCTTAATATTTACAACAACAATTTTATTCTATAAAATGTGCGTACGATATAAAAGACGCGGTAATCTTATCTGGGTTGTGCACCGTTGAGATATTCGTTTTTGTTTTTTTTTTGGCATGGACAGTGCAACAAATAGAGGATTTTGACATAAAAATAGAGCGAAGTGCAGGAGCATTGACACTGTTTTATTGGCGTCGTTGGATACGCTGCGGACTCCTCTAATGGTGGTGCCCTGGCAAGATGGTTAAGCGGCATTGAACATTGGCTAGGACATTCGTTGGGGAGTGTACGGATATGCACAGGTCTTTATCGAAATGCATCCTGTAAGGTTTAACAGTAGCAGCTTCTGGTACTATCACGATACTGGAGCGGTTTTTTGGTTCCTGCCCAACTATCGTGTGAATTTTAGTTACCTCATTACAGGCATGCCTTACCGCTGTCATATTATCAGCCTCTTACCCGCTGGAGGTGAGGGGACGAGGGACCATCTCGTTGTCACAACCAACGACTTTACAATGCAAATAACCTGAGTGCCATGGAAATTGTTGTTGCTGTTGTTTTTAGCGCCAAAAATACTCCCCGAAGGTTTTGGGGAGTGTTGTCGAAAATGACAGTCCTTTGCCAGATATGAACCCGATACGCTCCGGTACTCCCTTGCATGACTAGTGGAACCATACCACTTCTTCGTTCCGTAAGGAAGAAGAAGATTGGTGATGAGAGGGTTCATAACAGTAAATCAATCTTCAAGTTGCACGTAATTTCCACTTGTGGTTTTTAGTCGCTTCTCATGACCGGCATGCCTCACCGTGGGTAACTCTAAGCCTCTAACTCGCTGGGTGAAATGAAATTCTCTCAATCTGCCATCGTCTCGCCATCCTTGGCCAATGCCACTAGGAATATTTATTATGGAGCTCCAGACCCCGATATTCTATGTCACTTACAGTAAAGACTATAAATATTATGTTCATCAATGATTTCTAAAAAACTCGAACTCGCATACTCCCATTCAATACACTGTGCAGAGCAAGGATGAAAAATAAACTTTTTCACCATCTTCAAAGCGTAATCCTAATTGTTGGCGTTGTTAGTGTTGCTGTCATCGCTTCGGTCATAGTCCGCTCGTTTATCTGTAATACTTTAACACTGTCGTCTATTTTAATCTGGCGTTAATGTGGCGCAAAAATAATTACACGAACAAAATGCCATTGAAAACTCTACAGTAAATATTTTTGAAATTAGTACATACTATGTATTTGGGATGAAAATGTGTTGGATTTTTCAGGAACTTTGAGATTTTCGGGATTAGTCACGGGATTTGTGTATACGCTACTATCCAACACGTTAGTTTGAAAAAAGTGAACAAACTGAGTTGAGAAACTGTCTAGCTTTTAAGAAATGTCTTTATAGTAATCGAACCCATGAGGAACAATAAAAGAATCATCTAGTACGTTTCAATATAATCTCCAATGAAATATAAAATAAAATTTAGAAATTTGTTATAAATAAATCAAACACATTCAGCCCCATATACATAAAAAATAAAAAAAGGATATTCTAATTCAAAATTTATATTGCATTGCCATTTTAAAAAGTCTTATAAGCCAATTTTATTTTTTATGAATATGGGAGTTAGTGTTTAGTAATAAATTTTCAATCCGAATAATCCCGTCATCGTCACAAAGGTATGTATGTGCAAGTATGTATGTGTGCTACAGCGCTTTGTTAATGCCGTTATTGTTGAAATGGCTTTAAGCACGTGGCAGTTGTTGCTTTTGTTTATGGTTGTGGTGTTGATTATGCTCTAGCGCTGCCCATTTGTTGTTGTTGTTGTGGTTGTTAATTTTATTAGCATGTTGCTCGTTTATCATTTGCGTTAAGCCATAAGTAAGACGAAAATAGAGTAGTAAAAGTAACAAATCCTGCTTCTAGTGTTGTTGTTGGAGAATAAGTGAAAACATAAAAAATATTAACTTTTTTTAAATTTATTTAGCAACAAGGCGCCATCTTCAAAAATTATCAAAATAGACCATAACCATAACTAGCGTAAAACAGTAGTGGCAAAATTAGAGGAACTCTTCGTTATTGACTGTATTGATTGTAACGGGCAACATCTCCGACTTCCCGGAATTGCCATCCCTAGCGACAACTCATTGCGAATGACATGACGTATGGGTAACTTTTAAGCATTGAGAATTCCTACAAGTGAAAAATCTTCGGCATACCTTTATGACTTCATCCCCTTGTCAAAACTTATGACAGGCTATCTGAAAGTCACGAATGAAGAGAGAATTCAAGAATTGTGTGAAAAAGCTTGTTATTTTCTCACCTTTCTCACATCTTTGGTGCCCTGATTTGCCGCTGTTGTGTCGTTTTCTTACTTTTTTGTGTCCAAAAGCTGATAAATAATGAATATATATATATATAGGCCATACATATGATAATAAATAGTCGAACAGTGCTTTTAGCAGGTGACCACAACTGTTCACTTTTGTGAATGCCTCTTCCACACATTGCAGAAATTCACAATATCTATCTATTTTCGGCTATGAAAGATAAACAAACAACTTTCTATATTGAAAAATTAATTTGTTCATTTTCCGAAAATGTTTGAAGCTATAGAGTGAGTGGGCGAGTAAGGGCTGGAAAATTATCCAAAATATTTAAACCAAACTTCAAAAAACTTCTAGCAGACCAACTTGTTTAAAATTATTTTATACGCCATCAGTGTATATGTAAAGTGTACATTATGCTACCACCACCAGCTGTTTTTACAGATCGCTTTAGTTATTTGTTTGCCAACTACTTAGCCGGCTGTTTGTGTGTTTCGTGGCACTTTCTAAATTACGTGCAACATTAAGCTTACAAATTCCCTCTTGTTGAACACTTTTCGTGCATGGATTATGACAATTACTGCTATGGTCATAATAGTAATTTATACACGAACACATACATAATAATTTAGGCATAAAATTGTTGTTTAGTGTGCATTTATATATTTAGAAAATATATATATTTATTAGTATGAACGCGCTGTACGTAATTTGCATTCATTAAAGGATAAACACGAATCCGCTCACATTGTCGGGATCTTCATAAGAACCTAAAGTTAAGTGATTTCAACTTGATTTTGCGGTTGTTGTAAACATGAAATAATTGCTTGTTAATTTTGACAAGTGTGCGTTACATATAAAGGGCATATATTTAATATGTTGAGGTTTAGTGTGGATAGGTAAGAGATTAACCAACTAGTTACTGTATGCAGACGTACGTGGATTCAGAGAAGGGAGCGCCTTACTAAACGAAGTAATTGAATACGAATCCTGAGAAGATGGCCTACAATAATTGTATATATAAAAACTGTTCAGAATCATATTTTTTTCTTTACCCTTTGACAACAAATATCTCTGAACAAATTTTCCAATATGGCATTTAACATTTCAAGCAACATCTGAAACTATTTTAATTCTGAAAGTCTATTTCATGATAAACCTACGAGGTTAAGAACTTTTACTAAGTTATTTAAAGAACTCATTTTCTACTTCTAGCAATACCAAATATATCGTTAAAATATGAAAGTTTTATAAAGTTAGCTTTACTTTATTGAAAAAGTGCTCAAAATTTTAAATTTAATATGATTACAAAAGAAAAGTATGATTTGCGAATGCAAAGATTTCGGATTTTACAAGAAGAATGCTTCTGCAAAGTTTCGCATGTTTTCAAGGACAAAAATTACAAATGTTTATATGTATGTACACTTCATGCGTTGCATTTTTCACAAATCTTTTACAATAGCTTGTTGGTGGCAACATTTGCACTTTCCATTTCCCCATTTATCAAGCAAACACATACTTACCTACATACAAACACAATAAATTCGTTGATTTGCTGCACCATTTCGTATGGAATTGATATAATATTTTTTCGTGTCAATGCACACAAAAACTATTCAGACAAAAATACTTATTCACAACAACAGTTTGACTGAATACAAACTAGTTAGAAAAATACCCATATTGAACCAAGTTGAAAGTTTTCCAGAGTAATTTATCTAGTGTTGGCGTAGTCTTAGTAAAGCTCTTTATTTTAATTTAGCTTTTCTGGCACCAGGATTCGAACCCAAGTCATTCCCCATGTAGGCTGATTATAATACAGAAAAATCAGTTCAATAGTGACACCAATACAAATGGTCATGGAATAAATGCGAAATTGAATAAAATACAATAATATAAAATAAAACAAAAGAAAAAAAAAAATTTAATAAAAAAAAAAAAAAATATAATAAAAAAATAAAAAAAAAATAAAAATAATAAAATGAAGTAATTTTGTGTACTAATAATTCAATTTTAAAGTATCTATGGCTTAAAATGAGCTCAAGTCCAAGAATAATAATTTTTATGAAAACTATTATTGTTTTATTTATTTAATAACTTAGTTAATTTTTCAAAGTTTTTAATTGAATAGAAAAGGTCTACAAAGCTGCTAGGCTTTTGCATCATTAAGTTAAAAAAAAAAATAAATTAAAATAAAATAAAATCAAATAAAATAAAATAAAATAAAATAAAATAAAATAAAATAAAATAAAATAAAAAAAATAAAATAAGATATAATGAAATATAATAAAATAAAATAAAATAAAATAAACTAAAAGGAAATAAAATAAAATAAAATAAAATAAATTAAAATAAAATAAAATAAATTAAAATAAAGTAAACTAAAATAAAATAAACTTCATTAAATATATATCAATTTTCTATTTTTTGATAACATAAAATAAAATAAAATAAAATAAAATAGAATAAAATTAAATAAAATTAAATAAAATTAAACTAAACTAAAATAAAATAAAATAAAATAATATAAAATATAGTAAAAACATGTACAGGTGGCGCAAAAGTAATCCTCCTATCAGAAAATGCTATAAATTTTGCGATTGGCCCCTAAAGTCAGTTCTGTTTTGACATTTGTGTAGTAAACACATGCGAAATACACGATAATAAACAATGTTACGCTACACTGCTCCAGAACGCGGAATATTGCTGACTATTTATTTCGGTCGGTGAAAAACGGTTACTGCGCAAAAGTAATCCTCCTATCAGAAAATGCTATAAATTTTGCGATTGGCCCCTAAAGTCAGTTCTGTTTTGACATTTGTGTAGTAAACACATGTGAAATACACGTTAATAAACAATGTTACGCTACACTGCTCCAGAACGCGGAATATTGCTGACTATTTATTTCGGTCGGTGAAAAACGGTTACTGCGCAAAAGTAATCCTCCTATCAGAAAATGCTATAAATTTTGCGATTGGCCCCTAAAGTCAGTTCTGTTTTGACATTTGTGTAGTAAGCACATGTTTAATACACGTTAATAAACAATGTTACGCTACACTGCTCCAGAACGCGGAATATTGCTGACTATTTTTTTGACCAATAATCGGTCGGGGCCAAAGGGTTACTGTGAATGGTGAGCGCTACAGAGCAATGATCAACGAGTTCTTTTTGCCGCAACTTGATGAATTGGGGTTGGAAAACATGTGGTTCCAACAAGACGGTGCAACAGCACACACTGCACGTGCCACAACCGATATGCTGAACATCGGAAGCTTACTTTTGCGCCACCTTGTACAACTGTATTATTATGTATAAGTTAAAGAATTGCAGGAAAATAAATAAAAGAAACCAAAACAAAAGAAAGAAGAGCGCAATAATTTAATAGAAGAAGTACGGAAAATGAGAGTAAAGATATGGGCAGTAAAGAGATATACAACAAAGGAGGAAAGTAAAATATACTAAAGGAAAGGAACACTAACGAACAAAAGGAAAAGGAAACAGGAGTAAAAGAACAGCAAATAGTTAAAATAAAATATAGTTTTGTGGTTGAATTTCAACAGCTGGGAGATCGCTAGTATAATGGGTTTGATGTTTATACTACTTTTCCTATAGTTTACAACTAGTTCGTTTAACTGTTGGTTATGTGCACTTGTTTTTGTTGTAAGAATTTCGTTGCAACACACTGCGGGTGTTAACTTCCAATGCTTCACCTAGAAAAATTATATGTATGTACAAGTGCATTGTATATGATGGATAATTTTTTCGTAGTTACATTCGCACTTTCTCATAGCTCTACTGCCACTTAACTTTCGCTCAAAAATTCAGTCGAAATTAATGACTCGCAACCTCAAAGTTTCAACGAAAGAACTGCTACCAACTCCCGACAAAGCAAGCAATGCGTATGATCCCATTTTAGTTATTCGCCATAGTCGTTGCTTTCATATATAACTTTCCACATACGTATATACTGGTATGTATGTATGTACTCTATCTCATTCACATTTCATTTTTCATTTGCGGTAGCTTAAGTCTCATTTTATTTTGAGTTACACTGTTAAACCACTTTTTTGACCATCGCCAAGGCAGCTGAAGTTCTCGACAAGCAAAGATCATACTATAAACGTCTGTCATCATACCTGTCCGGACGTATGACGGGTTATCACGGACAGTGACTAAAGAAGATGGATGGCTTTTGAAGTACGAAAAAGGAAAGTTATCCGAAGATATATGGCCCTCCCCCCTATGCCGGAGGTTAGTAACGAAGGTAAGCGAAGTGCACACCTCAATTTCATACGTCTCTGGGGGTTTTCTCCCAAGTCCTGAAATGTTGAAATATGGTCTTGCCTTAATTCCGAGGGCATCGAAAAGCTCTCGTTTATCTTCTTAGGACTACATACCATTCATTTGTATAGTTATGTACCAGCTGTAATGCTTTGTAGTCTTAAACGAACTTTTGTGCTACCTTAGAGCCAGTGGATGCCGAGCGGTTGCCTACGCACTGCTGGTCAAGCCCAACTCTAATGCAGTCTGCGCGATGTTATGCAGGTTTTCTGGGCACATTGACAAGATGAGCACATTCTTGGGGACTGGTTGTCAAGTCCAACATGACAGAGCAGATAACGATGATTGCCTTTAGACAGCTTTCGAGGAGCGGAGTACCGCTTTTACTTTCTGATAGCGTTAGATATTTTGGAATCAATATTAATGTGGAGCTGTCTCGGAAACCTTATGTGTCTGTGAGGGACCATCGGCCTCTCGTTCCGTACCATACATAGAGTGACCGTTGTTTTCGATGTTACGAGTAGGGCTGGTTCCCAAAAAGACGAGAAGTCGTGTAGTTTTCAATGATTTTTCAGAAAGCCTTTCCACCTTTCCAATTGGTATTGGTCCGCATCATTTGGCATAGTCGTATAAACTTTGAAGAAAGTCAAATGGCAGGACGCATGCAGCTATATCCTTATCATTGGTCTTCTCTAGGACTTATCGTATCGATCGAAGGAAGTCTTACCAGGTCTGAAGCCGCACTTAAAAGGTCCAATTAGGTCAAAAGATGGGCCATACGTGATATTAAGGTAAGGGCAGTTGGTGCGATTCGCTGGATCGACTTTGTTGTGGATTGGGCAGAGCACAGTTAAGTTCTGGAAAGCATGTGCTCGTCCGACAATGTTCTGCATACAAGTAGATGCATGAGCATATGGGCAGCTATTGGGCAATTTCCAAGCGCTGTACTATTTCTGAGCCGTCATATTGTCAAACAGACTTCATTATCCCGTTTTTCATATTAAAGATGCCGATATCGCGTTATCCGTGGCAATTTAGTAATGAGGAGCCGTGATCCCTTCTTAATTTAAGCACACTGGGCCTCCATCAATGTACCTGCAGGAAATAGCCACGATCTTGAAATTAATCTAGGAAAATCTATACTTAACCCAGGCGTCGGCTAGATTTACCCTATCTTAGACAACTCTACCTAGGTTCTGTTAGAGCTCTGGAATGGAAAGCGTGTGTCAATTTATTTAATGTATGTTCTGTCAGGGGCCTGCCTTGTTTCCCCCGTTTGTTTGTTTGAGTAGGGACAAAACTTCCCGTCAAAATTTGTATCATCATTTACGATTTTCAAGCTCTTATTTTACGGTCGTTCGGATAATCCCGGCCCTGTAGACAACGTGCCCCTTTTCCTTAGAGAGCCATACTGCCCCGGAAATGGTACTTGGCGAGTGTACCCTATTTAGCGAGTAATCGGTGATTGCTCTCAAAGAGCAGATTTGTTTGTTTGTTTGAAAGCAGGTGCGAGATCCGAGTGTAGAAATTATCTATAAAAACTGTTGCACAGTGCTTTATTAAGATCTTTATTTCTTTCAACAGTTTTTTTTATGTTTTATGCAGCGCAATGAGGAGTAATATTTTTCATTTTCTTTTCCGCTTTTTGGCGAAAATTAAGAACTTATTCTTACATTGTACGCATAACGTACGTATAATATATTTTTTTTTTTACTGTTAGCATACTTGTTCACGCTCCAACTGCAGCATCATAAATCACACAATTTAAAAGAGCTCGCTAAAAGCGCTTCACTGCTGATATCGCTGCTGTTGTTCGTGGCCATGCTGCTTTGGTGTTCGCTGCAGTTTATGACTGCATTGTTTCAACTTGTGCTGACCTGCAGAAACACGAAACTCACGCGCTGTGCAGTTGAGTGTGCAAATGCGCTCAACACTCACGTAATTTTTTCTCAAATTCATAGTTTTTATGGTTTACATGTATGTATGTTTGTATATAGAGATGTGTGGCTGAGTACTTGCTTGTACGCCACCCGCTCGTTGTTCTTCCAATTCTTGTTTAAAGTCAATGCGAGCTCCCCGTACTTACACTTGTGTAATTCCAATTCCGTTGGAGTTTCGTTTGTATTACTTTACAACAACATATACCAGCAAACTTGCACCAATTTGATAATACAATATTTTAAGGGATTTGCTTTGGCGCGCTTTTAATAGTCTCTAGCTGGTATTCTTGGATTTCACAATTTATTCATTGGCTCTTACAAATGTGTATTCCGCAGCAGCGAATACGGGCATAATCTTTTGTGTTTTTTAACGGACTTTTTGTTCAAGCCGGTAGCCAATGCGGTTAAACTCAATTTACAAGTTGTCACGTCTAATATTTGCCAAATGAAAATTGTGGGAAGAAATTTCCCTAGGTAAGCATTTGTCGGTGAAAATTGAGTTGAGAGCTTTTTTAAATGACAATAACACACAATTTTCGGAACAGATTAGAGCGTAACGAGATTTAGGAAAATTTCGATTTGTCATGTAAAAATACTGACTTGTGTAATAAATGAGCCCAAGTGGTTGTGAAGTGGTTAAGATGAAACTGAAAATTTGTAATTTTGTTTTCATTCTATTTTTCATTGCCTTTGTTGGCATTTATTGAGTGAAAGCGATGAGTTCGTGGAGTAACTTGATTTACGGCTCAGAGCAAGGAAATTAGTTCACCCTTGGGATGAAGAGTTTTCGATGACCTGTACGAATTTTACGATTTTGCGAGCATAGTTTAGGGGAAATTGTCTGGTGCAGGAGTCTAGTACAACTGTTCACGGACCGGTCCAAGCTGGGTGAGAATGTCGGTGTCTTTCAGGTGGAAGTGGCTGGTATCAAAGAAGCAGCAGATGAAATGCTACTCAGTGTCATTACTGTTAGGGAATTCAAAGTTTACTCGAATACCCAAGTGGCTATAAGAGCGCTGGTCTTTGCGCTGGTCCACACTACGATCGGGGGTTCCATCTGGGTGCCAGAGCAAAAGGACATCTCTGGTAACTGCAGTTCAGATCGCCTGGCACGAGAGGGCACGGTTTATGGGACCCCATTGGCTACGTGTAGTCTGCTCCTGGACAGGTCAGCTAAGTAAGCTCTGGGCTTACGGCACCTCTTGTCCGGTGTCGCGATTGTTCTGGCCAGTTGTAGACTCCAAACGGTAGGCGGAGCTGTTAGGATTTACCAAGCTATATCTGGCCATGGTTCGATGGGGTTGCATGCGGTACGGCTGAATATCCTCAAAAATTCCAGCTGTGTCAGCTGGATGGTGGATGACAAGGTGGAATCACCAAGTCACTTCATGCTGAGCTGCCCAGATTTGGCAAGACAAGGCGTAAATACTCCGATCGAGACGTATTCCACTGTAGGGTGGAGCTTTCAGAGATTGAAGATCCAGAACTATACCGTTGCTACGTAGCGGTTTGCGAAATATTTTGAAGTCACATAACTGACATTAAAAGTGTGTCATAGTGGGCTGCCTCCTGCCTGCCTAGCCTAAGCATAATGCAGCGACTTCAACTCCTAAGGCTTCGTGGGCTCATAGCATGTGAATAAACACAAATACGCCGAGAAGGGTTTCCCATTGACAACCAAATTCAGCACAAGAGGAATGCGAAGTCCGCGAATGAGATGAAAATAATAGGTGGAAGATGAGTTAGCCTCCATCGGTGTTTCCAACTAGCATCAAAAGCCAACGCGTGGGTACGAAACACTTTATGAATCTTATATACTTAATCCACTCAGTGTGGCTACCGCCATATTTGATTGAAGTGAAACGGAGGCTTCTTAAGTTACAGTTGATCGTGCAAAGCATTTTGCCCTAGTCTAACGAAATATTGATTGTCAGTGAGGACCAAAGTTGTGACATCAGCTTCAAGTAATTACCTGCTACTTCAGCGCGGTTTGCAGCAATTTATCAGTCCTGAGTGCCACATTCTGCCAGGGTGGCAGGTTCATCCAGTGTGTGTCTGCAAAATTCGTCGACCATATTGTCAAATGCCGGTTAGGAGGCTTCAGGGTCTACGAAATCGTTCACACTGCAGCTGGTTTACGATAAGGTGATAGTACGGGAGTGTACTGGATTCATATATGGCAAAGGATTGCCAATATCAGTATAATCCTGGTTGATCAGTTCAGTCTTATTCCGTGGCAGGGCGAAGTACTGCTATAACAACAACAACAACCATATTGGCAACGCAAAGCTCGTGATTGGCAGGTGGCTGGCTTTGCTTGTCGGCAGAAGTGTTTCTTTACATATAACCCTTGTACTACCAGCTGGTGACTTGAAGATTATGTTGCGGTTTGAACTTTGGTGGAAATCGTAGTTGTGTAAGCGGCGACGGTAGTAAAACCAACAGCGTGATTCCGTGATGTCGTCAACTGTCTAGTAAAAGGTTAAGGTGTCAATCGGTGTCAACTGTCTAGTAAAAACTTAAGGTGTCAATCGGTGACAAGTCCGCGAGGTAAAAAGCCTCATAAGTTGGGTATATAATCATTACTTTTAGACACAGCACCTCACTGGAAGGACTTTAACACTTTGCCACTGCCGTACAGTCGTCTGGACACTCCTTCGGGAGGAGAAGAAAGTTTCGAGATGAAGACAGCAAACACTTTCTTTAATCCTTCTGGCTCTAGTTTTTTCGTTAATGGCAGATTTTGCTAGCCAAACCAGAAAGAGATTCGTTTCTATTAAGAGTTCAGATATTTGTAGCAGTTGTCCTCTTTGTTGCCATGAAAAAGCGTGGTCGTATATGAGGTTTGTTTTTACGAGTCAATGAATATGTTTTTTACGTGCCGGGGCGCTACTTTTGCGTTTAAATTATTTATTAGAAAGTCACTAGGCTTGATATCCTTGAGTTCCTTGTACAAAATTAATTTTAGAGTAATCTTTACATACAATAAAAATTTTAGTAGGCCGATGTCTGTACATTATGAATATTAAAGCAAAAATCATATGCCGTTCTTTACTATAGGAATTGAAGCCTGTTGTGTTTTTGAATTTTTTTCTGTCTCTCTGTATGTTTGTTTGCGCATCACTTAAACACCTCTGCATAAAATTAAATGAAATGTGTTACTAGAACTTCGCTTAAAGTTAAAGAGTCATACTGCCACCTGGACATATTTTAATCCTGTACACAGTAGTCTCAATAAAAGTAGGCTCAAAATATTTGTATTTTACGTAGAGAAGATGTTGGTTGTATATAATCATGCAAATAACACGAGGAAGCGACAAATGCCAGTTTTGATTTCTTTATAAGGGTTGAAGTGATCCTTACTATTTTAGCATATCCCATGAAGAGACTAGTTTGCCTGTCGGGCACATCATATTTGTGCCCATACGGGAACGGCTGGATAAGTCAACTTTTAGCGTCTATAAGTAGTCCACACAAATTAAAATCGGCTTATCCCCACTGTGACCAAAATTTATTGATTGCGGGTCAGTCGCATGATGTTTGGCTATGCAATAGATATAACGTTGGTCTTAATTAAAGCAACAGAAGCCGAAGGAATGTTACCTTTAATTTTTACCGGTGTGTTTGTATGTATGTTTGTACGCTTTATGCTCAATAAGAACTACATAGAATTGAATATGTCTAATATATCTATCTGTATATAAATACGCAACATGAAACATTTTTCAACTCTTTTTTTGGGTGAACCGTTTGACCGACTTAAATGAAATATGCAGTGATCGAAAGTAAAGAGAATTCTTCAGCGCATAGGGGGTAGCCCGTATATTAAATGGCGGTATATTGAATAAAATATGAAAATTTGTGGATCTCAAAAAGCAATAAAGCCAGTAAGATACGAAACATCAATAAGGTACCAGCTGAGAAAAATGGATAATATTTGAAAATGGGCTTTGGCACCTCCCATACAAACTCAAACTTTCATATAGTATATATACGTAACCACATAAGCTACAGCAATGAAATTAAGTAACGATGGCTACCTAGCCTAAGTCAAATATTAAACAAAAATTGTCATTTATTGGAAAAAGGGGGTAGAACCTCCCCTACAAACTCAAACCTTCATAACTGACCATACCAGCGTATTATTGAAAATGTTTTTTTTGCACACATATGTACAGTTGTGTTCAATATAATAGTGGTAAAAATCGTTGTAATTTTTCTCTAATATCAATCAACAAACAAACAAAAAAATCGAGCACTGTTCCAACAACTATTACCATAGCTAAATGGATATCATTCGACGAAATAAAAAGAAACTGTATTTTTAATAATTTACGTATAAAATATAGCGAATTATGTAACAGAAACCACATAAAATGAAAATTCAAAATTTACACAAAGTTCAGGAAAGCTAAATTAACTTTTAAGAATTTGCATAAAAATTTCAATATTTTTGGGCAGAATTTTTAGAAAATTTTTGAGTACGCAGTGTTTTAGATCTTTCAATTTTAGGAAGATGCAAGGAAGAAGTACCTGCACATTTTTTCCATTACAAATTTAATTTCTCTTCATGCGTTGTGTAGAAGAAATCACACAACACCCTTAACGAAAAAAGTTCTGAAAATTCAGAGAAATTTTTGAGCGCGTTCTAATTTGCGTAATGTGGCACTCAAACTGATTGGTCTACAAAACTGCGTACTCAAAAGTTTCTAGAAATTCTGCCAAAAAATTTGAAGATTTCGATGGTCATTTTATAAAGTTTATTTAACTTTTCTGAACTTTTTTGTAAAACTCGCTTTATTTTTAAAGAAAATTATTTAAAGCATAGCTCCTTTTTATTTCGTCGAACGCTATCTAGTTTAAAGATCACTACTATTATATTCAACACAGCTGTATGTATGTATGTATGTCTGTATTTAATTCAACACAAAACAACTTCTCTTGACAAATCTGCATTCACTTTTTCTCTAGCAAACTTTCTAATGCACGCATCTATACATTAGTGATAACTGCCACCACTTCTGAAGTCAAGGAGTATATCTGTGTGAATGCATATACCTGCATTTTGAGCCAAGATGTAAACTTCATATAAGTATGTGTACATAAAATTCAAATGAGCAACTTGGTGTTGGCATTGTCAAACTAAGTAAACATAACATCTACAAAAAACTCTTGAAAAAAAGAAAACTCCAAAAGAAAATGGGAAAACAAGTTTGGCATAATTTTCTTGCCAACGTTTGCGATAATTCTTATTCACACCTACTCTACTAAAACAAGCATACGCCTTCACATTTATGTATGTGTTTGTGCAACAGCGAAACGATAAATGAGTGCACTAAGCGAAAAGAAAAGCATTTCCTATATGTGTATGTGTGCGAGCAGTTAAAGCAATCCACACATACTCGTATGTATGTAAGTATGTATGTAATTTGCATAGGAAGCAAGCATTGTTAATGCCATTTTATTATTGCATATAGATAACTATGTATATGTACTATATACCTTTACACCGTGTAATAGTAAAAAATTAAATTATCACATAAAATGCAAGACGATAATTTTTTTACTTAAATATTGACATTTCTATCAAATACATGCTTTGCGGGCTTACGTTACGTTGCTCCTGACATTAATTTTTAACCCGTAAATAATATTTGTTTTATTTGTTTGCAATTTATTTGTTTGCTTTTAAGTATTTTTGATTAATGTGGAGCTGAGAGAAGTAAGGGGGCCACAGAGTGCTGCCTTATCCATGTTACTGTTACTGTGTACTCCAGTTTCCAAGTTCCAGTGAAGCCAAAATACTCAGAACCCAAAGCTTAAGATGAGATGCTTAAAGTAAACCGCTACACCGTCGTACACAATTACTTGAAGCTTAGCCACTTAGCACTACGACATTCAGTGGATCCCCTAGCAGGTAAAGAAAAGGTTGTTGGAACATCACCTACCTGATGTGACTCTTATGCACCAAGCAGATACAGTACTTCACCGTCGACGTATCCGTTATACACACGCCAACACTCGCATTCTACTTAGCTGTCAGTTTTTTAAACGTATTGCCGTATTGTATCTGCTTGGCGTATTAATCCATTCGATGTAGGTTGCGTTTAACTTGAGGGGGTAGTGAAATGTCGGAAGATTAAGCAAAATATATCATGCAATATTATAGATTATTTTGGCATTTGGTGGAACCAAAAGATCCAGCGGATGATGCAAGATTTCAAAACAGTTGCTTATTCTTAAATAATAATAAGGACGAGATACTAGACGTACTTGAGTTACGCGAGAGAACATTTCTGATCCATGCAAAAGAGAACGTGATAACCCTTTCCTTGACGACTGAATGCCCAATTAGCTATTTAAACAAGCGTCCTGAATAGCATCGTGCAATCAGTCAACTTAATATCGCACAAAAGGTTCTATCTCGTCGGTGGCGCTTCTGGAGAAAACCCACGATCAGAGAATGAACACACATAATACTTTTGTTGAGTTTTGCAGGCCCCAAAAGAAGCTGCATGCATCCATTTATAAATGTGACTTCCTGCAAAACTTGTATGGGTTTTCCCAATGACCTTGAGCAATATCAACAAGATTAGGAATGGATTGACACTGAAGAAAATAGCTGCAGAGGTAAACCGCACAGAATTGCTTGATATTGATAGCGTTGAATTTAAGGCAGAACGACTTTTCTTGCCTAGATATGAAAGAAACTGGTAGAGGATGCCTTTGCTCCCCTTGGTGTTTCCAATGGAAACCACTCATAGCCAAAAAAAGTCATTCCTACCTAGAATGGAATAAATGTGCACCACTACGTATACGTAACCTTTTCCTATAATAAGGGAAAACCCTGCAAACTAAAGCTTCTGAAATCTTTACGAATATCTACAATATATTCGTTACCGATTTCTTAAAAAAAGTGTTTATCCAGAACTTGAAAAGAAATTTCTGCATGATTTACTTTTCCTTTTTTTAAACATTTTTGTTGCAAAGTGTAATACTCATAACAACAATAAATACTGATATCTGCTTACTTCTTACTCATCATCATCATCGTAAAGTTATTACAATTGTATGCGTTTACCGGTTGAAAAGTGCTTGTTCAGATGAGGAAACTTTTTCCTTTTGAAAAATAAGCATATACGTGCAGTTGTGTGCGTGCGTGTGCTTTAGTCAAATCCTATAATGTATGCTTATCATATCTGCCAGCGTAGATACATACAAACATGTATGCAAAGGAGCAGTGGCGTAGCCAGGGGAGGGGCTGATTGGGGGCATATATACCCCCTTTGTCAATGGACAACATTTTTTTTACTCAATTGAATAACACAATACCATGTTATGCTTCTGATTTATAATTTTTTTATTTTATAAATGACAAAGGGCAGTTTTATGAATATATGAAATTATCGGTTAGTGGATTATGCGTTTGAATATTAAGCCTATATGCATATAGGCTTTTTTTCAGACCTTCTTACAAGGCTTTTAAGACGATACAACCGGTTTCGAGGTATGCGTACACATTGTTTCTGGTAGTAATAAAAGAACTGATCGAAATAATACCGTTATTTTCGAGGTCTGATATTGCTGAGCTAAAACTCTACTCCCTTATCTCTCACGTCTTTAGAAATCCGATTTCAAGCGGTCTGAAAATACTTAAGTAGGCAGGCTCAATAATTTAATCAGAGCACACAACGCCGGAAAAATAGATAGCGACAAGAATTGTTTACACGTTTTTTATAAAAGTATAGTCCATTATCTAACAAAAACATTCCAGAACAAATTTCAAACTTTGTTTAAAACCAAGAAAAATTTAACCAAGTTTTATCAAAATTCCATACTTTTTAATCCGAATTCGATTTGCAGTTTTATGACCTATTCAATTTTGGTATTTATAATAAAGTGCCAGGGTGAAGTTGGAAGAAAATAGTGCCAATTATGGGCATTTATTGATAAATTTATGGTGTCAGTTTTGTTAAAATTTCAACATTTTCTCTATTGCTTAGTACTAAAAAATTATTTTTTTTTTAAATAATAAACGCAGTCTTTTAGCATCTTTGTTAATGCGTTCTGCCTTTGTGTAATAAACTTCAAAAAAAAAAATTGCTTGTAGTGGATTTCGCAAAAGACTTAGTACTGAAGTTACGACGTAATCGTTCCGACGAACATGACTTTGAAAAATTGTTCAGAACTTGTGACATAGAAATGGAAATCAAATAGAACCGATTCAAATTTAGTTAACGTCTGCACGCATGCAACCTAGATGTTTCTTTCAAGATTGCTTTTTTTTATCCATTCATTTATTGATCAAACACACGATCTTCAGAGATTTCGCTCCAGTTTTTCAACAAACCACAGAGACAAAAATTTATTTAAGCCTGCTAAATTTTATGAACCACTTGTTCAAAGCCAAAATATAGTGGCCGAAATTTATGGAGAAGGTTCTTAAAATTGACATAAGCTTCCGCCAAAAACTGCGTTTTACGCACTTCAGAGCCGCGACAAAACGTCATTTCATTTACAAATTTTTGCAACTCTCCCCGTTTCCACTTCTACATTAAATCTCACCTCTTCAACCCTTCTTCTTCTTTAAATTCCGCTTAATCGTCTAAGCGATTTTAGCCCTTTACCATAGCTCGCCACTCGTTACGTCTTTCTGCCAATTGACGTAAATATGAAGCACCACGGGGTCACAAATCGGTCTCCGCTTCGTCCTTCCATCGAAGTGGTGGTCTCCCTCTTCCTCTGCTACCATCGGTGGGTGCCGATAAGAATACCTTCTGTACCGCAACATCTTCATTCATTCGCACAACATGGCCTAGCCAATTAACACGTTGGGTTTTAATTCGTTGGGCTATGTCGGCGACTGCCGATTAAAGCTCATACAGCTCATCATTGAATCTCATCAGTAAACCTTTGAAGAATCTTTCTCTCGAATATTCCCAGAGACGCCTTATCAGATGTTGCCAGTGCAAGCCTCTGCACCAGAGAGAGGACTTTACTTCTCAATTGCCAACTGAGTCAGAAGTAGCATTTGTTTGCGTGAGTGATTCTTCGTTGGATTTCTAGGCTGACATTATTGTTGGTGTTAATGCTGGTTACTAGGTTAAAAACTCTAATATTTTCTTTGCGATTTCGGTATTTTCCTCAATACAAGGTTATGAAAGCAATTTCTTTTATATGAAAGAAAACACTTTAGCTGTTCGGAAAAAAAATTTCAAAAAATCTTAAAAATGTGTCACGAGTTTAAGATTGACACATTTAATGAACTACAAAACTACATACTCCAAAAAATTCTAAAAATTGTGTAAAAAAAATTTAAAATTTTGATAAAACTTCTTTGAATTTTCACGAATTTTGCGTACATTTTTAAAACAAAATTTATTGTATGTCTCGAATTTCAGGTTTCGTAAAATTTTTTTTCATTCCACCCCTTCCCCAAATACTGGCTACGCCACTGCAAATGAGTGTAATATCTAGTTAAAAAGTAAAAGAATAAGAAGAAGAAGCATAGGAACAGAAGATGTGGTGAGATGATGCGTGATTTGCAGGTGTTTTGAGGATCGTTTTGGAGCATTTCACAAAAGAAGTGGCTGCATGTGATGTTGCACTTAAAGAGCACTCCAAGTGCACCATTGTAGTTGCTTTCACACATGAGTAGCTACTTGAATACACATACAGGGTGGCTGATGAAAGCCGCTACCAAAAAAAAATTAAATAACTTTTTTTCTATTTAATGAATCTGGTTAATTTTTTTTTTATTTTGCAGATTGACTTTTACATTTAACAAAAATGGATAACTGGGACACTGAAACAAGAATTTGGTTTCGGTTCAAAGAGAGTATAGGCGCACGTTTGGCGGCAATCCCCCGAGCAGATGGACCATAATAAGACTTGTAAACAATTTTGCCGAGCATGGGAGAGTCAACAGAAGACCTTACGATCGAAACCCTTCAGTTCGAACGGAGGAAACAATCGCTGCTGTAGCTGCTGCCATACAAAACAATCCACGTGTTTCGACAAGAAGCTTATCTGCTCAAATGGGTGTAAGCAGACAGTCATTACAGTCAATTATGCACAAAGATTTGGACTTATTCCCATATAAAATTCAAATGGCCAACAAACTGAACGCTGCAGACTTGCCGATTCGCTTGGAATTTTGCCAGAAGATGCTTCAAATGGTGGAAGAGGATGGAAACATGTTGAACTGTCTTTTCATGTCTGACGAGGCCCATTTCGATTCAAACGGCAACATAAACAAACAAAATTGTCGAATATGGAGTGCTTCCAACCCACAGATACTCCATGAGACGGAATTGCATCCACTTCGTGTCACAGTGTGGTGTGCAGTTTCATCACGCTGCATTGTCGGGCCCTACTTCTTCGAAGAAAACGGTCATACCGTTACGGTTACTGGATACCGTTACTTGAGCATATTGAGAGAGTTTTTCTATCCAGAATTACGCCGAATGAGAATTTCTTTCAACTCTGTGTGGTTTCAGCAAGATGGTGCAGCTCCTCATATAGCCCAACCTGTTATGACAGAATTGCGACGAAAATTTCCCAATAAGCTGATATCCACAAACTCCACATTCCGTTGGCCACCCAGGTCGCCTGACCTTACTGCAACTGACTTTTTCTTGTGGGGTTATTGCAAACAGGAAGTCTTCAAAGCAAAACCAACAAATTTGAATGAACTAAGGCAATCCATTCGAGAAACAATTGCGGCTATTCCTGTCTCAACTCTCCAAGCAGTAATGAACAACTTTTTGGTAAGATGCCGCACATGCATCGACGAGCAGGGGGGGCATTTAAATTGCATTATTTTTAAAACTAATTAAGCTATATTTAATAAAATTTAATGAGCTTTAACATGAATAAAACAAAAATGAATTCCATACACTGAAAAAAAAAATATTTGAGTTTCTTAATGTAGCAAAATTCATCAGCCACCCTGTACTTATATATTAACATTAGATTAGGCCAAGAATTAAATTTTTTTTGCTTTTAAAAATTACATATGTATATACTTTTCAGTATTGCATAAAAAATACTGTGAAAGTTGCAGACATAAATAATAATTTTTAGAGGTCTATCTAGTTTTTTTAGAATGGATCTCATTCTTGTTTCAAATCTACAGAACCATTGAAGTATAAAAGCTGCATTAAGTTTTTTAGGAAACTAAATTTCATACAAAAAAGAAAAAGAAATTCGTCATCGTTGTTGAGTAATCAACAGAGCGCGGAATTTTATGCAGATACATCTCTGTGCGTCCGTCCGTTGTCACTAAACTCCTTCTAAACGTCTGCACCGATATCGATGAAATATTTTTTGTATACTAAAGTGGGCTCAAGGATGGTTTAGATTCACAATCCGGACCAGTGAATGATGTGGGCGTGGCAACTCCCATACAAACCAGATTTTCCGTACCGCATATCTCTGGAAGTCTTTATCTGTAGGATATTTGAAATTAATAAGGCGTTAAAGGAGATCAATCGCTAACACGTCAAGAAAAAAGGGTGGAGGGGAGAAGTAGGCGTGTCATCTCCCATACATATTAGATGTAAGTGTTCATGGTGGAGTATTGGAAATTGGTAAGGAGTTAAAGGGGGCCAATCTCTAACAATTCAAGAAAAAAGGGGAGGAAGGGAGAAGTGGGCGTGTCACCTCCCATAAAAATGGAATTTTTTGTGCTGAGTATCTTTGGAATTATTCGTTGCAAAATACTGAAAACTGGCTCAGAGTTATATAAGGTTAATTTCTAACATGTTAGGAAGGAAAGTGGGTGAGAGAGAAGAGGGTGTGGCACCTACCATACAAGCGGAAGTTTTCGTACAGCATATATTTGCAAATATTCATGATAGAATGTTGAAATTCGGCTCAGCGTAATAGTTATAGGGATAGGCATAGGCAATATTTCTAGATCCATACAGCTAATATCTGGGCAAGAAAAAGTCTGTCGGGCGCTCTAGTATTTTTATATGATGTCATAGAAACTCTGCAGCAAGTTTTATACTGTTTATGTAAACAATGGATTTATTTTATTGCTAGTATGCTTAACATATTTACATATTTTTTGTATAATTGCAATCCTTTCACTTATAACTACATACTTTGGTCTTTGGAATTGGCTATTTATTCGAAGAATTTTGTGAGCGCAAAGTAGTAGCCATGATATTAAAAAATAAAGTTTGGCCTTCTTAATCTTGATGATCAACTGGGATTAAGAGTTTTTGATTGAAATAAGTAGCGAGCTAAAAGAAATAACTATTCATAAATTCATCAATATCGTTGCTGCCCAATAAAAAGAAAATCACCAAAATTATATCGGTTCGTGCAAAAGCAGATTTTTTCGAATATAATTCTTCTGTTCAATTTTGAAATCGAGTCAACCTCGAGAAAGACGTATTTCGCGAAATAGTTTTTTGTCGAATTTCCGAAGGCCTAAAGCCTATGTTCGCCGATGAGATAAAAGCCCGAATCGTACTAAAATCGTTGACAGGGTAAACTGCTAGAATCGGTCTAATCAGAAGTTAATTATGGAGCACGCGTCCATATATAGGAAATATATATTTCGAGCCAACAAATCCACCTATGCTTTGTGTGTTTTTTGTGGCTTCGTTATTTTCAGGCAGTAAAGCTACACTCTGACATATTAACCAGCTATTAACTCCATTGAGTGTAAAAAATTAGGTCAAGAACAAAATAAGTTTTTAAAAAGTAACATTATAAAAAATATTAACCAACTTTTTTTGAGGCCATTCATTTTATCCAAGAATCTGTATTTATCTTTATTCAATACTAATTTTGACAAATTTCCAAAGTAAAGCATGAAATAAAAAAACCATACTAATATTTAAAGCTTGATTACCACAGAAAGGTTCGCCTGAAGAAAATTATCACCCGAAACTTTTTAGTGGGTAGTTGAAATTTAATATGGTAATTTTAAAGCAAAAATGAGATGAGTGCTCAAAATCTAAAAAATTAATATGAATGTCTTAAACTGTCACAGTTTTTTTTGTCATTCTAAAGAATAAACTTCATATAATTTTCAACAAAAAAAAAACACTTTTTGGCCCAGTCTAATATAACTTTATATATGTATGTGCACATATATGAGCAATTGTAGATTTCACAATATTTATGTGTACGCGTGGAGCTATGCGCTTATGCACACTGGCATGTATACATCAAGTTTATGTGCATGTATTTGTGTATGTGCGTACATTTCACATGCCGAGAAAGTGTAAAATCATGCAAAGAAAAATAAGAAAAAGCAAAGTGAAAAAGTCACTTCAAGTCACTGGCAGCTGTCGTTGTTAGCTATGGGAATGATTATAAAAGAATGAGCGCAAACACACACACACACTTATACAACAACAATAGAGGCTGCTTACATAACTGGTATATAAGTATGTAATATTGCTTATCAGGCCATGCAAATACTGCATTTTCTTAGTATTTGCTCCTACTTGTGGGTTTTTAATTTGTTTTTATATATTTACATATACTCACATAGCTTCATATATATATGTATGCATTTTCAAAACAGTAGTTGTATGTATTTTCTAATACTCAAATTACTTTTTGCACTAAAATATTTCGCGATTTTAAGTAGCTTTGTTTTTCAGCATAAGGAGATGTCTGTCTTTATTAGCTAATGCGCCTAAAAGTATGCTATATATATGCATGCGCATTAGGTTTGTATCATTAAACAGTTTTTGCTTGCTGCATTTTCATTTCTATAGCTAATATGTAAATATTTTTTGATGTTTTTTACGTGTACTCTTTTCAAAGGGTAGGTAATAAACGTCCTTGAGAGTAACTGATCTACCCCTGTGGGTAGATGCCTCTCACCTATCACTACCCATATTCTTCTTCCTTAAAGAGGGAGAGGAGACATGTCCTAGAAGGTTGCACTGGTCATACCAAATCGCTCCGGCGACAGTTGGGCATGTACCGCAAGGAAGTACCGGAGCATGCCGGGTTCATATACGGCGAAGGACTGTTTTTTACTTATAAATATTTTGGGGCATATATTTAAGCGTTTTTTGCATACACTCCGAACTCTAGCGATAATGTGTGTTTTCCTACTCCCATTTCCTCCACACTTAAAATTTGGTGTTGATTCCGTGTTGAGACCGCGATTTTCCCCATTGACATATCATGGCCTAACCGAGCAAAGGCGATGGACCTGGACTCTTGAATACTAAAAAATATAGAGCTTGGTCTGCGGGAATAAAAAGAGGAAAACTAAGACATAAACACTCGGATAAACGACGGTCCCAACTAACATTATGAAAACGACAAGACTGCTTTACGACCTTGAGGATTCCTATCTTCACCCCTATCTAAAGCGTTGAAACACCACTTACTTGAGTAGTCGGTGAGCTTTAGTGAAGTTTGGAGTCGAACGATCACCCCTCTTATAAACAGGGGGTGCTACAGGGAGATTTCCTAACCCCGCCTTTGTTTAATTACTTCATATCCAGGCACCCCTGCACACCAGAGGGTGTCTCAGTTGTCTCTTACGATAATGGATTCACAATTTTGGCAACGGGCCCTTGACCCGATGAGCTGTGCTCTAGAATAAACTCTTTCTCCCGTCATTATCCAGTTTCTTTGCTGGAAGAACCCTCCCATTGTCCCCGACTAAGTCCTCGGCCACCTAATTCACGATTTTGACGGCGCAAATAAACATGGAGTTAGACGTCAACATCGACCTCACAGTCATGTCGTTTTCATGATGATAAGAGTTACACCTGCCCAACTTCGATCTAGTTACTGTAACAGAATAAACTCTTAACTATCCAGACTGAGCCCTGACATGAAAAATGTTTGCCCGGCATGCGGTGTGTCTTCCTATGACACCAACCATCTCTTCACCTGTTGGACAGAGCAAACTCTACTAACAAAAATCTCACCACCCCTATTGAAGACGTTAGGTTTCCGGGACTCCCATTAGAAGATTTAAAGTAAGGAAAGTGACGACTAGGCAGGACGAAGCATTGTTACTACAACAAAAACAACAACATGAAATTCATTTATAAAGACAGAAGTGAAAACATTTTAAGAATTGTTGATCTGTCTTCTGTCGCTCGTATAAAGACACATGCATTTTTACGCAATATGTTTTATGTACAATTTTCTTTATGTACAATTTTCTACAATTTCCCCCTTAAAAATTATTTGAGGCTACTTTTATAGCCATTACTCTATGCAGCGCGAAAAAAGTATTTTATCCCAGTAAGTTAGACATCCAGCAGCACATTAGTGCAAGCTAAAATCAATTTAATGGAACGATTTTTGAGTGATGTGAGTGTAAACATAAATACAAAGAGACAAAAATTCTAAAAGATGTATATTTTTTCTTCGGTAACACAAACGTTGCAATTTTTTTTCGCATCCATAACGTACACCCATCGGCGTTTTATAATTTTGTTATATGTATGTATCCATGTCGTATGCGGGACAGCATCCTTTATTTGTATATTCTGTAGGCTGGTAATACCTACTTGAACCGCGACATATACGGTTTTTAGATTACAGTTGATATACTGCATTCATTAACATTTTCCTTGCATACTTTCAGGCTTGCACATTTGCATTTGAATATTCATACAACGCCACTTGAGCATGTGGGAGTGTTTCCTACTTTTTTCATGCGCCAATGAAACGAGATATCGGTAAAAAGAACTTCGAGTGTTCTTAGTAATTTGTTGTTTAATGAGAGTTGTTATTTTAATCTTTTTACGAGCCATTTCTGCGTTGCAATGCTTTTATACAATTTGCATAGTTTTTATGCGGTGATAAGAGAGTGCATTTATAGTAATGCGTTGAAGAAATTTGGTGAGCATATGGTTCTCAATTCATAGAAATTCGGCTCTACTTATATTTTATTGTAATGAATGTATAAATACTTTACTACATGTTAAGGTATGGAGAAGAAGCTGGCATGTAATGCAGAGCATTGCAGCGCTCAACTCGCGTATGAAAGCTCTTTCGAACATTTTCGCATTGTAGAATTGTGTATAGTTGTGACTTTAAAGATATGTATTGTATGGGGGGAACTCCGCATGCTTATTTTAAAACAAGTTGACTATGGCCTATGCTCTTCCTAAAAGTGAATGCCATACAATGAAAAAGTTCAACTGCATCAGCTGATTAATTTGGCAGCTTTTCAAAACGTTTATATGTATGTACCATCTTATCTATCAGTACTATATAAATACTCAAGTTTCCCAGAATTCTTCAAATCGGTTTACATTTATATTTATTTTATTACGTTTTTGAATGATGTATACTTTATATGGGATTTACTTTTATTTACGTGTTAAATTTCAATTTTGGAAACTAAATTAAAGAAAAACTTAAAAGCTCATAAGCACCTTAATTCCACAAAATATTCTCAAATGTGAGTACCGGCAGGAAAATGTAATATAGTATTTTATTAAGCGAATATTTATATTTTATTTCAGTACTAGAAGACCCGTACGTACGGTAATGAGTAAATACTTTGTAAGTTCACTTTGCATTTTTATTAGCAATTTTAAATAACTGTGCTTTCTTTTTTAAATTCGACAATTTTAGAATACTCAAAACTTTTGTATTACAACTTATAAATAATTTTTGTGATAAATAAAATTAAAACGTTAATATTTAAATAAAAATATTTTTGGAGTATCTCCATATAATTAATATATGGAGGGTTATATACTTGCGTTAAATCTACTTTAATAATTTTATATTTATTTTTTGGTAAATATAAAAAAGGAAATTTTGTAATTCAATTTAAACTCTGTAAAAATATATAGAAAATTTTATAAAAATAGAATATATATCAACAACTAATATATGTTGATATACCGTCCACGCTTCCCTGGTCTAACAACTTATCATAGACCGAGCCCAATTTTATTCATAATATCTGGTCAAGTTATCGAAGTAGGGGATATCTTAAATTTTAAGTTTGATGCCTAGTGATACACGGTGAAAATTCCATTAAATTCCATTCATCCGTTTTTGATTGATGCGCACCCAAACATACAGACAGACAGATGGAAATTCTTAAAACGGTTCACTTGGATTCTATTAGCTAAATAGTGTACTCTCTTATCAATTTTTCTTGAATATCTGTGATATAAAGACACCGACCTGTTACAATTTTATTATATGTATATAGAGACTTCCATCGAAATTCGAGATAAATTGTAGAAACAGACAAAAAAAAATTTTAACAAACGAGTTAGAAAGTTGAGTCGGCACTCATAATGAAATAAGTAAAGAGAAGTTAGGCGTGAGGTAAGAGTAACGATATCAAACTGCAGCTGCTCTGCCTGATTTTGATCTCTTTGCACTGCTTTTCTGGGCTATGTGAAATGACGTTAAGCAAATCTAACAGCTCATTTATTGTTCCGATGCACGTCTTCGAGGCATTCGACGTCAAATGAGCCTTCAAACCAGTCAACTCATTACCGCGTGATGTCATTAACTTGATGATGGAGAAGCTAACTCGACTAGCAGAGTTTAATTGCCATGGTATAATATATTGGAAGAGGCCTTAGCTAATACGCCGTAAGATCTGCCTTCTCTGGCCTGCATAAAGAAGTGAAAAAAGCATGTTGCGCTGAATGGACACAAGTTAAGTACCTGAAGCTTTGAGGCACTTCATATATTTTTAAGTCAGTATTAATACCGAAATTATTGTCAGCCAAGAAATTCAATAGAGAATTACTCTTCAAAGCAAGTGCTATTTTGGACTGAGTAGGCAATTTGAGGCACGGAATTTTGGACGGTACCGGGACTTTTGGAAATTTCAAATAATAAAAGTAATAATCGACTAAAGTTTTAAGGGGGTCATTTCGCACTGCGTAATTAATTAAATCCGTACCAGGGTTTTCTTTATTTTTTTCCAATTTTTTACATAACATTCTTCATTTATTTTCTGTCATAGCGATAGCTTGACTCTTTCTGCGATAAAAATGATTTTTTGATGATAAAAAAAAAAAACAGTAATTATTTTATTATAATCATAAGAAATTACATTTTTGTGGAGTTCCGCTTGCTAAATTGTTGTCGATTAGAACTTTCTTATTTTCGACCATTTTGGCATATGTTTTCGAAATAGGGACTACCAAATTTTCTACAATCGAAAGGGGGATAAATCAAATCCGAAGGGAACCAAATTTTCTACAATCGAAAGGGAGATAGATCAAATCCGAAGGGATTCGAAGGGAACTCGACCAACGAATGGTTCGAATAGAACTACAGAGTAAGGGCCCAGATCACCCTAGACTTCAGTGAAACCTAAAGCACAAAACATCAAAAGAGGAAGAAATGTGGATAGTGAAAATCAGTAATATTGAATCAATAAATATATAGCCCCCTTCCGACTGAAGTTATATGTATTTCAATTAACATGGTAAGAACTTGCAATTTCGCAAAGTTTGTACTTGTTGTAAAAACGGACCTGGAAGTGAAAGCTTTCAGCGCAGCCTGAGAAAGTGATCTTCTACTAGTTACATACAAATTTGGTGTACGGAGAGAACAATTCTGATTTATAAGACTTCCGTACTTCCGTATGTTTTTGTACGAACTGAGCTTCATTAGGAGTCGTCGTCGCTCTCGTAATGGCCATCTTTTCCGTCAAGGTTATCGGCCGATGTTTTTCAATATTTGGATGAAATTCATAGTCAACTTAAATGCATGTGGTAATAAGTCTATGCAACAAAATTGTGCTCTTAAGTATTTATCTACATATAAGTATACACACATAGAGGTATTTGACGGTGTGTAAGTTTGTTTTAAAGTTTTTACAGGAGGCTTGTCAAGTTTGCTTTGGCATTTTTGGTACACCAAAATTTTACAAAAACTGTAGAAGGCAGCACTATCAACGCCCCAAGTGAACGCATATAAACATGAATATCGTGTATAAATATCGTATAGTTTATGTGACAGTTTGCAATTTAGACATAACTAATACGCCAGCAATTTTGTAAGTGTTTATGTGTTTGCTTGTATGCATGTGTGTATTATAGGTTGGTTAAGGAACAAAAAGTTTGTTCCTATTGCATTTAAGTTGAATGAAGTTATTGCTTTTATTACTGTTGTTATTGCTGTGATTGTTGTTGGTAAGTTTTAGACAGTTAGGTATTTTCATTGCTACTTTTAGCAATTTTGTTAATTACATATACTAAGGTTTGACATACAAAAAAGTAAGCTGAACTAAGAAGATTACCTGAGATTTGATTTGTTTGCACGAAGCAAAAATCCTCATGTGTGCTACTGTAAGAGTTTCAGAAAAGTTTGGTCATCAATGAAAAGTTTTGGAAATTTGAAAATACGTATATAACTTAAATTGTTTCTTAATTAATTACACTTGGGGATAATAAAGGATTATTGGAAGTGCTTGGTGTTTTTGGCAAGATATATCTCTAGAATTTATTGGGGTCTGTTGACCGGTCTGATGGCCACTTTCTAAAGACGACATAATCTTAGTGTAAGGACATTTGAAAGGCAGGGAGTAAATAGTAAACTTAACTATCATGTAAGTAAAAGGAAAACTTATAATATGTTTAATACAAATGGGTAAACAAACAATTTTTTAGTAAAAGGTAGACAAATCGTTTTTTCCATTAAAAGGTAAACATACCGTTTATTTTTTAGCAAGATATTTCTACCTTTTAATGGAAAAAACGATTTGTCTACCTTTTACTGAACTATTTTTTTTACCCGTTTTTATTAAACATTTTATAAGATTCCCTTTTACTTACATGAAAAATAAGTTTATTTTTTACTCCCAGCCTTTCATATATTATACCTTTCATGAACATGAAATGATATTATAACTTTGGTCCGATTTTTGTTGGTATGAGAAGAAGAAGAAGATATACCCACCAATAAGTATACCGAAATGATCTGAGTCGATTTAGCCATGTCCGTCTGTCCGTCCGTCCGTCCGTCAGTCTGTTCGAACCCAAACAAGTACCTCACTTTCTGAGATACGAGTATATCGATGAAATTTCATATGGGCACCCATTTTGTAATACATTAATCATTTGCCGGAACCAAAAAGATGAGACCAATACAACGCATAGCTCCATACAATCGATTGTTCCGATAAACGTGTCTTGGCCTATAACTCTTGCATTAAAAAATAGTGAGAAACACAAAATTTGGCAGCTACAGTATTTATTACATTTGTAATGTGTGTAGTAAAAATCATGAAGACTAGACCAATATATCGTATAACCTCCATACAACACTTTTTGCTAAAAAAGGGGGTTCGGGATATGTGTACTTAAATTAACAGGGTAAGACCATCAAATTATGAAGAGTTTGTACTTATTTTAAGTAAAGATCGGACACTTAAAGCCGTGATGCGTATTTATGGAAGGTATAAAGCCTTGGGTACAGCCGTAGACAGCGCTTTCCTTATTTGTTTTTATGTTATTTACCACCTCTAGTCTGACAGTATTAAATAAATTAATTCAAACTTTACAAGCTATCACTTTTTGCGTTCCTGCTTTAAGCTCTAACTCACATTTGGACACAGGGTCAGGTTGAGCTGGTAGGTCTATGAAGACCTTACATAGACTTAATATGTCCGAAGTTTTCACAAAACCTTATTCGGAAAGATCGATCAAGACCAAGATCCCACTTTTAAAATAACTTTGTCCTTTTAAAAAGTACTAGAAGCTTTCTAGGAACCAGTCTATTTTCTGCTTAGGGATCTGTAAGTTGTGCAACGGTAAACAGTTGGAGTCTGAATCTAGCGAGCGCATTACAGTAACACAATTCATGCTCAGGGTCAAGATAGTTTGGTTAACCCCAAACCATATGGCTTGTACATGAGCTGGGAGACTTTCCAGCCTCAAATCCGATATACTTGCCTGGACCGCCCATATGGTAAAGACACTCTTTTCGATGCTCAAGGGCAGAGCCAGGTAATCTATTCTGCTAACGTTATATTACACTATACTACTGTGACCGTCCGACCAGCTTTCAAGCTGCCCAGAGACATTCGTCCTAGTTGCAATTATTAGCACTATTCTTGGCTACTAGGAGTACGGGTGGGATGGACTGCCTCTCTGTCCTTATGCTTCTCCTAGTTTGTTTTGAAGCTCCCCTTGTACTAATCATTGATAATCTCCATATGATCTACAGTTTTTTTTAATACCCAATTAGGAAGGTGCCTCAATTGAACTCCAGCAATCTTTTCCATACATAAAGTGCTTCACTCATCCTCAATTAGCCTACACCTAGTTTTTTCCGCAGGGTTACCCCTCCTAGCTTGGACCTAGTCCAACCTAAACATTAAGTTTCCATTACAGCTTCATGCCCAGTATAATCCTAAGTTATTTAACGCCCTCAGACCATTCTAACTATAGTCCGAGGGTAGTATGTAACTTTTCGTAAAGTAAAAAGCTCTGTTTTCCTTGGGTTTACAACCCCTGTCCGGGTAAAACAAGAATATTGAGTATGATGTCCGAAAATGTATTTGCGAGAAATTCATCAGCCTAGGCTGGCACTTGGCAGCCTTGCTCTTGTCAAAAGAAATCTCAACTTGTGTATAAATCCAATTTCAGGTGTCCTTTTTAAAACTATTCCCATCTGAAAATAACACACGTCAACAAAAAAAATTTTTCTATGTTCAATTCTATAAAAAAATGCAATTACGAATCAAAAATATTTGGTTTTGTAGAAGTTATATCGATTTGAAAATTTTGCATTTTTGCACCAGGCTAATGTAGGAGGGCGGCGGGTAGCTACCTGATGCAGCGATGCATCGAAAAAAGATCTACTTAAAGCACAACATACTCATCTTTAAAAAAAACCAAAAAAATGTGGCTTAGAAACAGTAAAAAGGAGATAAAAGGTCCCAGATACACATGATTTTAGGTAGATTTGGCAATTCGTTAAGTACATATTAAGAAACTCATCGAAACTTTTACTGACGGATTGGTAGGCCTAGCAATAGAGCATGCCAACTACCTGATAGCGGTTTTGTAAGTAAAATTTTTTTTAAGAAGCTGTAGTTTCTTGGGTCACTCGTTGTGGGCGACACTATGTTTTTGCATATCACAGAGCGGCTAATTCGTTTTGCTATATATGTGGCGAATGTATTAAAAGAAGACAAAAAAAGTTTGATTTAACTAAAAACACAAGGATTTGCGAGACCTACCTAGCCTACTTCGGTCTACCTGTTAAAAACCAGGACAAAAATGGGCTCCACATGTTTCATGTAACTCTTGCAGAAGCATTCTGGAGCGTAAGTTTATTTTCTCTTTTTTATTGTACTAACTGTTTCATATATATACGAGTATACATATATCTTATATCTATAAATAATTGCATAATAACTGAAATTGTTATGAAATGCTTTACGTTTCATTATAGTTTGGTACCATGGTGAGAAAAGAGCTATGAAGTTCGCAGTGCCGAGGATTTGGGGGAAACCGAGTAATCATGACACTGATTGCTATTTTTGTGTAGTGAAACCACTGAAAGGGAAACGTTTAAGGAAAACAATATATCCGGAACTACCATCGACATCCCCTCCAGTACCACATTCGGAACAAAATCCTGGACCTGATCCACCTGTGTTGGAAAAGCAAATATTCCCTCAAGGCAGCTTTCAAACACCGAGTTCATCTGCGTCCGTACATTCCGGATTTAATCCTCAATTTGAACCAGGAATACCACATCTCATCAACTCTGAAGATCTCAATGACTTAATAAGAGACTTAAATCTATCAAAAGACAAAGCAGAGTTATAAGCATCGCGGCTTAAACAACGAAATTTACTTACTTCTGATGTTCGAATATCTCGGCAAAGAAAGCATAATGAAGAATTTTCTTGTTTCTACAGTAAGGAATATGGACTCTGTTTTTGCTATGTCGTGAAAGGTTTATTTGAATCAATTGGTATTCCTTGTAATACAAATGAATGGCGCCCCTTTAGCGACAGCTCAACAAAAAGTCTAAAAAATTTCCATCTATTCCACTGGCACATTCCATTCATCTCAAAAAAAATTATGACAGTATTAAAATGATTTTAACTGCAATCAAATATACGAATTACAAGTGGGAAGTTATTGGAGACTTCAGATGATTTGTTTTTTTACTGGAATGCAAGGTTGATATACCAAACACTCCTGTTATCTTTGCCTATGGGATAGCAGAAATGATGCCGCCCACTATCGCCAAAAACATTGGCCTGAACGTACTGAGTATAGAGTGGGAAGATTTAATATTAAACACGAAGCAATTGTCGATCCTAGAAACATTTTGATGCCGCCATTGCATATTAAATTGGGCCTTATTAAATAATTTGTGAAGGCTCTTAATATTGAGTCTAAAGCTTTCAAATATTTGCAGACTTTTTTTCCAAAGCTGTCAGAGGCGAACATTAAAGCTGGAGTCTTTGTTAGCCCTCAAATAAAAAAAATTATGAACTGCGATATTTTCCCGGACCTACTTAGCAATGAGGAGAAACTAGCGTGGAACAGTTTTAAGGCAGTAGTTCATGGATTTCTTGGAAATCATAGGGATGAAAATTATGAAGAGCTGATAACTGGCATGATTACGAATTTTTCCGCCATCGGATGTAGAATGTCGCTAAAGATGCACATGTTACATTTACAGCTGGATAAATTCAAAGATAATATGGGAGCTTATTCAGAAGAACACGGGGAGCGATTCCATCAAGGTATGATGGGGGACTATATTTGGACGTTAATAAGAGAAAATGTTACCGAATATGGCAGGAAAAGCAGGAAAAATCATTTTTAAACATTTCAACTGTATTCTAAAACTAAATTTATGAGAATAAACCTTAAATTAATTTTTACTATACTAGAATAAATCAAATCTATGTCAAATTTTGATGAATTTTCATGTTTTTCGTTTTTCTCATTTTTTTCGACCAAAACCAAATCAAAAACTTTTTCATGTTCATATTCTTATTTCTGGGTGCAAAAGCAATAAAAGAAATATACGCACGAACCATGTACAAAGATGTTGTTGACCAGTGTGATCGGCCTTTACTTTCCCCTTCAACGCTATAATGTACTCGTACAAAAAAGCGTATATATTGACGGCTGAGCAGAAGATTTGCCTATTTAAGATACGCTTCAAAAATGCCCTACGTCAAACTTTTGTTTAAAGTCTCGGAAGCGACAGTTCAGATTTCATATTGAAAGTAAATTTCAAGTTTTGAAAAAAAAATTATTTTACGAAACAAACATCGGGTACACATCGAGCTCAATATGTATTGAATTTTGCCTCAGTTAGAGCGTCCTCAAATTTGCTTTTGAGATAGGGCGTTCATAAAAATAATCCTAAAAAGGGTGTAACGAAAAATCTGAGATAGAACATTTTTTCAACAAGGGCTCGGCCACCATGAACGATTTTTCGAAACCAATTTCCGAAAATGCAAAATGCTGCATTTTAAACTCAGCATGAACAGCACATAAACCTCTACTCTTTAAAATTGGGTTCCACACGTTTTAAAAATTTTACGATAATTAATATTGTGTAGTGCAGAATGCTGTCTACTTTGAAACTTGACTTTTGCGTTATAACCCCATAACAAACCGAGAAAAACTGTTAACTTCATTTTAAAAGACTTAATGAGTTTAAGCAAAGTGTGGAAGTTGTGAAGTGACAGAAAAAAATATATATGAAGAGAAATTACAATTAAGTGGTAGCAAAATATGAAATGGTAGAGTGTATAAAGAATGTGTGTATACATCAGACATGGGCAGACTGCAACAAAATTTGAATGCAGTAAATACTTTACTAAACACTTAAGGCTTACTGGTGATGTAAATATATTTCCATTACCACTAAATTTTATTTTTGAGCGAGAGTTCATTTTCATTACCGCTCGCAACACCGCTCGCCTTCCACTAGCATTCAGTGCTGATTTTGAGCAGACTTTGGCTTTTATTAGCACTAAAATTTATTTTTAATGGAACTTCATCTTTTTAAAAGTTTAAATTGAAATAAAATTTTCAGTGAGAAAGAAAAAATAAAAGAGCATTGTCACTCAGGATTTCTTTTTAGTGGAATTTTATTTCATTCAGCACTCAAAACTAATTACTTACTTTAAATGGTCATCTAACCACCTATGCAATTTTAACCGTCCATAGCTCGCCAGTTGTTTCTTCGTTGCGCCAACTAGCGCCCATTCTAGACACCACGGGATCGCAAATCGGTCTCCACTTGGTCCTTCCATCCGAGTGGTGGTCTCCCTCTTCCTCTGCTTCCATCGGCTGGTGCCGATAAGAATGCCCTCTGTGCCGGAGCATCTTGGTTCACATGGCCTAGCCAGCCAAGCCGTTGGGTTTGGATTGGCTGGAGTAAATCGACGAAAGCTCATACAGCTGATCATCAAATCTTCTTCGGTACTCGCCGTCGCCAACGCATAACGGTCCATAAATCTTTAGAAGAACCTTTCTCTCCAATACTATCAGAGCCGCTTCATCAGATGTTGTCAGCGTCCAAAATTCTGCACCAAAAAACAGGACGGTTACGATAAGTGACTGTCCAATGTAGCATGTGTTTGCAAGAGTAATTCTTCGTTGCATTTCTAGGCTGCTATCTTCTTGTGCATAAACATAGTGCTGGGTATGAACATGTTTCGGGCATGGGCGGAGTACGGCAGCCTGTATGCATTTGGCGAAAAGTCTCACCGTGTAGACCGAACTTTTCGTCAGTGGTGCCAAATATACTCTCTTTACCAAACCTGGCGTTAAAGTCGTCAACCACGACTTCAACATCATGACGGGGGCAGCGCACGTATATTTCACCCAGGCGCTCGTAGAATGCATCCTTTTCCACTTCGCATCGGTTCGTGTGCGCATATTAATGAAGTGTTTAAAAATTTTACTTTTATGCGGATTGCGGTAAGACGTTCATTCACAGGTGTGAGCTACAATAAGGTGACTTAAGGTGACGAAGTCTCTCTTTCACCACAAATCCGACGCCGAATCTGGAGTTATCCGCATGAGCCCTCCGGATTGGATTAGAAGACTAGATGGGATGGGATCCAGTAGACTTTGCAAAGTAAAATGGTCTTATCTTCTCGACTCGTCCATCGCATCTCTTTAGTGACGGTGACGGTAGGTTTTGATTTCCTGAGAACCTTAAGCAACCCGGCAGCGATTGAAGTTGCCCTGATTAAGAAAAGGGTTTCTTATATCCGAGGCTTGTTAGTTCTTCGAGTGTTGTTTTATGTAGTGAAGCCTTAACCCAACGAACAACCGAACAACCTCTTACGTGGGTTGCGGGATATAAATTAAAAATTATTTTTTAAATGGATATTCACTTGTTACTGAAACTGGCCATCTGTGGTACATATGTATGTGTGAAGCAGAAAATTTGTGCAATTCGCCTTGAAGTGCAAGATTTATTGATGACTCTCTACTATTTCCTTCTACTTGTAGAAAAAATAAAAGAAAACTTCTTAGGAAAGGGTTGACATTTGAAAACACTCTGCCAACTGCAAACATTGTTAAAGCAGAAAATTGCAGAGAAAAGGTGAGAGAAACAAAAATTATGATAAATTGTTTAAACACTTGTCGACGAACTGCAGAAAATTGAAGAGAAAAGATTAAAAATTATTTTGTTCTTATTTTCACTCAAAAAAAAAAAAAAACAAAAAAAGGGTGTGAATTAATTCAGAGAGGGTCATGTTTTGTTTGTATTTGCGGTGCTTTGCGGTAATGTTGAATTGTGGTTCAAGGGATTTTTTCCCTTTGCCACATGTCTACTCACAGGGTTAATTAGCTTAAGAAATTCTACTTCAACGATTTAGGAAGGGTTGTTTAAAGATAAAGAATTAAGCCACATCAATAGTGAAGTTATTTTCAGGGTTTTTGTAATAGCGTGAGTGCGTATGTGTGCGTGGTATTTATAAGCGGTGAGCTTGTAATGAGGTTACTGCTCTTTTGTTAGGCTTGTGCATACGAGGGTTGGGCTAAACAATTTAAGGGATCGGAAAACGAGTCGAAAGTATAAGGGCGAGTTTTTTATAAAAACTCTCTCTCTATCTCTATGGCGCGATATACAACAGGTATATCATCATAAACCTCCTAAGAGATTTTTGCGCCAAGCTTCTCTTCCAATTTGTGGTGTGCCGATTTGAATTTTCCCTACAAATTGGTGGTACCTACAGTTTTTTGCCGACTCCGAACGGCATCTACAAAGGAGACGAATTTTTGCTGAGAAGCCTGTCATGGCAGAAATACACTCGGAGAGTTTGCCAAACCACTGCCGAGGGGCGACCCCGTTTTGAAAAACTTTTTTCAAATCACTTTTGATGTTACCTGTACCAGGGCTCGAACCATGGACCTTCGGTGTGGTAGGCCGGCAACACTACCTTCACACCACGGCGGCCGCGACTAATTGATTATAAATAAGTAATAGATTATGGGAAGAAAAAAGACTTTTCAACCACCTATGCAGTAAGTGAGTGGAATAAACCTCAAAAAGATAGCAGTGGAACAATTATCGGATTGGTGACAGTTACTCTCCAACCAGCCTAAAAGCGGCTTTGATCAGAACAGGGCTTGAGCCCAGTGTTCAAACCACCTCCCAAAGGAATCGCTCTGTATGTCCACTATAGAAGAATTTGTGAGGTTAGAGTCTTATACAGACTTTAAGGCTTTCGAAGCTTCCTCCTGTGAAAACATTCTTTAGCGGTAACAACTGGAATGAAAATTGAGACATGTTGTGATGAGAGGCCGCTCTTATAGTATTTGTCCCGCTTGTCATAGTATTTGTCGTTTTTTGTTACAGCAAAAACCGAAGGTTTAGGTAAAATAAAAGCGTCTTATCCGTAGATTAGATTTACTTTTCTTCCCACATATCGGCTTCCTCTTTTTCCCCCTTTAAATTTTCCACTACCACTACCCATACTTCTTAAATTTTCTGTTCGTATCCTTCTTCTTCTATCTTATTTATTTCCTTTTCTTACTTTCTGTACCTATTCTCCTTTTAATTTTTTTTATTCTCTGTCTACCTCTCCCCATAATATTAAAATTTTACTCCTCTATATACAGGGTGTTTTTTTTACAGGTTTGTTTTTCGAATAGAGATCAAACTGGCATTTTGTGGTCAAATCTGGCAACTCTAATGTCATTTATGTTCAGTTTGGTTTGCCATTTCATCATGAACAGGTTGACAAAAGAACAACGCTTGCAAATCGTGCAAATTTATTTCGAAAATAATGGTTCAGTTCGCGAAGTTTACCGTGAGCTCCGTCCATTTTATGGTCGACATAATCGTCCATCAGAGCAATTAATTCGGTTAACCATGGATCGTTTTCGCACTACGTTTACTCTATGTGATAATACGCATCCGCAGAGACGTCGAACAGTGCGCACCGAAGAAACAATTGCCGCTGTAGAGCAAAGTGTTGAAGAGGACCCGAATGAATCGATTCGCCACCGTGCTCAGCAATTGGAGCTTTGTCCATCAACTTTATGGAAGATTTTGCGCAAAGATCTTGGCTTGCGACCTTACAAGATCCAGCTTGTGCAAGAATTAAAGCCGCGAGACCATGCAATGCGTCGTGATTTTGGTGTATGGGCCGAAAATGAGATTGATTTCGATGCTGATTTTCATCGCAAAATTTTGTTCAGTGATGAGGCTCATTTTTGGTTGAATGGCTACGTCAACAAGCAAAATTGCCGCATTTGGAGTGAAGAGAATCCACATGAGACCCTTGAAACGCCATTACATCCACAAAAACTGACTGTTTGGTGTGCTCTATGGGCTGGTGGAGTCATTGGGCCATACTTCTTCCGCAATAATGCTGGAGAGGCAGCTACCGTTAATGGAGACCGGTATAGAGCCATGATAACCGACTATTTTGTTCCCGAATTGGATGGCATGAATGTGGATGAGTTGTGGTTCCAACAAGACGGCGCTACATGCCACACAGCGCACGTCACAACCGATTTATTGAAGGAAACATTCGATGAGCGCATAATTTCGCGGAATGGACCTGTCAATTGGCCACCAAGGTCGTGTGATTTGACACCATTGGATTATTTTCTTTGGGGATATGTGAAGTCGCTCGTCTACACCAACAAACCAGAAACGTTAGGGGAATTGGAAGCCAACATTCGTGGCGTTATTGCCGACATACGGCCCCATATGCTCGAAAAAGTGGTTGAAAATTGGACCTGTAGAATTGGCTTTATTCGAGCCAGCCGCGGCGGCCACATGCCCGAAATCATATTTAGACATTAATGGCATAAAATTATCCTTCCAATAAAGCCAAATTGATGGACCTTAAAACGATTTTCTTGTGTTTTATTTCAATTCGAAGTTCTATACCCCTAAAAAAACACCCTTTATTTGCTTCTATACGAAATATTAGCTGGTATAGTTCGATCGATTAAACGGCATCGGCACCGGCATCGGCACCGGCATCGGCCTTTTCATTTCGCAGATTGTTGGCCGATTCTGTAAAATTTTTTCATCATACGTGCTTCAAACATAATATGATTTTAATTGCCTTTTCTTGTCTCATTTTTTATCATTTCAAGCGCTCTGTATTGTGTTGCTTTTCAAAATTCGTCGCCATTATTATCTGTCAGCTTTCTTTTGAATATACACATCATACTCGTATGTATACGTTTTACTTTCGAACTGAGATTTAATTGATGCTTTGTCGCCATACAATTATTTTTGTGAAAAATAAAATAAATATGAATTTTTATTTTATCTTTTTTAAATATAATACAATTTTTTAGTTTTTTTTGGTCATCTTTAGCTATATAAGCCGATTAATCGGCATTGGGCGATTCCTAAATTTCAACCGATTAATCGGCATGGGCATCGGCCTCTGAAAAAACAGCCGGCATTGGTCGGACTCTGTTAGCTAGCTGGTACTGATTTGGAGTTAGTTGGGAAGATATAACGAATTTAAGTATTTCCTTAAATTTTATATTTCTATACTTTAATGGGTGGGGTGCAATAAAGCCACAGGCAATAAAGCCATATCGCCTTATTCTCAACAGAACGAAGAAAGACACTGAAGATGGCACAACGCCGAAACCGGTTTGTCTCCAAACCAAAATTGACAAGGGATGAGGGAGAATCGTTCCGAAAAAAAGCCATATTAATCCATATGGGAAATATTTAATGTGCAATAAAGCCATAGAAATTTGAGAAATCGGAAAAAGTCACATGTTTGTTAATTTGACATTTATTAAAAAAAGCGCCGGAGGCGAAAATTTGAAATAAACTATAGCGCGATTTTTAATTCTAAATTTTCATTTTAAATTTTGATATGATTAAAACATGTGAAAAGTAAATTTCGCCTCTTTGAAGTTTGTTCACTTTGGCTCGTAGCCTTCACTTCCATTTCGGCGTTACTGCTCTCGTTTTGGTGAACAAAGAAGAGCGACTTTTTTATTCTTAAATGATGTATTTGGTGCATGAATTTCTCAAAAAGAGAGTAGCGGGATTGCCTCTTGTGCAAAAAACTAGTTTTTTTTCACATTCTGTCAAAGTCAAATTAATAGGACTAAATAACGTAATAAAAAATTAAAATTGATTAATATGACCTTATTACTCAACATTATTGCACCCCGCCACTTTGATATAAAACGAATATATCCAATTAATATTAAACTACACCTAGTAATTTCGAAGCAATAAAGATTTGGATATTTTTATTATTGGTGGGCGTGGCACCGACCACTTTTCACATAATCGAAATAAAAACTATCTTATCCCTTAAGTTGTACTAAATTACTGACGAATACCAACCTTCATAAAAATCGGTTCATTTGCTGAAGAGATCAATGGACAGCAGGAACTGGGACTTTTATTCCTTAAAAAAAAAAGTCCAAAGAAAAAAGTTTTTTCGGAAACTTTACTTTATTCGGACAAACATAGTCGTTCAATACTGAATTTTATTTTTTTCTAGCCAACGATAAAAGTTATCTTTGAATTCAATTTAATTTTTAATTAAAAATCTCGTGATTTGAAAAAAAAACTTAGAAAATTATCTTTGAATGTTTCCAGCATTGCATATTTTAAGCTCGGATCATATTTAAAAAAAAAATTTGGATTAGGACTATATTTCCAATTTTTTTTACTCTATTTCATTAATTTTATTTCCCTTTGCTATACGAAATATAGTCAATTGCACTTATCTCATCTTATCATCTTGTTACCTCTCACCTTTCTCTGTATCTAAAATAATTCACTTTGCTCTTCGCTTTACTTACTTTGATTTTTTCTCACCCTTTATGATTAGAAAAAAAAAAATCTTTCACGCTGTTGAATGGTTTTTTGGTTTTGGTTTGAGTTGATGTTTGTCTTCTGTATTATTGTTACTGTGGTTGACGTCTCTTAAGATTGTCAAACCCTTGTTCATTTCTCACAAAAGACTCTGCTTTAAAAAGGTATTAAAGAATAGGGGTGAGACTTGACACTTGTTGGGTGGAATGAGGATTAAAGTGGATTTAATGTACATGTATATAATTCAGTGAATAATTAAAAATTGTATATTATATACAAACACTCAGTAAATAAAATTAATTACAATTCTTCTTTTCATTGCTATGTCGCACTACGTGAAATATTTACATAAGAGCGTATTATGAAAAAAGTCTAGAAATTCTTGTGCTGATTATAAAGACGGCACTCTGCCAGAACCGTTAAGAATGATTTCTTCATGCCAAACTTAACTTTTTTTGAAACAAAATACAAAAACATCTACTCTCTTCTCGTAGAGATAGCGTAGAATTCACACAGAATGTACTTCGTAGTCGCATCCTTATTATCATAGAAGTAGCGCAGGCTGTTTAACGAGATCCGAAATTTATACATATGTAAGTCTACAATGCGTTTGTCTTGATGCAGACCGACCATCTGACGCCAGTGCTAATCTTTCTTTATCGTTTTGTCTCCTTTCTTAGCGTGTGTGAGCTTTTGAAGAGAAATTGACCAGGTCAAGCTAGCCGGGCATTGTTCCATGATCCTACGCTGTTTGATTTATCCACAAGTAAGGAAGATTTTATATCACAAGAAGTTATGGTCTTAAGTGCGGCTGGACTTGTCAACCATTAATTAATTTCATATTTTGTTGAATAGGTCGGCTTGCAGATTTATCTCTTAGAGCAAACTTATGGCGACTACTTTCGTTTAAAAAATAAAATAGGCACTTCCCTGGCGGTATGGACTTATGTGAGAGGGGGCCAAGTATTCCCTCTCAAATACCTTCTAGAGTTTTAGAGCAATCCATATAACACACGAGAGTCCAAGTCTCATGTTACCTCTTAACTTTGAACTTGTCAATTGCCTCCCCGTTCTTTTCTGAATCTCTTCTCAAAGATATTTGCGATATCGTTCTTTGGACGCTGGAAGATTGCGAGTTGGGTGTAAGTTTTCTACTCTAATGGACTCTTCCTTTACAACGCCCTATTTTGGTATATTCAGCATAGTTTCTTTGGCTATACATACAGAGCCCAGGTGCTCTAGCACCTTTAGTAAGATATGGGCAGTCAATTTGATGTTGCTAAGTTACTTAGTTTAAATCACGGTCTCCATTGCGAATTCTTAGTTGAGCTCAGGGTGTGGTGTTGTAGCTTTCAACTTCTTCTATCGATTGTGTGAAGTTGTGTCTCGTTTTATCATAATCCACTATTGTTGAGTCTTTGAGCGTTTAGCAGGTATATACGGAATTAACATATATTTGAAGATGCTCAGGCCGAGAAGGTATTCTTATCGTCAGCTACCGGTGAAAGCAAAGGAAGATTTGGTATTTCGAATTGTTGACAGGTTGTAATCCTTTTTTTGCGAACTTTTTTGGAAGGCGAAAGCCCTTAAAATGTTTGCCGATTGTTCTACACTCGGTATACAGGGATAAGTTTTACCGAAAAGTCCAGAACAGGCGAAGAAATATCTTGCTGCCTTCTTTACATTATCTTCTAGATGAGCATTCCAAGTCAAAGGAATATTCCTTTGTAGGCGAAATGTTTTGATGGCAGAAGAAGCCAAATTTTTTGCAGGGTAAATTTTCACAAGATACGTTTTTTTTCTCCATACATTTTTATATGACCTAATGTACATATGTATGTTTGTACATACAAAGCTTGACGACGAGTTTGTATGGAAGCTACACAAGTTCGCTTTAAAGCTCTTGAAATCTAATTTCTGTGAAATACAATTTTGAGTATTTACTGTCTCGTCGAGATTTAGTACCTTTTATGGGTATTTTGAATCATGAATTTTAATTAAGACCCACTTAGAAAAGGTATAAAATTTATAAATGATTATTAAATAATAAAGGGTTGACAAAGGTGAGTTAATCAGCATCCTTATTCGCTTTGGATTGGCACATAAGAAGGAGGCAAGCAAACCCCTGCGGGTTAGGGGTTTAGAATATGCCCGAGGTAGGCATACTGGTCGTAAGAGGCGACTAATATGCACAAAGGTAATGACGTGCAACTCGATGGTTGATCCTCGGATATGATGCCTCTCACCTCTCATTACCCATGTCACCTTCCTTACGGAAGGAGGGGTGACATGACCTATAAGGTTCCACTGGTCATATCAAATCGATACCACGACAGTCGGGCAGTACCGCATGGGAGTACCGGAGCGTACCGGATTCATATCCGGCCAAGGACTGTCAGTTCGACAGCAACCCCCAAAACCTTCGGGGAATGTTTTTGTCGTTACAACAACAACAACAACAAAAGGAGGCAAGCAATGTCGGCATAAAAAATAACATTAAACCTCCAATTGTACTAATGCTAAATCGCGAAAATCCCTAGTCAAAATACCGATCCAAAAACTTATTGTGAGCTCCGCCTTAAAGATTTATTATCAGAATGTGAGAGGTTTGAATACTTATTTAACAGATTTATATCTTAAAACGATCCATTGCAACTACGATGTTATTGCTTTCACCGAAACTTGACTAAAACCGCACGTCTTTGATTCCGAAATTTTTTGCGATGAATATCAAACTTACCGAAACGATCGCTTAAACAGAACCAGGGGCGCGGTCCGTAAATTTTTCAATACCATCTGAAGCTGTTAACATACCCTCTATTGATAACATTGAGTTTAAGTGCATCCGATCCCTGTTAGGGAGGGGCCATATTTACATAGCTGTTTGCTACATTCCCCCTTCATCTGATCTCTCCGTGTATATGCACGACGTCGTAAAATGCTGTTCATTCTTTGATAAAGCCCTATTCCATGATTGTTTTAGGAGACTTTAACTTGCCCTACATTTCGTGGAGCATAATAAATAGTAGTATTGTGCCAGTTTCGACTAAGTTAAGTAACAATGAGTTTTTGGATGAAATGACCAACCTTTGTCTCAGCCAGATCAATGTTATTCCAAATAAATTTGGTAAAGTTTTAGACTTGGTCTTCGTTGATGACTTATCTAAACTCTTTTTAAATCGATGTGATCCCCTAGTTTTGCCTGAAGATGTTTACCATCCCTCTCTTGAGATAGTTTACGAAACCATAAACAGTGAGCGGGAGTGCATTAAGAAACCATATGACTCTAATAAAATATTTGATTTTTCGAAAGCCAACTTCAAAAAGTTGAATCAAGAACTTTCTAAGTTTATCTGGCCTCGATAAAAAGTGGGTGTTGAGCAAACCGTTTTACATTTTAATAGTACTATTTATAACCTTTTTGAGAAGTATATACCTAAGCGCACCTGTTTTTATGATTAGTCAGCGCAAGCATGGTTTACTAAAGAACTAAAAGTGTTAAAAAATAAAAAATCGCGTTTTTTTAAATGTACAAGAAAACTGGTTTAAACTCAGATTATATACAGTACTCTATTCTCCGTCATAAATACTTAGAAATAAATAAAAAGTGTTACAAGGGTTATATATGTAAAATGAAAAAGCTAATTATTTGCAACCCGAAATCATTTTATATTTTCGTAAATTCTAAACGCCATGGAAAAGGGTTTCCTTCAATAATGAAATTTAGGGATAACATCTCTAGCGACAATCTAGAAATTACCAATTTCTTTGCTCAATTCTTGAAGTCTAATTATTCTTCTGCAATCAATTCATCACCTAATAACTACCCGAATCAACCACATTCAAGTAATTTAATCCATGTTCCGAATTTAAAGCCGCAAGATGTTCTACTACATCTTAGGACCTTGAAGGAGTCATTAAAATACGGACCTGATGTAATACCGACATGCTTTCTTAAAAAGTGTGCTGAACACATATTCCAACCTGACCGATTTGTTTAATCTTTATTTACAGTGTGGCGTTTTCCCGACTCCATGGAAAGAGTCTTTTCTCATACCTCTGTATAAAAGCGGGAGTAAGTAGAAAACTACCGTGGAATAGCAAAGCTCTCCGCTGTCCCCAAATTATTTGAAGCTATCGTTACTAATTACCTAACATGGATTTTGTAAGGGTAAATCGACCACAATCAATTTACTTGAATTTACAACGTGTCGAATGCATTTAGAGACAATCTTAACACTTACGTTATCCACACAGATTTTAGTAAGGCATTTGACAAAGTTTGCCACTTTTTACTCATTCACAAATTGCATCTTGTTGGCTTTCAACCTGGCCTCACCCGTTGGATCTCCTCCTATCTCTCTGGTAGAACGAAAAGAGTCATTTTTAAAAATTCCGTTTCTAACACCGTTGATGTATCCGTAGTGTTCCGCAGGGCAGTCATCTGGGGCCGGTTCTGTTTTTGATTTTTATAAATGATATCTGTACTACAATAAGACATTCAAAAATCTTATTGTATGCTGACGACGTAAAACTATTTAAGTCATATTTCCTTTAAATGGATTTAGACTACTTGGTTACCTGGTGTAAAGTAAACTATATGCCGCTTAATCTTGCTAAATGTAAATTCATGTGTTTTTCACGTCGGTATTTACAACCAGCTTCTTATACAATTAACAACCACAATTTTGAACATGCAAATGTTTTTGTCGATTTGGTTGTAACGATGAGCTGCAAACTTAGTTTCAGCCCTCATATTGAGGCTACTGCCAACAAGGCTAGAAGTATATTAGCTTTTGTGAAAAGGTGGTCGAAAGAATTTAGCAACCCTTATGTTACTCAGACTCTTTTTACTACATTAGTTAGATCGATACTAGAATATGGCTCGATTGTATGGAATCCGCGTTATTAAGTTAATGTAGATAAGCTAGAATAAATTCAAAAACAATTCCTACTTTTTGCCCTGAGAAATTTTCAATGGGATTCGTTGTATAGTCTTCCACCTTATACTAGTCGGTTAAAACTTAGCGATCTCCCAACCCTAGCAAGTCGTAGGGAAATGCTAGGCGTAATATTTATGGTCAAACTATTAAACGGATATATTTCAAGTCCATTTCTTATAAACGAAGTTAACTTTAATATACCGTCGCGAGCTTCAAGACATTTCAAACCTATTCTTCTGAAGCAATGCAGGACCAATTTTCAATTACACGAACCTTATCAGTGTTTGTGCGAAAACTATAACTCTCATTGAGGTAAATTTGATATTTCGGACTCGCTTTTTATAATAAAGAAAAATGTTCTCTTCTCTCTTAACAAATGATTTATATGTGTTTATGTAACTTAATCTCTTATGCATACACCTTACTCAGCTGATGAAAACTTTTCTGTAGCTGAGTAGTTTGAGATCTCGACGCTTAACAAACCTCCGCCTTGCAAACACTCGCCAAATTTGATCCGCGCGTAATGCGGATGCCCCCCTCGTGTCAGTTGGGCGGGATGGTCGGTAATCCGTTGGGCTTATTATTATTATTATTATAACGCTCACTACTAAAACACATACATGAGCTTTGAGAGAGCACCACCTTGCCAGTGGTAACGCCAGCGTAGTGCCACAGAGAGCCATTTATTCGCGAAAGCACAAATTCTCTACAGCCTGACCAGCCTGATTTAAAATTATGCAATGGGATCAAGAGATCCACGTAACAGTGATTTGGTGATGCAGATTATAAGATAGTTCTACGGAATTTTGTAATTTGTCTCTTTCCTTCCCTTACAACTGTAATCCTCATATTCCGAGTAACAGGCCTTTTATGACAAGAAGGACGAGAAAATAAAGAGGGATATGGGAGATTGAAATGAATAGGAAGGGAGACATGACGTTGGATGAGTAGAGGGAAAGGAAGCAAAAGAGATGTGGACGGAAGAGTTGACATTGCTTGAGATGTACGCAAGTAAATTTTTGTGACCTGACGTCTGCCGGGTCTGTCGGTATGCTAAAAAAACAATGACAGGTAACAAGGTCAACGGAAATAAGGTCAATCGATTTTATTTCGCTTCGCAAATGTAAACAACGTCAATTGACTCAGACCTGTTAAGTTTGATTAGTAATGAGTAATTAATTAATTACACGGTTCTTTTAAATTGGTAATGAATATTTTAATTGTTTTCAAGGAAAGGCAGTTAATAATTGATTACGCTTAGAAAAAAAAATAATCAAAAAAAAATTAAAAATTTAAAATAATCAAAAAAAATATTTTTGATTACTTTTGATTATTTTTGATATTTTTTGATTTTTTTTTAATATTGTTGATGTCAATATTTATATGCTTCTACAACAACACTGAAAAAAAATATCCAAAATAATCAACAGAAGTTTTTTTTGATTACTTTTGATAATTTGTGATTATCTTTTATTATTTTAAATTTTTTTTAGTATTGTTGATGCCAATTTATGTGCTTCTACAAAAATTCTGAAAAAAATTAAAAATAATAAAAAATTATCAAAAGTAATTTAATTAAATAATGATTACTAATAGTAATGATTACCGGTTTGATTAATTACTTAAGTTTTACGGTATTTAATTCATAATGTTCAATGGTACTAGTTTCGAAATTATTTAAAAAAAGGAGACCATTGAATTGACGTCAATTGGCGCTTTTTCCATTTGCGATGTGCGGTAAAGTCAATTGAATTTATTTCCGTTGACCTTGTGACCTGTCACCAAACAAAAAAACTACCCGTTCGAATAAAAAAAAAAAACTAATTCACCACTCCAAGCAACTTCCTCAAAGTTCATCAGTCAAACATTTCAGCCAAAAGTATTTCAAAACTTATTAGAATTCATTTATGAAGTAATAAAAAGTAGTTGTTATTGAAGAAATACACTCATAAGCCAGATTTTGTTAAACAATGTTTGTATTGAACCAGAAATTTGAATCACTGCTGCCTACTTCAGGGGATTGAAACATTATCATACGAGCATGTACAACGCACGTACACGTACACGTTTTAGTCTTCTTTTCATATTAGATGAAAGAACTAAAGTGCTTTTGTGGAACGACTAAAAATACAAAAAAAAAAAAATATAAGGAAAAAATGCAAAAAGAAATATGCTAAAACTTCATTTGTTGAAAGGAAATTTGAATTTCGCATTTCAAATCGAACAAATTCCGCCATAAATTCTATAAAATGACAAAAGTTTAATTCAAAAACTTTTTATTCACACTTCATTTGATGCTTCCAGCGTCCACAGAGGTAAACGGTGAGAGCGAAATCTAGCGCATCCCATTGGGCTTTTGACTGACGCGCTGACTGACGCACTGAGATGATGACTGAACTCACGCGCAAGACAATGCAAGGTGGGACTATTGCACTACAGCAAAAAACATACACATAAACTCACGCCCCCCATTCCAAACGCCCAACATGCCAAATATTTCTAACAGAAACTGCTATCAGCTAGCTGAGCTCGCGTCTGAGACACGCATTGCAATGTCGAACGTATCTCGCTAAGGCTGATGTCCCTGCTGACACAGCAGTTGATTGTTACCAGCACGTGACAAAAGGAAATGCTAAAATTCGCGAATACATACTTTGACCCACATAGTTATCTACATAGTATATATCGCACACTTACAACCAAAGGGAGCTTAACTAAAACTATAGAGTTTTGAAGTTATGCATACTACGTGGGTTCTTAGATCAATAACAAGCGATGTGTATATTCGATTCCATAAAAGTTCGTTTAACCAGCGAGAGAAGAAAATGATAAATACTAAAGTAGACTTTAGCTTATATGAGAGATGCACTTCAAGTTTTTGGCTTTTTTGGTGGAATGCGTATTTCGAATTTAAGCGCTCTTTAGTTTTAGGTTTGTTACTTGGACCAGACTCAGTGACTAGTCGTTTCACTGACTAGAATGTTGGTCTTGCATGCTCTGCGCTCGTCATATGTAGTCCTGTATGTAAGACACATTTAAATTTTGTCCACACGCTTACAGGATTATAGCAGTTTGCAGAAAACTTTCAATGCTTTTAGAGTTATATTTTTTCGATTTTGTAAGGCCATTAGGAAATACCACTTAGACAAGTGAAATACTTTGAGTGATATGTATACTCATTTGCGCCTGAAACACGAACTGCTGGGTTAAGGAGCAAGACGAGCTTTACTCACATGCTATCTCTTAGAGTTAATTTTCTCCAAGTAGGATTGTAAAATGTGAAGGGTTCTACAGTATTTTTGAAAAAAGTATTTGAAAACCTAATTTTGCCTTTTTAGCGCCTTTAGTCGTAAAAGAAAAACCAAACCATATTTCCCAAAATACCCCATATAAATCCGTGTAGGACTCCCCAGAATGTTGTGAAATATACCTATATTTCAGTTTTGGCGAACATATCCATTGTAACCTGTGGGGTAGGAGCGGGAGTCTTTGGAATACTCTTGGCCAAGATCTTATCTATGTGTATCCCGAACTTAGTGATCAGATGTCTAAGATATCCAAGAGACATTAAGGCCATTATGGCGTGCGCATCACTGGTAATAGGAAAAAAATCTTCTCTGATAGTCAGACACCTCTTCGGGCTCTCTTGCCAGCAATGATGATATCTAGTCCAGTTGATCATTGTAGAGAATGGACGTTGATTCTAACAAGTCGACATATATTTCCCCTGATACTGGGTCAGGGAAGCGAAGAAGGTCATTGCACCCTCGGCACTTATCAGGTTCCCTTTATCTCAGAACTGGGTTAGTGAGCCTAATAAGAAGTGTAAGCGTTTGCAGTCTTGTAGAGCATCAAGAAGTCTCTTTCCTATCCTTTTCAAGATAAATAGAAGGAACATATCAGAATGAAATTTCTTCTTTAGGGGGCGCATTAATTCAACGGCATCGATATAGCGTGACGGGAACAGACTAGTCCTAGCTTCTTAGCGTTAGTTGTCGGTAGGAAGCACCGAGCCAGGCCAAGTCCTTATCGCCCTGTTTTTCAACTAGGTGAGTGCCTCATCTTCTTCTGTTACCGAGGTGCTTCCTTGTTTACTCGCATAACACTCCAAGCGCTATCCATTCCGTGCCGTACATCAGGACAGGTACCATGCGTGGGCGACCTTTCTTCGCCGAGAAACGACTTTACTTCTTAGTTGCCAGTGCAGTATAGCACTCTCAGGACAGGATTTTGCATGATTTTTAACAACTCGTAGCCTCCGTATTTGACAAATTTGGCGGCTGGTGCGTCATTTCCCTCAGCATTGTTACTTTCGTGCTGGGATATTACCATCTTCACGGCATCATAGACTTGAATGGTACATTTTGTTCATAGCCAAAGACTGGGATATCGGGTTGTCCTTTGTTATCTGATATATCCTTTATTAGGGAAGGCACCATTTTGGAGAAGCATTTCCATTGGGTTAAAATGGCATTAACGTCTCAATTTCCATGCATTGCCTGACCCGAATGAACAAACCCACTAAGGCTTATGTTGACGACTTCTCTATCGCTACAGGCTTTCGGGTATACATACTTTATATACTTTGACAACAGAAATATGGACCCCCATTCAAGTTTGCCCAAATCTGCAATTGGGTATAACACATATATTTTTTTTTGAATTTATGATGGTTCCACTAGTTTTTTTGTTGTTGTTGTAGCATACTCAGCGGTTTTAGTTGGATCATTAGAGTGTTGACCAGGTAACCGTTGTTAGCCTACGATTTTTCTGCACATTCAACTATTTACGCCTCATTTCTATTCCATTCTATGCGGTTTTCGTCACGTGACAGTGCATACCTTAACGAATTTCTTGGCATAGTTGCTGTCATCGTTACCATTGTCAGCACAGTTGGCGCTTCCGCCTTTTCATTGTCACCAACAATGGTCAACTGCATTTTTACAACCATTTTAGCGTTTTTTCATTATAGTTTTTATTTTTACTTTTAGTCTCTTTATTTAAAAAAAAATTCATTTTCCCAACACTTAAAATTCTTTTGCTTTACAAAGCTTCTTATGTGCATTGCCTAGGGGGCGTTATTTGCAAAATCTCTAAGGTCTATAAAAAGAGTTGCATAACAAACCGTTCTTTGTGATTTCTTATGCATGCGACTTTGGACCAACAGAAGAGCGTGATTTTTAGCACTGAGAGGATTGGGGTTTTGCTTGTGTTCAGGTGTGGGATAAGTGTGTATAGAAGAGCATGCGCCTACGGTGTTGTGGTGTATAGAGAGTTTTAATCACAATCTAGGGTGCCCAGGGGTTACAGTATCTAATAAGTGCAAATGCTTTGTAATTTTTGAGGCAGCCTCTTCAGGTTTATGTGAACGATATCACATCGTATAACTTTAAATTAGCCCATACGATGTCATGTTGTATTTATATCTTATATTCTCCTCATTTCATTTCATCTAAACCTTTCCTACTTTATCATTTTATATGTTTTCCTTATTATATGCCATTAAATCATACCATCCCGTATCTTCATCATACAATATAATAACATATGCTGTATCCCATCATTTTGGGGAAAATCTCTAGTTCTGAACTGGTGCACATCTAGTGCGTTTCGAACCACAAGTAGTTCGCCTTCAATCTTTTTAATATGTAATCAACTGGCGAATTTAACATGGCGATGTCCTAGGCGCTGAAAGTTGTCCCCCGCTGCATTACCTTTTCGACAGTTCCGAACTAGTTAAAAATTCGTCAGTTGGGATGTAGTTCGTTTCTTACTAATATTTCTCTAGTTCTGAACTATTTTAAAATTCTGCAGTTTGGATGTAGTTAGTTTAGAATTAAAAAAAAGAACAACACTCAGAGACCTTTTGCCAAATGACTGCGTGGGGGAACGGTCTGTTCGAATCCTACCAACTGACAATTTTTTTATTTATGATTTAAAATTTTAACCTTTCTTTAAAGAACATTACAAGAACAAAACATTTTTCCAAATACGAATCTAAATTTTATTAAATTTTAATGATTACACAACTGACGGTTTCGAACTAGTAAAAATCTAGTTACTGTCTCAATAGTTCTTATTATCCAATTTATCTCTAGTCCAGAAATTATCTCTGAACCAGAAATTATTCTGACTAGTTCTGACTTCCCCACATGATACTTTATATCATCTTATTTGATCATATCTGGTATTAACTGCACCTTATCTAATCTTATTATATATGATATATCATGCCACTTCTTTTATGTTTTATAACTTTTATCTTAGCTTATGTCACTTCTCATCTTATTCCATATCTAATATTTAATTCGCAATCTTATCCAATCATGCAATCATATATACCTTATTAAATAATAATGTACTTTAAAACATCATTAGCACAATATCATACTATAAAATGCAATATCACATCATGCAGGCAATATCATACCGAACTATGCCATATCGCTTGACGCCACATTTCTTCAAGCTTACAATATCATACTGTGGCGATTATTCTCAAGCATATATCATCCCTAACTCAATAACACTCGCACCACTAGTTAAACACAACAGAGATAACGATAGCTACTCTTAAGCGTGCAAGCGTGTAACTAGGAAGAGGAAGAGAGATAGCGCGAGTGTTTGCGAATACGATGCAAAGAGGAGATGCCAATAAATAACAACGACCCTTCCAGAACACGAAGGGCGAACAATCAAGAAACTTCTAGGTGTGTGGGGTAGCATCCTGTCGGACTATATAAGGCAGTGACTAAGCAAGGCAGGTTGATCAATTTATTTTCAAGTGTTGTTTAGTGAACTACCAAACTCTTAAATTTGTATTGCGTTTATTACTAGTAAATAAAACTGGCTATAAGTTACAGTATCTGTGCGTGTGTTTATTTGACTTTATAGTGATCGAACCCAGGATTGATAATTAAGGAATCATCGAATTCGTCACAATACAATACTATACCATATCACAAGAGGCGTAAACTATCATATGATACTATATCACATCATTTTCAAAATATCATGTGTTACTATATCGGATCACATTATAGCATACCATCGAATATCAAATCACTCATTCAAGATCATACGATGATATGCAATATCACATTATGCAAACATCCTCATACGATATCTATTGCATCCTAACGTATAATCATAGAATTTCATATAGCATTCCATACAGCTTCATATCATATGTATCTAACCATATCATAATATCATTTAAAAAAAAAGTTTCTAAAGTGGAATAAGTACAAGCCATAGTATAGGAAATGAAAAACTAATATAATATTTAAAGTAAGATATCAATGATTAAATAGAAGCCATTTTGTGCCCCACGAAGTGTTATCGTTTATTACCTTTTCTATCGTTTTTCTTCTATTACTTTCCCTTCTTTTGGCGTTTCTATATTACCTCTTTCTTCTGTCTCCTTTTCCTTCTTTTACTTAGTTATAAATTGTCTTTTGACGTCCATCATATTCAAATGCTCTTGATGTCAACGTTATCGCCCGCATCTCTTTACTTGACTTGACTAGCGTTGCAGTGCTGCAAAGTCGACGGGAAGTTATCCTCGAGTCGAGTTAGTGACAAGTTTTCAAATAAGTGTTTTGTGCAGACCAAAAAGTTTTCTCATATTTTTATTTTTGTTAATTTTTTTCTTGCCACTCTAACCACATCACTTACCGCATATAAAAATATATATGCGCCAGAAAAAGTATAGTTTTAGTACCTTGTTTACCTGCGCAAAGGGATCGTCGCTGTTTCATCCATCGAGTTGACACTTTTCTCTGCTTTGCAACTTTTTTCAATCTACTTTTTTTTTGGAACGCAGCATGCATAACTTGATTTATAAGCATAAAATTGAATTTTAAAATCTTGAGATCTGAAAAGGAAAAAGTACAATGTCGGAAGTTTTCGAGTGTTTGCTAGTGGCGCAAGTTTGTTTTGAGGTGGTTATTCGCAGAATATGAAAGGAAATTAGGCGCGCTGATTGTGACAGTGTGTAAAATAGCAAATTTTTTTATTTCATTTTGTTATTTTATGCAATTTAGAAGCTGTGAGTAAAAACGAATTTATATAATGTGTATGTCCTTGACAAAAACGTGAACATATACAAATATTAATTAGGAAAATAATGGCTTGACTATTTGCAATTTCTAGTATGAAGTTTAAAAGCCAGTGGGAGTGTCCTTATTCCTCCCATTGAATTGATGAATATGTAAAAGGTGTGTTTCATTGACCGGGTAGGTGAAGTCTAGCCAGATTATAAGCGTAATGTTGGAAAGTTATTGTGTATCTGGTACTAAGATAAAATACTTCAATGTGAAATCTACCTGTTAAATACATCTCTGCAATGAAAAGTATAAATATAATAGGATTAGATGTCAACCTATATGGTAACCCTACTTAAAAATATTGTTGAAACATGTCGTAGAATACCTTTCTTTTGATATTCATATTATCATATTTTATTTCATTTAAAAGCAATTTCAGATAGGCGGCAACTTTGTAAAAACATTCTAAGTGGTAACACTTAACTAAAAGAGCTTGAAATAGAGGATATTACTAGAGCTCATGACAATCTATTAATCGAATATTTGAAAGTCTTAGCAATCGATTTCAAAATTCGATTAAGGAAATTTGAATAATTGAGTTTGGACGACTAAAGTTGTTGAAGGATTATTCGAAAGTTGAAAATTGTATATATGCACATCTTTATACATAAAAATCTTCGATGTGTCCAGGTGTGACTGAACTCCTTCTAAACGCCTTTACCGATTTTGATCAAGTGGGATCGAGAACATTTAGAATCACAACCCGGACCTCTAGCTAATGGGATTTGTCGTACTACATATCTTGGCGCTCATTGTTGTGAAGGAAATACAAGAGAATAGCATTCTGATAAATAGATAATATTTCGAGCTAACGAAAAATTACGCTGATTCCGCCGATGTTGTTGGTCTATGAAAATATTTCAAGGCCAAACTTAACAGCTCAGTATAGATCGCATGATGTTTATTTAACCATGTTAATGGTGGCAAATTATCTTCAATTTGTGGTTCAACATAAGTGAACCAATTTGAGACATACCTTTATTTTTTTGGATTCCTGTAAAATGGCACTGGTTGTTTGAGGTTGACGCTGAAAAAAGGTATATGACTTCTTCTTTAATTTGAGAATCTGCGTCATTTAGGTTTTTATATTATAGGTCTAAATTACGCAATTAAGGGAGCCGAAACGTTACCTGTAATATAACTAATATTGAATCTTATATACAGTTGGGTTCAATATAATAGTAGTGAAATTAAATGGGATATCGTTCGACGAAATAAAAAGAAGCTGTATTTTTAATAATTTTCGTTTAAAATATTGCGAATTCTATAACAGAAACCACATAAGAAGAAATTTCAAAGTTTACACAAATTTCAGGAAAGTTAATTAAACTTTTAAAAATTTACATCAAAATTTCATAATTTTTGGGTACTATTTTTAAAAAATTTATGAGTACAAAGTTTTATAGCTCAATTAATTTTAGCACAATAATGTGCAAGTTAGAAGTATCTCAGAATCTAAGCTGAATTTATAGAACTTCTTTAGTCAAGTATATGGGTAATTTTTTCATACAAAATTAAATTTTCTTCATGCCTTGTGTGAAATCACTCAACACCCTTAACGGCAAAAAATCTGAAAATTCAGGGAAATTTTTGAGAGAGTTCTTCCTTGCACAATGTTATACTAAAATTGTTTGGTCTACAAAACTGCGTACTCAGAAATTTTCTTGAAATTCTGGCAAAAAAATTTAAGATTTTGATGGCCATTTTTAAAGTTTAATTAACTTTCCTGAACTTTGTGTAAACTTTGAAATTTCTTCTTATGTATTTTCTGTTATGAAATTCGTTGTTTTAAATGAAAATTATTAGAATCACAGCTTCTTCTTATTTCGTCGAACGATATCCATTTTAATCTCACTACTATTATATTGAACACAGCCGTACATAAAGTTACGTGCTTTGAACTAACGATTGTGTAACATTTTTACGCCAACATACGAGGTGTGTTCAAAAAGTATCGCGAATTTTGAATTTTCGCTGGTTACGTATATTCGAATTTCGAATTTTTTGTGGCGTTATGTTGGTACTCATGTCTCTCACTTATGCCGACAAGCTCGGCCATTTTGAATGTTCAGTTAATTGTTGACAGCTGCTTTGCTTGCACGTGTTTTGGATCGTCTTCGATTTTTACGCGAAATTCGTACCAAAATTGCTCAATTCTGACCAAAAACAGCATCGCATGAACATTGCTAATGAGATGTTAAACTCTGTCCGCGACGACCCAAATTTGCTCCAGAATGTCATAACTGGTGACGAATCGTGGGTTTATGGTTATGACGTGGAAACCAAAGCTCAATCATCTCAATGGAAGCTGCCGCACAAACCAAGAACGAAAAAAGCGCGCCAAGTTCGGTCGAATGTGAAAGTTTTGCTGACAGTTTTCTTCGATTGCAGGGGCGTGGTGCATCATGAGTTCTTGCCACAGGGAAGAACGGTCAATAAGGAATATTACCTGCAAGTTTTGCGCAATTTGCGCGAAGCAATCCGCCAGAAACGCCCGGATTTGTGGAAGAACAAAAATTGGCTTTTGCACCACGATAACGCCCCTGCTCACGCATCGTTGCTTGTGCGCGACTTTTTGGCCAAAACCAACACACTAATGATGCCGCAGCCACCGTATTCCCCAGATCTGGCCCCCTGTGACTTTTTCTTGTTCCCTAAACTGAAGAGGCCCATGAAAGGACGACGTTACGCTTCTCTTGACGAGATAAAGACGGCATCGAAGGAAGAGCTGAACAAGATACAAAAAAATGATTTTTTGAAGTGCTTCGAAGATTGGAAAAACCGTTGGCAAAAGTGTATAATATCTCATGGGGATTACTTTGAAGGGGACAAAATAGATATTCATGAATAAATAAATAATTTTTGAAAAAACACAAAATTCGCGATACTTTTTGAACACACCTCGTATATAGTAAGATTTACTGCATTTCTAGCTTGAGTGCCAACAAAAAAGTTTCACATTCACCTTATACTTTTCGCAATCATTTTCAAAAAATAACAGTTTAGAAACTCAAAAATTAAAATAGATTTGGTTTGTAAGAAAATTTACTTTTATTTCAATGAACAAATATTCGACTCTAATAGAATCGATTATTCGAATAAACTAAATAAGTCAACTTATCGAGTAGTACTTAATTCGAAAATTCGAAGATTCAATTACTTGATATATTCGAATAGTTTTAAGATCCCTACATATTACCTATATTCAATAGTTCATTCAAAAGCGTCCCGTCTTCATAGGATAACGTGAGGCCTTAGGTAAATTATGTGGCAAATAAAGATCGTCACAGTACTTAGAAACATATATAGGTTGCCACCCTGTTTCGATCGCATAACCTAGGTAGAAAGCCTTAGAATATAGTACACTATTTACATACCAAATTTCATTCATATGGGTTGAGCAGTTTCCGTGTTAGTGGTGGACAGGGCCGTAGCCTTCAGAGGGGGTGATTAAATTCTTTTATAAATTTTATTTAATCTCGTGTTAGTCAAAAAACCCCTTATTTAAATGCGATATTTTACACGAAAAAAAAGTTATCTTAAAGATGCAATTGTATCATTTTTTTTACGGGTTTGTTTTTCGAATAGAGATAAAACTGGCATTTTGTGGTCAAATCTGGCAACTCTAATGTCGTTTATGTTCAGTTTCATCGTGAACAGGTTGACAAAAGAACAACGCTTGCAAATCGTGCAAATTTATTTCGAAAATAATGGTTCAGTTCGCGAAGTTTACCGTGAGCTCCGTCCATTTTATGGTCGACATAATCGTCCATCAGAGCAATTAATTCGGTTAACCATGGATCGTTTTCGCACTACGTTTACTCTATGTGATAATACGCATCCGCAGAGACGTCGAACAGTGCGCACCGAAGAAACAATTGCCGCTGTAGAGCAAAGTGTTGAAGAGGACCCGAATGAATCGATTCGCCACCGTGCACAGCAATTGGAGCTTTGTCCATCAACTTTATGGAAGATTTTGCGCAAAGATCTTGGCTTGCGACCTTACAAGATCCAGATTGTGCAAGAATTAAAGCCGCGAGACCATGCAATGCGTCGTGATTTTGGTGTATGGGCCGAAAATGAGATTGATTTCGATGCTGATTTTCATCGCAAAATTTTGTTCAGTGATGAGGCTCATTTTTGGTTGAATGGCTACGTCAACAAGCAAAATTGCCGCATTTGGAGTGAAGAGAATCCACATGAGACCCTTGAAACGCCATTACATCCACAAAAACTGACTGTTTGGTGTGCTCTATGGGCTGGTGGAGTCATTGGGCCATACTTCTTCCGCAATAATGCTGGAGAGGCAGCTACCGTTAATGGAGACCGGTATAGAGCCATGATAACCGACTATTTTGTTCCCGAATTGGATGGCATGAATGTGGATGAGTTGTGGTTCCAACAAGACGGCGCTACATGCCACACAGCGCACGTCACAATCGATTTATTGAAGGAAACATTCGATGAGCGCATAATTTCGCGGAATGGACCTGTCAATTGGCCACCAAGGTCGTGTGATTTGACACCATTGGATTATTTTCTTTGGGGATATGTGAAGTCGCTCGTCTACACCAACAAACCAGAAACGTTAGGGGAATTGGAAGCCAACATTCGTGGCGTTATTGCCGACATACGGCCCCATATGCTCGAAAAAGTGGTTGAAAATTGGACCTGTAGAATTGGCTTTATTCGAGCCAGCCGCGGCGGCCACATGCCCGAAATCATATTTAAACATTAATGGCATAAAATTATCCTTCCAATAAAGCCAAATTGATGGACCTTAAAACGATTTTCTTGTGTTTTACTTCAATTCGAAGTTCTATACCCCTAAAAAAAACACCCTTTATATTATTTCTGTAAGGTCTTTTTGTGTTATTTCCTAATTTTCTGCTCTCATTTGGAACCAATATTAATAAATAAGGTATCGTTTTAAAGGTGGGGGTTAGCTCTACATGCGAAACCATGTTTTAATTAGCGAAGTGCTTTTGTTTAAGCGTATTTTATAAAAATAAATTCTTTCAAATAAACGATTGTGGATGCACAAAAAAATCAATTTGTACTGCAACGCTATTGTGACTGTGACATTCATATGCCTCGCGACATCTACAGTTGAATAGTAAGACTGAACAGTGCTAGAATAATTAAAGGCGAGCGCGCCATCTACACTTGAACATTGCTAAAATAAGTGAATAAGACTGCATTCACACTGGGTCATAAACTCGAGTTAAAGGGACATTTTTTGAGTTAATTCATATTGATGTTGGCAATCAACTCAAGTTTATGGCTCAATGTGAATGTAATATAAGTGGTGGAATTTCAAATAGCTGTTTGCGCATATTTGTATAATTTTTTGGGTAATTCTATACGACAGCACGTAACTGCTAATATAGGTCCAAAAATATCGGGAAAGGTATCAAACGACGGGTTTTAACCTTCGTATCAATAATCCGAAAGCGGAAATTCGATATTTTATGTCTGTTCAGAGATATTTGCAATTAAAGTTGAAATTTTTCTGTCATTTTCATGTGGTTGTTGTAATCACAGATTAGGGTGTACCGAATAGTGCAGAAATATTGTGGACCGCGTAGCCGGTGTTGGACCGGCTAAGGTTATTTTTTTGAAGCCTACGCAGAAAGGTGTTGTGCACATAAATACCTTGGATCAAGTCCCCTATTTGGGATCGGACCTAGGCAATTTTTGGGTTTTTTACTAATAACTTTTCACTGAAACAAATTATTTGATTTCCGCTTTCGGATTATTGATACAGAGATCAAAACGCGTCGTTTGATACCTTCCCGAGATTTTTGGACCTATATTAGCAGTTACGTGCTGTCGTATAGAATTACCATTTTTTGTGGACTCACAACAAGTGTAGCTGAAACTCTTTTTTTATAATTTGAGAAAAAGGTTTGAAAAATCCTGGACCTGGACTAACAAAAGGTTTCAAACCATTTTGGTTTTTTTTTTGCGCTAGTTGTATTGTATTTATTTAATATCACAGTACACTAAGATAATGAAATCTTTTAGGAGTACAACAACCAGGTACAACAGATCTAATATAAACATATAAAAATAAGCTTAAATGGAAATTTAAGTTACATAAACAAACAAGTCAAGAAATATAAAAACGAGTATAGGAAAATAAGATAGAGAAAGTAAAGAGAAAGTTATTTGAAATTATTTTAGGTGGCCAATTTAAGTCTCATGATTAAAAAAGTAGCTGTAAAGAATACGTCTATAGTTGCTTTGGTCTAGGGAGTTCCTCACAGAAGCAGGGATTGAATTCCAGAGCCCCGTGGTGTTGACAAAAAACAGCCTAGTCGAAGCTGCATAATTGAAAGTAGGTACAGCTAGAGTGCATGAGCGGAGAGACCTATTAAATACAATTTTGTTATACAAGTATGCCGGTGTTTTAGTTAGAATTAGGCGAAACAAGCATTTAAATAAATAGATTTTTTTTTATAAATTTTGAAATAAGTTATTTATTTTATTTATAAAGTCAAAATTTTGTATGTAGCATTAGATCAAGTAGTAGTATAGTCATAGGCTAAAAATAATATCGATCGATTTAGTGGGATGGTCGCAAAGGGGTGTGGCACCTCCCATACAAATTGGATACTCAATAGCTCTTAAAGTTTTCATGCTACACGACTGGCATTCGGTAAGGAGCTAAATGAGGTTAATTTCCAAAACCTCAGGAAAAATGGTAGATAAGGGAAAAGGGATCGTGGCACCCCGCTTTAAATCAGATTTGTAAGGAGTTAGGTGATCTTCAAGAAGTCCAGAAAATGGCTTAGGGACAATCATTAACTGTAGTGGGAGTCAATCTCATCAGCTCATGTTTCATCCAAGGCCTATTATATGTGCCCCAGAGATGGCTCACGGAAACCCTATTTTATTTAAATTCAATATAATATCGCTTCTTCGGAGTCCACTTCAAATACTCGATTAACACTCATGAAGGCTAAGCCATTAAGTCTTTCTTCGGCGGTCGAGTCCAGCAAAAAGGTTTTAGGACGCCTCTAGGTCGAAAAAGAGCATTCTTGAGTGTACGCAATGACGGCCATACACTTTTAGCAAATGGAAAGTGTTTGGAAGGAGTCGATTTTGACACTAATTTAGAGCTTCCATTGTTGTTGATGGGCGATATTCGGCATCCACTTGGCTCCATTACCTTTGCCATAAAGACGGAGTCGCTAGATTTCGGTATTGGTCAGAACACTCTCAACTCCCACCCAAAATACGGCCCTGGTAATGGATATAAAAATATACAGGCATATCAAATTAAAAGAATAGTGCATTAAAGTTAAGGATTTGCGCCTCTGTTGAAACTAAAACTGAAATTTATGGAGCTTACTTTTCTAGCATCTTTTCATCAAAGATAATGGCTACATAGTAATAAAAGGGAGCATCTAGCTTTCATCTATGACAACTTTTTATTCACTGCTTTTTAAAAGCTCAAATTACAATGTACAATGAACCCTAAACTAATCCAACTTCTTGTCTCTGCGCTATATAGTTTATTGCAATAGTCCATTCTAAACCCATAACTGTACTTCATGGTTAGCCGTAAAGGCCTTTCCAAACTTTTAATTTGCTTAACGATACAATGTTAAACTTGTGTTGCTTACGCGCTAGTGTTACATTGTTGGCAACTTTAACACTTCTGCTTTACTTTACTTTCGTTTTATCTTGTTAAAAAGTTGGTCATTTGCAAAAGAAAAAAATTGAAGTTGAACTTTATTTTTATGCCGAAAATTCCTTTGATATGCTAATGAGATACGCCAATAAACCTTTTGCTGGTAAGAGAAATGCGTGCGCCGAGAGAATGATGAGAAATAAAACAAGTGAAGTTTTTTCCTATTCTTGTGCATTGTGAGCTTTATCATTTTGGAATAAGGCACAATTTTTTGTAAATAATAAGAATATACTAAATAAGTATAACTTTTTTTTTAATTTTCTTGAGCGCATATAACATCCCATTTTGACCGATTGTCATCTTTGTCCAACAACTAGAAGTGAACCCAAATTTGTATTGGACAGCTCATATTAAAGTTTAAATTTCCTCAGGTATTTCGAAGTTTAAATTCCTAAGCTAGTCAAAGAAACAACAAACATCTTGGTATCTTTAAAACATGTGAATTTACCTTTTTTGGAATTATAACGCTTCTTTTGTTATGAATAATTTTTATTAGCGGACTTTTCAAAACGCCAATAGTTGCCCTAGTTTGGAAGCAGCCAAAGTAGTATGGGAAGTGTGTCTGCCCAATGTACCCACAGGACAGCTAGCAACAATATACTTCAGATAAAAAAGTTTAAATGTCGTGGTTCTAGGAAACCAAACATTATATGCCTAGCTGTTAGATATTGTGGCATCATGAATGAAATTACTATGTATTAGGTTGGTTCGATTTTTTTATATTTTTTTTTCACTTTTCATGTGAGTAGAATTTTTGCTTTATAAAATGATAAAAAATGATGTTACTTAACATTTTGAAATGGCCAAGTCGATTTAAAAATAAATGATTAAAATCCATTTCCTTTGCTAAAGATGCTCTAGAAACTGTAGGGTAGTGAGTAAAAAGTTGAAGATATTTTGTTCATATTATTTTTGTAATTTAAGTAAAAAGTCGAGAAATAAAATGCACCACGCTTTGCATCAGAATAAAAAGGGATTAAAACTAAATAGCACTCTATAACTTTGAGATGTGGTTTACGATTTGGGAATAAAAAGAATTTGTCTAGAATGTGAAAGGGAACATTACTTGTAACCGAATGCGGTAAAAGCAGGGCAAATGGGTTAACTTCAACAAAGAAATATGATGTATTATGGAAGGAATTTTCGTCATCACTTGTCCAATTTGGGGTTTTGGCTAAACGGTTTCTGCGTTCTGCCATCTTCAGTGTTTTGATTCGTTCTAATAAGTCTCTTCCGATTCTATATATAGTGTCATCTGTCATAACCCGGGAAGAAAATGTAATAAATTTTGCTTAGATTTCCCTCTTAAAACCTTGGGCCCGTCAAGGAAAGCAAGCGCAGGCGCTAGCCAGTTTGTTAGTGCTTTCAAGGACCAGGGATTAGCTAGATTTTTCTAGATTCTTTTCTACCCGGAAAAGGTTGGTTTTATTTTTATTTTTCGATTTGTATGTTTGTGGGGTTTGTTTGCTAAATTCGTTTCAAGAGTTCAGATATTTTTTAAGAGTAAATGTTTGTTTGTTTGTCTATAATTATAACGTGGAATATTTTAGAATTTTTTGTTGTTTTCTGGGTAGCAGCTAGACTGTGGTATTAACGTATGTTGTAAAGATTTTTACGTCTTACACGTTGAACGAAAATAGAGCTTTATTTCAGTCAGATCCTAATAGTCTGGGTGCATGGTACGATCTAAACTATATGCCACTCAATCTTAAAAAAAAAAAAAAAAATGTGTTTTTCGAGCAAAGATACACAGCCAGCTTTCTAAACAATCAACAATCATAGTCTTGAACGAGTACATGATTTTGTGGACTTGGGAATTACGATGGATTGTTCAAAAACAATTGTTACTTTTCACTTTAAGATAATCTCTCATGGGATTATTTGTGTAATTTGTTTACCTATACTAATCGCTTGAAACTTATTAATCTTCCTATCGTTTTTAGTCGTAGAGAAATGTTCGGAAGAATATTTCTGATTAATTTATTTAACGGGTTGGTCCCTAGCCCATTTTTGTTGGGAGAAGTAAACTGTGGCCATTTTAACCTCTTTTCTTGAAACAGTGTAGGACTAATGTTGAACCGTGCTTTTCCGATGTTTGTGTGAAAATTATAACACTCACTGCAGCTGACTCTGACTCACTTTTTAGCATTAAAAAATCGATACTTTACATGCTTAGTAACTTTATGAATATATTATTTACAATCGAACTGATCCTATCTTCTCTTACTACATTATTAATATGTTTTAATTTCTTGTGTTACTTAGCCGAGGAGCTCTTCTCTGTAGTTGGGCAGTTATAGATCTCGACACTTAACAAACCCCTGACTTTCAACGACTCGGCAATATATTGAGAGATTTTTCAGCTGACTACAAGTTGAATACTTTTATCTTGACTTATAGCTAGCTGAATATTAGAAAATTTTGATACTTTTGATTCCTTTACATGTTTTAAATACGGAAGAGGTGAGTGACCACATAAAGGTTCCCTTCAAAGAAAAATATAATTTTGCCACCACTGCAAATAAATCTGGGTTACATGAAACAATTTGTTAAAAGGTTTAATGAAGACAGTGAATAATGTCTTCGTTCCCAAGATAAGGTGAGGCTAAAATAAAAAAAGCTAATCCTGATATTATTTCTGCATGTTATTGCTTCATTCATTGATTCTTGTTAATTTAAATGCCTTTTTTTGGAGTTTGGATTCGTAAGCTAATGGAAGATACTGCATTTTAATTCAAGTTAAATCCAGTTGAACAAAGAGCCTGGAACAGTTTTCAATCTATGTATACAAAAGGCGTTTGGATTACAATGACATCGTTTAGGAGTTTCTGAACGCATATTAAGCAATAGGATGTAGAGTGGCAATACAAATTCACTTACATCACTTTCCTTCGGAGGTTTTCCCCGAGAACTTAGGTCGGTTTGCAAAAAAAATATAATAAAAATGTGCTCTCGAGGTATTGCTGGCTTTTTAAACGAAAAACGGATGATAATTTATATAAAAGAAAAAAGTTTTGAAAATATTTTTAATTAACATTTTTTTGTTGTTTTAAAAGAAATCTACTAATTACATTAGCTAAACCTCAATGTATCTTTAAAACATATACCTTATTGGAAACAGAATTGACAGGAAACTCTAAATATAGAGTATACTATATACAAGGTGGCGCAAAAGTAAGCTTCCGATGTTCAGCATATCGGTTGTGGCACGTGCAGTGTGTGCTGTTGCACCGTCTTGTTGGAACCACATGTTTTCCAATCCCAATTCATCAAGTTGCGGCAAAAAGAACTCGTTGATCATTGCTCTGTAGCGCTCACCATTCACAGTAACCGTTTGGCCCCGACCGATTATTGGTCAAATAAATAGTCAGCAATATTCGGCGTTCTGGAGCAGTGTAGCGTAACATTGTTTATTAACGTGTATTTAGCATGTGTTTACTACACAAATGTCAAAACAGAACTGACATTAGGGGCCAATCGCTAAATTTATAGCATTTTCTGATAGGAGGATTACTTTTGCGCCACCTTGTACATTCGTAAACAAAATAGTGGAGAAACTGTTACTCAAGATGAAAATTTTTTCCAAAAATTTTAAGTTTTGGTATGTCTTTTATTACGTATCTGAATTTTCTCTCAACAAAATAAGACATTTATATTTCGTAAGAAGCGACAAAATGTCTTCTTTTCAATTACATCAACATATTTTTCATAGGGGAAAAATAACAAAATAAAGTTATTGGCTAATATGAAGGCATATATTGGGAAAGGTGGTTTTGGCCCCCCACTCCAGATCATGGGATTGTATTCGGAATTCTGTGTATACAGTTGTTGTATGTCTCGCCAGACCTACAACGTGAGGAATGTCCCGCATATCACTTTATTAATTTTTAAGAATTTTCTGGTCTATTTGAACTATTTGTCCGACGTCTCACAATTGACATTGAAGTAGTTTACAATTACATAGTTGGTACCTTAGATAAGTGTGCGTATAAAAATGACTTGTTGAAAAATACTCTTTCCAGCATTATTGTTGGTTCTTCTGGTGTACCTCAGGGCAGATTCTGTTAGTGTTGTTCATAAATGATATTTCAACCACAATAAAATATGCAAGAATCTTCATGTACCCTGACGGAGAAAAATTGCACTGAAGATGGCACATCCCCAAACCGGGTTCGCTACAAACCAAAATTTTACAACGGGAACTTCCTAAAACTTAACTTAAATGCGCCTCAACCCCAAAGAATTATAAAAATTCATGTATGCTTGATAATCAACTTGCTAAACGATGAATTACCACACTTTTAACCCTGCAAAGGGTATTTTTGACCTGGGATTTACTAATTATATAAGGCGCTACACGGCGCACTGAGTCCCCTTTTCTCGTTTAAAGCCAAGCTCGTTTAATAAAAGAGCAGCACTACTTTTGGGACTTAAGCTTTTTTATAACATTAGATAAATAACATTTTTTATAACATTAGATAGGCCGCATTTAGATCACATCTATATAGAATAGAGCTCTCATTATCAAGTTCATGCAGATAGGCTAGTATCGCTTTCGATTTTTAGTGGAGAAATGCTAGACAGAACAATCTGTTAGGCTCTATTCATTCGTACACCCAAGCTAAACAAATGAGTCTAATGTGAATATAAGTATGAGTAAATTTTTTACTTTGTTCGTACATGTATTTGTAGGAAAAATAGCTTTGAATGTATGCAAATATATGTATCATATTATTTTGTGTAAACTTTCTTTTAGTTTAGCTAATTTGCATAGTTTATGCACAGCTGCTGTCGCGACAGACTGTCGTTCCTTTACACTCATCTACACGCATACCAATGAGTCCTTTGGTGTGACAAGTGCTGCGATTGCCCTTCGAGAATAACTAAAACTTTAAATATGCTTAGTATAAAGTACCTTTTAATGTGAGGTCTTCGTTGAATTGTAATAACATTATTACTTGATAATACATTTAAATTCGCTTTGGTGAGGCACAAAGTGTTAGCTCTAAAGAAACAAAAAAATTTAAAAGGAATTTTGAAAGAAAAATTTAATTTTTTATAAATTAAGTTTGAATATATTTTCTGAGGCGAATGATATCGTGAATTTTTTGTTTAAGCATGATCCAATAATACAGGTCGTGTTAATAGACCGGCTGATTTTTACTATTGGCTCGAGTTTTGACATTACACTCATTTCTCAGTACGATTTTGACGTTAAACTCACAAATACCAAAAACAAAATACATGGACAATTTTTGTGTGTCTGTCTGTTTGTCGAGCTGCTACGACCTGTTGTAGTTGGATCATGCACATGAGAAATTTTCAAGACGTTAACTTTGGTAGTCTAGCCTCCTGTGGTCTGAATAGAAAGATGAAAATATTGGGAAAAAAACTCCGCAAGCTACCTGATTGCGCGGTGTTGCATCCTGGCACGAACCCATTATCGTGTTTTTTTTTTGCAGGTGTGCTCGTCAATCACCATTGTAGCAGATATTCGTCAGAACTCGTTGAGCCTTTACAAAGCTCGCGGTGGTGGTACATACTCAGGAAAAAATATGGTTTTAGCGGGGTTTCAGAGAGCAGCGGGTACAATCTATACCCTGTGCGAAGCAGTCCCGATAGCTTATCATATTTGAATCGATTTCTTTAAAGAGTTTGCCATGGTCGTCATCAGAAAAAGTATTTCGAATTCGGTACTAGTGGATTTTACTGTTTCCCTTTCTCTTCCTCATCTTCCTTCAAGTCTTCTTCCTTCTTGACGTAAGCAAGTACACCACCTATCCCTTTTTAGAAAGGATTGCTGCCAATTGGAGGCGCCAATGGAATCCAGACCATCCTCTACTCTATCTGGGGTCGATAGGAAAATCTTCTGGGGCAAAGAGTCTTCATCAATTCGCATAAGATTACTACCCAGAACTAACAAGAAGTTATACTCTTATTTGCTCCAATTTCTTCATCCTTAAATAAATATGCATATATGAATGTTTGTATTTCATAATGTAATTAATAACTTTTGAACCAATTAAGTACTTAATAATTTCACCTAACCCTAATTTTGCTAAACTTATTTATTTTTGACACTTCTTGACGACTTAATGAAATCGCTTCAGTAATTAAATAGTTTCCAATCACAAATATTGTATATTCTATGTAGCTAGGTGTTGATTATGCTTTATTTTTAGTCGATTGTAATTGAATTCCATATGACATTCATTTGAGTTTGAGTTTTCTTATTGCTCTTACAACCTTATAATTACTTTCCTATTTACCGCCTTCTTTGTGTGCACTAATGAAGTCACTTTTATCAAGTTACAACTCAAAGGAAGCGAATATGCGCAACTCACTTACGTATGTATATGCTTATACAAGGTGGCGCAAAAGTAAGCTTCCGATGTTCAGCATATCGGTTGTGGCACGTGCAGTGTGTGCTGTTGCACCGTCTTGTTGGAACCACATGTTTTCCAATCCCAATTCATCAAGTTGCGGCAAAAAGAACTCGTTGATCATTGCTCTGTAGCGCTCACCATTCACATTAACCGTTTGGCCCCGACCGATTATTGGTCAAATAAATAGTCAGCAATATTCCGCGTTCTGGAGCAGTGTAGCGTAACATTGTTTATTAACGTGTATTTCGCATGTGTTTACTACACAAATGTCAAAACAGAACTGACTTTAGGGGCCAATCGCAAAATTTATAGCATTTTCTGATAGGAGGATTACTTTTGCGCCACCTTGTATATGTATGTGTGTCCGTGTTCAGTTACCCATTAACATTTGTGTTGAGCTCATTTACTCATTTTACAAATTTATTTACATTCTCCAGCTGAACGTATTTGCTCTTTACTAACTTATGTACGAGGGCAGTTTGAAATTTTCGTTGACAAAGTTACGCGTAATATAGCATGAATGAGAATATATATAAGATAAAATAAAATAAAAGAATAAAATTAAAAATAATAAAATAAAATATAACAAAATAAAATAAAATATAAGTAAAAAATATTAAATTAAATTAAAAAAAAAAGAAATTAATTAAATCAAATAAAAAAAAATAAATTAAATAAAAAAAAAAAATAAATTCAATAATAAAAAAAATTTTTTTAAATAAATAAAATAAAATCTAATAGAATAAAATAAAAAAAAACAACAAAATAATACAAAATAAAATAAAATAAAATAAAACAAAATAAAATAAAATAAAGTAATTAAATTAATAAATAACTAAAATAAAGTAAAATAAAATAAAATAAAATAAAATAAAATAAAATAAACTAAAATAAAATAAAATAAAATAAAATAAAATTAAATAAAATAAAATAAAGTAAAATAAAATAACATAATATAACATAAAATAAAATAAAGCTTGAATTTTTATGTTTTGTTTGTCAATTAAAATAACATAAAATAAAATAACATAAAATGAAATAAAATAAAATAAAATAAAATAAAATAAAATAAAATAAAATAAAATAAAATAACATAAAACAAAATAAAATAAAATAAAATGAAATGAAATGAAATGAAATAAAATAAAATAAACTTAAAAAAAAATGAAATAAAATAAAATAAAATAAAAAAGCAATAACAAAACCGAGAGCACGCGGTAAGGCAGTTCTGCTCATAAACCAGATGTGTCAAAAAAAATAAAAAATCGTGATCACACTGTCAAATGGCAGTTAATGCATATGGTAAAGAAGAAGAAAATAGAACTAGGTGTTTAGATGACATCAAAACCAGCGGATTGTTAGCTTAATGGTTAGCAATGCGTGATGAAGAAGCTTAGCAGCTTTCGAAATAGATCTATAAGAAAAGCTATGGCGGTTGTCTCTAAACATTTTTCCTACTCTATTCAATTAAAAAACTTTTCAAAATCAATTAAAAATGATTATTAAAAAATAAAAGACAATAATAATTTTCATAAAAATTCTTGGCCTTGAGCTCGTCTCATGAATACTTTAAAATAAAATAAAATAAAATAAGAAGAAGAAAAAATAAAAAAAAATACAAATTTTTTAAATATATAAATAAAATAAAATAAAATAAAATAAAATAAAATAAAATAAAATAAAATAAAATAGATAAAAGAAAACAAACTAAAATCGAATATAATAGAATAAAATTAAATTAAATACAATAAAAAGTAATAGTAACATGAAATAGTAATAATTTAATTAAATTTATTTGCAGCATACACATGTTTTTTTCAACATAATCTCCCTTCAGCTCGATACATTTAGTCCGCGTTTCTTCTAACTTTTTCCTCGTCTTCATTTGAACGGAATCTCCAGCCCAGCCATTTTTCAGTTTTGGAATTAGGAAATAACCGGAGGGGGCAATCTTTTAATTTTTCCATGCTGATCAATATGGAATTTGTCCAAAAGTTCTGCTCAATATTCACTGGTCGATGAGATTGAAATCTCGTGCATTCCAAGAAACTGTGGCCATAACCTTTTTGGACGGCACACCCAAATTATGCTTCTTTAGTGCGCATTAACCCTGAGGAACCTACAAAAACTCGCTATTTCTGAACAACGCGAACCACTTTTTTATTATGATCGAGTGTGCTAGTATAGCTTTTTCCCCCAATTTGATTATACGATCGTCCAGTATTCTTCGACAGATTTTATTGCCGATTTCTGGCGTGAATACTTCTTTTGGGCGATCTGAATGTGCGGTGTTACTTGTTCTCGCACGACCACAACGGACTTTAGTAAACCACTTTTTAACCTTTGACTCTAATGGCGCAGTGTCCCCATAATATTTATCCTCTACCAGTTTTATAAAAAATATTGGAGTTTTCGGATTAAATGACTGTCAAACTTTGGTCGCTTAAGAAATGGTATTCGACGTCAGAAGTGAATTAAGAATTACTTACCTACAAATTCACAAAGTTACGGACTTATCAAACCACCTTTTCACAACAGTTACTGGCACTTCTGCTCATTAGATTGCACTACTGCTAGTTCACATAAATACATACTTACATTAGGGTGCCTCACCAAAAAAAAGGTGGGTTGTTTTGGGATTTCAAAAGTAATAGCTTGAACTACGCTCCATGAACCTACCTGTCGTTGTAGTAGCAACTGCTAGATGCGGAATAAATAGGGTAATTCTGAATTAATAAATCTTGCCCGGGTAAATCCCATACGTAGACTTATCTGTCGTGAGAATGGCACCTTACACCATATAAGCCATCTAGGACCCAGAAGATGCTTTCGGAAATATTGATATAATCAGAATTATCAAATCCCTTCAGAAGGCTGGACACAATCAATCCTGAAATACCGAGTGGTAAAAGCAGACTGATGTTTGGTAAAAACTAAAAGCAGCAACACCTTTTAATTAAAGACCACACAGTTTTTATGCAAATTTCCGATATATTTCGGTCACTCGTAGGTAGCCATCCCCCTGTAAAACTTATTTTTACACGTCCATGCGCTGCAGAAAGCTCCGCTTCAGAGATATATCGGAAATTTTTAAGCAAAACTTCATTAGTTTTATTATTATTATTATTGACCTCGAGCCAGTGGAAAAACATCTAGTATTAATTTATTATTAAATTATTATAATTTCGATACATAAAATTCCCAATTTTTTCTTCGATTTACGATTTATCTAATGTACACACACCCTTAAATATATGCTAAATTTACGTACTACACATTTTATAACCCTGCACTTCTATGGATGTTTTATCAACCTGTCATTGAATTGATTGCCGTCCGTTGCATAATATTGTCACAGCGTAGTATATGGGGAGATGTGTGCATTGCAATGCTTTTGTTACACTTTGACTCTTTATGTGTCATATGAAATATTTCCCAATCATCTTTTGGCGTTAGTATGATACAGTACTGTTAAATGCAATAGAATTTAGAATGTATTTTACTGGATGTTACTAGTTTCTACATTATCAATGTTCCCCTCAATTTTTCTTTTGCTTGCAAAGTACGCAAGATTTCATGGTCTTAATTACTTGTTTGGTAGGCAATAGAAGCCAAAAGCACAGTTTTAAAAATTTTTGTCTGTATGTTTGTTCGAGCATCACACAAAGGTCGCCCAATGAAATTGAAGAGAATTTTCACCAATGTGTTGCTAGATATATTACTTACACTTTACGATGCATATTACCACACATTAATATTTTATTCTCTCTTTATACAGTGATGGCAATAAAAATTGCCTCAACATATTTAATTTCAGTAAAACAAGTCAAAGGAACAATTTTCTGTGCAAATTTCTGTTTTACGCTCGTGCTATTTTGCACCGTACTGCAGCTTTGTAGCTGTATATGCATTCCTTGTCCATCACGCATTCTATTTACCTAAATCACTTAACCTGACCACCATTCAATCGCTTTTCAATAAAATTGCAATTTCATTTGCAACACACGGATATTTACTTTAATTCACAACAACCCCAATGACTTTCCTTATTAATTTTTCCGCTCTTCAATTTGTCAGCGATTTCCTTTTACAATTTTACATGATATCAAACACACATACCCACACCTGTTCACATGTATTTATAGCAATACAATAGTTTGTATGTGTATGTGTTTTGTTTTATGAACTTGTATTTCAATATTTCCTTTAGAACTTTCCTCTTTCCGGTTTCAAGATACAAAGTTGCTTTTTTATGACGATTGTAACGGTATTAATGGTTGAATGAGAGTACGAGTAGTTGCTTGCTTTTTTATAGCACTCAACGAACACTCTTCAAAACGCTCAGAGAATTTATGCTTTCAATAGCGACTATACCATAGTTTACCACTTCCGGTAAATGCCATGATTTTGTTTATTTGTTTTTTGCTTGATTGAAGCAAATACCCTGCAGTCAACTGCCAAACTAGTTAGGTAACATTCTAGTTCATCAACTAGAATTTCGTGGTCTTATTCATACCATGCATACGCGAGCGAAAACGAAAACAATTCGGTATTCGGGCAGGAATCGTTCAGTTAACAACGCGGTCCTACATTTAAATTTTCTCCTCAACCAATATTTTTTTTTTCACTAAAATTCTGATGAAGAAATCATTTTTCTTTTAAATATATTTCGTGAAATTAATTAAATTAAGTATAAAGCTTTCTTGAAAATAATATTTCTAATAGTAAAATCATAATCCTTTTAAGAATTTCGTGCTTCAAATAATACATTTGGGTTGCAGACCAGCGACGCTAAAACGAGTAAGCAGTGCTCTAATGAAACCAAGAAAAAAAGTAGAAACGAAAAGATCACTTGTCAAAGAAATTGAGTAAGTAAATAACATTTGTTTTTGGTATAATCAAAGTAACCTTTTTCTGATGAAAAAGTTTTTAACAAATTCATAAAAAAATATTGAATTGTTTTTCTTTTTCAGGGTTGACTTATTGTGATTGTGAAATGCAGTTTTCATAAATAAAATAACAAGGAATAACGAAATAGTTTAGAAGCTGCAAAAATGAAATTGGCGAGCAGAGACACGTATGTACAATAACAAGGTGGTTAAAATAGCACTTTTCAAGAAATTTAGTTACCAAGAACTTACTCGAGTTACCTGCACGGTTATTTGCAAAGAGCTCTAAAACTTATAATTTTCTCCATAAAAAGCTAATTTTTCCTTGAATTTCCTTAATTTTATGTAAGGACATTTTTACAAGTATGGATTAGATTCTATATGAGATTAGTATTTAAATTTTCCAAAAAATCTTTCAATAAAATTTAAAGATTTCTGCCAGGGATGCTCAACTAACGAAACGATTCTATTTCGTATTGCTAGTGCACAAAAAAATAAACTTAACGAAATAGTTTCGTTCCGCTGATTCACGAAATAGAGTTATCAAAATAATTTCGTTTCGGTAATTCACAAAACTAAATTATCAAAATGTAACCGATAACGATGCAATGAAATAAATCAACGAAAATATCTCAGTTAAACTGTGCTGGCAATACCTTCACGAGCACATACATAGCTTTCGGTTGCACCAAATCAGTTCGTGCAAATATAAATTTGATTTTACCGTCATTTAAAACGGCTAAGAAACAAAAATGAGACCACAGAAGCAAATTGTTGTCAGAAGTTTATACAAACGAAACAACGATTCCAAGATTGAGTGCACCATTTGTGGTAGTTGTTTTTCCACCAATCATCATAGAAATTTTAAGTCGCATCTGCAACGAAAGCATATAACTGTTTTTAACACTTGCGAAAGCGAGCAAGCTCAGGAAAAAAATAGTGAACACGCGGATGTTAAGAGAAAAATTGTATTAAAAATATAGCAAAATAATATTAAAAATTTATGTGTTATTTATATTATTAAAAAGTTTAAATTTGATAACAAATTTACCCAAGCTCACGCATTCCAACAACGTAATGTTTACTTTTCTTTTGTATGCCAAGTTTGTGTGTATGTCAGCCTGCCGACTGTTCGTGACGGCATTGCTAGCAGAGGAACAACATAAAACTTAGAGCTTCAACGTTATCAACCACGTTTCGTTTACGTCAATTAACGAAATAAAATTATTTCGATAATTTTTTTTCGTTAATCAACGAAATGTTGTTATTTTGATAATTTCATTATCGTTTTTAGCGCAAAGAAATTATTTTGATAGTTGCCTAAACGATAAAAAAAACTGAATCGTTTCAAGAGAAACGATTGGTTTTTTTTTTCGGTAAGCGATAATATTATCGTTACGATGCATCCTTGATTTCTGCCTGTGAAATCAATTATTGTTTTCAAGTAACATTTATTTTGGTAGACACATATTTTATATATGTTGACTGGATTTTCATTAAAGTCGGTTGTAATATAATTATCCAATTTTCGTGTATTTTTCAACCCAAAACGAACTAACCTACTATGAAGTGGTGCAGTAATTGGTATGATACTGATGTATAGATTAATTAGTATGACGGCTGGTAATATACCGATGTATGTACTGAGTAAACTAGTATGTCAACTGGTATATTGCTGATACAGAGACTGTCTGATATGCCAATTGGTATGGTGCTGATGCAGAATCGGACAATTGCCATCTCATAGGGCATCGCCGTCTTAAAAATACCAGTTGCTAACATGGAAAAATTACAGACCCCGAACTAGTTGCGCCGGCTTGGCAAACTTGTATTTGACTAGTATAAAACTAGTCGAATTGACTGCAGGGTATTGTTTACATGTATGTAGGTGTGCTTGTAGGTACGCGTGAGGAAGACTTGGCTACATCCCAACAAAAAAATCTACTTCTTATATTAGGATTATTTCAGTTGGTCAAATAAAACTTGAATGATTTTGGGAGCATCTGCTTATTAAAACTTATTTTCTGTAGTGATTAATTGTATCTAAGGTTGATAATTCAATACTATAATAAGGTTTTCATAAGGTATTATAAAAATACATTATACGTCACATTGTTTTTTTCTCGATCTTGAAGGCAATTGGACGACATAATGGTAAATAACCATTTCGACAATTTTTAGCCGCCATTTTCCCCTTTCAGAGAGTAATTTGAGGGCTGAGTGGAAGATCATCCTATTCCAAAACATATTTAAAAAACGCCCTACATCAGAACTTTGTGCCTTATCTCAATTGAATTTGTATTGAATTTTCGGTCAGGCAAGCCGTTTTTGAAAGACATTTTGAGATTTGACATTTTTGAAATAGAGGATCACCCATCCATCTGTTTCTTCATTTAAATGTACAAAGTGACATATTCTGAAAATTACAGCTTCTTTATAAAACTTTATGAAAAATAAATTCGTATTAATGACCTTTTTTTCGAACAACCAGAAACCCGGCTACGAAAAACAGTCTAATAATCAAATCTCCTAGATGCTCTGCTTAACAAAATAGCAATTTTGGAAAGGCTTTTTAGTACTTTGGCAAAGTAAAGAGGGTTGAAGAAAATTCTGATTCATTTTGAGAGATATTTGAAACGGAAGGAAATTTGGCAGTGAACGAAATTTGGAAGTGATCTATAAAAGTTTTTTTATATTCAGAATAACCAGCTTTTAGAACAACCATTACACCATAGCAGAGACGACGCTATTCATTTGGAAGGTTTAAAGAGCCCTCTTTAAATGGAAGATCAACTAAATCACATTATACTGTGATTAAGCCGTAGAAAGTTACAAGGAAACAGTCGCAGATGCATTTGAAAATAACAAAGATTTTTAAGTTATTGAATACCGTTACTTATACTTTTACTAAACAGTCTTGCCAAATGTATAGCTTGATAGTTAGTAGCGCAATCAGCCATAAACTGTTTTCCTCTACTTATTTCGGCGTATGAAGATCTAACTTTTTAGTATAATTTGTATACTATAGTTAGCCTTTTCCAATAAGGCACGTTTAAATTGTTTCTCGAATCACAATTTCAAAATTCTACGCACCTAAAAGAATGCAGAAAACTGAAACGATGAAGAAATATTACCCAGGCATGCATTTTTTATTCATCAGATCCTAATATTTACTGTTAATTAAACGAAGGTGCTTGTTGAAGTGATAAAATTCAGAGTGTGGTCAGCTTATTAAACATGGAAATGACCCAACATTTTAATTAATCAGGCTGTGATTACTCAGTGTTCTGAATGACCAAATTACTCATGCTATGATTAATCAAAAAGTCATTAGTCGGTAAACTAATCGTTTTTATTAATCGATAATGATTTTTATTTTTTGGAGACAATTTCGGACCACTTACGTACTTACGAGCATTATAAGTCCCCGAGTATACCTGAAAAACTCACAAAGAGACAAGTTCTATGTAATATAGTAGTAGTACAACTCATTGGTCCGATATTATCTCTTACTTCACATCACTCTTATTTTAGAGCTACCAACTGAATAAAGCTTAATGAGCTGTAGTTGAAATGATAAAAAAAAAAACAGGTGTGTAGCCCAGTTTACGCGATAGAAGTCAATTTCGGGATAGTTTGAGGATCGAAAATACCACAACAATCCGAATTTATCCCGCAGAAGACCCAAAAGTGGTCCCGAAAACAATCCCGAATTTATCCCAAAAATAGCCAGAAATTGTCCCGGAATGATCTCAAACGTACCGAAAACAATACTGAAATTATCCTGAAAAGGTTGCGAAAAATTCAGGAAAACAATCCGGAGATATTCCCAGAAAGCCCCGAAAGGGTCCTGAAATTATCCAGAAAATGCTTCAAAAAGTCTCGAAAATCAACCCGAAATGATTGTTTTCGGGACTTTTTTTCCGATCAATTTGGGATAGTTTCAAAACTTTTCAGGACAATTTCAGGATTATTTTGCGATGGTTTTTTGGATGATTTTTTTTTACACTTTTTCAGGATCATTTTCGTAATGTTTTCGGTACCATTTCGGAATATTTTTTGGGATCGTTTCTTTGAAAATGATAGCGAAAATATCACCATAACAATCCGAATTTATCTCGCAGAAGACCCAAAAGTGGTCCCGAAAACAATCCCGAATTGATTCCGAAAAATACCCAAAAATTCTCCCGAAATGATCTCAAACGTACCGAAAACAATACTGAAACTATCCCGAAAAGGTTGCGAAAAATTCAGGAAAACAATCCCGAGATATTCCCAGAAAGCCCCGAAAGAGTCCCGAAATTATCCTGAAAATGCTTCAAAAGGTCTCGAAAATCAACCCGAAATGATCCGAAAAATTAACTATTTCTTAGATTCTATCCCTTCGGTGACGCACCCAACTAGTCAAGAAACATTCTAGTATACAACTAGAATTTTCTGACTGGTAGCGAAACAGTCCAACAAGGTCTAAACTTGTACCAGTAAAAATTCAAAATTATGCAGACTGCTAAAATGCCTAGATTTGAAAAAATTCGAGTAAAGCTCTTGATTTAAATTTAACTTTTTACCTCACTGTGACCTGAACTAGTGACCTCGCCGATATGAATCGAGTATTTACCCACTAAGCCCGACGGAATTTAAATAATTTTCGCTTACCATGATTGGTCTATTTTGAGACTGGTATATTTCTGTTCGAAATATGACAGTTGACATCTCGTAGGACAACGCCATGTTAAAAATACCAGTTGCTTATATGGAAAAAAGACACTTGGCAGACTAGTTGGGCTTGGTGTACATAATAGTTTTGAAGTAGATTGCAACTACTTGACTGCAAGGTTATTACCTAGATTCTATTACAGCACTTAACAGTTTTTTATTTCTTTTGCATCCCAAAAATATGTCGATATGCTTCAACAAAATTTCTCAATAAAAGCTTTGCATCACCGCCAAGAAGTCAACTTCAAAAATGAGAGAGTTGCTACTTTCTTCGGAAGTTATTCACGCAAATATCATAATTAATCTAAAAATGGTCAGGAAGGTGTATACTGATTTGTTGTTTTTGGTTAAGTATCTTTCAGTCACTACATAACTATGACAAAAATAAAAGCTCACACAATTTTTTGTTGGCATTACACAACCTTTCATATAACATAAGTTAGCTACAGCTGGTAAATACGAATGGTATTTAAAGCAATTCACTCATTCACTTTTGTTTGTTTCATTTCCTCTCTAGCTTTTCATTTTTTTGCTAACCTAGAATTAACCAAACCTTTTCAATCTTTCAACGTGCTCAATGGCTAAACAGCAAGTGCCTTCTTGGCTTTTTATGCGAATTCGCAATTTCGATTAATTGTACGCCAGTTGAACTCCCAACGCAACTTAGAGCCCGAAGGTTCGAATGTTTGTTGGTGTGGGTAAAAGGAAAAATAAAAGTTAGTTGCTCCGGGTGCAGAGAAGTCTAGGAATATCTTTAAGTTATTGTTGTTAGTGTAGTAGTTGGAGAGCAACATTTTACTGTTTATTGGTTGAATATGGAAAAAGAAAATATATATTAAGCAGCAACTTTGATTAACAATGCTGAAAAGCTCCTTGATAAAGCAGCCGGTACTTATTTGCATTGGCAATAGGCTGTCTCTCATTTCCTTCGTAATTCCTTTTCATTCGTTGTTGTTGGTAATTTTAGTTTAATTGTGCATTTGAGTTGAATGTAAAGAATGTTTGTACATGAGATTGTAATAGTAAAAAGACAAAAAATTAATTGATGATAGAATAAATAAACTAGCGTTGATAGTTTAGGATTGAAGCAGATGTGTCAAGTTGGTCTTTCGGAATTTTTTTAAAGAATTTAACTTTAAATGCCAACCTGGATGTAGGTGCTATATGATGGCCGACTAAATGATAATTGTAAGGACTTATTATTATCTTTCTACAGGTAAGTATCGAACAAGAATTGTATGGATATATGCTATAACGAAAAAGATGAAGAAAATGGGGGAACGATACGCTTTTGAATGAGAACGATCAACGAATTCCTGGATACGGTTTCAGCAAAAACAAATCCGCTGCAGCAACTGCCCACAGCTTTCATCATAAGAACAGAAGAAGAAGAACATTGCAAGAAAACTAGTAAGGCTATCTCAGTTATGCCCGTATGACACTACGTATTTTTCTTGTATTTTTTTTATGTATTTTGTGCGAAAGAAACGGTCTTATACAATTTTCATATTGGTGCAAACGGGCGAGCTATGGTAAAAAAACTAACGAAATACAACCAAAATACAATCTAGGCTGTTAAAAACAAACGAAACGTCTTGCCATTTAAGCTTCATTTTTAGTTCGAGCACAAAAAATATCAAAATCAATCTTTCAGTAAAATTTTTTGTTTGTTTATTTTTTAATTTGATTTTCGTTCAACTAAACGTCGACCCAATTGACATTACAGGCACTGTCTGTTCCCCTTCAACTACCGTGAAATTGTTTTCGCAATTTGATTTTCGGTAGGTTTTCGGCAGTATTTCAAACAAAAAATGCAACAAAAATACGTAGTGTCATACGGGCATAAGGAAACGTTTCGCTATAGAAACAGTAACGAAACGTCAAGAACATTTGTCACTTTGGCAGAAAACATTTGACTTTATATGAAAAAAAAAACAAAATTACGTCGAATTGTTGCTTAAACAATTGATTTGAGATGGGTTATTTTATGATTTTCGAATAATTTTGGAACGAAAAGCTCTTAATATTTTATGAAAAATGAATTATATATTCAGAAAAAACTTAAACAAATTGGAAAACCACGTTCATGTTAAAATTTTTAACACATTTTTATGGCGAAAGTTTTGCAAAAATATCGGAGACACTTTTTGTTTCAAGATTCCTCACAAAACTTTACAGCATTACAAAATTTAATAAGCTAATATTTAGAAGTTCAATTTACTTTCCTGAACTTTGTGTAAACTTTGAAATTTCTTTTTATGTGATTTCTGTTATGGAATTCGCTATATTTTAAATGAAAGTTACAAAAATCACAGCTCCTTTTTATTTCGTCAAACGATATCCAATTTAGTTTCACTACTGTTATATTAAACACAACTATACATACTATACTACACTTTTTGACTTTCTACCTAGGTGTAGTCCCTCAGGATGTATTTACGAATTTAGTGCGATATGCTAACATTTCACGTTGTATTTCAAGAAGTATATTTCTGAATAGGGTAGCCACCTAGAGCTGCCACATAATCCTATTATATTTATTTTTTGCATACCCACTGTTATCTCGGAAACAACTTTATACGTTCCTGTGAAATTTCGTCAATAGGTTTTCTGCTACAATCTTAGCTCTCTTATTTCAGTGGTACTCCTTACGATGTTTTATGGTGTTGTCACCTATCGGCAATTTGAAAACGAAATATAAAAACAACAGAACAAACTTATGCCATAGCCTCAAAAACGCTGGTGCCATGGTATAACTCCACGTAAAACAAGTAAGGAAGTTTAAGTTCGGGTGGAACCGAACATTATATACCTAGTAGTGATCTATTATGGCATACCAATTTACGCAGATCTATTTTAATACTTTTGTTTTTTTGAGGTGTAAATTAATTTAATATACAACATAAACCCCCTAAGGGATTTTTGCGTCGAGCTTCCCTTCCAATTTGTCGTGTGCCGTTTTGAATTTTTTCCTACAAATTGGCGGGACCTACAGTTTTAGGACTTCGAACGGCATCTTCAAAGGATATGAATTTTTGCTAAGAAACAGAAACACACTTAGAGAGTTTGCCAAACCACTGCCGAGGGGCGACCCCGTTTTGAAAAACTTTTTCAAACCACTTTTGATGTTACTTGTACCAGGACTCGAACCTTGGACCTTTGGTTTGGTATGCAGGCAACACTACCGCCACACCACGGCGGCCGCCATTAATTTATTTGTATATAAATAGCTTCCCTACCAACAACTGCTAACCACATTTTTTCAAAATACCAATGCATGCACATTTTATTTTTTGCAGTCGAGTTTTGCTTAAAAAGCTTATTATGTGCGCAAGATCTTATTGATATAGCTTGAATGGTTATAGAAATATTGCGTTTTACATTTTACAAACAAATTTTTCAGAATTATGTTAAAAAACTGGGCGTGGCCCTTGACCATTTCGCCCATTTTTACAACAAACATTTACTTTTATATATTCAACACATTCGCATAATTCACTATAAAAGAGGCGGGAACACGTCCATTTTCAAAAATTTATATTTTTTAACTTGCCTGGTTCACGGACACTTTAAAAGTGAAATAGAAATGATATAAAGATTAAGTACGCAAAGTTATTGCCTATGGACGTGGGCCTTAACCGATTTCCCCCCTTTTTTTCGAAATATTCCTTCTAAATATTAATATAAATATGTGTGCTGAATTTTGTTTCGATATCTTGAACGGTTTTGGATTTTTGATTAATCTTATTTCTAAATTTGACTCAAAAGTGAAAAATTTATTTACTGCCTTAAAGTTAATGTAAACACCAAATTTTATCCTTATAAGTGTATTATGTACTGAATAACCACTTTCTTTGTATTTTCGAAAATGTTCTGTAATGAAAAGTGGGCGTGGCTATCATCCGATTTCGCCCATTTTAAATAGCGCTCGAGATGAGTGCCAAGGAACCTGCATACCAAATTTCATTAAGATATCTCAAAATTTATTCAAGTTATCGTGTTCACAGACGGACGGACGGACGGACGGACGGACATAACTTAATCAATTTCTTTTTTCCTCCTGAACATTTTGATATACATAAGTCAACATCTATTTCGATCCGTTTATACCGTTACATGCCACCATTAGGACACTCAAGTTAATATACCTTCTGTACGTAGCACTACTAGGTATAAATGGGGTTTATGATACTACAGGGGGATCCTGAAGGGGATGACGTGCAGAAAAACTGTGGATCGCGAAGCCAGTGTTGAATCGGGTACGAATTGTTGTTTGTAAGCGCTGTCGAAGGCCGTCCATACATAATGAGATGCCGTGCAGAAAAACTTTCACATACTTAATTGGTTAATGTCACAACTGAGTCACAATGCTCCAATTCAGTAAAACCGCATTTCCAAGCATTTAGGGGAAGTCAAATCAGCCATTCGTGAACAAGACCCAGCAGCTCATTTAACCATTTCATTCACTACTATTTTTGCGTTTTATAAAGAACATTTGAAAAAGCAATTGCTTTGCTATCCCCGTTTCAACTCTCTTCCATCTAACGACTTCGTCTTCCGACTTGAGTTAAATGAAGAAATAATAAATACAATTCAACTTGCATTTACAGGGTAAGCAATCACTTATAGCTCCCTTAGTTCCACACACCCTCTGAAATTCTTAACTTTTCTTTGACTACTTAAAATTAGTACCAAACGTTGAGCATATTTACAAATGCCCTAAGCACATTGGCCATAATAAGCGTTGAATGTTTGAATGAGCGGAGGAGCACACCCCAACAACAAGCGATCAAACGTTTACTGGAAAACTTGATAGAATGAATAAGGCAGTAATAAGAGGAGGAGAGCGGTATAGTAGGTGGGCAATAGTTAATAAGAGGATTGTGAATAGTTGAATGGGCGAAACGAATGAATGACTGAATGAATGGCGCAAAGGTGTTATCTGATTGCAATTCTGCACACACGCAGCAAATGGAAAAATAGCAAAACAAATAGTAAATAAATAAAAACCAAACAGCTGTGAAGCAAATGTCTGAATGCGGAAAAAAAATCTAAATAAATAAGAATATTGACACAAGGCTAAATTAGCGAATGAAATAGATGAACGAGCTTTTTAGTGTTTGTTTTTACCACGTGATGGCCCCTCGAGGGGTGGAGGGAGTAAAGTAGAACGGACAAGAGAAATAGGAGCACAAAAATTTAGTCTAATATGTCTGCTTGTTTGTTTATGCAATTGTAATAGTATACCGGCACTTAGTTAAGATAACTTTGAAGCCCAGTTTTTAAGTTGCAGCATTTCACTTTGACGATTCTCGAATGAAAAAACTTTGAAAAAAAAAAAAATATTTTACTAAGAAAAATAACCGAAAAAACTTGGGAGACTGCTAAACTTGTTAAGTGCATTCATCGACTCTTATTGTATACTATAAAACCCGGCCACGCTTCGCCGCGTCTCAGAACTAATAACAAACTGAGATCGACTTTAATGATTATATTTTCGAAACCAGTTGAGACAAGGAACTTTATCAAATCGCTTATCGTAGCACTCATTAGCATCTTTCGTTTGATATTTTGTGCCACCCTGGTTCACATTTTGGTCGATAACTCCGCAACCGATCGAGCTATCGAAATCAGGGCTATCTTAAATTTTAAGTTAAACTTCTAGTAACCCATAAATTCAATTCAGCAGTTTTTGAGTGATGCGCGACCAAACATACAGACAAATTCTAAAAACTGTTGATTTCCGACGAATATTTAATATGTTACAAAATGGCGGCCCCATACCAAATTTCAGCCAGATAACTCTAAAACTGAGGGACTAGTTTGCGTTCAAACAGACAGACGGACAGACAGATATAGCTTGCATAGTTATAGAAATATCGCGTTATAAATTTTACAAACAAATTCTTCAGAACTATATTAAAAAACTGGACGTGGCCCTGAACCGATTTCGCTCATTTTTACAACAAACATTTATCTTAATATGCTCAACATTTCGCCAGTTTTGTGAAATAATCCACTATAAAAAGGGCGGGGCCACTCCCATTTTCGAAAATTTTTATTTTTTGAATTTCTTCGTTCACGGACACTTTGAAAGTGAAATAGAAATGATATAAAGCTATTGCACGCATTGATCCTTTTCAAAATCCTTCATGTAAAAGTGGGCGTGGACCTTACCCGATTCCTCCCATTTTTTCCAGAACCTTTCTTCTATTCATGGAAATCTCTGCTGAATATCGTTTCGATACAATGAAAGGGTTTTAGATTTATGATTAATAATATTTCTGAATTTTACTTAATCAAAAGTGGACGGTGCCACGCCCATTTTGAAAAATTTCTTGAAAAATATATTTTCTGCCTTAATGTTAATGTACACACCAAATTTTATCCTTACAAGTGTATTATGTACGGAATAATCACCTTTTTGTATTTTCGAAAATATTTTGGTTTTAAACCTTGTCTGGTGGTGATCTGGCTCTTTTGCTCTTACGAAAATTTTTGTTTTAATTTTTTAAATACATACGTATTTTAGATACATACACACGAGTGAACGAACAGGTAGGACATACATATATATACTGAGAGTGGTTTCAAGCCTGAAGAATTTTCTAGAATCAGCTGATTCTTTCTTTTCGAACCTAGTTTAATGCGAAACATCAAAAAATCTGAAAGCATTCTTCACTTAATCGTTTAAATTGTGGTGGGTGTTTAACCAGTAGGTGCCGGTAAGAATTTTCTGTACATCCATTCACTAAAAATGCGCTATCCAAAGGATACAAAGGATAGGTTTTTGAATACCCATGAAAACAATCCAATGTCTCAACTGTGGAACATTTTTAAATTCGTGGAAACTTTGCTCTATTAATGTATAGTCTGGTGACCGCAATAATATAAGCAACTATAGACTCATAGTTAAACAGGGCACGATATTATCCATCGTAAATTGGTCGATCACATTGTTAGCCTACTGTTGATTGCCAGCACGGTTCTCACCGGGGAGGTCAACTTTCGTAAACTTAGCTTTGGTGACTAATTAAAATATCGATGCCTTTTAGACACACACACAACTCGACGTTATTTACACTGACTTCTCGAAAGCATTTGACAAAGTTGATCACTCAATTCTGCTATGTAAGTTGGAGATGTACGTAATCAAAGAAAACTTGTGGAAGTTCTTCTCTACTTTCTTGTCGAATAGAAATTTTTTGTATCGTTTGGAAATGTTACGTCATCGTTTTTTATCGACGCTTGGTCAGGGATTCCGCAAGGAACTCATTGTGGTCCGTTATTGTTTCTGATTTTTATTAATGATCTGCCTAATTATTTCAACTTCACAAAATGTTTAATGTTTACAGACGACGTCGAGCTTTTCTTAGCAGTACCTGATACTTCCGACTGTATTAATTTACAAACTAACCTTGATTTTTTGCCAGATGGTGTGTAAACAAAAACCTTTTTTTGAATTCGCAAAAATATTGAGTCGTTTCATATTTAAAAAAGGCACCCATCACTCTTTTTAATTACAATCTAAATGCTCATACGAGATAAAAGATCTGTGCGTAATTTTCGACTCCGGACTCACATTGATTTTATAGTTTCGAATCTTTTGCTATGATTTGTTTTACAAAACGTCATTCTGGAGACTTAAAAGATCCAATGACGTTGAAGGCCACTTTTTACTTTTCTAGTAAGAAGTTGTCTTGAATATTGCTCGGTAATATGGACTCCATTCTAAAAAGGGAATTCGTATAAAATTGAAAGAGTTTAGAAAATATTCAGCAAAATCGCTCTAGACATGCCTCATTGGCCCGATGGCCGTCCATCATATGATAACAGACGGAAATTCCTAGGCCTTCAGACCTTATGTTAAAGAAGAACCTGTATATCTCTCATGTTAGCCTATAATGTAATTAATGGATGCTTTCGTTTTGAGACCCTCAGTCAACAGTACAAACCCGCAGTGCTTTATTTCCGATGTCTTTGAAAATTAGTTTGCTAAAAATTTAACTAGAAACCACAAATACATCGACGGCTGAGTGGAAGATAACCCTATTTCAAAATATTTTTCAAAAACGCGCTATCTTAGCGTTTGTTTCAAAAACGCCCTATCTCGCAATGTTTTCCAAAATTTGATTCAAAAACATCCTATTTCAGCTGCAAATATATTGAATTTTCATTGCGATAGGTCGTTTTTGAACCAAATGTTGAAATGGGGCGTTGTTGAAATAAATTCTAAGACAGCGCGAGTTTGAAAAATATTTTGAAATAGGGTGATCTTTTACTCAGCCGAGGACATGATATCGGTTGGAGACATTTCTTGCATGAAACTAATTTAAGATCTACAACTGGGTATATATTTTCCAATTTTATACAAACTTAAGGTTCTTTGCTCGCTTTTGTTTTTTGTCTGCTTTGATAAGTTTGCCTTTGGACTGGTTTGCTTTCTTTGACTCGCTCTACGCAAATACTCGTAATACAAAATAAAACGTACGCAATAGAGTTTTGAGTATGAAACACGCTCAAACAACTTAGAAAAAAATTTTAAAATTGGAATAACACACAAAAAGTAAATACAGTTTGTGATATCAGCACATTGAAATGTCTACAAGGACAACTTTGATGCAACGAGAGTCCTATCAGTAATTAACATCTTGACTGACTTTTGCAAAAGAGACAGTGACGTTGACGGCGCCAGCCAATCAAAGTATTAGACATGAAAGTTTCTTTAGTAGCAGAGGTCAAGCAGAGTCCATGTTAAGTACATAGTTAATATTGAATGGCGAGTAGTTAGTATCTCCCTGCGACTTTAATTGCAACAAAAAAGGAAGTTTGTTAGCAAAGAAGACCATAAGTTCATAAGTCCTCTTACACCGTGTTACACACATTCTGTCCTATGAACCAAATATACTTTTTCGGAAAGGGGAGAAAAAATAAAAATACACGTGTATCGGCGATTTTCATGTACACGTCAGAATTTTTTGTTTTTTTAGTCGTGTGGGACTATTGCTATAGAAATTTATTCAAGATTACTGATGGAAATACCGATACACGTGTATTTCTATTTTTTTTCCCCTTTCCAAAAAAGTCTATTTGGTTCATAGGACAGAACTAAACCTCGTTTTTGTAACGCAGTGTTATGAATAAGTATTCCCTTCCCGAGATCTTGTACACTCAGGGAGATGCTCCAGTACCACCAGTTCAGCATTTGGTATGGTCTACAGAGGTTTTGTCGTAAGTCATTCATATTGAACCCCAAAGCGGATGGAATATTGCAAAGTTTTATATATTTAAAGGTGTATTTCGAAGTTGATATTTGATATGGTCACGCTGTGTTTTCTTCATCATATCTCACAACCTATCCTTTCGTAAGTAGCTTGGGTTCTTTTGAGACACGCCTATTGAATGGGGATTAACGAAAAGTTAATTTTCCCAACAGGATTCACCTTCTGTAGGGTTAATTAAATAATGTCACCAATTGAAGCAATCGTTTGAAGCTTAAGAGCACTCGGGAGCGTTTCTGAGCTGTAATTGAAAATGACCTATTCCTATTGCTCTTTTATTCCTAATCCTACTCCTACTCCTTTTTCTATTCTTATTCCTATTCCTATTCCATTTCTATTGCTATTCCTATTCTTTCTCCTATTTCTGTTCCTATTCTTTGTCACATTAATATTCCTATAATTATTCCCATTCCCATTCCTATTCTTATTTCCATTCCTATTCCTGTTCTTATTTACACTCCTATTCCTTTTAATATTCCTATCATTATCCCTTTTTGTATTACTATACTATGCCGATACCTTTCCTCCATTTCTTCCTCTATATGCCTATATACAACGTTCAGATGAGAATGGAAAACAACTTTATATACAACATGAAGAAATTTGTTTTTAATTTTCTCTGTCTTTTTTCACTTTTCAATCCATTTATTATCACGATTTTTTTTGCTTTTATCACAATTGGAGTAAATAATGAGACAAGTGTAGTCCATTCTTTCCAAACTTAACCAAAAAATCCACCATAACCTGGATAACGTCCGAAACCGCCACCATAGCCGGGATAACGTCCAAATCCACCACCGTAGCCGGGATAGCCTCCAAAACCACCACCATAGCCGGGATAGCGTCCAAATCCACCACCATAGCCTGGGTAACGTCCAAAGCCACCGCCATAACCGGGATATCCACCAAAACCAAATTGACGCGCCTCCCTGGTAACTTCACCCTGTTTAGCAGATACACCAGCGTCGACGTCCACAAGTTGAACTAACTCCGTTTCTTTTGATGCTGATGATGAATCCGATGTGTCTGCAGCGTCCACATTTTCTGCTGGCGCTGCAACGCTTACGTCCGCTGGAGACACTACATCCTTATTAGCTTCTATAGATGATGCATATGTATTTTCTGACTCTGATTGTGGGCCCTCCACTACAGCCACACTTATTTTTTCCTCCTCCACGGGGTGAGCGCTCGCGAAAGCCAAAAAGGCTAAGAAAACGACAACGTTAAAGCGCATCTTAAGTTGAACTATTTTTTAAGTTTGTTATAATTTTTTAAAGTTCGTATATCCGCGAAATTCTCACAACTCTATCAGTTCAATAGTACAAGATAAATTCTGATTGAACTCGTTTACTAATAATCGTTTACTGATTTCGCTGCCCAAAGCGTTTATTGCTTTTATAATAAAAAATTTCACCACAAGACTCACAAATCATAGGCAATTTTATACTTGTTGTTGAAAGATATTTCGTTCAATGCGGTCAGTTGGGGAATGACACAAAAGATATGTATGTAAGTAAGTATGTGCATAGAAATAAAAAAAAAGACCGCAAAAGTACGAAATCTGTTAATTAGTATGTAAATATTTTATATTTCTCAGCGAGAATAACCCATTCACATTCTTAAAATAGCAAACATACATACACAAATGCACAAACACATACATACATGTATAAACTAAAGCGTACAGAAGCTGATGACGCGCTGCGATGTACCGCCTACTCCTAACAGCGCCTACTTTTCACTATAGTTCTTGGTCAGATACCAATCGGGATTGCTCCAGTAGTAGGTTATGGTAGTGCGGGCGTTGTCATAGTTCTTTAGGGGACATTCCCTCAACAGCAGTATCTGACCGGACCAAGGGCTGCGCTTTCAGTACACAAAGCTGATAGACCTCATAGTTTTGGAAAATTAATGATATTTGGATATATGTATCACTTAGTCAAGATTTACATAATTTTTGAAAAGTAGGCAAGTAGAGGACAACGTCTGCCGGGTCTGCTAGTATTAATATAATAATCGTAATACTTTATTCATCGCTAACAACTCCAATTTTTTAGTTGTTTATTTAGCGACACAGCTAAACGTCGAACGAAGATAGTTAGTGAATGCCGAAATCGTTATAGTCATCGGTTAGATAAAGTATTGATTGCGTATGTCGTTGTTCTTGGGTTTATTTGCAACGAAAAAAACACTCTTTGAAAGTTTTAGAAAGTGTCTTTGTTGGATATGAACCCCGTACGCTCCGCTACTCCCTTGCGGTACAAGCCCGACGGTCGCGGGAGCGGTTTGGTATGACCAGTGCAACGTTCCAGGTCTTGTGGGGGAGAAATCATATCCGTAGATCAACCATCAAGTTGCACGTCATTACATTTGAGCATTTAAGTTGACTCTTACGACAGGTATGCCTAACTCGGGCATATTCTTAACCCCTAAAGCGCAGGATCGGAAAGTTAGCAAATTCCACTACTAAATGGTCTAGTCTAAATAGGGGTTTTAGGAAGATTTTTGGATCATCCTTTTACTTTGTTTATCAAAGTCTGCTACTAGTAAGAATGAAGAAATAGTGAATAAAATATGCAAAGCATACTTTGCTGCTTTGTAAGAAAAAAATTCACAGCAGGACACACCACAAATTGGAAGAGAAGCTCGGCGGAAAAATTTGGTTATGATGATATACCTGTTGTATATCGCGGCCATACATTTTTTAGGCTTCGCTGTACCCATTTAAATAGCATTTTTTTCCTTTTCGTAACTGTTGCAACATCTGTAGAAGAATAAGCTCATTGGGCTTCAGAGCATGTAGCACCTGCTCAAAAGAAAAGCTCAAGGAAAAAATAGGACAATGGTTAGTACACATTGCATTAATCATAAGAATATTTTAGATTCCAAAACATTGCCACAGGCATTGTTTTGCAATGAGGATTGTGAACTACTTCTAGAGCCACTCCTACTCACTGCTTCAATTTGAGACACAAAAATCGTTTTCTGAAAATATTGTATCTTGTTCTCTACTGTTTCGAGTACTTAAAAGTAACAAACTGGAAGCGATATTTAAAAGCGGACATATAAACTAATTTGGCTGATTCGTCCGCGAAAGATGACTTTCATCTTTTGACTTTTTAGATATTTTGATTCGAAAGATTGACTGCTAATTAAATCTCGATGAGCGTTTTTTTGTTTTTATTAAAAGACTTTTGGAGGAAGCCTGCAAATATTATCAATAATTCCGGAAGCAAAGGCAAACAAATTGGGTTGGAAAACAATGCTTAGAAGTTTTTGTTGACAACTGAAAGCGGACACGCTGCTGAGGAAAGTTGAAGTACCATTCCAAAGAAAAACAAAAGCTTAAAAAGCATAAACTCGTAACTGTAAAACTAATAATGTTAATGCTGTTTTCGACAATTCTTTTAGTATGACGTAAATATATCGCAAATGATTTTTTATTAGACAATTTTTCAGAATAGGGCCGAGTCAATCTCACACTAAGCACCGAATACTCTGAAATGCAACACTAGCAACAAATGCTTAATACGAATATTTATTTATTGTTTCTGCAATAGAATACTAAGCCATTAGATTCTAACTTTACGTAGGTGTATTACTGTTATTAATGTGGCATATATAAATACAAACAATAATAATAAAAAAATAATAGTCCAAATTTCCAAAAGATGAATTGACATAAATAAGCTTAGTGATTCGCTTTATAACTTTTTTGTGCGAAGCAGTTCTAGCTCCTAGGTCATTATTTGTTATTTTGTGCACCTAACGGTAGTTTGGATATAAAAATATAGCGGCTTAAGAAAAGATTAATGTGCTGAATAAAAAGGGAAACTGAATTTCATAGGTGAAGTCCCTTTACAACTTTCAAAAATCGACACATTCACCGACGACATTAAAAAAAGATATCTATTGGTAAGGGCATAGCCAACTTCTTGCTAAAAGAGAGGAGGAGGTATATATATCAAACTAAGAAATTATAAGTTTTCGTTGGTTTTTGACAATATTTCAATTGAAAATGCTGTTTTAATTTCAAATATAGCTCTTTATAAATATAATGAAGTCCGCTATATTTCCCGTACCAAAAAATTAAAGAAATTAGAAATATATTTTTAGATGTTACCCTAATGAGGATGCAGGACTGAGCTCTCACCATAAAACCATGTATCTTGCACAAACAATTATATTCAATTACTAATCAAAACTACTTTACTCTTATATTAAATACCCTCTTGGTAAAACTAAAAGTTATTGGTTACCGCTCCGTCAGCACAACTAAAAACGTATGAAAGTCAGCCTGAAATTATGCTACCAATAAAGCTTTTGACCCCAAAGCAGAAGCCTCCAAGTATATATGTATGTAGTTTTTAAGTGAAAAGAAGTTTTCTTAATGAAACTTTTTAGTTTATATACTTTCAGGTATTATCAATCAAAATTTGACTGCAGAGTAGAGTTGGAATTATATGCAAAATTAAACGCCTAAATGTAGGCATTATAATATGTATAAGTATAGTCAATTTAGAGCTTACGAGTAGGATGTTTCCGGGCCTTAGTCTTCTGTGAGGCGATATAATTTTTCTGACATATTTCATTGAAGATGTGTAATATACAAAATAGAATACATGGCTCATGAGTTGCACGCCTAAAATTGATGAATTTAAGAAAATCCAAACAAAAAAAATTAAAATTTAAATGAATGAATTGAAATATAGAAAATTATCTTATTATTTGTAGCGATCAGATTTCATAATTGAAGTTAGTAACTATATAAATACCATTCAATTCATATATACGATTGTTTTTGTAATTTGTTTTGAGTTTAATTTTAATGCTGAAGCTGATAATAATGAAAATCCCTGAATGTTTTGTTTGATGTTACAATTATGATAGTAAAATTGAACAAAAAACTAAAATTTCCTCAATTTTTTGCCACCTAAATTGACCCAACACCCTACTTTTCGGGTCGACCACTTGGTAAAATTTATAAACCGCCACTGAACAAACTAACAAAAGCATCATATTTTTGAAGACGCAATTTTGCCTATAAATGCGATCTCCACGGCAGAGTTTTTTAGAAAAGTACAGTTTGATCTCTGTGTATCCACTTTTTTGAAATGTTATCGACCACTGTTTTTATTTGAGAAACTATACAGCTTTTTATACCTTTCATGAACCTCTTTTATACCTTTTCATGGTATTATAACCATGGTCGGTTGTTTGTTAGTATGAAAAGAAGAAGAGATTGAACCACCAATAAGTATACTGCCCGTCTGTCCGTCCGTCTGTCTGTCTGTTTGAACGCAAACTAGTCCCTCAGTTTTAAAGCTATCTGCCTGAAGTTTGGTATGGGGCCGGTATTTTGTAATATATTAATCATATGTCGGAACCAACAAGATCGGACCAATACAGTGCATTGTTCGGGCCACTAAAACATATAGCTCCCATACAATCGGTGGTTTCGATAAATAGGGTTTGGGCTGTCATTTTTGCAATTTCATAGCGAGGAACACAAAATTTGGCAGTTATAGTATTATAATAAGTGTAAAGTGTGTAGTGAAAATCATCAAGATTGGGCCAATATATCGTATAGCCCCAATACAACACATTTTCCGATAAACGGGGCTTGGGATATGTATCTTTAAATTAACAGGGTAAGACCATCAAGTTTTGCAGAGTTTGTACTTATTTTAAGTAAAGAGCGGACACTTAAAACCGTGATGCGTATTTATGAAAGGTATAATGCCTTCGGTACAGCTGAAGACAGCGCTTTCCTTACTTGTTTTTAAATATTTTTTTTTTACATCTTCTGAAAAGTGACCAGTTAAACGTGAAAAAGCTTGTTCCATGTTCAAAAATTGGATTTCACCTGTTTATCCAACATTGCACCATATGAAAAAGATTAAAAAATCTGAACCTTTCTGGAGCTTTCGGTTACTATATCAAGAATTTTAAACAGAATTTTTGTTTGTCATCCAACCGCTTTCAGTGTCAACAAATTGTGTTATGTACATATGTGTTCATTAGAGTGCGTTGCAAAAATGTTAGTTTTTCTTAACATACCGGTAGAATTTGTACTTCATAAAAAAGAAAAGAATGCTTTAAATTCAGATTTTGAAGTGGCCTAATCGATTAAAAAAAAAAATTGTACTTTCAACAGAAATTTGTTTTTGGTCTAAAATGGTAAAAAGCCTCCAAAAACTGTCGAATGTTATTTGTTTATTTCTCCTAGCTACTTCATTCTAATATTCGAAAGGGTGGATTTTTGTTTTGTTATGTTTACTTAAATAAGAAAAATAATGCGATTTTGTTTTTAACAGATGACTTTCCATTGGCGAGGGAACATCCTACAGATTTTAGAATACAGTTAAAAATTGTTTTCTTTGGAAATCCCATATTTGATCGAAATCGAGTGGGCTACTTCAAAATATTTAGTGAATTATTTTTTTTTAACTCTCGGGGTTTATAAAGTACAAATACACAAACAGTAAGCGAAATTTTTTTTTTAAGCACACCCTAGTGAGAGTATGCTGACTTGCAAAAACAGAAATCACTAAAATCATGGTTTTTCCTATTGACTATGTTGGTTGCGCCTGAGCGGTAAGGATTAATATAAGTAAATAAGAGCACATTTGAAAGCAGATAAATCGGTAATTTACCCACCCATTAAGAATAAGTAGTTAATTATACGCATTTATAACAAACAAACGCATCAACTTACATACTTACATTTATTTGTCACCATAGAGATAAATCAGCTATTACGCTGACAATTATTTATTTAGGTGAATAATTCGATTTGCGATTCGGTATGCTAATCCCGAGAAAGTGAAATTGAACACGGAAATCAATAAAATAAACGTTTTTCCTTACGAAAACCGTCGATTTGCTAAATTTTTAATCAACTTATCGGCCACATGGACGATAACGAGTTTAGTTTTTATCACGACGGCCGCCAGAAGGGGACATGAACTGAACCAATATTTCCTTGCTATAAGTCTAACATTCTTAATTTTAAACAATTCGAAAGACTGTTAGACACTCACTCACGGGAGCTCTTGGCTGAGTTCCCTCTTTCCAAGATACAGAAACTGAGCTGGTAGTCGAATAATGTAAAAGAAGTTTTTTTTATAAACAGTTTACTCTGACTGCGTTCGTTGATGTGGAAGACGCCTTCAACAATAAGGAATTGGATATCGTTCCTACTTTGTAACCGAGGAATATCAGCCAAGTTGACAGCGCGTGAATCAATATGCAGGCAAAACCGGTGCTCTCCCCCTGCGGTGGCTCGTAACGTACGATGACGATGTGAGTATCCTGATCCCGATAGAATTTTTTTCCATGACAAGCGAAATCATAGATGATGGTGGAATGTGGGCTTAGATTAAATATGGACACGACTAACCTTCTCTTCATGAGGAAATATAAACCAACAATTTCGGACTAATTAACCGGTAGAATATAATAACTTGCGCTAACAATTGGATGCAAGTTAAATTGGAAAACGGACATGGAGAAGGGGGTATGAAAGGCCTTGTTAATCGATGTTTGGTACCTAAAGGGGTTTCAATCCGATGGCTATTGATGTACAAAGCTCGGTAGTAAGGTATAAACTATTCGAAAGCATTACAGTGTCACCAGTCTACTCGAAAGGAGCTCGTCGCACTTGGCTGCAACGGCTTTAAACAAAGATCCATAAATAAATAAATATCCACCAATGGCTCCAGATAGATTCATTTAAGTTTCCGTCATCTTGTATTGCATTCCAAATATAAATCCTAGTAATTTGGCAACCTTGAAAATCACTAGACAGCTTTTACATTATTTTGATTCCCATCGAAAGAAATTAATAGTTTGATGAGCTGAGAGGTGGGGGCTCATCAGATGCAACCAATGAAATAACAAGCATCGAAGTAAACATACCGAAGTATAATGCAAAAAGAACAGTAAGATTTCTTCTAAGATCTAAGGCGGTCACCTATAGACTTATGGCAAACTGAACAGGTCATTGCGCTATTGGCATACAAGTGGAAGAGATGGGCATATCACATGATAAGCACAGCAGTAGATGTTAAGATATATCTACCACGGAAACCGTGGATCACTTTTCATGTAAATTCTTGACTCGAGCCAGAGCTAATATTCTTGAGATGCTCCTTTTTTAGAAGATTTGAAGTGGTTATCTAAGATATAAATTCTAAATAGACTTGATTTAACTAACAACTCTAGCTGTTTGTACCATTTATCCTCTGATACTCAGTAGGTCTAACCTAGTTTCATAGCTTCAAAACCTACCTTTCGTGTGCACAGAATATGGCTTAAATTACTCTAGTTTTGCTAAGAACTCTGATTCAAGAAGATCTATAGCTATCGCGATTCCTCTTTGATGTTACAAACCCCCACTAAGTGAAAACAATTATAATACTCTGTTCTCCCCTATAGATGGGGCTTTCGCAGGGTTTTGAGATCTCAGCTTTGTTTGCTGACGAATATTAGTTGATTCGTTTAAGGTAGCAATAACCTAATATGCCGATAGTGAACGCCTAATATCAATAACTCAAAGAAACTGGACATTAATGCAACGCGGCGCAATGAGTCATTTCTGCTCGTTTAAACAAAATTTTTTATTATATAAAGGCGTCCATTCCCTTCAGTGACAGTAAATTGGAGTTGAGAGGCAATTTTTTTTAGTAATATATAAGGATGAAAGTGAAGGTGAGTGACCCAAAGTGTCACGGTGACTTACATAACCAACCACTTAGTTAAGAAAATTCAAAAGCGTGTAACTAGAATTGTGCTGATTGAGTGTTTTACAGGCATTGGTAGGAGGTTGAGGAGCAAAGGCTACCGAAGCCTGACTTAATAGCCGCGGTTATAAGGACAAAGTAGTCTAAAGACTTACACTCCAAACCTGCGGGAAATGTTTTGACTACCACAACAACAAAAGAACAACAACAAAAGAACAAAGGTACTTTAAATGAAAATAAGAAACGAGTTTTTTATGGAGTTATCGTCAATGACTGGCTAAAGAATAAAAAATCACATAAACTTTGCTTAATATCCAAGGTCACCCATATTAATTCAACGTTATTTACTAAAATATTAGGGCAATTCATGAAAACTGGCGAAATACCTCGTAAATCGATCCATGCTAACGTGGCATATGCGAGTTTAAATGAATTGCCTCATGCAATTGCCTTATTGCTTAATTCATTATGATGCGCAAAAATTAGCTCAGAATTCAATGTCATAAAAAAATGATTTCACACTTTCGTCGATTATATCCACAACTTGCTAAATAATGAGGGACAGTGTAAAGTAAATAAATAAATATAGTATACACACAGACTGTGAGTACTAATTATTACTTTTTTTTTTGCTGTGATACTCGGTTTCGTATACTCACAAAAAATATATTTCGGGAATTCGGGACTGCATCATAAATGCTGAAAAATCTTATGAGGTAATCATAATCCCATGTTATCCGTATAGTTTATTCTTACTAGTATGTCCTGTGGTCGAAATTCGATCAGCTTAAATTGGTTGAGCTTGTTAATCTTTTCCTCAAGAGCTGGTTAAGGGCTCGAAGGACCATATCTAAGCTTTATGGAGGGCTAGAGGCTTTTTAAGTAAGTTTTTTTATTATATTATGTGGTTTGGCTCATGCCTAGACCACCGTCTTGAGCAAAGGTTTTATAAATTATTTGTTCTACATAGAACGAAGGATGCGGGGTACCTTTACATCTTCTATGTATTAACTGGGGGCGAGCACTTGTGGCTCTGATGCGTAATATCCTCATTTTCGTGGCAAAAAAAATCCAGATTTGGGATTGCGTAACATAAACTATATCTTTGGAATATTTCATAAGTTGGTTGCGAATTACAATAGCATGCAACGAAAATGAAATAAACGAAAGAAATAATTAATTTATACCCTGAAAGATCGCCTAAGGTCTAAATGAAAACAAAGTGAATTTTAAAACATTTTAATAGTTAATAGCGGAAATAAAACATTCAATTATATCTCTATTCAAAAGATTGTAAGTTGTAGAAAATTTTTCTTTTCCACGCCACCCGTGAGGTATGCATTTCACGCGTTACCGCAGTTAGTTTTCTGTGCTTGGTTCTCTAGTAAGCCTATTTCACCCATATAAATTATATACAACATATCGAGGCCAAACCGCAAATTTGGTGTAACCAACAAAATTATAAAAAGCCGTTTAATTCATCTCACAAAATATCACAACCGTGATAAGTTCCGTAATAGCAGGGACACACATTGTAGTATAGTATGAATACTACGATCTATACCACATATGCATCACCTTCATACCACGACTAGTTGTAGACTGGTTGTAGTATACTCTAAACTACAGTATCGATACTGTAGTATCTATACCATGTATTATGGGTATAACAGAGAGAACCCAAAAGAAATTATGATGAAAATTACATTTTGTTTTAAGCTTTGTAATCTTAAAACCCTTTTTCTGTTTTCGATTTTTTAATTTTAAATATGGAGTCAATCAGCAGTTCCGTCTCAACAGGAAACCCAATAGAAATAACGACATTTATCGAAATTAACTACCAAAGTTCGGTAAATTTCGGGACACGCTGATTCGCCCCTATGTTTAAAAATACTTCAAATCTTTGACCTTAAAAAAGGTTTATATAAAAACTAGAACATGTAGACCCATATAAATGAAGCTTTCTAAAAATATTCAAACAAAAACGAAATTGTATAAGTGGTTATAGTATAAGTTACATAAAACCTAAGTTGAGACTCTGAGGCTTATATATAAAAAAGAGTTGCGGCCAAACCCTGATAGCAAACATCCAAGGCTCACCATGCAGAAAATTACGTTCAATGATATTCCTAGTCATGCTAGTTTTTGAATTTTCATTTTACCATAGCGCCATACAGTAGTATCGGTAGGATGCCTGGTTCTACATACCTTTCATTATGTTCGGCGATATCTGTCAAATCTTCCCGAAGACTCTTTTGTATGTGTAAATTGCTGTTAGCCTTCAATGCTCTCCAGGATTATACCATGATATTTGGCTTAAAAATAAAGTAGACTCTGTATATTGAAACCAGCAGTTTTAGTTTTGAGGACGAGTTCATTTTTTGTGTTGCGTAACGTGCTGTCTCCATGAGCTTATTCATCGCAGGTAGAATTTTATGCGTGATTAGTATCACTAAGCTCGAAATGTTTCCAATATTTGAAGGGTTCAAATTTAGTAAACATTTTATTTTAATTCAAAAACTATACGACTATAACTGAAGCACGCATGGTTAGTGTTGGAGGCTCACTTTAGGACTTACAGCACAAAATTTGTTTCATTTCAAAAAATTGCATAAAAAACGTACAGAATTCCAAAATAATGAAGACATTATAATTATTATAAAAAGTTGTCAGAATACCTAATAGTTTAAGCGAAAATATTATTTGGCGCACTAATAATTGGTACTTGAATCTTAAAGTTAGACTGTGAGCCGCACTTTAGGAGATTAGGGTTAATAATGTATCGGAATTAGTTACATAAGTTACAATAGAATTTCGAAAAACGTAACGTAAACAGTCATCGTTTTTGAACACTATTAGTAGTCAAAATGGTTCTGAAATTCTGTTTTTTTTGTGTCAAATACTTCTTGGCAAGCGATTGACGTTAATTTTAGTTTGACAATAAATGGTATTTGAATCAGAACAAAAATATCTCGAATATTAAAACTAAATTACGCCAAGAATTTTGTAATACCAATTTCTTCGAATCAAATCACCTTAAGCTAACATCGTCATGACTATGAACAAATTGGATGCCACATTGGATGATGTACAGAACACACGTTTCGGCAATATCTATCACGATCTAATCAAACAAATGGCTAAAACGACACAATTCACAGAGAGCGAAGTGAGCAGCATTCTAATGGTTTATCATAAATTTGTTTTGGCTAACGGTTCAAAAGCCAAACATATGACCAAGAAACAATTCTTTCATCTATTTTTGGTTTTATTTAAAATTTTCGATTTACAAATCATCGAACGTATTCTATTGCATATAACGCTGGATATGAAGAAGGAGGTTGATGCTGTTGCTTGGGTGCGTCTCTTTTCCGTTTTTATGACCAATAAGGTGGATCAGAAAATCAAATTTACATTTCAAATTTATAATGTTCATGGTACTGGGTTTTTGAATCGTGAAATTGTTACGCATGCCGTGGAGAAATTTTTCGTTGGCGAAGATGAAGATGAGATCAATGAGTTGCGTTCGGATATGGTGGATTTGTTATTTAAGAAATTTGATGTTGATAAGGATGGTGTTATATCGTTTGATGATTATTCACAAGTTGTGATGAAACAGCCAATGTTATTGGAGTTTTTGGGTCAATGCTTTCCTTCCATGACGGGCACAACTGTTATTGCTTTGTGTACGAATATAATGTCGAAAGTTAATTTTGATAAAACTTGTTCGTGAGCAGGTAAATGAGAAGAATGAGTTTTTTATGTGTTGCGTATATTTTAGATTTTTGTGAAATGTTCTTATAAATGCGTTATGTATCTTATTTTGAGTGTTTTTCTTTAGATAAGTCGCCAATGCTAGGGACATGTTATCGGAAGAAAAGTATGAATCCGGTTTCTGGTATCGCTCTTACTTTGTCGAATACCTGATAATATCAAAATCAAGTAGTACTCAAAATATCAATAACAAGTTTACATATCTGAAATTTTTTTGGTCGAACTCACGGATTTAATTGCCAACAAATCCAAAACCTTTAAGGGGCCATAAAAACAAGTAGGGCTCTCATTATAAAGATCTCACCGACCACCTTTTTGGGGGCTTAGATAGAAAGAACAGTTTGTATACCACTCGAATCAGCAAGTCAGCACCGCCTTCTATTTGGGCATGCAGGAATCAGCAAGACATTTTAGAATTTAGGAGTGCGCTCAGTCCCACCTACGTCAATGCTTCATGGTATTAGATAATTACGAAATTCACCCATCTTCATAGTGCGGCTCAGATGGCCCAAAAAGTGATGAAATTTTACGGGATATACCTGTATTGAGATTGAGACGAAGCTTATTTTCCAATTTTTAGGGTGCAGCTTTCAGGGTTTCTTACAAATTGATGGATCCTACATGGTTTATGCCGACACCAAACGAAATCTGCTAAGGCAGAGGAATTTTTCCCGAAAAGCTTTTTCATGGCAGAAATACACTGGGAGATTTGCCGACCACTACCGAAACTTTTTCTAAGCAAATCGATGTTCCCAACCACCCCATCACGTAGATCGCCACGATCAGCTATTATGTATAACGTTCAAGATCCCAGAAATTGGCAATAACATCGTGAAGTTTGGGCACCATAGCTTGGAGGAGGCATAGTTATAGAATTATAAGATTAAACAGAAAGGTCCGCATAGTCGGGCTCTTAAAGTATAGTTATAAAACTATAGAGATGAAATATTTGCAATTAATAGCAAAAGGAGAGATCATATAATGGGCTCCGCGGCGCTACCCAAGGCATTGTGCTTAGATGCTAGCTTAAAATTTCTGAAACCCTCGTATTTAGAAATATTTTGGGTTGCTACACATTTTTTTTAGCAATAAATGTATTGAAATTTGCATTTCCCAAGAATCTATCCCAGCCAATTTGTTTTGATTATTTTTAATTTTTTTTTCATTATTTTTGATTTTTTCAGTATTGTTGTAGGACATCAACAATACTGAAAAAATTTAAAATAAACAAAAATAAAATCTAAATAATCATAAGTTATTAAGACAACTTTTTTTTTGATTTTTTCTAATCGTAATCAAAAAAGCAATCATCCTTTTCTTGAAAAACAATTAAAATATGCATTACTAATTAAAAAAGCCGTCTAATTAATTAATTACTAATTACACTGTTGTAGCTGAAAAATCCGACAGACATGATATAGGTCATTTCTATATAATTCGGATACGCTGAATTTAAGGGTGTTAACCGTTTTGCAAAGTTAGCTAAAAAATAAAAAATTTTTATTTAAAGTCCCCCTGAAACCACTAAGGTCCCAATAGAAAAAACAATTTTTTTTAGCTAAGTTATTATATGGAACTACCTATCGTTAGTCTGTCGGATAAAAAAAATTGAAAAAACCAAAACAGTGTTACTAATCAAATTTAACAGGTATAAATGTACCACACTATATATGTGCATAAAATAATTATACCTAGTAGTGCTACGCAAACAAGATATATTAACTTAATTCGCCTAACAGTAGTATGTAACGGCAGTACATAATACATTTATAAGGATAAAATTTGCTGTGGATATTAACGATAAGGCAGACAATACATTTTTCAGGAAGTTTTTGAAAATGGGTGTGGCACCGCCCACTTTTGACAACTTTTTTTTGATTATTTTCGATTTATTTTGATTTTTTGGTTTTTTCTGATCGTAATCAAAAAGGCAATAATCATCCTTTTCTTGAAAACCCATTAAAATAATCATTACCAATTAAAAAAGCCGTCTAGTTAATTGATTACTAGTTACTAAACAAATTTAACAGTTCTGATTGTACCACACTACATATGTGAATAAAATAATAAAATTTTATGATAATAAAACACATAAAAGAGATATTCAAGTAGCTGATTTTGCTAAACAAGAAAATTAAGCTAAAGAGAATGGATAGATACTTCGAGATCATGTTTTGATGGGGACAATTTCTGCGCTTTAAGAAAAGGCGCATCTCTGCGAGGAGCCAATTAATACTTCAGCTTAAAATTTGCTGCCAACACCTTTGGCAATAAAAACAAAAACTGCCGGTTATTTAATGATGTATTAATTTTTAGTTCTCTTCCAACTCTGGTCAATATAAGGGCCGAGCTTCTTTTCTAATATTTGGTTTGTACTTTTAGTTTTGTTGTAACAACTAAATGGATTAAGCTTGCATTAAACTATCCAACGTTTCACATATTTCATAGCCTCTGGCTGAAATTAAGAGTATCTGCAATTTCGGTCAACCACTATTCATGGCGATCTGGGATAGACAAAAACTCTGAATTGGACTTATGTACGTTTGTATATATGTATTTATGTAAATAGTGAGTTTATTGATCTTATAGCATTCAGTTTAAAGCTTTCTGGCTTAACAAGTGTTTATATCTATTAATAAATATTTTATTTAATCTGATATGTGCTTTGTTTTTGTTTTTGTTTCTGGGACTACACCCAAATAAAGAGACAAGAAAAATCGTGACGTAGTAATTGAATCTGTAGATTTTGCGGTAAACAAGTTTACTGACTAAAACAAATATGTAAATAACTAAGTGGGTTGGTACGTAGTTAAGATTGGCTGTAGCCGATGGCGCCGTATCTTTTTACCTAATAGTAAACATAGATATCAATTGACGTATACTTATTTATCAAAACCATAAAAACATCATCATTTCGCTTAAATTGTCATTTACATGACAAGACGATTTTTGTTGTTGCATAGCAAAGTTAGCCAGTCATTCCTCCTTACAAATAACTGATAGCTATTGGACACATCAAAGGAGGTCAAGTCATCCTGGAATTCTTTTTTCGAGTTCACCTTTCTATTTCTGCCAAAGTGTCGATAGACACACCTTAAGGACCGGAAAGTCATAGAAACCTATCCTTGTGGTTCTTGTTGTAACAGTACTTTGCCCTTCCTAATCGGCACGTCCATAACCAAAAAATGTTGTCCATCTTTTCTAAGCTCTACGAAACGTGAAGTTTCAATGCGGTTTTAGTCTATATATGTAAGAGTTTAACCTATTGAAATATCTTGACCGAAGGTGGTACTTTTGTTCACCGTACGGTGGCTGACAAAGGTGACAAGGACTCTGTTCACATGTTTTTTTATAATACCAGATCTTGTAGAAGTGTTTTGGGAGATTACACCTTATTTGCGTGAAGACACCTCAACTTTTATCAAATGTCTACTGGGATAAACCACCTGGGCGGATAGAAGCGTTAGTTTTGCAACTTTTGTGCATTCGTCGAAACTAGTTATGATGGTGAAGGGAGTTTGCAAATGTTGACATAAAGTAATGATGCGACACCACCCTGTCGTTTAATCATTCATGATCGTGAATTTTCGTCCTTCAACACCAGAGACGCCTGCCGATTACTCAGAAAATTAACAGTTCATCATTTTATTCTATGGGGAAGGAAGGTTTCCTCAAATTCATTTAGAATCGTTGAGTACTTGACTGTGTTGAAAACCGTTGACAAGTCTAAAGACAAGAGTGCCTAAGAGCCTAATTGTGACCGGCACTGGTCTAAGCCACTTAACGGAATCCAAGTTGATGAACGGTTACCCTCGAAATAGCGATCAAGAAAGGGTGTAAAACGGGTTTTTATGCTTGGCTACTGGCTAGGGAAGGAATATCGGACAATATGCCTGCCCTTGGTAGCTGGTTCCGCAGGTTTTAGTAGTTTTACCACCCTTCCTTGTTTCCGTTCTTCAGTTATGACAAATATGAACATGGACATGCTAAAGATGTCCGCTAATTCAGAACGGTGATACCACCTGGTCGTTAAGATATCGAACCCTTTGTTGCTTTAATCGCGTACCCAACTTCTGAGCTGTTGATGGAATCACGGTACGACAGTTTTTGTCGATAGCAGGCTAACCTGGTCTCAAACCACACTAAGAAGGGAAAAGTTTCATTCTTGTCGGCACAATACGCTAGATAGGCCTTTGTGTACTAGATAAATGAGACTAATTAATGGTAATTGAAATAGTAAGAGCGCCTTACAAATTATCAAAACCTTAGTCATGCTACGACTCTTGTTTCCACCGACAGTTCATTCACGTCTGGGAGCCTGGACGATTTCTTGTTTAAATCACGAACTATGAAAAGCCATTCGAAACCCATGACGGTGTAGTACACTCAATATAAACGAAATCACATAACTTTTTTTAGCCTCAAATTAGTTTATTTCTAAAGATCATTTTCTGTGTAAATCTTATTGTACTTATTGGTTTAAAAATTAAGAGTTTCTATGCAGCACTTAACCGAAAAATCCACGTCGTCCACCAAAACCACCAAATCCTCTGCCGCCAAATCCTCTTCGACCAAAGCCGCCACCAAATCCTCGTCGACCGAAACCGCCACCAAATCCTCGTCGACCGAAACCGCCACCAAATCCTGGACGCCCGAATCCACCACCAAATCCACCACCAGGAAAGTATCCAAATTGTCTCGCTAAACGTGGTGCTTCATTGCTGTGCTCGACGCCTGCATCCACGGCAAGCAATTGGTCAGCTTGACTAGCTGCTTCTCTCACCAGCTGTGCGTTGTCTTCAGCTTTAGCCACTAATACCAAAAGACACAAGAGCAATATGTGTAATATTGAACGCATTTTGTTCGAAGATTTAAAGCGTTTCGTATGAAATTTATTAGCGCGTTACAGAATTAAGTTAAAATAAAATCAGAATGTCGTAAGCAAATGTATTTATATGACTTTGAGTGCCAAAAATATTATCGAGTGAGAGCTGATTTGCAAAAAACTAGTTCCTTTAAATAAAGAAAAAAAATTGAATTTTAACATTTGTATTAATTTTGTAATATTTTATGAAGAAAAAAGTTTTGCAAACTAACTACGTTTCATTTTTGCAAGTTTGCTAAGCATTAATATTCTCAGATATTATTTAGTTCATCAACTCTCAGAATTTACACATGGGTATTTGAGATGATTCTTTAATAACTAGTTTTTTGATTAATGCCTAAAAATAGGTAAAAAAGACAACTGTTTTGTATACATTCTCGTTAGTGATGCCGATTCAGTGCCCTCGTGCTTTTTAAGTGCCGGAAATTCCTAGATTTATTTCTTTCGATCCCCGGATTTTCGGGGCTAAAATCCCATCATTTGTCGGGTGGGAAATATGTTACTAAACTTTAATTATGTGTGATTTAATTATGAAAACTGTCTTAATTTTGTAGAACTTTTTTTTATATTTTTTTCCTCCTACTAGTTTCGGTGATTTTGGCTGCTTTCTCAGGGACGTGAAATATTTTCCAATTTTTTATAAGTATGATCCGTTTTAAATATTACAGAAGCAGCGGCCTCTAAAAATTCAATAAATCTGAAAAATTGAATACTTTTTGATTTTTATTTGTTCTTAACAAAAAAAACGTTATTTATATATATACAAATTAAAAATACAATAATTACTAGACCTTTTCCAAGTGCAGTTTATAGCATAACCTATTTTTTAGAAAGCATTAAATGATCTTCAGAAGCTGTAAAATGTGTTTCAGAAATAGTAAATATACTTTATATAGAAGGTCAATTGTTCTTCAGAAATTGTGAAATGTATTTCAGAAACCTTAAATTGAACTTCCGACTTTGTAAACTGTATTTAAGAGTCATGAAATGCAGTTCCTAAAAAGAAAACTACTACAATTTGGGCTTATTTGTATAGATAGTTGTTGCATAAAGCGATTTATACTTGAACGGGCTTTATAAATTCATACAGCATTGCCATTTGCTTAGAAAGTTAGCGCAGTTGTATTTAGTACTCTTAAGTACAATTGCTCAGTTTTCAGGTAGATTTTACATTTTCTGAAGTACAATTGACTATTCTGAAGTTAATTTTTTTACGATAGACCGTTCTGAAGTACAAGGGGAAAAGGTGTAATTAAATATTTTAAGGTTATATAGTTTCTCAATTAGATTTTTTCACTTTTTTCAATCTAAATTCATGAAGAATAGCACATATCCAAACTTTGGAACTAATTCCGTGATCGAGAAATTTTCGGGATTACAAAAATCAAAAAAAATTGGCACTGCTAATACTCGTCATAAAAGACATGCACGGCTAAATATTTGAGCCTAAATTTTTAACTTTTTGGTTTACTTATATTTCCAAACCAAATTTTGTTTAGACTTAAAACTATGCCAGTTTTCGAGAAAATGAGGGTGAAGAAAAAAGTTTAAATTTTAAACCAGAGATGGCTGAACAATTAAAAAAACATAAAAATTATTTGTATCAGTTGCCAAGACTCGAACCGACGCTCTCCGCATCAGGGTTGTCTACTCACACAAAACTGCTTAGAGAAAATTTCAATGAATTGAGAAATAAATGAAAACATAAATTAAAAAAATTTTAGGCGTTTTTTTCAGTTCAGTTTTCAATCTAAACCGCAAGAAATTGAAAATTGGTGTAGATTGTTAAAAGGTTTTGAATTTATTACAAAAATGTTTAAAAAATTGCTTAAAGCGACGAATGGTTTAAAATTTAGGCTAACATTTTTAGCCTTGTACAATTGCTCAGTTGTTAGGAAGATTTTACGTTTTCTGAAGTACAATTGACTATTCTGAAGTTAATTTTTATTACGACTGACCATTCTAAAGTACAATTAAAAAAGGCGTAGTTGAACATTTTAAGGTTATATAGTTCCTCAATTCGATTTTTTCACTTTTTTCAATCTAAACTGTTGAAGAATAGCACATACCCTAATTTTGGAACTAATCCCGTGATCGTGAAATTTCTAGGGATTATAAAATTCTAAAAAATTGGTATCGCTAATGCTCGTAGATAAAATACACGATTAAGAATCTTATAAAGTTTGAGTTTTATAGGCAATTATTGAATTTATCGGTAGACCATTGATTGGAGGTATAGTTTTAAAAACTCTTATAAATAATAAACAAGTATCATCTTTTTTTCGAAGGACATCTGCAAAGGTAAACATTTTTTTTTTTCTTAACTTATTTTCCATAATAAAATTTGTGTCACCTATGCCTCAAAGAAAGATCAGAGAGACTGTTGAGTGTGCTATGGCGGCGGCATATGACTGTTGACTTTGTTGCTCAGAAAAAGAGTTTACTTAATACTAAGAGCTTCCTATTATATAATAAAAAGAAAAAAACGCTTTTTCGGATATAACATAGGCACCTTATTTTTTTCTCTGCTGACCTATATGTTTTTCTTTAGTTTATAGAATCTTACTTCATGATTCCTCTCAAACGTAATAGAATAACAGATTATTTGTTGTTTTCTTTATCGTTTTTAATTTTTAAAAAGTTATAATAAAAAATAATTTTTAAGGTCGACTCAGATATTTCTCTTAGTGTATATTAAATTCGTGTTTATTTATCTGCAAAAAAAGTTGTTTACAAATTAATTTGTTATGTGCGATTCTTTTTAGGGTAAATCCCCTTAACACACAACAAGAAAGTCTTGATTGAGGAGATCAAATACTACGTAAAGCCAAGAGGTGCGGAAAAATTTCTGCTACATCGTGACAATATACAGCCACACACCAGCGTATTCACTGTGATAAAAATTCATAAATTGGACTATGAACTGCTACCTGATGCATCATATTCTTCAGATTTGAATGAAAATAACTGAGCGATAAGAGATTGGGGTGAAATGAAGCAGTACTCACTGAAACGAATGCCTAATTATAATTATCTCGAGGTAAGAGAAGATTATCTCATCAATCAATTTTTCGCAAGGTGTGTTAACCTTTAGAACGATGGTTTGCATGTTAATAGGTAAAAGTTAATCGAAACTGCCAGAATTTCTTGTTGTTTTCATATTAAAAACTTCGAAAAAACAATAAAAATTGTTCAATCAAAAAACAATAATAGTTTTATAAAAGTATTATTCTTGGCCTTCAGCTCATTTATAGTCGTGAACAATTTAAATTGTACAGGCCGAAAAACAACAATTAAATTCATTTTATGGTACCAATTTGTGTGAAAAAAATTTGTTTATACTAAAAAGCTACAAAAGATTCAAACTGCCCTTTTATTTCTGAAGCTCTATTTTTCACGCATTTCTGGCTGATTGCTTAATCTTAAAGTAAGAATACTCCAAAAATATTTGTGGGGTTATATACAGGGTGGCGCAAAAGTAATCCTCCTATCAGAAAATGCTATAAATTTTGCGATTGGCCCCTAAAGTCAGTTCTGTTTTGACATTTGTGTAGTAAACACATGCGAAATACACGTTAATAAACAATGTTACGCCACACTGCTCCAGAACGCGGAATATTGCTGACTATTTATTTGACCAATAAGCGGTCGGGGCCAAACGGTTACTGTGAATGGTGAGCGCTACAGAGCAATGATCAACGAGTTCTTTTTGCCGCAACTTGATGAATTGGGATTGGAAAACATGTGGTTCCAACAAGACGGTGCTACAGCACACACTGCACGTGCCACAACCGATATGCTGAACATCGGAAGCTTACTTTTGCGCCACCTTGTACTAATATTAACACAGTTTTTCTTTCTCATAAACTTGAAAAGCTAAAGCCGCGTGCTCATCGGCAACATTTTACTCAGAGGAAAACTGAGGTGAAAAAATTTTCTATGGTGTAAAAATATTTTCCATTGAAATAATAAATTTTGACAGTTGTAAATTTTGTCATCTAAAAAAAGCACGTGCGAAAGCTAAAAGTCTGTGGATAAATTTTAAATTTACGTGCTTTTTCTGCCGTTATATTTCGTATTTTTTGATATAAATTATATTTTACCGTTCAATCACGTGTTGGCATATAAACATAATTTGAAATAATATGATTGGCAATACTTAATGCATATATGTATGTGGAAACATTGGTAGTTGTCAAAATTTTACCTAGCACTTATGCGCCAAGCAGATACGATACGGCAGTGCGTTGAAAAAACTGAGTAGAATGCGAGTGTTGTGTGCACTAACAACAACAGATTCGACGGATACGGCAAAGTAGATTTCGCTCTAACTTTTGACGTATGACGGAAACGTTGACGGTGAAGTACTGTATCTGCTTGGCCCATTAGCGCTCTGTCAAAATTTACAATTTTAACCGATTGGCACAGAGCCTAAATAAACAAAGACTAACCGGTTTTCAAATATTCAACACATTTGCCAATTGATGAGGTGACTTTACGAAAAGCTTCAATCTTTAAGAACTAACTAGAAAAGCTTTGTGTGGTGTTCGGTACAATAAAAAAAAAAAATTTACTTGAACTTTAACACATAGTGTCTATGCTTTTGTTGTGTCTTCTGGTCGTACTGACACCTAGCACTCTAGCGACATCAAACGGCGAACTAGACATATCGAGTTTGAAAGAAGATCAACTGCTTGAGTCGGATGTAAGTAATGGCTTCAGTGATCCCGGATTTGGTGGTCGAATAATTGGTGTGTTTGGTCTACCAGGCTGTAGTGGTTTTGAACTAACAGGTTTTGGCAGCCCATATTATTGTGGCTTTGGGAGACCAAGTTATGGTGCTTTTCGTGGACCAGGCTTTGCCTACGCTAGCATCGGCCATCCTTGTTTTGATAGCTTTTATCGATAGGCCTCTTAGTAAATTGTTGTGACTTTGAACTGCTGAATAAATACAAATTGATTGCTTGTTTGTTGTTGTTGTTGTTGTGGTAACGACAAAAACACTCCCCGAAGGTTTTCGGGAGTGTTGTCGAATTAACAGTCCTTGGCCGGATTTGAACCCGGTACGCTCCGGTACTCCCTTGCGGTACTGCCCGACTGTCTTGGTAGCGATTTATGACCAGTGAAACCTTCTAGGTCATGTCACCCCTCCTTCCGTAAGGAAGGATAAGGTGGGTAATAAGAGGTGAGAGGCATCATATCCGTATATCAACCATCGAGTTGCACGTCATTACCTTTGTGCATATAAGTCGCCTCTTACGACCGGTATGCCTACCTCGGGCATATTCTAAACCCCTAACCCGCAGGGGTTTGTTTGCTTGTTTCATGCTTATTGGTATATTCTTGATTTCATAATGCGGTGAGGCCTCGTGAGTGCTTTACTTTAGCTTTTGTATTTAAGCAAACATTTCTTTAGATATTGGAATTAGATTACAATTTTGTATCTTCTTAAAAATGTGCGGAAGGACGAACTAGCGGTATACAATGTGGAACCTTTAGAAGATATCAACATAAAACCAAAAGGTGCGGCTAGATGGGCCGCCTTCTACGAATGAAACAAACTCCTCCTGCCCTGAAATTTTTCCATGAACCCTTGAATCAGAGGAAGTGGGAGTGTTCAACTTAGATGGAAAAAACAGGAATCAGTTATCCTTTAAACATTTAATATCGTCTCGGCGGTTAAGCACAAATTCTCTAAATGTGCCGATCACAGCACCATCTACCTTTCGAAATATATCTTTCTATTTTTTCATGACTAATCATCTGCTGGAGTTTAAATTTTTCCCCTTGCCATTGATTTGAATATTTTAGAAGTTTCAAATATATGTATATACGAGGTGTGTTCAAAAATTATTTATTTATTCATGAATATCTATTTTGTCCCCTTCAAAGTAATCCCCATGAGATATTATACACTTGTGCCAACGGTTTTTCCAATCTTCGAAGCACTTCAAAAAATCATTTTGTTGTATCTTGTTCAGCTCCTCCTTCGATGCCGTCTTTATCTCGTCAAGAGAAGCGTAACGTCGTCCTTTCATGGGCCTCTTCAGTTTAGGGAACAAGAAAAAGTCACAGGGGGCCAGATCTGGGGAATACGGTGGCTGCGGCATCATTAGTGTGTTGTTTTTGGCCAAAAAGTCGCGCACAAGCAACGACGCGTGAGCAGGGGCGTTATCGTGGTGCAAAAGCCAATTTTTGTTCTTCCACAAATCCGGGCGTTTCTGGCGGATTGCTTCGCGCAAATTACGCATAACTTGCAGGTAATATTCCTTATTGACCGTTCTTCCCTGTGTCAAGAACTCATGATGCACCACGCCCCTGCAATCGAAGAAAACTGTCAGCAAAACTTTCACATTCGACCGAACTTGTCGCGCTTTTTTCGGTCTTGGTTCGTGCGGCAGCTTCCATTGAGATGATTGAGCTTTGGTTTCCACGTCATAACCATAAACCCACGATTCGTCACCAGTTATGACCCTCTGGAGCAAATTTGGGTCGTCGCGGACAGAGTTTAACATCTCATTAGCAATGTTCATGCGATGCTGTTTTTGGTCACAATTGAGCAATTTTGGTACGAATTTCGCGTAAAAATCGAAGACGATCCAAAACACGTGCAAGAAAAGCAGCTGTCAACAATTAACTGAACATTCAAAATGGCCGAGCTTGTCGGCATAAGTGAGAGACATGAGTACCAACATAACGCCACAAAAAATTCGAAATTCGAATATACGTAACCAGCGAAAATTCAAAATTCGCGATACTTTTTGAACACACCTCGTATATATATATGGTATCGGAAAGTATTCTATGCAAAAACAATATTGGGAGACGCCGGAAGAGCTTTTAGCGCAATTTCGCTAGCTCTATCATCACTGTTCGATTACAAATGATAGGAACAGTTCTAATTGACCTATAGCAATTTGCCAGTCATTGCAAACCAGAATAGGGCTTTTAAATAAAAGAAGCCGATGCCGATTCCTTTAGCCGATGATCGGCGAGGCCGATGCTGATTAATCGTTCGGACTCTAATTTGATATTTCAGCCTGATAACTTAAGTACTAATTATATTTGGAAATTTAAATGAGTTTTTGTGCAGTTATCGAGAGATTGAAAGGAAAGAAACACGAGATTCAAATGTTTTAAGCTATGATATATTTATAGTTTAAGCTTCATACTTTATAATTTTATATATATGTACGTATACTCAAAATAAAATAAATGTTTAATTTTGTATCTCATATAAACTCTGGAAACTTATAAGGCGTATTTGAAAATTGTACATTAAACTTTACAACTATACAATGTATATAATATATATTATCTACTAAATTCTCCTAATCAGCTGTTTCTATAGCACAATTAGCGTTTCTCACACGAGCTTCCAAGGAACAATGCTCTCAATCCGTGCTGGTTTGATCTTGATTAGCTGGTACTATACGCACTAAAAAATCTGATCCCGTCGCAAACTTGTTGTGGAACATATGAAATACTTTCAATATTTCATAGCTCTTGCAAGTTTGTGGTTAGTATCCCACTTCAATAGCATTCACCTCTAAGAATTACTGAATCATGGTAGCTAGATTGCAGATTGACAATATAACAACAGCCCATTCAGTTAAAGAATGCCTTTGGTAATGATTTCCTTGAGCGCTAGACCTCTCAATTAATTCATAATTGATATCTGGAGAATGCTTGTAAGACGTTTGATTCTTATTTGCTTCAACGTTAGCATCTATATTTAGTATGTTCTCCAATTGATGTCTGACTTCCGAATCAAGTGACTGCTTATTGTTTTGCGCGTTTACTGTTATTACGTACATAAAAACAACAATTGCGAAAGTGATGATGGCCTTGTAGAAATCCATTTTGTTATATGTTTATAGCAAAGATTTTGTTGATATATGTATAATAGTTTTTTAATTGTTTTAAGTTCCGCTATTAGCTCACTATTGATGTTTACTCTTCTGCTGCTAAGAACGTTTTGTTAAAAATCATCGATTTTCGCCGGCTTTTATGTATTCTAATTAGGGATGCTTTTTGGGTGCCCAAAATATCGGGATTTTTTTTAATTTTTCTTCCGATTCCCGGATTTTCGGGATTGGAAATATATTACGAAGAATTAAATAAATTTGATTTATTTATGAATGTTAACTTAATTTTTTTATTAATGTGCAATATTTTTGAATATGTAGTTTAAATTGTTGAGGTGTCACTTAAAAAAATTTAACAATCTCGGCTTAAATTTGAAACCATTCACTGGATTAAGTTATTTTTTGCAGTAGGTTCTAAAATTTTAATTAGCTACTCCGCTTTTTAATTTCTTTATGCTTAGGTATAAAGACTAACAGAATAAAAGGTCTGAAATTACAAAATGGTTTCCAAGGTGATCCTCGGGCACTTCGGGGCGAAACGTGGCAACTAATAAAAATTTTATTTCTATTTTATTTTATTGGCACAAAATTATAACCCCGATTAAATTCTTTTATTTAAGTAATTGTTACTTCTTCTATAACGAAAACTGAGTTATCATTGATTTTGAAATTTACAAAAGTGCAGTGGCCTCACGTCAATTTTAAAATTATAAGATCCCGAAAATCCCGAGATTGTAAATTGGCGTCCCTAATGTATTAATGCCGATTCATGCCGGTTAGCAATTTTGGTTTGTGCTTAGGGCATGAAAAGGAGGTGTCTGCATTTGTGTCGATTTCTTATGACTTGCGAATTTGCTTTGGTCCAGATATCGGGAGGCTGTTTGCAAAGAACGTCAATGCAAATTTCGGAGGGGTCATAAAAATAAAAAAAAAGCATGTGTTTTGATTCCAGTTGGAACGACTAATTCTGCATATTGGGTTTTATATGAATTTAATAATATAATAATAATAATTCCCAAACGGATTACCCACCATATCCCGCCCGACCGGCGCAAGAGGCTCAGCTACAGAGAAAACCTCATCAGCTAAGTAAAGTAAATATAAGATAGATTACACATTAAGAAATAATTAGTTAACAGAACATAATTCTTGTTAGAAGTTAATATAAAAGTCAAAGAATAAGAAACAATTACTTGCTATATATTTAGAATAGAAAGAATTGCTTTTTTTATGCTGAAAAGCGAGTCTGAAATATCAAATCTACCAGGAAGAGAAACAGCGAAAAGGCTCATTTAACTGAAAATTGGTTCGGCACTGTTTTAAGACTAGAGGTTTAAAATGCCTTGAAGGACGAGACGGTACATTGAAGTTCACTTCACTTAGAAGAAATGGGGCTGGATAGTGAACCATTTAGCAATTTAATCATAAAAACAATTCCAAGCGTTACCTTCCGACTATAAAGTGTGTGAAGACTAATGAGTTTTAAACGATTCGTATAGGGTGGCAGATTATACAAGGGATCCCAATGAAAATATCTTAAGACAAATAGTAAAAACTGTTTTTGAACTGATTCTAGGCGATCTACATGGACCTGGTAACGCATGTTCCAAATTATAGAACCGTATTCAAGTATCGGTCTGACTAATATAGTGAAAAGAGCTTTAGTTACATAAGGGTTGCTAAATTCTTTAGACCATCGTTTAACGAATGCCAGAACACCTCTAGCCTAATTGACGCGTTATTTGTCTTCTTGCAGTATGCTGGCCAGAGGATGAGCCCACACATAGGCAGAAAGTGGCATCCCCCCATACTTGTTGCTATACAAAGGCGCTTATATTAATTTAAATAAAAACTTTCCTGTAGAAAAGTGACTGGAAGTTAGAAAAGAAAATCAAATAGCCGACGCATTTATATGGCCACAGTCTACAAAAATCTTATTCTATTGTAATTCGTTCAGCTTTTTCAGCTTTTTCATCTTTTAATTCGGTTTTCCTGTTTTCAGTTGTTACTTTTGTTATAACAAAGGGATTAACCAGTACTAGCATTCCACGAATTTTCATCGATATCGTATAAAGGACGTCTTAAGGAAATTTTGTAGTTTTAAGTGGATGGGAGCAGAAGGGACTCCTTATGGCGATAATGAGCGACAGCCTAGAAAGGAAATACATCTCAAAGTTGTGGCGAAGAAAAAAAGCGGTTTTTATACTCAATATAGGCAGAATATATTACTCGCTAAAGGACTCATTTAAACCAAAAAGTTTAACATCCTTTCTTTCTTTGAAAGCAATGGAGAAAGTGATAGACAAACAGATCAAATCGACCACTCGGCAATCACATACAGACGCTGTCCTGTACCAACTATTCACGGAAATTCAGAGTTGTTTTGAATGCGAAAAAGTTGTACTCTGTGCTTTCCTAGCCATAGAGGGATCCTTCGATTATAGAGCCTACAACAAATTTGGTCGATTGTTCGAGTGCAAGGAAGGAAAAAGACCCATCAGGATGTAGATGGAAACTTTACTACGCACAAGGATAGCCGAAACTTCAATTGGAAACGACAAGTTACAACTTAGCAACTGGTGTGCAGCCCCAAAATCCTACACTGTATATGCACTAGATAGTTAGCGAATTATGGTATATAGATTGCCAATGTAGTTCCGCCTTTAAGGTCGAAGGGCGAGTCCGAGGTGAAACAACAGCACCATAACCACTGAAAAAATGTCTGAGAAAATTTTTTCATAGCACAAAAAAAGTCACTACCACCTGCTGAGATTGAATGAAAACTCAAAAAGGAGAAATAATAAGAGCGGTAAATATGTCAGTAAGATGCGAATTGAGAGAAAGTTTATGGAAGTTAATCAAAATAAACCCAAATTATTGAATCATGCACAAAACAGAAAAAAATGTAATTCTTTTTTTATATACTTTTTATTTAGATTGTACATAATACGTATTTGCAGGAAAATAAACTTCCCAACATTTCATTACTACAATTTACTAACATATAGTATTCCGATGTATTTCTTCAACAACTGCTTCCACAATGTTCGACCACAGCTCGGAACGAATAGCGTCCTTGATCAGCACTGCATTGGTGAGCTTGCATCTGACCATGTTGTCCTGCTCGTGCCGTCCGAACTATGAGTCGGGGTCTATACAATTTCATATTAAAATCGTACTCCAACTCTTTATTAAATACTTCACTTCTATCCAATTTTAATTGTTCTTAGAGGAACTAATCAATCATTGTTGAGAGAGTGCAGATCGACAATGCAACGACAGCCCATTCAGGCACAGTAAGACTTTCTTCGTGTACGCCATGTTTTTGTGCGATATATGCTGCCTCGTTTCGGAATATACATGATGAACGATTCTCTTTCATTTCAGCGCTCTCATCTAAGGACAGTGTATGCTCCAATTGATAGCCAACATCCAAGGTAAGCGGCTGTTTGCCGTACGTTGCATTTACTGTTATCACATACATTACAATAACAATCGCGAAAAATACGATGGCTTTGGCTAAACGCATTTTAATTAATTTTGTGTTTGTGCTAAATATTTAAATAGAATACAAGTTTTTATTTTCTTCTTGGTTTTAGCCAAAGTAAACATTTCTAGTGATGTTCACTCTATGAATGTAAACTGTGTTTTGACTCCAAGCACTGGAAAAATCAAGGCTTTATATAGATATGCAAATTGTCAAAGCCAAATACATGTTAATTTATAGATCTGTTTGTTTGGCGAAAACAAATCGTTATTTAAATTCTATTACCTTGTGTTATGACGCACGATTTTCTTTTGTTTGGAGTAGTTATTGCCTGTTCTGGAATTTTTAACGGCAGTGCCGTTAATTCAAATTACAATAATACGATTATAAAAATAAGGGAGCGTGTCATTATTCTGTATTACAAAATTCTGTGTGACAGAATTCTGTAAATTGCAAAAAAATTCTGCTTGAACAAAATTCTGCTTTTTTAAAATTCTGCTTTCTAAAATTCTGCTTTCAATATTCTGTATTACAAAATTCTGTATTAAAATATAATGTTAACAATGTTAAAGAGGTAATGTAATTATTTTGAAAAAGTGCGCACATGTACATATGTATATATTTTATTTGTTTTGTCGCAAGTTTTCATGTGGTTGTTGTAAATTATTAGGCTGTACTTAAAAACGCGCAAAAGAGTCGGATCGGTGGCATGTTGCCACCGATCAGGGCAACCACCTGGACTTGGCATGGCGTAGCCCAGGGTTATTTAAATAAGCGCGGCCGAAGGCCGCCTAGCAGAAAGGTCTTTTGTACAGAATAACTGTAGTTCGCGTAGCTGCGCACTTTTTCAAAATAATTACATTACCTCTTTAACATTGTTAACATTATATTTTAATACAGAATTTTGTAATACAGAACATTGAAAGCAGAATTTTAGAAAGCAGAATTTTAAAAAAGCAGAATTTTAAAAAAGCAGAATTTTAAAAAGCAGAATTTTAAAAAGCAGAATTTTGTTTTTAGAATTTTGTACATACAGAATTTCGACACCAACCCTAAAAATAACATAAAAATGGTATCTGCTTACGATTATATTGTGCTTGTTGTTGTAGCGTTTGTATTTAAAAATTCAGCATGATATTGAAAAAAAAAAAATTTTAGATAATAAAATTTTAATATTTTGCAGACTCATACTCCAGCTTACATTTCATTTCATTAATCTATCTAACCTGATTATTATGAACATAACTATGAAATCACTTACAAAATTGGTTTATTGTAATTTTACGTATTTAAAACTCAAACATACTTTGCTATATCTACCCACAAACATCCTACACAGGGACCGAGTATCAAAAAAAAAAAAGTATTTAAACTATTCAAAAACTGGAATGGAAAAATTTGTATTACATTTGTTGTGCTTTTTTAAAGTAAAAACCGAAATGACATTGGCGTTAACTTAGGTTTTACTTCACGTCAATTTGAAGCTTTCTGGGGTTATTATGTAATACGCAACGTGACGTAGCGAGTCTCTACTTTTCGCTCAACTAAACAGTCTTATTTTATTTTATTTAAAGGCTGGTTTGGTATTACATAGCTGTTAAAGTGAATGTGATTGACTGCGACGCAAAGTGTTACGGTGTATAACATTATCAGCCACTTAAAGTAAAAGTAGTGTCGATAGTTGTGGTGAATTGAATCAAAAATAACCTTACGAAAAAATATTCGAAACACAGTTTGAATGTTTGAAGCAAAAATATTTTCTCTTTTGTTCTATAGTTTGTTTCATAGCTATGGCTCATTGTGATTATACATGCTCCGTTTATTCCTAAAATATGGTTTGAATTTCAATATGATTCCCATCTTTAATATTTTCCCCAAAAAGAGTAAAATTTTGATGACAATTTTTAAAAGTTTGGGTAACTTTCCTGAACTTTTTATGTAAACTTTATCCCTTTTATTTATGTGGTTTCTGCTATAGATTTCGCAATGTTGTAAATGAAAATTATTATATACATAAATAAATATATTTTACGAATAAAACTTTTTAATTTTTAGTCCGTTTAAAAAAGTTTTTAATATTAAAAATATTTTTTTTTATTAATTTCTTTCAAGTCGGTTCTTTAATTCGTTTTTTCTCAATATATTAGCGCCACTTATCCGGTAAACTTTTTGAGAAAAAATGTCTTTTACACAGAGTAATACTTGTAATATATGTTTCAAATACAAGCCAAGTTTTTAAGATAAATAAAAATAATAAATTTAAATAAATTTTTTTAAAATCGATTTATTAAAATTGGACCACAAATGCTGCTTTTCGACCTAAAGAATGGTGAAAATTTCAAGACCCTAGTGTGAGACGAAGTTACTACTAAAGCCAACTGATTAAAACATTTAAAAAATACAGTAAATACGAAGAAAACTTTTTAAGTGTTTTAAAATTTCTTTTGGTTCCTTAAATTTTTTTTTATATTTATTCTAAATGTTTCATAAATGGCTCTCTCAGAATTGAAATGCTTAAATAATTTTTTTAGAATTCAAGAGCTGTCTAAATATTATCTTATTATAAGCTTCAGGCATACCTTTAAAAAGTTCAATTGTGAGTGTGCTTTAGTTATGAACCGCTTATAATTAACTAAAATACTACACAACATTTTTAAAATTTTAAGTTCATTTTAGTATTCTAAATGCTTGGTAGTGTTATAAATAATTGAGACTAATATTGTTTTGATTTTATTCATTATTTTCATTCTTATTTATATATTTCTTACTTCTAATAAAACAAAAGTGAAATCCAAAAGCTGGTTCCATGTTGAAACATACAACACGTTTGTGCATTGTTAAAAATTATATGAAGCTTTTGGTAAATAACGAAAGAATGATCAGTAAAATTTGTTTTACTGCTTGAATCAGCCACAAACAGGTTTAACAACGTATTACATTCATTGACTTTAAAGTTTGTTTTAATTGCTTTTTTATACCAACAATTTTTGTTGATTTGCCGCCTGTACATTTTCAAGCATTCATGAAACGAGCTCAAGGCCAAGAATAATACTTTTCACTTTTTTGAATTTTTATGAAAATTATTGTTGTTTTTAATTTTTTAATAATCATTTAATTAATTATTAAAAGTTTTTTAATTGAATAGAGTGGGAAAATGTTTAGAGACAGCCGCCATAGCTTTTCTTATAGACCCATTTCGGAAGCTGCCAAGCTTCTTCATCACGCATTGCTAACCATTAAGCTAACAATACGCTGGTTTTGATGTCATCTAAACTCCTAGCTCTATTCTTCTTTTTACCATATGCATGAACCACTTCCGCCATTTGACAGTTAGTAGTGTGATCATGATGGATTTTTTGACAGATATGATTTATCAGCAGAACTGCCTTACCGCGTGCTCTCGCTTTTGTTATAGCTTTTTTATACCAATAATTTTTATTGATTTACGGCCTGTAAATTTTAATTGATAACACAACTGTAATTTTTTGTTGTCTAATTTTAAACATTTTGCTAAGAGGAGAATTTCAAAAAAATAACTTTTACTCCCAAATCTAACCTTGAAAAGGGGAAAATATGAGCTAAAGCCCAGTATTTAATAATCAAGATGTACCCATGAAGGTGTGATTAGCAGCTGTATGAGACTGTAATAAGAGGTGACGACAAAAAAATGCGAAATACAAGTAAAAGCTTGAAAAAGCATTTGCCGTTTGTGCTATTAAAAGCAAGGAAGGTAGATATCCTCATATAGGTTTCGCAAGACTATGAGCGTCAAAAGAAAGTGTGGCCGTATAATAACTCCATTGATTTTTGAATTAAGAGGATGAACATAAGCTAAGCGACGCTGCTGCAGAGACCTCAAAGGCAAGCCCTTTCGAAGCTACAAATAAATTGTAAAATTAAAGTTAGTCCCCTAACTAAATCACATCTGCAAAAATATCTAAAACAAAGTCGGAATGTCGATGGATGATCTGAGCCCTACAATATTGTTTGTAATTTCATCAAATCAAGAATTTACTTTGGAAATTCATGTTCTTTTGTACGCAAGAATAACTGGCGTAATAAAAAATGTGGAAAACTCAGAAAAGATTTTCCCTGCATATATTTGTCAAATGGACAAACATGTTGTAAAGCCGTTCCTCGAGGGTATCATTGACTTTTTTCAAGTATGCATCAATTTATACTAATGCTTTTTAGCTGAACCAACGACTTAATGGCAAACTTTTTGGGGAAAAGTAAAATAAATGTTTTTGCTGACTTATCACCCGTTATAAGGAGCGAAGATATACAAAAATGTAAACGAACAGAATTAGTTTTTATGGTGCACCTAATAACTGAGGTATCATTTTATTATTTGTTTTGTTACTCACATACCAACAATTTAGTTGCTATTTTTTTCGTCGCTTATAAAGGGTGTTTTTTTTAGGGGTATAGAACTTCGAATTGAAATAAAACACAAGAAAATCGTTTTAAGGTCCATCAATTTGGCTTTATTGGAAGGATAATTTTATGCCATTAATGTTTGAATATGATTTCGGGCATGTGACCGCCGCGGCTGGCTCGAATAAAGCCAATTCTACAGGTCCAATTTTCAACCACTTTTTCGAGCATATGGGGCCGTATGTCGGCAATAACGCCACGAATGTTGGCTTCCAATTCCCCTAACGTTTCTGGTTTGTTGGTGTAGACGAGCGACTTCACATATCCCCAAAGAAAATAATCCAATGGTGTCAAATCACACGACCTTGGTGGCCAATTGACAGGTCCATTCCGCGAAATTATGCGCTCATCGAATGTTTCCTTCAATAAATCGATTGTGACGTGCGCTGTGTGGCATGTAGCGCCGTCTTGTTGGAACCACAACTCATCCACATTCATGCCATCCAATTCGGGAACAAAATAGTTGGTTATCATGGCTCTATACCGGTCTCCATTAACGGTAGCTGCCTCTCCAGCATTATTGCGGAAGAAGTATGGCCCAATGACTCCACCAGCCCATAGAGCACACCAAACAGTCAGTTTTTGTGAATGTAATGGCGTTTCAAGGGTCTCATGTGGATTCTCTTCACTCCAAATGCGGAAATTTTGCTTGTTGACGTAGCCATTCAACCAAAAATGAGCCTCATCACTGAACAAAATTTTGCGATGAAAATCAGCATCGAAATCAATCTCATTTTCGGCCCATACACCAAAATCACGACGCATTGCATGGTCTCGCGGCTTTAATTCTTGCACAAGCTGGATCTTGTAAGGTCGCAAGCCAAGATCTTTGCGCAAAATCTTCCATAAAGTTGATGGACAAAGCTCCAATTGCTGTGCACGGTGGCGAATCGATTCATTCGGGTCCTCTTCAACACTTTGCTCTACAGCGGCAATTGTTTCTTCGGTGCGCACTGTTCGACGTCTCTGCGGATGCGTATTATCACATAGAGTAAACGTAGTGCGAAAACGATCCATGGTTAACCGAATTAATTGCTCTGATGGACGATTATGTCGACCATAAAATGGACGGCGCTCACGGTAAACTTCGCGAACTGAACCATTATTTTCGAAATAAATTTGCACGATTTGCAAGCGTTGTTCTTTTGTCAACCTGTTCATGATGAAATGGCAAACCAAACTGAACATAAATGACATTAGAGTTGCCAGATTTGACCACAAAATGCCAGTTTTATCTCTATTCGAAAAACAAACCTGTAAAAAAAACACCCTGTATTTGTATTTGTATTTGTGTTTATTTGGCAATTCATCCTAGCACAACAATTTGACAAAAATTATTTTATAGTGCTTCAAACCAGATAAAAACTTTTAATATCAAGCGAAAGTTATACAAATTTCCATTTGTCATAATTGAAATGTATTTAAATATTTTATACATTATCTCCTTTTATTTTACAAACAAAAAACTTTTAACATATTTTTCAACCGTTCTAAAGAAATATTTAAAATCTACAAACGAATACTGTATTAATACTTATGCATCTCTCCAAAGCGTAATAAGCGAGTTCAACCAAAACTCGCTACGAATGGCGTTCTTTATTATCGCTGCTTTGTTGCGCTTGCATCTGACCATATTTTCCTACTCGTAACACCCATGCTACCAATCTTGAGTTCAATATAAGTTCATATTAAAACGTTCTCCAACTCTCCATTAAATACTTAGTTTCCCTTCAACTTTAATGGGTTTTAAAGGAACTAATCAATCATTGTTGAGAGAGTGCAGATCGACAATGCAACGACAGCCCATTCAGGCACAGTACGACCTTCTTCGTGTACGCCATGTTTTTGTGCGATATGTGCTGCCCCGTTTCGGAATATACATGATGAACGATTCTCTTTTATTTCAGCGCTCTCATCTAAGGACAGTGTATGCTCCAATTGATAGCCAACAGCTAAGGTAAGCGGCTGTTTGTCGTACATTGCATTTACTGTTATCGCATGCATTGCAATAACAATAGCGAAAAAAACGATGGCTTTGGCTAAACGCATTTTAATTAATTTTGTGATTGTTTAAAATATTTAAATATAACGAAATGTTTTTACTTTTGGATGTAGCTGTAGGCACTTTCTAGTGTTGTTCACTATTTGACTGTAAACTTTGTTTTGATTCCAAATAACGAAAATCTTCAGACTTTATATAAATATGCAAATTGTCAAAGCCAAATACATGTTAATTTATAGATCTGAGTTTGTATTACGACATACGTTCCGTGATCGTAAACTGTTTTTTAAGTCACAACAACTTTTAAAGTTTCCAACATTTTGAAAGAGTAATAATGCATAATTGAACCCACTGGTACTTTCAGCCAATATTTCACGTATGACGTCATTCCGAATTACAGGTTTAGAGCGTTTAAGATTTAAAAATTCGCTTTCGATCACGGAACGTATAACGCAGTTCGGGCCCTGTTTGTTTGGCGAAAACAAATCGTTATTCAAATTCTGTTACGCTTTCTTATGACGTACGATTTTGGTTTGTTTCGAGTTGTAATGCCCTATTTTGGAAATTTCTCGTATGTCTAATAATTAAATTTATTTCTCTGAGATCACGTTTTAGGTAGAATTGTAATGTTGAAAAAATCAAATCACATTAGAGTGGCACGAAAACGAAATCAGAACAAAACAAGAACAATACTAGTAACGTTGCTTGCGTACCGAAACTATAGTGTCACCGTTTGAGGTTTTCGCTGATGAGTTTTTGTTTTTAAATATTATTTTATTTTACCACAAATTCTATTTATCGTATTATTAAGTAGATAATATTTTCTAATCCAGTTAAGTTTGTTGAGTCATTTTGCATCAACAAGCGTTTAAAAAATTTTTGCAACTAAATCAACTGTTCCGAATTAAAAAAAGTGTTACTTTTACAATTCGTTTGCATTTTTCCCTGAATAAATAGTTTATTTTATCAAAAGAGCTTTTCGTTTAAAAAGTACTCAAATTGTTCAAATAAATTTTTTAACCCATTCGCAAAAATATCATCAAATTTTTTTTTTCATGTAAAATTAGACGGATCTGCACATCACCCAGAAGACTCAAATGTTCCTGAGGTTTCGTTACGGTATAGCATATATCATTACAGTTCTGTTTCCTTACTCACCTGTAGAACAATAACGAAACAGAAACGCGTTACAAGTCCTTGATTTTTATTGGATCAGTGCCCTTTTTTATTTACAAATCTAATTTTGATTGATTTAAGATTCTTCTTTAAATCTTGTTTGTAAGCAGCTCTAATTTACATACATATGTATATAATTTTAAATATTTTACAGATTCACATTTTTGCTTACTCTTGATGTCATTACCCTATCTACCTACATACATTTCAGACCAGTTATAAAATTGGTTTATTGTAATTTTGCTTACTTATAATTTACATGTTCTGTAAAATATTTAACACAACAATCAACAGGGACCGAATATAACAGTAATATATGAATAATTTATGAAACCCAAGTCTGACTGTAATATATCACCTTATTTCAGAAAGTGGTCTCTTCGATTTTATTCTTAGAATAATTTTAATATATTTGAAGCTCAAACAGCCCTTTTGAGAAAGAAGTTATGATCCAATATATAAAGATGTAAAGAAATATATGTAACAAAAGAGTTATAATTTGAAAATTAAGTAAGGGGCTGATTATGAAAGTCAACGTGTAACTTATCGTCATGGTCACCCACAGCCACTTTCACCCGTATGTAATACCAAAAAAATTCACATGGTAATCAACGTTAACTGACAGCCACTGAAGCTAATAAATACCTCTGTATAATACACATTTTTCTTTAAACGAGTAGTAAAACGCTGCGGTTTATATAAGTGAAAGTTAAATTTCATAGAGTATTCACTCGGTTTCTTGCCATTTTCGTACAATCATCTTTAGCATTGAAGCTGCAACTTTAACTACTCATTAACACATAAAAATTAGCTTATAATAGTAGCCTCCCTACTGTTACGATCCCTGCTACTATACATTTTGTTAGGAATGCAAACTTAACAAGTAAGAAAGTCTAAGTTCGGCTGGAACCAAAAATCAAAATTGATATCATCAAAGATTTAGCATGTTTCAATAGTATCTCCGCTCTCAATAATATCTACCAACAAGCTACGCCGCTGTATCGGAAATATATATAGGTAGTCTATTTTGTTATTGCAGCTGCTTGTATTAATGAGTTATCTCATTTTCTACGCTTCCAAAAATTTTCGATATCGAAAAAAGGGGCGTGGTTATTGTGCGATTTTACACACTTTAAATAGCAACGTATCTTTTCCGGAAAATAACCTGGTGGCCAGTATCTCAATTTTTACACAAGTTATCGTGTGCACGGTCTGACGGGTGGACGGACATGGCTCAATCGATTCCTTTACTCATTTTAAAAACTATGATACAGGGGCTTGTAACGCGTTTCTGTTTCTTTATTGTTTCATAGGTGAGTAACGAAACAGAATTGTATTGATATATTTTATACCAAAACGGGTAGTAAAATTTACTCTTTTGTATCAGAACGAATAACAATTTCCTGGAAACGTTTTCAGTGAAAAGAAAATCTCTACAGAAACTGCTTATAGATGATAATTAAAACAGAACTGTAAATGAAACACAGTAACGAGACTGTAAGAAAACGTTCAGGTGTATAAACAGAATTTGTAACGAAACTTCAGGTATATTTAAACACTCTATCTATTTATTCAGATGAAGTTTAAACAAATTTTCTACAGCGAAACAGCTGGTTTTTATTTTGCAAAAATTATAGTTGGCAATGAGTAGAATTTGTGGTAAAATAAAAATTGCATATAATTATAAATAAAAACTCATCAGCAGAAACCGCATACGGTTACGTTAAAGTTCTGTTACAGTTTCAGTATAAAAGGAAGGGTACAAGTATTGTTCCTATAGAGAAACGTTTCGCTAAGATTTCTTTACTCACATAGACATTACAGGTATCGTTTCTATGCCCAGTGTTTCGCACCTGCTTCAGGTCCCGGTAGTTTTGTTACCAAGGCTTTCGTTACTCTTCTGTTACTCATTATTAACTGTTCCAATCATTCCTTTTCTATTTACGTTTCAATATTTATGTATTACTTGGAAAAATAATAGCAGAAACGAAGTTTTTTTTGAGGTCTCTGCTTTCATATACGGAACTCGTTATGTAAGCAGAACTCTAACACCCTGTATTGCATGTTAATCGGGCTTATAGTCCAAAAATTAAAAGCCCGTTTAACATATAATTCAGTTACAATAAAAAAGTCGGTAGTACAAAAATATAACACCCTGTGTGCAGTTACAGCTGGGTATAAAAATTATGCCAGCTCATATTTCACTGACCTATTTCAAGGTAGTTACAATAAAAGCTAATTTTTGGCGTGGTACTTATACGCATAATTCAATGTACAAAAGCGGATATTCTCACTGCTACTAAATTATTACAAAACCTAATATTAGTGGAACCTGAAATACAAATATGTGCACTCATCCCAAAAGTTCTACCTGAATTTCCTTTCAGAAGCAATGTGGGTATTGAATTGCAAATTTTTTTACCTTGAACCTAAAAAATTTCTGTAGAGTCATTTCGGAGTTACGTTATCGTCACATTCATGAAAGGTATATGACTTTCAATACAACCGAAGACAGTTCCGTTCTTACTTATTTATCTTGCATTTTCAATTCATCAGTATAATACTAACATACTTAACAATTCATTATTTTAATAAAATGCTATTTTAAATGCTTTTTGGTGTAAAACTAATCGGCTTAAGGATGAAAGTAAAAAATCTTTTCAAACTTTCACAATATTATGATGCTTAACACTTATTTTAAAGTGCTAAAGAAACTTTTTTGTAGGCATGCTGACAAGCACAACAACTAAGCTGCACAGTAATGAGTGTAAAGTGTACGAAAAAAATTAAATAAAATCCACTTTCCTTAAGTCTTAGGGATGAGAAAATTATTTGTAAAACTAACCGCAAAAGGCACTCGGAAGAAATTAAGAATGCTAACTTTCTAAAAGCGTGCGCCAGTAACAACATTAATGCAACGACGGTCACACAAAATACGTACATAAGACTAACTCGCAATTTCCTCTACACGCTTCTGTGTATGTATGTATGTACTAGGGATGACAATTTTTTAGATTCTTGCAATATCGGGATTTTCGGAATTTGATTTTAAAATTATGGTATCACGTAATTAGTCTATTGATTTTGGAATTCGTTTAAATGGTTTTGATTTTCAACTTGATTTAAAAGGTAACTAGGATTTGGACACATCGACTCCTGTAAACCAAGAACGTCTTTGTACCAGACAACCAAAACAATAATTATTTGTAATTTGAGTTTCATAAAAATCACAGAAATTTTAACAAATATCTTTTCGTAATAATTATAACTGAAAAATATTTTTTTGAGTAATCCGTAATTATTGTTTTGACATTTCTGTGGCAATAAGTACAAACTACCAAAGTCATTTTGAACTTGAGCTTAGTAGTTTGTGCTTATTGCCACAGATTTTACTTTAAAAATTTCAAAATAATAATTATGAGCAATATTTTATTTTTTTGAGTGTTTAAAGAATTTCGATAATAATTATGGACAATTTAAATTTTTTTTAATCTTTGAAAAAAAAAAATGATTTTCATTTTGTTTGTATTAAAATAAGCGAGTTATACAAAGGTATTTACAATCACATTGTCAATAAAGTCCAATTAAGCTTGAATTTAAAATGGCCCAGGTTCGTGAAGGTAAACGCCAAAGAAAGGGCGTATATTACCTAGAGTGTCAATGTTGCGCCAAACCTCACATGACTATTGATATTGAGAGAACACTATTCCATATTTTTCGAACTGTACTACATTTTAAGAATCGCGGTGGTGCTTTTTCTTGGCGCTTAACGCCTAGGCGATTTTAGCCCACACATATCTATGCATGCAATTCTCCGTCTGTTTTTTCACACTGTAGGCCTCCTCCTTCTGCTGTTGGCGAATTCGGGTGTCGATAAGAAAACCGTCTGAGCCGAAATTTTAAAACTATCTTATTGGGTCGCAACAGGTATCAAACAAAGGTATGTGAATTTTTTAGGCTGAGGCTGGTTTTTTTGAAAACTCAATTGATTCAAAGGAATATTGCCAAACTCTGGGTGACTAAAACTTCCACCAGGAGTAATATTTAAAGGGTGTTTTTTTTAAGGGGTATAGAACTTCGAATTGAAATAAAACACAAGAAAATCGTTTTAAGGTCCATCAATTTGGCTTTATTGGAAGGATAATTTTATGCCATTAATGTTTAAATATGATTTCGGGCATGTGGCCGCCGCGGCTGGCTCGAATAAAGCCAATTCTACAGGTCCAATTTTCAACCAATTTTTCGAGCATATGGGGCCGTATGTCGGCAATAACGCCACGAATGTTGGCTTCCAATTCCCCTAACGTTTCTGGTTTGTTGGTGTAGACGAGCGACTTCACATATCCCCAAAGAAAATAATCCAATGGTGTCAAATCACACGACCTTGGTGGCCAATTGACAGGTCCATTCCGCGAAATTATGCGCTCATCGAATGTTTCCTTCAATAAATCGATTGTGCCGTGCGCTGTGTGGCATGTAGCGCCGTCTTCTTGGAACCGCAACTCATCCACATTCATGCCATCCAATTCGGGAACAAAATAGTCGGTTATCATGGCTCTATACCGGTCTCCATTAACGGTAGCTGCCTCTCCAGCATTATTGCGGAAGAAGTATGGCCCAATGACTCCACCAGCCCATAGAGCACATCAAACAGTCAGTTTTTGTGGATGTAATGGCGTTTCAAGGGTCTCATGTGGATTCTCTTCACTCCAAATGCGGCAATTTTGCTTGTTGACGTAGCCATTCAACCAAAAATGAGCCTCATCACTGAACAAAATTTTGCGATGAAAATCAGCATCGAAATCAATCTCATTTTCGGCCCATACACCAAAATCACGACGCATTGCATGGTCTCGCGGCTTTAATTCTTGCACAAGCTGGATCTTGTAAGGTCGCAAGCCAAGATCTTTGCGCAAAATCTTCCATAAAGTTGATGGACAAAGCTCCAATTGCTGTGCACGGTGGCGAATCGATTCATTCGGGTCCTCTTCAACACTTTGCTCTACAGCGGCAATTGTTTCTTCGGTGCGCACTGTTCGACGTCTCTGTGGATGCGTATTATCACATAGAGTAAACGTAGTGCGAAAACGATCCATGGTTAACCGAATTAATTGCTCTGATGGACGATTATGTCGACCATAAAATGGACGGAGCTCACGGTAAACTTCGCGAACTGAACCATTATTTTCGAAATAAATTTGCACGATTTGCAAGCGTTGTTCTTTTGTCAACCTGTTCATGATGAAATGGCAAACCAAACTGAACATAAATGACATTAGAGTTGCCAGATTTGACCACAAAATGCCAGTTTTATCTCTATTCGAAAAACAAACCTGTAAAAAAAACACCCTGTACAATGAACAAAGACAATGTAAATATTCAAAAACATAACATATCAACCCAAAAACTAAAATAAAATGCATAAAAGAATCAATCAAAATTAGTCTTTGGTGAAATATTTTAAATTAATTCGAAAATCAGTGAAAAAATACGGTATTACAGAACTGACATCCGTAGTATGTGTATGAACAATTGCTAATTTCGAAAAAGGCGAAAAAAGGAATAAAGTAAAAAGGAATTATTTAACGATTGCTGAATGTCAAAGTTTCTGTGTGGCCAAAACATGACGGCGTATTGCGGCTTGAGCTAAGGTTTTTGTTGGTTTTAACGGCGCAGCTTTCCATTGCACAGTGTGACTTTTAAATAATTTAGGACATCGAAACTCAATTCTTTATAACGAAATAAACAATTTAAATAAAATGTTGTATGTATTTATTATACTACATTATAACTGCTTCTAGCTAGATGCTGCCACTGTAAATAATTTTTCAAGATTGCCACCCCACTGAATTTGGTTTTACTTAAATGGAATAAGCTAAAAGGGGTATTAAATTATAGGTAATTTAACTCGTGTAAAAAAAAAGAGGAAAATTAGTACAGTTGCCACCTGATCTCATTTATTTTCTTGCTTCTGATACACTACAAATTATCTCAAAATAAAACAAACCGATTTGAAGGAAATCTTATAGGTATGTTAGGTGCTGCCACTAAAATTTCAAATTTTCACGTAACGCACTAGCTTTCTCTAAACTTTATTTATTATGAATCGTACATTTCTGCACGGCATACCATCAACTAATCATTTTTAGAGACCTTAGTTTTTTTTTTAATTTTGGCATACTAAAATAGTAAAAAGTCACATTGTGCATTCGTGAAACAACCACACTTATTGAGTCAACGATTTTTCTCTTAAGTGTGTATGTATATATTCGTTAATGAAATTATAATTATAAGTTTTTTGTTTGTGTTTTTCTTTTGTGCTCTTATTATGCTTGTTGTTTTTTCCACATTAAATTGTTAATGCAAAACTGACCAAATTAGTTTAAAGTTCTTTTAATTATTCTGGTTTTAAAAAATTCAATTATGTAAAAGTTTTTGTTTGTCCGAAGATCTTAAATTTTGTACTTCGTAGAGATGCCACGAATACTTATCTAGCCGAATACCGAATAACAAATATGCGGCGAGACTCTGGGACGAGGCCCATAATATTCCGCAGCTTAATATTTGGCAGCATTTACTACTTTTCACGGGTTATAAATTACAGCTCGTCAGCACCACAAAATGCCAGTTTTATCTCTATTCGAAAAACAAACCTGTAAAAAAAACACCCTGTATAGTAAAATTGTAACAGATCGATGACCGTACATTGTAGATATTTAAGAAAAATTTATTTTAATTCACAGCTGCATTACTTTACGTTTGATTTACAATTTAAGCTATACCTCATTTCGATAACCGGTTTCGGAGTTATCGGCCAATGTGTGGACCAGGGTGGACCCAAAATGTGTTAGTATAATATGGGTATGAAACTAAAGGTGCTAATGAGTACTGCAACAAGAGATGTGACTAATTTCAATATTTCAATTGGTTTCGTAAATATCTTCTAAAATTTGAGAGGGAAACGGATAAGGATGGGTAGATGCGTTTAAATTTGCGCAGGTCTGCCTCTGAGCAAGATAACGTTTGCCTGGCCTGAAAAAAAAACCAGCAGCATTTTTCAGTAGAACGAAAAAAGTATGTTGAATGGAGTTAGTAGCTGTTTATAGATTTTTTGCACTAATCAGGTTTTATCGTAAGTAATGTTTAGTGATTCTGAACGTTAAAGACTGGATTTGGGCAATTTCATTCAATTGAATAACGAATGAGTTCTTTTTTTCCATTATTTGCAATTCGGTGCAGTTTGCAATACTCGGCCGAATGCTGAATAGCTAAAAAAAGTGGCCTAATAGGCCGAAACCTTGCCAAATATTCGGAGAACACAAAAGCTTGTATTGTTGACGGTTTTTATAATCTGTTGTGATTAGTACAGCAGTTACATATTGAAACAATCTAACTGTAGCGTGGAAAGTCGTGAAAGGGCGGACATGTTTAACTTCCTCAAGGGCGAATATCTCCTTGAGCACCAAAAGTCTAAAAACTCTCGCTGTGGTTTGATAAATCCAAAGATGTGATCTTCTCAACATCTGAAGAAATTACGAAGCCGAGAGACCGTAGACCATGGTCGAAAACCTGATCGGATCTTATCGGTTCAATTGAGAAGATCCTCATTAACATAAGAAAGGAGCGCGCGATATGACGCGGTGTTTGTATGTATATACAGCTTTATTCCGTTAATAGTAGTAAAATTAAAATAGATATCGTTCGACGAAATAAAAAGAAACTGTGATTTTAATAATTTTCATTTAAAATATACCGAATTCCATAACAGAAAACACCTAAAAAGAAATTTCAAAGTTTAGAAAAAGTTCAGGAAAGTTAATTAAACTTAAAAAAAGGCCATCAAAATCTGCAAATCTTTTTTTTTGCAGAATTTCTAAAAAAAATTTTGAAAACGAAGTTTTGTAGAGCAATCAATTTAAGTGCAACATTATGCAAGTTAGAACTCGCTCAAAAATTTCCCCGAATTTTCAGAACTATTTTCGTCACGGGTGTTGAGTGATTTCTTCCATACAACACATGAAGAAAACTTAATTTAGTATGGAAAAAATACCCAACATCCTTTAAATAAAATCCTAAAAATTCAGGGGAAATTTTGAAGTACTGCCAACTTGCACATTTTTGTGTTAGCTCAACTTTGACACTTATTTCTTGTTGCCACAGATATATTTTTATGGATTTATACGATAGAATTAATACATTTTCACACCAAATGCAATGCCCTACTCGTAAAATTAGGTTTAGTCACTAAATCAGTAATTATTATTTATTAATTAGCTTAATCAGAATTTTAGCAAAACTTTTCCTATTTAGATTTTCGCTTTTAAATGCATTATGTATATACTAGTGGTACTCGTAGAAGCGAAACTTTTGATTAACTTTCACTCAAAATAACCACAGACACAAATATATTAAGAGAAATGTTATTAATATTATTAAATAGGTGATTTGCGGTACATAAACATACCCGCTAGACTGGGTGAAAAAAAAATAGAGGCCCAAAAAAATAAAGAAGCAGAAATAACTATAACTATAAACATTGGTTGCTGTCATGTGAGAGCCATATTTGATGCTCAATGAAAAATTTGAAATTAAAAAAAAAAGTTTTCTTATTTTATTCATAAGTTGTTTAGTGCTTACGAAAAAAATGAGCTATTAATTTTTATCTATCTTTGCTAGTCGAGTTTTTTTGCCTTAAAACTTCAAAGCCATTCGATCCAGAAAAAATTAGTAATTCAATTCTCCAAAAAAAAAAAACAATTTCAAAAAAAAAATATTTTCTTCAGGCGGGCTGTGCCAGAGTCTTTTAAACATTCGTGTATTTCCGACTTTAGGTTTTTTTTCTTTCCATGGCTCAATAATAAGGCTTTATTGGCAAACGGTCTACCAAACAATTTAATATTAAAATTAAACATAGCTTTTGTTAAATATTTAATTAAAATAATACCTATTGTGGGATTAGGATATTTAAAAATTTGAATTCAAAAATCGGCCCAGTAGATCGGCTGTTTTGCTTATTCGTAAGTTGAGGCTTGAATTTTATATATATCGTATAGATATAGATTACTCTGATAAGACCCATCTGCTGAAAACCGTCTTTGAACAATTTTTTGTGTGAAATTAAATTGCCTACCAAACTTTATACGGCTGAAGATCAGTCCTTAAAATCAAAAAGCAATCATAGAACTCTTAAAAATGTTTATGAAGAGCTGACATTTTCACAAACTGTTTTTCGCAACTCTAAAAAATAATATAAATATAAAAAAAATTTTTTTTTTGGGCCCAGTCTAATACATACACAATATGTATTACACATATATTAGTTTTGTTACCAACCAAATTATTATATGTACATAAAAACTAAATGAATGCCTAAATATCACTAAGCAATTAACTTTCCACGTATGAAATATCCTTTTGATGGTTGCTTTTGTCAACTATCAACTTCACATTCCTATGGGACGAAATTAATTCAATTTTAGTCGAAATAAAAAGTTTTTTATTACTAGTGACAACCAAATAAAAACATATATAAAAGTATGATATCTATGTATGTACTATGTAAGTTTGCCGCAAATGTTGCCTTTATATATAAAACATACATATGCACTATGTACATATGTATGTATGTATATATGAAAAGCTACCTATTAAGCCTATTATGTGTAATAAAAGTAGCAAAGTCAGCAAAACAAAAACCAATTTTACCAACATTATATAACTCTATTAAATATTATTATATGTGCACCTCAACATATCCAAATTGCAATAATAATTTTAAGTCACTTACGAACATGCTTAGAAAATTAGTCGTACACGGTTAATGTAAGTACATATGTGCTAAAACCAACAGCAACAACTAAAAAAGGTGGCATGGCATGTAAGTGAATATCACGCAAAATATACAGTTGGGGTTAGACGCCAAACGAAATTTCATAAACCTGCAAAATATTGAATTGTTGTTGGTTTGACATTACCTGAAATTTTAGATCCGTACTAACGGCATACATACGACATACCCTGTGAGAAAAGTATACCCATTTAAAACCTACTACAAACGTAAACTCTAGTGACATAATCAACTTAAAGATATAGAAAACCAGATTTAGATGAAGGTTGGCAGCTATATGTAATTCTATTCAGGTGGTTTAATTTTGATTTTTGAAAGAGTGGTTAGTGGCACGCCCCCAGACAATAAAAAACTTCAATTCGCCTTAGCTCAATTTATTCAACACAAAGTATGTACACACCACTGCATGGAGGAGTAGAAATAAAAGCGAAGTGGAGAGAAAAAATAAGAGAATAGGAAAATGAAGAGGAAAATAAAATATAAAGGAAAAGTGGAAAACGGAAAAGTAAACTGAGTTGGAGAGGAATAGAAAGAAAAAAGGGTAGATGGAGAGGATATATGTGGAAAATAAAATGTGGACGATGAAAAAGAGGAAGAGTATATAGAAAGAAAGTTAAGAGAAGGGAGAAGAAAGGGGGAAAACTAGTGAAGTCACTTGGCAGGATACTCTTTGTTGGGTCTTCTAGACCTATACAAAACTACAGAACCAAGTGCACATTGTTATCAACAGATTTATAATATTTTGAGCTTTAATGAACATGAAATGGTATTATAACTTTCATCCGATGTTTTTACGTACGAAGAAGAACAGATAGGCCCAACAATAAGTAAACCTAAATGATCAGGGCGATGACCTGAAGCGATTTAGCCATGTCCGTCCGTCTGTATAATTGAATGCAAACTTGTCCCTCCAGTTTGATCGAAATGGAAGGCTTAAATTTTGGGCTATACATCTTTCAACTAAAATAGTGACAATATCAAATTTTGCAGCTTTTGTACTTCTGTAAACAAGAATCGAAAACCGTGATGCATATTCAGTAAGGGATTAGAGATTTCAATACAGTCGAATACAGTGCAGGAACACTATCAGGAAATTACAGCAACAGCGATATATTTTCTAAGTAACGCAAACAAAAAGGCACCGCTAGGATGTACCCAGAGACTATCTTTAACTCCGCACCGGGGAGGGCAACAGCAGATCGCAAACGACCCTAAAACAAAACTAGGCAGGGTTTAAGGTCAGTCTGTCACAGCTAGCCATGCTACACGTAAACGAGAGATTGGAAATTACACGATACTATTGGAATAAATCGAAGGCATAGATTGCTTCGTAGTTTCGGATACAATTTTCACAGAATATTGCTCAATTCAATGTGATTTAGCTGCACACAACTAGGGAGTTATAACTTTATTATACCTTATTTTGAAAGAAAGAGACGAATTAGTTCAAAAGCATTTTCTCTAACTTCGCTAGTTTCAGGAGCAATTCGCTCAGTAAAATCAAATGCGAATATAGGAGTACTTGCAGATTATCTAAATTAATTTTATGTGACTTGAAACAACTCATGTAAGAAGCGTTATGGGCTACGTAGACAATTATGAGGAAGATTACCTTAACAGCGCTGCCGATTTAAAAACGCCAGATCTCAGCCTCGATCCAATACACTGAAATAGCTTGTTTTTGAACAAAACCCCAGATATGCAGATATGAATTGCTTCTTTGGCTGTTTTAAAAAATTTCAGAGCCTGCGAAGGTGTATAGTGCAATTTATGTACTCTCAATTATATCTGCGAGCATTTTTGATTGCTCAATCTAAGCACATCCGCGTCGACATAACTATAAACTATTGTGCTTGGCGTTTATGATGGTAATAGTTCTCTCAGTGGCACCCACAAATTATAATCGCAACTTTGTACTTAAGTTCGAGTGCTTGCACACATATTTATATACATATTCATATTAGGGTGGTCCTAAAAAAGTCAAATAGCGAACTTTTGACAGACTTACAACTACAAAAGATAAAAACAAAGACACAATATATGAGTTTTTGTTCCATTTGGAGGCGTTTAAGGTGTGTCGAACAGATATGAAAGTTAAGATTTCTTCATTTCCATGCTGCACATCGTTCCCAATAGTGAACAAATCTCATATGTGATATGTTTGATTGGGGTATTACCGATTGGAGGGCAACAACTCAAAGAACGTCCTTCATTTGATTTTTAAGGACCACCTTAATGTAAGCGTATACTCTAAAATATACATGCGCGACACCCCCTTACCGTCTCACATCGCTTTCAAAATTTTTACGTGACACTTTCGGCTATATTAATACAAATAATAGTTCACTCATTTCAGGACCAACCTAATGTATATACATGAACACACACTTACCTATGAGTTACTTACTTAATAAATACTATTTTAACCCAAAACGCTAATAACTTTTCGACTTAAGGCACACATTTCCTTTCATTTCTGCACAGATCCGCAGTGAGTGTGCGGCAAGGTATCCAACCGATTAAAATAAGGTTATGGTTATTGTTTTATAATGTATTTGGTACTACTTTCGGTCCACAATATTTACTTCGGTTTCGTAAGCTTTTAAGTGAACCCAATCGCTCTCTGGACGTATTATTGGTAGAATATTGAAAATGTGCGAGGAGTAATACGAGGTTGATCTCCATTACCTCAAGGAAAAAATTGGTTAAGAGAAAAGGGAGCGTGGTGTCGCCGAAATAAATGAATGTTTTCTTATTGCATATCTTTGAAAATATTCCCAGCTGAGTACTGGAAACTGGTACAGAGTTATATAAGGTTAATATCTAGCATATTGAGAAACGTGGGTAAAGGAGAAGGAGGCGTAATACCATTTGATATCATCTAAATCAATATTACTCCGCAAATATTTCTGCGAGCTATGTAATATTTGGTAAAAAGATCCTTTATAAAAACGACAAGGGCTGTATTGAGATATGAAAAGTGATAGGGATAAGCACTTCTTCTAGATCCACGCAGAGAAGTTTCTGGTTTGCGGTGCCCTCTAGTAATATATAAGATGTTACCGGGTTAGTTCCACATCATGGGTGGACGAAATTAGTTTTCGCTTAGTTGTACGAGTTTGGTCTGATGGTCTTACTAGTATATTTAATTTTCTTAACATTATATATTAAACTAGCTGAGGCGTTTGTCCTACTTAAAATGTATATTTTTAATAAAAATTGCAATACAAGCCTCTTTGATAATGTGTTAAGGAGCCGATCTTCATTTGGTTTGGTCCAAAGAAGAAGATTTTCTTTCTTAAGCTGACTGCAAATTGGGAGATCAAGGAAATTTTTCATCTTGTCTCCATGAAGTAAGACATTTGATTTTCGAATTTCACAAAAGATGTAGTAAATCGACCACTTAAACTGCTGGATGGGTTGGCGTCTTATCGATTTTGAATTGTTGTTGACGTTGGCTCTTTGCATATCTGAGTTGTAGGTGTAGTTTGGCTTAGTATACGTGAATAAAATTCTTGTTTGACTGCTTTGTGTTGTGTTCAATATAATAGTAGTGCAATTAAATTAGAAATTACAAAAATATGTAAAAATGAACAGACCATAAAACTAACAACATAAATTAGATGTTGTTCGACGAAATAAGAAGCTGTGTTTTTTATAATATAAAATATAGCGAATTCCATAACAGAAACCACATTAAAATAAATTTCAAAGTTTACACAAAGTTCAGGAAAGTAAATTAAACCTTCAAAAATTTGCACCAAATTTCAAATTAGATCTTTTAATTTTTCGAATCTTTTTTTCAAAGTTGTTGACTATTTTTTTCCATATAAAATTTATTTTTCTTCATGCGTTGTGTGGATGAAATTACTCAACACCCTTGACGAAAAAAATTCTGAAAATTCAGGGAAAATTTGATTGAGTTCTAAGTTGACCAATATTGTACTAAAATTTATTGGTCTACAAAACGAAAAGAAAAGAAAGAAAAGAAAAGAAAAGAAAAGAAAAGAAAAGAAAGAGAAGAAAATAAAAGAAAAGGAAGGAAAAACAAAAGAAAAAACAAAGAGAAGAAATGGAAAGAAAAGAAACGGCAAGAAAAGAAAAAGTAAAGGAAGCAGCAAAGAATAGCGTATTATGCAATAAAATAAATTAAAAATAGAAACTGTTAAAATGAGAGAAACGCCAGTAGAAGGAAATTAATTTAAAGGAGTGGAACAGAAGAGGAAAGAAGGGAAAGAGGGCGAATAAAAGGAATATCTAATAATTAAAATAAGACAAAGTTTCGTGGTTGAATTTCAAACAAATTTGTGCAGGATACACATATCTACACATCAAAGTCCACGAGTTCTTGGTATCCACAATTTTTTTTTTTAAATACTTCTTCACAGGAATACAAAATAAGAATTCTGCCTTCCTCGTTTTTTGATAATGCGCTCAACAATTTTCAATGAAAATTTGGCAGTGTACTGTTTTGAAAGAAGACTAAAAAAAATGTTGAAAAGGCATATTTTGGTTTAGAACCAAGCCCTTCTTCTAAAACATTGGCGGCTTGGTTCTTTTTCAGTTTAAAATAGCGGTTAAGGTTTCGGTTATCGTTTCGAAAAATAAAGGAACTTCAAACGACTACAATACTTCGGTTTCGGTTTTCGTTTCCATCCATGTTCTGAGGTAACAAGAGCGCATATTAGTACCGTTAGACAGCAACGACAACAACATATTTTCGCTCAAAACACTTAGTCCAAACACATTGTACGCCTAGTTACATTGTATTTTGGATCACAGAAACACATTCACACATGTGCTAAAACAAGTAATCACATTCCCCATAATTTTTGTTGTTGTTGTATTATTGTTGAGGTGGCGCTTGTGGCGGTAGCGCCTATTAAAACTGGCAGAAAACTTTTATGTAGCATTTTAGTTCCAAACATTTGGGATTTATAACTTATTTGCTGCATGCGCAACACATTATAGAACTAAACAGGTTTGTGCTTGTGTGATTTGCCGTTAAATATACATCATATGCCCATAAAGTTCTGTTATAAAGTCTTTGTCTGCACTTAAGTACATGCATATGTTTGCATTCAAAAGTTAGTCTTGATTGAATGGCTGAGAGTAAGCATTTCGCTAAAACAATGCGCCATGATTCACCTATTTGGCAGAAAAGTTTTGCTAAAAACGAGATTAATAAGCAATGAGCTGACTTCATTATTTAATGGTGGAATTTATTGTTATATCCTTATCTTAGCGAAATGGTAAGACATAAGAGACTGTTTATTAAGCTATGATAATGATATCATTTGCTCTGAATTAGTATTCAATCAGCTATTTCCTTGCAGTTTTTATGATTTATAAACTGTAATTCGAAACGTTTTAAGGCTTAAATGTTACTGCAAATACAAACCCCCGTTATGTGGACAAATTAACAATACCCTGTCTAGTAGAACCGGGTGCAAAGCTAGCACCTAGCGATTTATATACAATATTGAGATTTGATTTTACAACCCCGTGTATTTGTTCTGGAATTTTTAAAACGTATCATCTTGATAAAGGCAATCTTTATGAAGAAAATTTGTGTTAATCAAACCGAAACCACAGCTGTTATTTTACGCTAAAAAAACAGCCCTAAATGAAACCTTTTCAAATAGCAAAACTTTTTGCTTAGTTTTGTACACACATATATTTTCTCTTTTAAAACGCTACACTGAATAAAAATCGGTTTAAATTTTCAAAATAATTTGTTTTGTCGAAATCTTCCACACACCGAAGAAAGAAAATTTCGAAAGTGGAATTGGCATCCCTATGCTGTACAAAGTAAATATGCCAACCTAATTGAAGTTTTGGTGTCAAGTATTAGGCCCTTAAAAATCCGCTTACCCATAAAGATATCTTAATATTTGTTCTTAATATAGCTCGAACTAACGGGTGTTCTATATTTTTTAAAAAAAAAAGTCTTGGATGAAGCCTGGTACTTCAGATCAAATAAAAGAATATGCAGACTTGATTGCGAACACATTTTTGCTTCCACACAAACAGCTTCGCCATACCAAATTGAAATAAAGCCCACAATTTCGTACCATCAAACAAAAACTGTTAGGCAGACCCGGCAGACGTCGTCCGGCTAAAAATTTTACTTGCCTATATATGACAAACTTTACTGTCTTCATTTATCCCTATATCTATACTGCGTTTGCTTCTCTCCTACCCCCATCTCCCGTTCCTCCTCTTTTCAATCTACATTCTCTAATACCTTTACATCTCAAATTTTCTATTCCTGTCCCCTTCTTCTTACTTTTAATCTGCGGGTACTAATATGACTGGGTCGATTTATTAACCGATATCGCGCCATCGATTTTTCGATAGGTTTTGGGCTCGGGGAAAAAAGTTCCACCACGCATACCCCAAAAATAATTTTCGAGCCTGCGAAATTTAATTTTTTTGACATTTTTCGACTTTGATTTTTAAGGTTTTTTTCATGACCTACTAAAAAAAATTTCTTTGATTTTAAAACGAACACGAACACCATGCGATAACAGTTTTTTGAAAAAAATAATATTTTTTGGGTTTTCGGGAGTGTTTTGGTCATTCGACATTTTTTTAAGGGTTTTTTCAGCATACATGCAAAGATGTTTTCGATGAAAAGGAATTTGTCGCATATTTCCTGTCCCACTTAAAATTATGCGCTAAAAACGTTGGCGATAACGGTTTTTGGAAAAAAATTGTATTTTCGGGTTTTGGGACTTGTTTTTGTCGAAAAATCGACTTTTCCAAAACCCGAAAATAAAATTTTTTTCAAAAAACTGTTCGAAAATTATTTTTTGGGTATGCGTAGTGGATCGAAAAATCGATGGCGCGATATCGGTTAACTTTCGTCCATACAAATCGACCCACACTTATGTACATAGTTTGGAAGATATAGCGATTTAGCTTTTTTTGGGGTTGATACCTCTAACTTTTTCTATGGTTTTTCTCTGATGTATAGAACACGTATCCATATATATAAAATATCATCAACTGAAACCAAATTATTCCCAGCTTTGCCGAATTGGCACTTTATATAGCCTGGGGGCCTGTGTCGTACCTAGCGGAGGCCTGAATCCACTGTGAAAGTTTCACATGAATGAGAACGAAGAACACACAAAATATGTTGGCGTGGCACGCCCCGTTTTTCTAAAGTTTTGCAAATATTGATTTAGGTACAAATATACGAGTATATCGAAATATTAATAATTTAGAACAAATACTTTCAGAGTTATGACTTGATTTAATTAACTTGACTTATGATTGAACTCTTATACTACCTGGGGGCGTAAAATCGCTCACTTTCCAAAACTATATATAACCTATGCTGTACTCATTGAACCCAAGAATATACGGTCAGTACTTTGGACGCACAGACAAACATTCATTTTTATGCCTTTCATGAACATGAAATGATACTATAACTTTGGTCCGATGTTTATAAGTATGATAAGAAGAAGAAACCCCGAATTGATCAGGGCGATGAGATGAGTCTATTTAGCTATCTCCGTAGGTCTGTTTGAGTGAGTTTCAATATTTTCTATGAGAAATCTAATTTTACAGTTGCATTAAAATTTGTGCGCATCTTAAAAAAGTTTTGAAAACTATGCAAAAACTTTAAATTTCGAAATATTTTATATCAGAAAGCTAAAAAAATCGTTTTTAAGACTATCAAATTCTAATATAAGAGAGCATAAATGTTAAGTTTTAAAAATCGGATTTAGCTTTTCTTTTTTTCTGAAGCCATCTTCCTTTTTTTTTTAAATTTGCCCATTATTATGATAGATTTCAATGGGCTACAAATTGTATTTTCGGTTTCCTGGTTTATACTCTGCATTTCATAGCCATAACACTCACATCGTTGCCATGTTTTAATCATTTATATATTTTTTTCATATCTGTATCCTAAACTTTGTGCATAACTTTGAAAGGTTAAATTTTGAGAGTGCTATATTTGGAGTTCATTGAGGTGTGACTCTATTTCGTCGCATGTGTCATCGTTCAAGTTCAGGGTTCCGTTTTCATCAAGTTCCCTTACGTTTTGCGAACAATCGATCAACAAGCAACTAATAAGAAGTTCGAGTGATCTTTGACGCTGGAAATTTGAGCAGTGATAATTTATTTTTTATTTTTTTATTTTATGAAAGCTTATATAAAAATAAAATTAATATATAAACTATATCTAATTCAGCACTAGCAACAGAGGCTTTCGGCTGGCAGTGATAATTAATATGTACCTTATTGTGAAAAATACGCCTACAAGTACATATGCATTACATTAGACAGCGCAACAATTTCTATTGTTTCAGAATTTTTCTAAGGGAATTCGGGTTCCTAAAAAAATATATCCGAACGGCATCTGCAAAGTAGATGAATTTTTGCTGGGCAGCCTCCTATTGTCAAGTGAGTTTACTTTTACTGGAGTAACGATCGAAAGTTCTTATATAATATAAGGACATAAACTCCTTTAGTAACGGACAATAGGTGAAAGTGCTAACTGTGAGTATGAGTGGCTGCGACGTGAAGTCTCACGGCGACTTACATACTCAGCCCTTCTTCGCAGACGACTGCACGATAAGCTGTGTTCCAAAATAAAAGCTTATCTCCCAATATTGTGTGGGCTCGGTCACTTGAAGAAAGGATAAGGAAACGCTGTTAACAACGTTCAAAGCAATCGGACAGGCATTTCTCGGCTACACATATCTAATATTTGCCCTGAGTTTTGCAGACAGCCATTGAAGGTGGAGGAGGAGCGCAACAAGCTACTTTTACTCAATTGCTGTAAGCCAAAATGGCGCCATCTGTAACGGCAGAGAAACCCAAATTTCCCAAAGGGACGCAAGTCAGTCTGGCTCAACTTCGATAGAAATACATATAAGCTTTTACACACCCCGACAAAACTCTGATATAAACATTTTTTTTCCAGGAATTTTGCGGTTCTCCCATCACACCAAACCTCTTTTTAACTGCTCAAAGAATCAGACCTTTCTAACGACAATTTCATTTTGGTCCAAGCCTCTAGAAACTGCTTGTTTCCGAGGACCTCCGCTAAAAGAAAATGAAAGCTATTTCCAAGAACTTTCATTATAAATTCATTTTAAAACAAGCGAAACAGAAATCGGAATCATGGCTCTAAAATTTAGACCAAAAGGCAATCGCAAGTTCCTACATTTCGAATTGCAAGCTCCGTAACATCCCTAATGTATAACTACTTAGTATACATATAGTTGTGTTCAATATAATAGTAGTGAAATTTAATGGGATATCGTTCCACGAAATAAAAAGGAGCTGTGTTTTTAATAACTTTCATTTAAAATATAGCGAATTCCGTAACAGAAACCACATAAAAAGAAATTTCAAAGTTTACACAAAGTTCCGGAAAGTTAATCAAACTTTAAAAATTTCAATATTTTTGGAAAGAATTTTTAGAAAATTTTTGAGTACGCAGTTTTATAGCTCATTCAATTTTAGTGTCGTAATGTGTAAGTTAGAAGAACTTCAAAATTTTTAGAATTTTTTTTGTCAAGGATGTTGGCTATTTTTTCCATACAAAATTAACTTTTCTTTATGCGTTGCATGAAAGAAATAACTCAACATCCTTGATGAAAATAATTCTGAAAATGAGGGGACATTTTTGAGCGAGTTTAAACTTGCACAACGTCACACTAAAATTGATTGGTCTACAAAGATGCGTACTCAAAAGTTTCCTAGACAGTTTTTAAATTTATTTTATGTGGTTTCTATTATTGAGTTCGCTATATTTTAAATAAAAATTATTAAAATCACAGCATCTTTTTATTTCGTAAAACCATATCCAATTTAATTTCAATACTTATATATTGAACACAGCTGTACCTATAGTAGGTTTCATCTCGTACTAAATAAAAACTGTAATTAGATGATAAACACTTATTATTGTTTTTCAAGTCAAATAGTTGCGCCGTAGGTTCAAACGTATTTCAGTTATGTTCTCGCTTCAATCGACATCGAATATATAAAAAAGAAATTTATTAGGTTCAGTTATTTGTAGAAGACGCACAGTTGACAAAACACGCGATTTGAAAAATACTGTAAATATTGTTCTTCTTTAATTTCAACATAAAATGCAGTTCACGCGTACGTCCTGTTTCACGCTCGTTTCGGTGTTAATACTCTTCAACTTAAGTCACAACACGAAAGTCAATGGGATTCATAATGTTCCTAGTGATGTCGATAGTAGTGAAAATATAAAGCCGGACATCAACAGACCACAAATGCAAAGTGTTGATGGTTTACCGGGCGCAGGCGCGGCAGTAGCAGATGCATCCATAGATGTGGCGGAAATAGACCGTCAAAAGCGTGATCTTTTGTTTCAATATAATCCATATATTTATGGTGGTCGTATAGATGGGAGTTATCCTTACACTTATCCTGATACCTACACTTATTCGTACTACGGACCGTATTACTATAACCAAAAGCCAACATACAGTTATGGGTTTCCCAACTTTTTATTTGGTTAAATTAGTACGTAGGCATTGATGTTAATACTGCTACGACAGTGTTATAATATTTTCACTTGATTATACTCACAATAACTTTGATTTTGCTTGTATTAAATAAAAAATTCATTGAATACACTGTTTTAGACAATTTCAACCAAGATATTGGGTGTTTTAATTAGCTGAAATAAATTGTAACCAAAGGCTCTGACAACGATCAGTTTTGACAGAGAGAAGGGCAAGTTTGACCTTTAACGTGGTGAATATAAATGACAGACTTTACCTAGCTTATGAGAATAATAAAAATTTCAACAGCTACTGAAATATTTATTAACGCGTTATTTAAAAGTAGCAAAAGGCGCTAAAACATCGTATTTAACATTTTCAATTTTAAAACGTTTAGTCAGTATTTCGGACAGTAAAATGGATAATATTTTTTTACCACAGAAAATTTATTCACCTCAGTTTACCTTTGAGTAGGTTGTTTAAAATTACCACACAGCCAAAGTAAGATTTTTCAAATAAGTTATTATTCTTAGCTGAAGTTTACCATCTACTACATTGGCTAGACATAGAACAAAAAAATGGTTTGGCTGTGGTGTTGAATTCGTGGTGGGAGAAAGGCTGGCCTGCCTTATAATTCTTTTCTAACGGAAGTCTTAGAAATCTAGCAGTTTCAGTAGAATTAAACCAAACTACCATTGGAGTTAGTAAAGTCTGCTGAGTTGAACAGTTAAAAAGTTGGTTGGTGTTATGGAGAGATACGAGTATAGCGCATGAAGAGCAAACATTCCGCACGGAATAGGATAGGTAGGAGTTTAACTTATTACAGTAGTCAGAAAAAAGATTTGACAAAGTGGCTAACGTGGTGCTAAGCGGAAGTTGACAAATGAGTCTGCCGACTCGGTGTGGATTTGGTTCAGGGACTGGCTAATCAAATTGCCTACGAGGATTCTTTGGTTTACAAAAACTTACAAGGAGTTGCATCTCGGACTCTTGGACTCTCAGCACTTTCGCCTCACTATGTGGATGCTATTCCTATGTCATGAGGAAACATATTGTAGAAACATGAGATTGAAACGCGTGAGACTGAAAGGCGTGAATGTGAGGAGCTTGAACTGCTAGCTGACATGAAAAGTTCCTAAAAATTTTATTCCGGCGGATGTTGGAAGGCTTCAAGCTGCGTAGAAGTCCTAAACGGACAACAATGACGACCTGCTGCAAAAACAATAAGGAATCGCATCAATTATGCGGCTAAACTGACCCCATAGTAGACAAGCTGTTTGGCTGTAAGTCTGCCATCGACCTAGACAGTGCGATATGCTCAGCCCTTTCTAAGATTCATAATAAGAGTAGCAAACAGCACATCTTGTTGGCGATTTGAAATCAGCTTTTGTGAGGGCGCAACTGAGCTTGAAACTCTGAATTGGGTTCCCCTGCAGAACTTATTTGGGAAGGCAATTTGAGAAGCCAAAATAAGTTTTGAATTCTCTTGTGAACAAGGGCAACTGACGGAGTAAGTAGCCGAAAAGTTAAGACCTCTCCCGGCGAACGAGAGGCTATCAGCATTAGTCCTTCATCATATTTGCCTTGATGTATGGCCCGGCATCATGTTACACTGTGTTTAAAGCAGATGAGAAAGCCTTGGAGTACTCGAGAGAAAAGTTCTCTAGTGGTTTTATCGTTCTTCTGGTTTTCTAAAGCGGAGCATGTGGCTCGCTTGTTAAATGATCTTATACTTGAAATATTTACATTTTACAGCAAAGTTAAATATCGCAATAGCGGCTTCATACCGGTACTCGTATCTACTAAAGGGCTATGTGAATGTGCCACTGGTATTATAAGCTCATAAGCTTCGAAATGAAAGAAATTTGAATGTTGCTTTGGTGTATTTCTCCATTTATCCTAAAATACTCTTAATAACATATGCAACTAGGTGAAGGATATTCATTGTAGTAACGGTTGTTATGTGTAAATTTGTATTTGTTACTCAGCTTAAACATTCCGTCAAAAGGATGCCATTTCATGTGGGTAACAAGTTGTTTATTGCTCGCTCTTTGATATCCAAGTGGTAAAACTAACTTGGTAAGGCATTTGTGACTTCCAAGTGGTAAAACTAACTTGGTAAGGCATTTGTGACTTACGGATACCCTTCCTCCTTAAAATTTATAAGTGACACACTTTTCGGGGGAATCACGACTGGAAAATGTACTGTCCTTTCAACGACAATGGAGAGTATCGAAGGATATTTAAAGATAAAAATATACTCCTTTCCAAAGAGTTTTCCTATCGACACCCAAATTTGGCAGCAGAGGAAGGGATATGTTTCGACTTATATGGAAAAAATTGGTAATAAGTGGTGGATCGTTTGGCCTGCTTTGGTGTTAAACCAGGTTTAAGCACCAGTAAATAATGATGATGATGACCCTATCAAATTAGGAAAGGTCCACCTAAGCCTTCCTTGAAGTATATCTCTCCACATTAGCATTTTTGTTATAAGGTTTTTCTATATTCACCAAAGCTCTGGGAGTTTTGTTGAACCACCTTCCAACAGACCTGTCTCGTAATCTCGGGTTGTCACACTCAATGAAACCCTGAACTCGTGTAACATCAAGATAGGAATGGAAGTAGTGACTTTAGACTTGCTGAAAACTGCGCTGCTAAATATCTCAATATTAACTCATATGATCAAGGTTTACTGACTTTGATATGGTTTCACTTAATTAATTGGAATGACAAGCACACATGCGGTACCTAGACAAATCTGGACTCACATCTATGGAGAGAATCAAGTTTTAGCGAAACTTTATCCTCTTTTAATGTGGCAATGGATGGAAGTACAGTTGAACGCTAAGATTTCTTAAGGTGGGAAAGATTGGCTGAGGGAGATCGCACGCCTTCCTTTCTCCAATTTTTTTTTATGTTATGATCAACCTCATATAACTCTGTACCAGTTTTCAGTATTCTGCCACGAATAATTCCAGAGATATTCAGTACGAAAAATGACATTTCTATGTTGGGTGCCACGCCCTTTTCTCCTTTCCTCCCCATTTTCTTAAGGTGTTAGAGATTGGTCTTGTTTAACTCCTTTCCAATTTTTAATATCCTACCATAAATACTTCCGGAGATATGCAGTATGAAAATTTGCATTTGTATGGAAGGTGCCACGCCCACTTCTACCTTCCACCTCTTTTTCTTGAGGTGCTAGCGATTGGACTCATTTAGCTCCTTACCAATTTTCAATATTCTACCATAAATACTTTCAAAGTTATGCAGCACGGAAAATATCATTTGCATGGGAGGTGCCCCGCCCACTCCTCCCTTCCTTCCTTTTTTTCTGGAGGTGTAAGAGATTGATCTTATTTAGCTCCTTATCAATTTTCAATATTCCACAATAAATATTTCCAGAGATATGCGGTTTTGAAAATCTGGTTTGTATGGAAGGCGCCACGCCCACATCATCCAGTGGCACGGATTGTGAATCGAAACCATCCTCGAGCCTACTTGAGTATACAACAAAAAATTTCATCAATATCGTTCCAGGCGTTTAGTGACAACGGACCGACGCACCAAAGATTTTTATTTATTAAGATTGTTGGTTTCCTCCCCACCTTTGTAGAATATTGATTCGATTGTTACAAAATCGGTCGGAAGTTCCGACGCATTTAGGGTATATTCATTCACAGCAATATTGTAGAGCACGAAGTAAGAAAAGGATGATCTGCTGACCAAATTCGAAGAAACACTGTTGAGACAACAAACTTGGCAGGGACCATAGGTGATTATTGTGAGGTCTGAAGGTTGCTGACCATGTTTGAATAACCAAAAAACAGTCTTCCTTTCGGAAACTAAACTAACTTTCAGTAATAGTATTTAGGGCTATCAGCATGGGGCACTGTGCTATCGAATTGATAACTTTCCCCAAGATGAAGCGGAAGGGAAGTAGATTTAGCACGTTTCTTTGTCCACGCGCAGGTTTTCAGGCAAAGTCAATTTCTATTTTTAAGATACCGGGCTCATTATATAAAATACAACGCGAGACAAGAAGTCACTTCTTCCCGTTTAAAGAACAACTAATCTATTTAAAGCTTCTCAAATGTAACTGGTCCAACATTCGCGGGTGAGCAATCTAGTTTCAGAACTAGTACGAATTCGCCTCAAATCCACACAAAAATATCCCTCGAATATACACAAACTGTGTACGCGTATGTGTTTATTTCGAATTCTTGAAAATGAGCACATAAATAAGCTGTTTTGCATTGCAAACAAACAGAAATCAACAATCTCAAATGTTGAATGCAATAAATCTTGCCACAAAAAGCAACATGGTGCATGCAAAATGGTCATGTAGTCAAGCATAAATAGCCCTTCCTCAAAGCTGAGGGAAGTGGGCGTGGTTGTGAGCTAAATTTATATCACAACTTGCTAGAGCATTTCATCACATCTATTTGCTCATTTATTTAAGAAAAGTTGAAAATTATAAATTTTGCATTCATTACAGGTGGAGCGTGAGCTGAGAAGAAGAATAAAGAGTGCATAAAGCAGAGCATAATGAAGTATACTGACTGCAAAGTCTTGTATTAAATGCATGCGCATATGGGGAAGATCAGATAAAAAATTATATACAACAAAATGATGATAAGTAAATTATGACTGTAAAATAACAACTAAGTTAATTTGTTAGCAAAATAGAGTGATGACTACATAATAAAGGGAATGCAAAGGAAGATGCATGTGCGCTTCAAAATAAGGTTTTTGTTTTTATTTCAAACTGAATTATAATTTTCTTTACAAACTAGTTAGACGATATAGAGGGAAAACGGAAAGGAAAGGTAAGGATACAGGAAAAACAATCTTATTATCGTTAACGGAAGTGAGAATCAACTCTTGCATACTTTTCATATTTTGCCAGCAAAAGGTTCCAGATAATATCGTTATAACAAGATCAAAGAGAATCCTTTTATTTCTGATCTCTGGAGGTGTAAGCTTGACAACCAAATGAGAACGATTGGTTAATGCAAACAAGTAAGGAAGTCCAAGTTCGGGTGGAACTGAACATTATATACCCAGTAGTGATCTATTATGACATACCAAATTACGCAAGTATATTTTAATACCTTTCAGTTCTTATAATAAAGGCAGCTTATGGTATTTAATAAATACACTTCTGTTATGAGTTTGAGGGGTAAATTAATTTAAAAAAAAATATAAATGTATGGCGCCATATACATAAACTTCCTAAGAGATTTTTGCGCCAAGCTTCCCTTCCAATTTGTGATATGCCGTTTTGATGTTTTCCAACAAATTGGCGGGGCCTACAGATTTTTTCCGACTTCGAACGGCATCTTCAAAGGAGATGAATTTTTGCTGAGAAGCCTTCCATAGCAGAGAGACACTCGGAGAGCTTGCCAAAGAACTGCCGAGGGTCGACCCCATTTTGGAAAACTTTTTTAAACCACTTTTAATATTACCTGTCACAGGACTCGAGCCTTGGACCTTCGGTGTGGTAGGTCGGCAACGCTACTGCCACACCACGGCGGCCGCCATTAATTTATTTGTATATAAATAGCTTCCCTATCAACAACTCCTAACCACTTTTTTTGAAAATACCAATACATGCACATTTTATGTTTGAAAAATTTGCGTTCAAATAGATAGACGGACAGACGGACGGAGAGACCGACATTGGTAAATCGACACTGCTCATCGTCCTTATTATTTCAGTTTACTTATTGATGGGCCCATCTCTTCTTCTTCTCATACTCACAAACCTTTAATGTTCATTAATGGTATGATAATCAAACTAGGTATATAATTTCCCTATTGCAGTGGGGCATTAACAACTTGCCCGGATATTTTACTTGTTTGTTATCCGATTTGCAAATTTTTGGCAGGAGTACATATGTACTATTGAGCAGCATCTGACCAATTTTGATTGCAATATCTAGTTCAAACTACAAGAAATCGACTTTGAAAATAGCAGAATTTTTATGGTGAAAAGTGGGCGGCGCTACGCCCACTTCCACAAAATCCACAACATTTTTCGCGATCCAGTTTTGCTTGAAAAGCTTATTATGTGCGTTTTACATTTTGCATACAAATTTTTCAGAACTATGTTAAAAAACTGGACGTGGCCGTTAACCGATTTCGCCCATTTTTATAACAAATATTTCCCTTTATATATTTAACATTTTCGCCAAATATCGTTTCGATAAATAAATTTTTGCCTGAGTTATGGGATAAAAAGTTTTGTGGAACAATCCACTATAAAAGGGGCGGGGCCATTCCCATTTAAAAAAATTTATATTTTTCCACTTTCTTCCTGAATTAACGGTTTTTGATAAAAAAAAAGGGTTAAAAATCGATCCAAAGTCTTTCACACAGGCGGACAGACGGACACTACGACCTTTATATTTTATACATAAAAAAAAATTCTGACGTGTACTTGAAAATTGCCGATACACGTGTATTTTTATTTTTTCTCCCCTTTCCGAAAAAGTATATTTGGTTCATAGGACAGAACTAACGCTCGTTTTTGTTACGCAGTGTTATAACAGAAAAAAATTGATTTTGAAATTAAATTATATTACCGTTTTGGTACAAGGTTAATCTACATTCAGTAAATTTGAGAAAATTATGAATTCAGAAAGAGTTCTGTTCAATGGAACATAAGCTAGAATATAAAATGCTTTGAGTGCCAACCTTTCTGCAGGGCTCATTAAAATATATTATCTAAAGAAGAGATGGACCATCAAGCTTACCGGAGACAATATCAATAACAAGCGAAACTGACAAGAGCCTTCTCCCGTTTGATAATAACAACAATCTAAATAATCGGCAACGGTCCGAGTAAAATGAAATCGATGCCGAAAAGTTTACGGAACGTAATGCAAAACGAATAAAGTACTTTTGAAGCATTTTAAAACGGTTTATATGTACAGCGTGGGTTGGTCGGCTAAAAAATCGGTTTCGGCATCGGCATCGGCTTTTTTGTTTGGCCGATTCTATAAAATTTTCTCATTATACGTACGTACATATATATACGTAATATATTTAAGATCGTGTAAGAACTTTAGGCAATCAGAAATACAAGAAAATTTCCTTAATTAACAATAGGAAAATAAAGAACCTACTGTGTTGTAAGTGGCAGATACAGTTAATGGAACGAAAGCTCATGTAAGTATAAACCGTTTAAATTTGAAGGCCATTAGGGAAGCATGAATAACAATACTCAGTAAGCACAATGAATCCTACAGCTAAGAAAATATATTGATTTGAACAGATAAGAGGCTTCCCGCTTAAATAAAGTTTTTCTTGAAAAATTCATTTAAACATAGTATATAGCTTAGGTGGTCTGTAGTTTAATATATCACATTGATTGTCATCATGTCTTTTTATAGATAACTGACGCTAATTGGAAAGATCAACTATTTTTCTAACTTAGTCGAGGCCTCCCCCCTTCCATTCTCCTTGAACCCATAAATCCTATGGATAACTTTTCTCTCAAATACTCCAAGGGACATCTTATATTCTCTTGACACTGTCCATGATTCTGAGCCGCATATCAGGACAGGTAAGACGAGAGACTTACAGTAGGTAACTGAGAAGTTAAGGCCACACTATACTGAGTTAGATATTTGGCTATTTGTTCGCACACATCGATATTTTCGTGGAACAAACTCGAGCTATCGATCTATTGAAGTAGATTTGTATTTAATAGCTTAACTACTTTTATAATTCTTAGCTCGTTTCTTTGTTTATTTAAAACCCATCTATTTTTGTTTGAAGACGGTACTCCTTCCAGCAATAGTATGCTGATTGTAACTATGCCCAAGATATATTATTTCAGAGCCATTTAATGCTTGATTTTCGAAGTTAGCTAAAAATAAATATCGTTTTCAGAATCCCCTAAAAATATAAATTTGTATCTAAGTGGTTCGATTGCTTTCATCAATAGATATTTCATGTATGCAGTATCTATAAAACTAAATTTATATGAACCCTTTTTCATTTTGTTCAGTTATTCGTTAATTTTGTTGTTATTCACATTTTATTGTCAAATATTTAATCACACTTTCCACTTGACTGACTAACTGAATGGCTAACAGACAAACCTTTGACTGAATACATCATCGCAATTATATTGGTGTCACATTTACCAAATATTTTGTGATTTTAAATGCTTTTAATATTACTTTTGATATTTTTTGTTATACACTACTTAGCAGTTATTATTAGTAAAACAATACTATGATATGCGTGTTCCAGCTTTTAGTTAGAAACGTTTAGTATATCACTTTGTTATATGGCTTTGTAACAAACATTAGCAGCCGTAAGTGGGTATTTTATGACATTCAAGCAATATAATTTATTAATATTTTTATTGCTAACAATTGTAGATAGTGCTATTGTTTTAGTTGCGCTATTAATTATTTGGTTGTAAAAATCGAACAGGTATGTTTTGATTTGGATGTTTGATTCCTTATTCAACCAAAGAAAAGTTAAATGTATTCGTATAATTGTCAAATTAGTAGAAATGTCAGATCAAAGTCGAAATTACTTTTAAGTAGGGAAGTATAAACAACTGGTATTTGATTCCTTATGCGCAAATTTCCGCGTCAACAAATATTTGGAAATATTGTTGTTTATGTTATTTCTACATTCAAATGGAAAATATAAGAATAGCATGATTTTTAAATTTGTATTTTATAATATAGTATGAATTACATATGATAAAAATCGCGCCATATTTTATTCCAAATTAACGCCCTTGCGCTTTTTTAAATAATTTCTAAAATCATAACATTAAATATTTTAAGTTCATATCATACTACACAATGAGAATTTGGGAAAAAAACTATCACGCGATGTAAAAGAATCGTAACGCCGTGAAGCTCTGCAACTGAATATTGGAGAGAAAATCTTATTTCCCTTTGCAAAAGAGAAATAAAGTAGAAATCGACCCTATTTCCGCTGATTTTATTACCTCCCACCAAAAATGTTTGTACATGTCCTGCTGTGTTCCTATTTTCTGCTGGATTGTGGCTGTACCGATACGTCGTACCAATGGATTCGGGACCCTTAGTATTATTCAAACACATGGGAAATAAACAAAGTTGAGCCTTTTAAGGGTTTTATCACAAATATATTCCAAAAAAAATTTGCTAAACTTAGCTTCTAACATTATTTGCCAATTCATATGCCTCAGTTTGAATTCAAAAGAGTGCGTTCTAAGGTCCCAAAAAAGCAGATTGTAAGGGCTTCACATAGAAAATTTGTTTGGCGCCCAATAAATGCCGAGTATGAGAAGAAATATGAATCGTATTCAAGCTCATTTGATACATAAAATCACGCGCATATCGGACAACCCTCTCATGAAGTGAAACACCCTCATTTCGGTCCCATAAATGAGCTTATAAAGAGCATACAGAACTTAGGACTTTTTTATGACTTATTTATGACACCGATGGTTTGCTGGGGTAGTGCTATAACCGAATTTTCAAAATGCTATTTCTCAATCACATCACCTCAGCATGTAGAGCTTAGTGCGAAAACTTAAAAAAAATTTGAAAATTAGTTAGGCTTTTCATAGACCTTTTGATGGCATAACTTGGCATAAAATAACAAAAACTGGTGCGTAAACTGGCTTCAATATCAAAGTATTATTTCTGCATCAAGAATAAAGCTTTAGTCAGAGATTTCTCCCATCGAAACGGGGAAAATGATCTTTAAAGGTGAAGTGCAGTTGGGGTTATAATTTGAACCAGTTGTGCATCCGGATCGTTTTTTCTTAGATTCGACTGTTGTGGGAAGCAACGTGTTTAAGAACTCTGCCATCTTGAAGTGCAGATAACTTAAATAAATACATAAGTCAAGAAGCTACAGATAGCATACGAACTTGTCAGTGCTTGTGTACCATTTCTGTTGGATACCCCGAACCTGTCAACTATAATTAAGTCGAAATACTTTTTGCTTTATTTCAATGGAAGCGAGACAAGTGATATAAATAATATTAACAGGGCCTGGAGCACATCTAAATATTGTACAAGTATCAAGATGACATTGAAACGAAGTTCTCTGCGATAGGGGAATAAGAGGGGGGGGCCATGTATGTGCAATAGTGAAAATAGTCTGTTCAGCTAGTATCGAACCATGCACGAGTGAGTGGGGCATGGAGAAAAGGCTCTCTGTAAACCTGGGCTTGGAATAGCTACATTTTTACCTCTATAGGCTCCACATCTAATAATAAGTAGAGGATTTCTGTTATGGATCTTGTAGCAGCCAGTAGCTGAGTTAGTAAGGCAGTCATGTCACTCATTGTCTAAATTAATGTAATAAAATTCCACCAAATGACCTCGAGCGCTTGCCTTGGCCTGGACTCTTACATAGTCTGATTAAACGGATGAGGAATTGTTTGGGAGGGACCCAAGACCTAGGCAGACAATGACGTAGTTCATTGAGCTGAAAGCCAAACTACTTAGCTGACATTCTAGGCTATTGACTATATAATTTGTGGGAGTATTTATACCAGTTTATTGCTGACTAGCTATGAACCAGTTGTAAAAATACTAGTGCAAGAAAAACCTTTTATTTCAAAAAAAAAAATCGTTAAATTTGCAATGAAAGTTATGTATACTCGTATACACTTAATTTGGTTTCCCCTAGTGAATAAATTAGTACATAATCGCTACGCTACTTTTGGACAAGAGGATTGGTTCCAGCGTCGAAAGACATTGCACAACCAAGATCGAAGAAATCTATGTAGCTTTGACTGCACCCAGAAATATTAGAACAATAGGCAAGTGGAGATTAACCGCATGCCACCATTAATTTAATCTCACCATTTCTGTGAAACACTATTCTTCTACAAGCATAGCTATTTTTAGAGCTTTTATGGTCGGCGTCGCAGGTACAATGGTTGGTGGTATCTCGGAAATTAGTAATGATTTAACAGCCCACACCGCAGCTTTGAGAGCAAACATGATGAAGCGTGATACTGTAACCCAAGCAAACCCCTTCACAGGAAAACAAGACTTTTGACCAACCAACCCTAACGGACCAAACGGGAAAGGGCATCTAAGCCGTAAGAAAAAGTAATATAAAATCAATCGTCTTTTACGATAACGCCTTTGATGCCCTCCACATTTCTCTGGATAGGCTACAAGGGGAGCAACAATTCCGTAAGATTATCGATTAAGCTTCGACCAGCATTATATTGCTTGGTAGAATATGGGAAATTCGTGGGTACTGAATACAATCCTTTCTCGCGGCACTTCCAATTTCTTAAACTCAACAACACGGAACAGCTTTTACTCTTGGCTTAGTTTTAGATTTTACCTAAACCCAAGTATTTTACTTATTCAGATCAGAAATCGGATCTATCAGCAACACCGTAATGGCGTGATCCTCATGTATATTATGACAAGTATGTCAACTGGTATATTGGAAAATTACTGAACTCGAACTAGTCGAGCTATTTGGCAAAGTAGGATTTGACTAGTATACAACTAGTATATTTGATTGAAGGGACGCTATGGCAATGAATAAAGATGCTGCTGGGGATTCTTAGCGCCACCTAACATTAAAAGTAGAGAAAGGGGGTGGTGACCGTTGAATGTACCAAGTAGAGTTTATAATTATTGGCAGGACATTCGCGTCGAATACTCTGTGTTGCAGCTCCTACGTATAAGAGAAGTGACCGAAGCTCATACTGAAAAGTATCACTCGATGTTACCTTCACACAGAACAAACGTTAACGGCCTCTTTGTCAAATAAAGCTGGCACGGTCCCTGCATAAAATAGGAGGCGAGCCTATGGCTGGTAAGTGGATTTATAATTTAGTTTCGATTATATATTAATATTTGTAAATAGGTATAAGCTAGGGTTAGTATAAGCTGTAAGAAATTAGTAAATAAAAAAGGAAGATGTGAGATGTGTAGCTTCCAATTGACTCCACCTAGAAGATCTAAGAACTATCCGTAGTGCTTTGTTGAACTCTCAAATCATTTTCAAGTATTAATCACCAATTCAGCAGGTAAATAAGTATTTATTGGATTTATATTGGAACGAATTTTCGTCATCCCTTGTCAATTTTGGTTTTGTAACAAACCGGTTTCGGCGAACCGCCATCTTCAGAACGAAATCAAGCACTGAAGATGGCGGTTCGCCGAAACCGGTTTCTTACAAAACCAAAATTGACAAGGGATGACGAAAATTCGTTCCAATATAAATCCAGTATCCACCCTGTCGGAAAAACACAAAACCAAATCAACTCAAGTATTTATTGATTTTTGTTGAAACGATTTTCCGTCATCCCTTGTCAAGTTTGGTTTTGTGACAAACCGGGTTCGGCGTTCTGCCATTTTTAATGCCTAGTTTCGTTCTGGTCTGTCTCTATCCGTTGCGTTGTTTTTATAGTCCGTGGGTGCTGTGGCAGGTAATGTCAATCTATGTGTCAAGTGGTAGGTAACGTTAAAATGCGTGTGTGTGTCCGCGGTATTGATACGTCCGAATTGTTATCTGTCCCAAGGGTTGTTTTTGTAGGTATGTAGACATACCGCTTGTTAGCTAAGCGGTAGGTTGGGGTAGGTAGAAATCGGTGATTTTTGCAGTTTGGTTCATATTTCGTTTTTGCTTGTTCATTGTTACGTGTTTGGTTGCTGTACCTGCTGGCTTGTGCTGTTTTTTGTAAACTAGTTTTAAGGGTTCAAATATTTCGTCAGAGATAGTGTTGGTTTGTTCGTTTATGATCCTGCCGTCAAATGTTTTTAGCTTGTATATCTCCATGTTCTCAAGTACATTAATACGCCGGCCTTTTCCTTGTAAGTGAAGTATTCGAGCCGTTGTTTTTATGTTAGCTGGGGTGCAGTTGTTCTCGAACATGTGGTTCGCGAAATTAGATTCTGGTATTATGGTGGGTTTTCGTGTTTTTTTGCTGTAGTCCCTGATATGCTCTCGGAATCTTGTGCTTATTTTTCTTCCTGTTTGTCCTATGTAGCTGTATTGACATTCACAAGTAAGCCTATACACTCCGTGTCTGTTGAATGGGTCATCAGAATTAGTGTCGGTTCTAAGTTTTTGTCCTACGTTGTTAGATGTTCTGAATGCTGTGTTGATGTTAAATCTTTTAAAGAAGTTTGCTAATTTGTACGTCGTTTTTCCAGTGTATGTAATTGCCGTCCAAACCTTTGGATTTTCCTCTACGTTAACTCTTTTTTGTGTTCCATGGCTACTTTTGAGCTTATCTACAAGTGATTTCTTGTATCCATTATTTGCCTCTGTGTTATATATTGTATTAGGCTTTCTCCTATATGCTTCCTGTGTGAGCGGAGTTCTCTGAAGCCTATCCACTAAGTGCCTCAATGCTACATTTTTGTGCTGTTGCGGATGGTTTGATGTAGAGTGTATTATGGTGTCCGTGGCAGTCGGTTTTCTATAAATGCCGTAGTTGAACCTACTTGTTATTTTGCCAGTCCCTATAGTTAGGTAATAATGGGTTTCTATTTATTAAGAAAATCGTCGTTTTCATTATTCTCGGAGCCTTACACGAGACTGTACTAGACCCCAACACACAAATGAAGTCCATATGCGCTCAATATCTGTGTATTTCCACTAGTTATATTTAAAAAAGGAAAATAGTTATTTTTTATATCCCAAAAATATCCACAGGTGCATTTATTCGCTTCTGCATTATCTTACTAATCTTCATTTCTTTAAAGCTTAGGGATCTTACAGGCAGATGTAATTATTTCACTGTTGCTTCACCCACCATCAGCTACTTTCTTAATAAAGTCATACAATAACAATTTTCTTGAGTCATTAATATTAAGCATTTGGCTTCGCGACAGCTTTTTAGCCAAGCAACTACTTAAGATGATTAAAGAAATTAAAAATATTGCATTCGTGCCATTTTGTTGGTGGGATGGTAATTTCTTTTCTTACACCCACTGAAATGAACAATCAACGTCTGTGTAGGTTCTGTAGTTTTACCCAATGAATACAAAAGCAGCGAATAAAATAACTTTTGTGCGCTTGCCAGAGACGAAATGCCTTCCAAGCCATTTTGCTGGCGAGAGGATGTTGTCGCGTATAGCTGTTTGCTAGTCGTGTTTACTTTTTCTTTTGTTTTATTCTTTTTCCCCATTATTATTTAGCAATGTTTCATTAGTGTGAGAACATTGCTGATGTCACGCTAGTGTGACCCCAAATGGGGCGCATTGTGTGGGAAAGGCAAAGCAGCAGGTAAAATGGGTGACACTGCGGATAAACGCGTAAGTTAATGCAAAACCAAACATTTTGCTGCGTTTAATGATGCACGAAAATAATGAATATCCTGAAAGACAGACCCTGCCTGTTGTTATGCTTCTTCTTTGCACATTTTATTTGCATCTTCTCAAATGTGGTTGTTGTCGCTAACATTTCAAGCAGGGAACGACAACATATTTTTTTGTTTTAAATAAAACGATTATTGGAAATAAAATCTTTGAAATATTTAAGGATCAAACTCTTGTCTATGAAATACAAGAAAAGGCATGAAGTCGGGAAGTCAGTTTAATCGGTGCTATTCCTTATGTTTGCCCGATCCTTTTTTTGCAACAAGCACAATCCACGAATTTTTATGTCCTTACCCTTTTATTTGAAAGAAATATAGCCGAAATCCAGTATATAGAAACAAAAGCTTGTATGGAAGTTATATGTTATATCCTTTCTTTCCTATCTTTTTGATTTTCGCTATACATGTTATATACAAAATGAGATTTGCACACTACGAAATAACTTTTAAATTAGTTAATCTAATAAAAACAGATGAGCAGTTTATGAACGGAAAAGCCCTTTCTATACCTTCTCTCCGAGTAGTAAGGGGGATTTATCTACCCACAATTGTTATGCCATTCTTTTCATATCACCCAGCTGTTGATTTTCTTTAGTGACACGAAAACAAGTCGGGCGAATAAAAAGGAGATACATTATGCCAATGCCTGTGGTGACGAAAGAACTGATTACCGTACCAGTTCCGCTAAAAGTTTCTTAGGAAATTTGCTTTTCTTTTAAAACTTTTTCATCAAAGTGTCATCAATGATCTGCAACATAAAACCGTGCATCTGGTAGGTGGGAAGATTCTTAAAACATATAAAATTTGAAGTAGTTTGGTCCGCCCTGATTTCATGCTGTTCATCTTAGAATTTCTGAAAATTTTACGATTTGAACACTTCCTGCTTTTAAACTTTTCTGATAAATGTCTTGGAGCATTGTCATTTTTTTGCGCCGCTTTACCACCTGAAAAAAGGAGTATTTGTTTGAAAGAAAAGTCCCCAGCTTACCAAAGTCGGAGCGCTCCGAAATAACGATCCAAAAAAAGTCCGTGATTTGATCTTTTTTGGAGTGTTATTTAGTAAATATCAAAACAGCCACTTTTTATGAAGATTCACGGAGCCTTGGGAGAAGGAATGAATATTGAAGAGCGGATAAAGTGCAAGGCAAACGATTTAGAGCATTTTCTGATCCTGTTTGTTTTACGCCTAAAGATAATTGTGAGAAAATAAACATTGGAGAGCGGATGAGCAGCAACGTTCAATTATATGAATATTTTAGATAATTTTCTTAAGTTTTTTTATTTTACCTAAGGGAACACAAAGAGTATTTTTTTTCTGAATGTTTATCAATAGTTGAAAGTTTGAAGCCAGAAGTGCATTTAAAATAAAACAAAGTCTATTACCGAAACCACATAGTAAAACTTTCAAAGTTACTTATCACAAAGTTTTGATGGCAATTTTTTAAACTTTCGCGAACTTTGTGTAAACTTTGAAAATTTTATTTATGTGGTTTCTGTAAAAGATGTTGTTTTATTTTAAATGAAAATTATTAAAAACACAAATAAATATATTTTAGGAGTAAAACTTCTTCCCATTTTGTTTTTATTATTCCTGCCCCCACTGTATGTATATGACGGTTGGTCTATGTGTATGGCCGAAAGTTAACCGATATCGCGCCATCGATTTTTCGATAGGTTTTGGGCTTAGGAAAAAAAAAGTTCCACTACTCAAACCCAAAAAAATAATTTTCGAGCTTGCGAAATTTAATTTTTTCACTTTTTTCGACTTCGATTTTTAAGGTTTTTTTCATGACCTACTAAAAAATTTTTTATTTTATTTTAAAATTTTCATGTATACTCCGTCCGACCCAAAAATGTCAGCTAAAAACGTTGGCGATAACAGATTTTTGAAAAAAAATATATTTTTTGGATTTTGGGGAGTGTTTTGGTCAAAAAATTGACCCTTTCGCCATTTTTTAAGGGGTTTTTCAGCATACATGCAAAAATGTTTTCGATGAAAACGAATTTGTCTCATATTTCCTGTCCCACTTAAAATTATGCGCTAAAAACGTTGGCGATAACGGTTTTTTTGAAAAAAAAGTCCCAAGTCCCAAAACCCGAAAATAAAATTTTTATTCAAAAAACTATTATCGCCAACGTTTTTAGCGGACATTTTTGGGCCGGACAGGGTATACATGAAAATTTTAAAATCAAATGAAAATTTTTTTAGTAGGTCATGAAAAAAACCTTAAAAATCGAAGTCGAAAAAAGTCAAAAAATAAAATTTTGCAAGCTCGAAAATTATATTTTTGGGTATGCGTAGTGGAACTTTTTTTTCCTGACCGCAAAACCTATCGAAAAATCGATGGCGCGATATCGAGTAAATCGATCCGTTCTAATGTATATATATAGTTTAGTTATACAAATATTTTTACATAAAACTTGTTTTCAATATTAAATAAATAATACAGTATAAACCATTAAAAAGTGAATTTTCTTATGATTAGGTAAATACAGATATGAGCCTTAAAAACTTATAATAATCTCAAAAGACTCAAAAACGGCTCCGAAAAAGCTTGAGAAAAGCATTAGTAAAAGGCTCCGAATTCTTTGTTTGTAGGATGCATGGAACCATATCCCTGATTTCTTTTTGGTTGCAATCTATTAAAAATAGACCTTAATTGAAAATGATAGTTTCTTAAGGGTCGCATGATTGAACACAAGCGTTTGTGTTCATCGCCACATACGTCGTTAAACTCATTCAGACAAATTGACCGACTGGGATGAAACACGTATTCCTTGTAGTCTGTACTTTTTTAGAGATTGCTCGATGGTCTAATTTGGAGTTCCGAAAATTCTAATCAGTTATTTCAAAAACCGTATAACAAGTTTCAGTGGAAACAGAAAAACTGACACAACTAAATAAGTTGATACGTCTATATAAAAGGTATATACTCCTCCCATTGATGGGCAACCCAGCAGGTCGGTAACAAATCAGAGAAGCAAAGGTGGCACCTGCCTTAGGTACAATAGCATGCGTGGGTAACCACTTTTAAATCCAGTAAAAATTTCTGATAGAAAAAAAAAACCAATTGATGTGCTCTTGCGTTGTTGTTGTGGTAACGACAAAAACACTCCCCGAAGGTTTTGGACGGCGTACTGCCCGACTGTCGGGGTAGCGATTTTGTATGACCAGTGAAACGTTCTAGGTCATGTCACCCCTCTTTCCGTAAGGATGGATAAGATGGATAATGAGAGGTGAGAGGCATCATATCCGAAGATCAACCATCGAGTTGTACGTCATTACCTTTGTGCATATTAGTCACCTCTTACGACCGGTATGCCTACCTCGGGCATATTCTAAGCCCCTAACCCGCAAGGTGCTCGTGCGTGATAGGGTACACCAGTTGAAATTTTACCTAGGACTTATATATAATTTATTTTGACGTATAGTCACAGCGGTAGGCAAGTTAATAGTTACATTTCATAGTGGACACAACTAGTTATATCGCTGTATATGGCGTGGGCACGAAACTCGTCAAGGATTTTTTATAAATCACCGTTATGTGGAATATAATACAAAAAAGTTTGAGATGATTTCTTTGATAGGACAGTTAATAGTGCTTCTAGGAAATTACGCGTTTTTTCAATGAAGTTAAGTATTAGACGTTTTTTTCTCAAGCTCCAAGCGACAAATAAGTATACATTTTTCCCAAAACTTAAAATTTCCGTGGAAAATCAAATATGAATTTTTCTGCTTGCTTATTTTAAGCGAACAGAAAAATAATGTCTAATATCGAATTTAAGAAAAAAATGTCTACTATTATCGAACAAATTTTTTACCGATTAATGAAACAACAATCACAAAATAATGACTATGTCGTGATCTTTTCAAACATATTAGTTACGGTCTCTGGTTTTTCGTGCTAGTTGCTTAATTTCACATTTATCTACTACGTTTTCTTGAGCACCTATATATCCATGCACCTTAGGGTGTCTGAATTTCAGGTTACATTTTTGTTCTTTGTGTTATAAAAAGTGATTTTTTATGTAAAGCTTTTAGTTATGGAGTTAAATAAAATTCTTAAATTCCAAAATTCAAGCTATATTCTTTTCTGGTAAGTTTTGTTTTTCTCAGCAAACTTAAAACCTACAACATCTGTGTATTTGCAATTATCATAAAAATCGACCTTTTGAATGAGCTAAGCCAGCAATGCAAACTCCCAAGTAGTTTAAACTTTTCAATCCCGCACCGAAAGCACCTTCGAAAAATAATTTTTTATGACTTATTTTTAATAACTGGTGTCTATTATTTCAAACAAATTTTTAATTTTTTATTTTTTTGTTTAATACTAAAAAACAGTTTTTCTAAATTTTTAATACAACTCCAAGATAAATGTAATTCAAAGAAAAAGCGAATTCAATGTTTTTTTTTAAATAAAAATAAATAAATATATATTAAAAGTTTATGTGTACACACAAAAAATATTGACAAACTTGTGACAAAATATGGTCCAATCTTGCATATTTCAGTACATTTGAAAATATCGTATGATATGAACGCGACAGAAGAAGTAAAGAGAGAAGCTAAAAATGTAGAAAAGCGAGCGAATATGTTCCCAATAAATTGTTATATTGTTTGAGAAAAATAATAAAAAATGTACAGTTATTTCACTAAGAAAACTTTAGTCCACATATGTGGTCATTATACCCGAAGAACTTAAAATACAAAGAAATTTGGCTCCTTTAAGTGAACCACCCTAATGAAAATACTTACTGTTATTGTTGTATTGTATTTGTTATTAGCGAGCGACAATAAACTATTCCCTCTTCATTTTCATTTTGTTTCTATTAGAGTTCTTTTATTTGCATTTTTCTTCATATAAAACAAGCATGGCAAGCGTCAGGTGAGGCAAGGCAGCAAGGCAGTTTGATGCATAGACAAACAGGAATGCAAGAAAATTGCTTCTTAGATAATGAAGAAGAAGATGAAAATGAAATAAATGTGGCGGATCAAGGAAGCGCCAAGGCGGAGATGAAAATGATGTAGGCGGCAGCAGCGGTGTTGGTGAATTCCTTTACTGCAAGATTGACGGAGGCGGTGATCGCGGAGGCGTTGTTGAGCTACAAGGCGAAAACAAAATCGAGGAAAAAGGTGAAACGGTTAGCTGATTTGTAAGTAAAAAAGATAAAAGTTAAAACAACAAAATAAAATAGAAAAAATGAAAAAAAGCATAGAGCAAAGCGTAGCGCTCAGTTGAGTGAGAAATTAAATTTGAAATTTATTTCATTCTAAATTAAAAGCGTGCAAGTTGATGCTATTTTGTTGCGTTCTAGTTATTGCTTGTTGCTCCTGTCGATTCTGAAGATAAAACAAGTCCTAAATACATGCTATTTATAAACAGTTACTTATTATATACCGTAATATACAATCTTGTTAATTTGATTTCACGCCCAACAAAACATTCTTGCAATTCTCATTTTTTTTCGACTCATAAAATTTTGTGTATTTGGCAGGAGTTGCAAAGGCCGAATATATGGATTACCAAAGCTAGGAAGGAAATATAAAAAATTTATGAATATAAGAAATTATACGAAGATTTTTGCTTTTGTTTTTGTAGCAGCTTACCCAGATGAAGTGGCATCGAGGAAAGTGCCGCCTACGTCTATTTTCTAATAGTAAGGCAAATGAAGGGAGGGTAATAGAATTGGGCTGAGAGGACTAAGAAAAAGAATGAGTTGGAGGTAGGAACAACTTTTTTGGAATATGATCTGTGTAGAGTCTGAAACTTATTATATAAATTAATGAAAAATCATTTGTGATCAATGGCATTGTTTAAAGTTGCTAACAGCCGATATACTGGACCGGCTTCATGGTTTTTAAGAATTCCTTGAACTCAACTAAAAAAATTTTTTCTGCACACTAAAACAGTAACTTTTTTTCTCTAAAATGTTCCGTTGAGAAAAATGGCTTTCCAAATACTACAACTCTCTCTCAAAAAATTTGAATTGAAAGATGAAATGTTCACTATCTAAAGTGATTCGTTTAAGAAATTCTGAATTCATAATGAAAGCAAAAAATCTCAGCATAACAGGATTTTGCGAGGTAATGATAAGATTGTGATGGTCAGTCAACAGCAAATGTTTAATAAAGACCAAGAGAGAGTGGTACATACAAAACGTTTTTGTGGAAATTTTCAAAAACCTAATTTAATAACATAAATTCAATAAATGCGTACACATGCATTTAAACGAATAATTCGAATTTAAAAGAAACTCATGTAATAATGAAATAATTTAACAACATATGGCAATCGCACAGGCATATTTTTAGGCGCACAATAAATGAAAGCTTTTTTTAAACTTTTTTTCTGCAAATATAAGCTTTGCTACTGGTCAAAAAGTAAACTTTGGCGAGCGAGCGCTGGAAAGCGTTGACACACGCGCACAAACTTCGCAAATATGATATTTGCTGTTTGTACATAATCAGACATGCAATCCCGAAGCGTAAAAACTTGAATTTTCGGGATTTATTTTTAAATTTGGCTTAAAAAAGGAATAACTCTATCAAAGGTATTGAAGGAAAAGAGAACTGAAAAAACAAAAATGTGAATAGATAACCTCATAATAAAGTCAAATATCATTTTGAAGCAGCGAATTGGCTTGGGACTTGTTGCTCAGAAACTAAGAAGTTTGACAAGTAGCTCAAATTTAGTCAACGAAAAAAGGAAAGATACAAAAATGATACATACATTTTTGATGGAAATATGAAAAATAATTTTTTTTTTATTTAATTTCAATATGAACTATATAGAAATAAAACGGAAAACTGAAATATTACATAATAACTTAAATCTCTTTTAATTCATTTCTTGATTGTAATTCTGCGGAAAATTTTATTTTTCGTTGTTCTAAAAATGTAATTAATTTAATTTAATATACAATTATTAAATCTATCATTGATTAACTTTGAAATTAAATTTTTGTAAATATTGTGAAATTTCAAATTTTGAAAAATTTTCTACGGATTTTACTTACTTTTAGCTTTCTTTTTTTGGAGTTAAGTTGACAATTAATTGGTTATCAGAAATAACAAGATAATGTAAGTCCTTGAGTTGACATATAAAATATATGTACCAAAGAATGTATAAAAGGAATAAAGCAAATGGCACATAACAGAAAAAAAACAACGTGACGCTACAGGGCATCATAGCTTAGTTGTTAGAGTACTCTAACAGCGGCTTTGGTGCAGACACTTGGGTTCGTATCCCACATGTACAGCCCCAAATAAGTAAAAATGAACACACAAACACACAAAATAAACCAAAAGGAAAAAATCAACGATTTCTACCTGCCTGAATCTATCACTTAGGTACCCAGCGTGTAAAAACAACCCTCGCACATATTAACATTACCTGCTACAGCATCCACAGACTATATTTACAAGACAACGGATAGACAAAGATCAGAACGAAACTAAACACTCAGGATGGCGGAACGCCGAAACCGGTTTGTTACAAAACCAAATTTGACAAGGGATGACGGAAAATCGTTCCAATATACATCATTTAAGATTTGGTCCACTTTAAAATGGCAAGCTTTAACACTTTTGACTCCGCAGTAATCAAAAGTTTTAGAAGATTTATATTTCACGATTCTGCACCTTCAAAATTATTTCAATAAATCGAAATATTTTCAGCCCTCAAAAGTTATAAAAACAAATAAAGGCTTTATAGGTCATTCACACAAAAAATATCTTTGTCTTACTTTCGAAATTTCCACCCAGTACTTCTGATATCGCTGGCGGGTTCCTCAGAAACACTAACTTGATTTGTAACAAGTTTTTGCTAGAATCATACAGAGTTATAAATATTTGATCACTAAGTATCATGATTAGAATGAGCTCAAGGCCACTAATACTTTTTCTTTAGCGAAAATTAATATTGTTTTTTAATTTTTTTTAATAATTTATTTAATTATTAAAAGGTTTTAATATAATAGAAAAGGAACATTTTTTTAGAGACAACCGCCATAGCTTTTCTTATAGATCCATTTCAGAAGCTGCTAGACTTCACTCACTAAAAAAAAAAACTGGCATGAGCACCAATTTACGTACCGGCATGGCTCGGCTAATCGATTGCTTTTGCTGTTTATTTTTATCAGATTCCGAAAATCTCCTTATCTATAATTGTTTATTTTCTTACGAGAGCAATTGCTTTTTGTTTGTCAAACTGCACACTGAAGAAGTAATAACGTGAACACGTTTCAAAAAAAGAATTTGAAACAAATCCTGTCTACGATCCTTTCTACGATTCATATTTTCCATTCAAAAAAATTCTTTGATAAAATGCTCCAAGAACCTAAGAAAATTCTGAAAACCACTCAGATGCCATGCTTTTTCATTGGATTTTAGAGTACCAGTAAGAGTTAAATGGTGTAAATGTAAATATTGGGTATCAAGTCCAACTTGCTGATAATCGGGATACCGCGAAGTATTTATACATTACAAAAAAAAAAAATTAAGATAAATATAGTAACATTTGAAACTTTGTGGTGCAGCATCTGTCTACATGCCACAGTTTGTGTTGTCAGTTGGAATTCGGTGCCATTTTGCGATTTGGCGTACATATTTTTAAGGTCTTATTGATACTGCAGAACCAAAAGAATTTCACCCCATTTGCGAACTTTATGTGTCAGATATAAATATGTTCAGTTTAGCGTTTCATTTCAACACAACGACCTTAAAATATTTACAAGCATGATAGGGTGGGTCTAACGAAAATTTCATGGTTGAATGTTAGATTGTCCTTATTCAGCCGAAACTTATTGTTTGTTTTATTTTGCAATATGGGGTTTGCCTAGAAAATTTCATTGAATAATTTAACATTCACAAACCAGTTAACTTTAATATTACTATTAAAAACCCTTATTGGAAAATTGCATCTACAAATGTCACCGGCAAAAAGCATAGCTGTATGGAAATCTCATTGTAGGCTAGATAAAATCCCCACATGCTGGTATAAAGCCCGGTGCTCGGGCAATCGTCGCAATCGCTCGGTGTGGCTTTTAATGCCATGCTCACTTTCGCCGCTAACACAACTGTCATAGCCTCCAGAGTAGTACCTGAAGGAAACATGAAACAATTCTGTTGGAACATACGGCTGGACCGTTCCAAGCGACACTTTACGCACCGAAGCTTAAATGCTCAGCGTAATAAAATGCTAAACAAGCAATTCTTGCTGAACTGTTTTAAACCATACTGACGGTCAAATAACCAACCGACGGATGTCCCCGGCCGCCGTGGTGTGAAGGTAGTGTTGCCGGCCTACCACACCGAAGGTCCATGGTTTGAGCCCTGGTACAGGTAACATCAAAAGTGATTTGAAAAAAGTTTTTCAAAACGGGGTCGCCCCTCGGCAGTGGTTTGGCAAACTCTCCGATTGTATTTCTGCCATGACAAGCTTCTCAGCAAAAATTCGTCTCCTTTGTAGATGCCGTTCGGAGTCGGCAAAAAACTGTAGGTCCCACCAATTTGTAGGGAAAATTCAAATCGGCAAACCACAAATTGGAAGAGAAGCTTGGCGCAAAAATCTCTTAGGAGGTTTATGATGATATACCTGTTGTATATCGCGCCATAGAGAGAGAGAGAGGGATGTCCCAGTGATTTTGCCCCTTTTATTATACAGCTCATGCTTAGAAATTAAAAAAAGTAAAAAAATAAAAATGAAGGTTTTTGAACAGGTGGCAACAATTTTTTTAAAATTTTAGTAAACTACTAATTTCCAGCTTAAACCCTTCCATACGACACCTCAAATTTAAGTACTAAACGAATTATACAGGAAAAACTAGTTGTTGAACACGTGGCAACACTATTCAAAAAAACCACTTCTTCATGTGGAGCCCTTTCATTTCGCACCTCATTTTCTAAAATAAGGCTCGAGTACTATATAAGTTAAGTTTTTATTATTTCTTGTTGTTTTTTAAAAACTAGGCGGACTTGTGTCCGCCGATTCTTTATTAATTACAATGTCGGGTTACGACTTAATTGAGTCGAAGTTGTCTTAAAAACTAATTATAATCTTGTGCTTGACTTAAAACTAAACCAATCGTTAGCCACACGCCACTTATTTATTTTAGAGAGATCGATATTTCTGTTGACTGTTGTTTACTGGAAATATGGATGACTGTTGTTTACGGGAAATATTGTTGATTGTTGTTTACCGGTTTGACAATGCTGATGCAGTGTCAGCAGTTATTGGTGTGCGTGTGCAGAGTTGGTGGTTGTTGGTGTTGGCCAATTAGTACGGGTGAGAGTAAGCTGTTGTGTTAACTTATATAAAAATCGGGCATTGAATACTATGTTTGTAACCCTCTTAGGATTTTTTCGTTCTTGAATGTTTATTACATTAAGCAAGCTGGCGAAGCTATTCATAATACAGCATCCCATATGCGGTGTAGGTGTCCACAGGTTAGCTATAAAAAAGGGTGATTTAGCGAAAAAGAAAGGGAGTATTTGAGGAGATATACGGTATATTTATAGAAAGAGGCAAGTCGCATTCCTTGGTTGATAGTTTTCTTCTATCAGTCCAAATTTTATTGACAGCAGCATGAAGATACGGTCTCGTGCAATTGGTTTGGGGTTTGACCTTTACCATGGCTTCCCTAACCTCTTTGGTAATGGCAAGAGACCATTATTGGTTTTTGTTGGCGACTATGGTTATATTGTATAGAAAAGGTTTACATTTAGTTCTCGAAATATGGTCGACTTTTTGTTAATATTTTCCCTCCATGAAATAATTGAGCGGAGATATTATCATATAGTATGGGACATTAAGGCCGAGTTCCCCTACCAATTTTTGGTGTGCTACCTCTAATTTTTTCCATCAGTTGGGGGGAGCTAGATGTTTTATGCCGACTCCGAAAATATGAATTTTTGCTAAGAAGCATACTTTGTTCCAAGTATGTTGGTGTTCCCTATCCCAACACTTGCACCTGAGACCTTTGCTGTGGTAGGCCAGCAACACTGCCACCACGGCGAACGCCATATCTGCTAGAGTAACATGGGTAGTGAAGGGAAAGAAGGGAAGAAAGAAGTTGTTTTTGTTGTTGTTTTTAACGTAATGAGAGGTGAGAGGAATCATATCCGTAGAACAACCACCAAAGTTGAATGGCTTCGCTGCTACAGGCATACTTGCCTGGGGTATGTTCTAACCCCCAAACCCGCACGGGTACATAAGAGGTATTTCTAGCTAGTCTTTATTCAGCCAATGTTGCTTTTCACCTCTTTGATTAGCCCTGTAATATCGGTGAGGCATTTTACACAAATTCGTTGTAAAAACAAATAATGCAAGGTCCATTTAAAATGGTTAGACAGGTTAGTTGTGTGGAACCTATGTTGAGTTTCCTTTCTCTTTTATGCAAAAAAAAAAAGAAGAATTTAGCATGCATACCTTGTTATATGTAGATATATTCCAGTTGAAATCTAAACGCGCTAATGAAAATTGCGTAATACATTTACCGCGAAATATACATTGACTTCTGAACAAGCTCTTGTAGGCCCTTTTAGGTGAGTAATCTCTGATTGACCTCCATAATATCTCGAAATAAAATTCTCATTAAAATGTAATTTGCTCGTGTTTTTTGCACTTCTCATTTTGCTCCATGTACAGATGTGGATCATCTAAATTTCAATGTAAAATTCTCTCTCTCCTACCAGTTTAATTGTGCTTGCGAATAACATGTGGTACGTGGCGTATACGTAACCTGGGTAATAAATCCTTTTTTTCTCACAACATAATTAAAACGTAATCTCCTTTTTTGAAAATGTATGTAGAAATGTGGATGTTAATAAATTAACAAAAAATAACTTCATTACAGATTTTAATCCGCTTAAGACATACGTTACAGTGCAGTTCCATGCGTTCTTATGAATCTGTACAAAAATGTTGTAGCAATGCAGGCTACTTTATTATGTTGACAGGTAATTTGAAGATTCGCTATTACATACACTGACACTGATATACACACATGCATAGGTACCTGTATATCAAAGAATGTGCACACTACGAGTTGAGCTAAAAGTAAGGTGAAGGAGTAAAAATCATCATGAACGCATACATACATGGTCTCGGTACCAGCTACTGCACTTGTAATGAGTATAATCAAGTCGACACCGACTCTAGCAAAGGTGACAACAATGCAACCAAGACACAGTTGCGACCAAAACATAAAGAATGTTTACCGGCTTTTAGTTGAGCAGCTTGTGAAAGCTTGTAAATTAAGTGCGTACAGCAAGTAGGATTTGTGTTTGTGTTGATAGGAATTTTGTAAGATTTATTGGAGTGCTCGTAGTGAGTGGTTTTGTGTGTGGGATGACTGGTTTTGTTTGTTTGTTTGTACGCGTAAGTATCCGTGCAAGCTTAGACCTACATTAGTGTATGTGGTTTGGTTAAGGAAAGGTACATTACGTAAATAAAAAAGATTTATGGGATCAGTTAACTTACAATGATGGTCGCTCTAGTTCAGTTAGTTAAGAATTCAAAAGTGGTAAACCAAAAATTTTTTGAAAAATGTTCTCTTATAAACCAATGCAGCAGTTACTGAGCCAATATTTTAAATTCAGCATACACTGTTAGATGTTGATAAAGTTCGATGAAGTATTTAAGCCGCATTTTATGTAAGATAAATTTAACTGGCCAATATGCTAGCCTTCGACAACTTTATGTACTCGTAGTGTGCTGTTACATTTGTGAAGTTGAAAGAAAATATCGAAAAAAAGAAATCAATCATTTGAACTTACCACAAAATATTATAAAGTCGGCCTCAAAGGTTGGTTGGTTGACTCATTAACGCTTGATGATATTTTTCTTATGATCCTTAATATGTATACTGTTACATCTGTTGTCTTAGCACTCTATCAATGGCCAAAGTACTCATTTTCATTGAAGAGCAGAGGATCGCATTTCCATCTTTTTGAAAGACAATAAATTAAACTCTATAAGTCTCATTCCTACCAGTTGGAGAGTGGTTTAATGTGATGACGACTTCGTTTTTATTAAGATTCTGGTAACTACGCACCTCTTTGTTTTATTTAGATAGAAATGCTGTAAAAACATGAAACTGAGACGCATTAATAACCCTTTAGAAAGCAATCAATTACCGACTTCGCATTCCACAGTTTTCCAGCAAAGAATCGCTTCTGGATAGGAACGAAGCTCAAGCTATAAGCTCAAAGTTATCATAACACCAATTTGGATTGCAGGGGGACACAGTGAATTGGGATTCAAGCAACCCTTGATAGCGCGATCACAGTTTGTTTGTACAGAATATACTTCTGGGTGGGGCGGAAACCTTTTACATTTTTTTATATTTTAAAAATGAAATTTGTTAGCAATTTTTATTATGACACCCCTGAGGGAGTACCATAATACCACCTGCGAAAGTTTCGGCATTGTGGTTCAGCAACTTTCACGGATGTGACGACGGTATGAAGGAATTTGGCTGTTTTTATTTTGTATTATCTTTGGAGAAAATTTTTAGCGAAGTAACGGGGTTAGGATATATTTGATACTCCCGAGATGAATAAATATAATCACGCACTTTCGCAACTTAGTATTATGCAAATTTTTTTTCCAAAGAAACAAGTATCAAACATGGGGACAAATCATTGGAGGTTGCTTATGAGGTGTTTTTAGAATGCCTTAGATTAAACAGCTTGAACCTCGTTGGTGAGGTTTACACTCCCCAGTCGCTGGTTGGGAACATGCTGCAAAGTAAACTTAAATGCTGCAGCCTACGACCTAAAATCGCAAAAATCATGAAGTGGCTAAGAGGTCTGGAACGACTGCGGCACAGCAGGGAAGACTAAGGCAAAGGGCAAAGCGCGAAGAACATAGGACGGATGGGAAACAAACCCTCTTCAACCGGCCAGACAGTGACATAATAGTATAATAATAATCAAAATAATAATAGTGATGGTCTGCTAAATCTATACAAGAGCGAATTTCGGATTGAAAACGTAAGTCTTCGAAGAAGCAGATTGGAGACCCAGCCTCTCCAACGGTATTGCTTTGTAATGAAAGTCATAGTATGAATAAGCTTCTGATGAACTAGTCAGCTAAATGAAAGCGTGGATGTGTTGGAAACTTGGATTTTCTAATTGCACGCACTGCATATCGCAGACAAGAGACAAAGGTGGATTAGTAATATTAGCAGGGCGAATGAACCTTCTGAGGGTAACATCAGCGAAGAAAAGATCCACAGTTAAGAACTGAAAGTGCAGGAACGCTGTCCAACAGAGGTTGAGACTAGTGCTCAAACCACCTCACGGGAGGATCGATAAAAGATGGTAAGAGTTTTAGTGTTTGTTCGAGTCCCAGAAGGCAATAAAAAACTATTCTCTCACTTATAATAGTTCCTTGAAATATGTGTTTAGTCGGAAAACATATTTAAAACCTCTCCTCACGTACGAAAAGTAGTTTCAGGGAGTCATTAGCAGCTAACTCTGAGTATTTTTTTAGCTTCACTTGCCAACACTAAACACTATTTGTTAAGGTTTTCATTAAATGTATACAAAAGAGCAAAAGTTCCTTTTAAATTAATAAACGTTCTACTATTTTAATAATTTACTTGGATTTTCCTCAAAATACAGTCCCTATTTCAATTTCCACAGAAGTTTCTCAGATTGTACGCTATAAATTTCCCTATTCATAAGTATTTGTACAAACCTTGTTAGAAGTTGTGACTGTCACGTCAGCTTATATATACGTCAGTCATAAAATAATGAATATGTATATGTGTGCACATACATAAATAAGCAAAAGCAATCAAAATACCTACTCTTAATACAAGTGGAAAATGTGCTTTTGAAATTAGCCACAAGCAATGAAAGAAATCACGACATCATTCGCGTTGCATTTGACTGTCCTTTGAGGGTACTTGAAGTGTTGCTGTGAATAAAGCTGCCATTTGCAAAGATTCAAAATGGATAAAGGTGAATGTGTGTTTTAGAAGACGCTCTTGTTAAAGATTATATGACACATGGGTGTGTTAAGAGGTCTATTATACACATGTACATACATACGTGTGTATGTAGAGTAGGCAAGCACTTAGTTACTAGGGATACCAACTTTTTTTTGCTTGTTACATTCACATATATTTATTGAAATGATTTTACGATCCCGGAATTCTGCTTAGGTTAAAAGAAGTGAATAAATTGTCTGAGAAATGCTTCAAAGTTTGAAATATTGGTTTTTAAAATGTATGTTTTTATGAGCTCAAGGCCTTAATTTGAATAAAACACGATCTTTTTATTCATAAATTTTAATTCGGTCGATGTTTCGACTTCAGTCTGAATTCAAGCTGATCGACTTACAACGAAAGTTACTTCATTCATGAAAGCCTAATCAAATAAGTACCTAATAGTTTTGAGCGATGTTATTATGCAATTTTTAAAAGTTTTCATCTAATAAATACAAATTTTTCCTTTCAACTAAACGGCACTTTTGCAAAGTTTAAAATCTGTGTGAAACCCCCTGATTGTTAAACAAGGTGTTACGTTTAAAAAAAAAAAATATTGAATACATAAATGTAAAAATTCCAATAATACGGTAGACCCAAAGATCGTTGTTAGTCACAATAAAGGGCCTTGTTTTTTTTTTGAAGTAACACAATCCACAAAGAAAATTCAAAAATATTGCACAGCACCAAAAAAAAAAAATAGAATAATTTTCGTAAATAAAGCACACACTTTTAAACTTCAACAATATTTTTCTAATCCCGAAAATTGTGCTTTCGCAAAAAAAAAATTACGAGATTTCAGCACCTAAAAATGATTGCGGGATTGGCATCCCTGGTAGTTATCTTGCAAAAAGGTGAACTGTCTTGAGACAGTTCACAGCTCAAGTACTTTTAAATTAGTCAAATAAAGATTTCCTACAAAAAGAGAAATACGATTTCTGGGCATACTTACCCTAACTAGGTTGAAATGAAATAAATAGCAAGAAAGTAAAGTGCTGTATTCGGCTGTGCCTTTATACCCTCCATGAATATGCATCACAGTTTTACACACATTATATATGTAATAAGTACAGTACCTGCCAAATTTTGTGTTCCTCACTATTAAATGGCAAGAGTTATAGACCAAACCCCATGTGTCGGAACAATCGATTGTATGGGAGCTATGTGTTGTATTGATCCGATCTTGTTGGTTCCGACAAATGATTAATATATTTCAAAATGGCGGCTCCGTCCCAAATTTAATCAAGATATCCCTGAAACTGACGGACTAGTTTGCGTTAAAACATACAGATGGACGGAAGGACCCACGAACAGAAAGATGCACATGGCTAAATCGACTCAGCTCATCGCCCTAATCATTTCTTTATGCATATTGGTAGTCGCATCTCTTCTTCTTCTCATACTTACAAACATCGGACCAAATTTATAATACAATTTCATATTTATGAAAGGTATAAAAAAGTAGAAGTTCTTGTGAAACAGAATTACATACAGCAAGTTGTGATTTATTGTGTATAAATGTTTATTTTGCTAGGTTATTTTGCTAATTACATCCGGCTACATGCCGATTTCTTAGCTTTGAATTTAAAAAGAACATTTTCAGAGAAGAAATCTTCTTAATGGGCTTTATCGGATAAACCTAGTTTTCTTAGTAAATTGTCTCATGCAGAGTTCCATATAAACTCAGTTTAAAAATGTTTTTATTTGCGAATACTTTAACTCGTGAGGCGCACTTAGTTAATCCGCTATGGCTTCTCAAAATTTTATCAACAGATTTTGTCAGTTCTAAAATAAATGATCTTGGCTGTTAAACAGGTTTCCTCGTTTTCTCACCTTATATTTTAGTTCAGAAATAAAGTCTCAAAATTTGTTTGCCACGTCTATTCTCCAAAATGTTCTAAATTTTGTAACCTAGACTGCCGTCATTTCGGCATTATAGTAATGGTAATGGCCAATGGTAATATTAGTGGTAATCCGTTGATGATTACTTAATTCTAGTCGGAATTTAACAGTTCTGTTTCATACCGAGTTGAGCGAGCTTATTATAAGAATAGTGTTTCCTTATACAACAAGTGTATCATACTTGATTGAGTTAATGAAGGGATACCTTCCGATGGCGACACCTAAAACGTATGAGATCTCCGACAAACACATCCCATATGAATATAGAAAATACTAACAAGTACTTGATAATATGTGATCCAACTGGAATTTTTAAAGTCAGCTGTTATATGCTATCACCGTCGAGATATCTAATTGTAATTTGGTATGCCGGGTTTTTGTTACCCAACTCTAATCGTTGATAGAATTGCGTGAAGTTGTATGATAGATACCCACTGTTGATGTATCGAATAGTAACAAAAAGACCGTCGTGCCGTTCAGACGTGTTTTCCAAGTGCTCGCAAGATTTATTTTCACTTTATTACTGTTTTCTTAATTTATCAAAAAATGCCGTGTAGCTGTGGGCAAAAGGTTGATCGTAATCAACAGTCAATACAGTGCGCTAGCTGCAGTGAACTCTTTCATCTTCGCTGTGTTGAAATTCTTCCAGCTGATTTGGATTATTTAATTAAATCAAATATTTCTTTTTATTGCAAAGCTTGTGAGAGAGCGCGTCGCAGCTCTTTTCGCTCGCCACCCCCTGTGCCTAACGAAGTATCGGAAAATCATGGTGACTCTTTTGTGCATAATAACACTAATTTCCAGTATCATGCAAGTGCCAATAACAATAACAACGATCAATGTGTTTGCAGTGGGCAAGAACATGATTTAAAATCAATGTTGAGTGAAATAACTAAAGAAAACAAATCTTTACGTTCTGAGGTGAAAGACCTGCGTTCTGAATTGCGCTCTTTACTGAAATTAGTGTGCGACAATAACATTGTTGTTGCTAAAGACATCAAAGACATGAAAGCGGACTTCGTTTTTATTAAATCTTACCTGCCGTTGCCAGGCTCTCCCTCTCAATCGTGTGTTGATTTGGACAATGCTGTTGCTGAGAGTGTGTTTACCAACGATGTTGGTGCTAACAATTGTACTAATACTAATGCTGCAGAGAAAATCTCGGTCGAAAACAGTAGTAAGACCAATGACGCAAGCAGTATTCTGATAAATTTTTCTGATGTTGCTAATTCTGCGCCTGATGCTGCTGTCGATGTCGCTGTTGACGCTTTTACGTCTCAAGGCGACTCTGAGTGGAAAACAGCGGATAAGCGCAAGAAGAGGATAAAGAAGAAAAATAACCAAGCTATGACAAATGTAAACAAAGAAAATAATGTATGTAATCAAGATAAACCGATGCAAGCTGTTGTTGGTACAAGCTCGAACGCTGATTTGGCTGTTGTGCGACGTGATGTTGTGAGGCGCATCATATGGTTGCATATCTCTTCATTTTCGAATACTGTTACTGAAGAACATATTGTGAATTACCTTGCTGAATACGCTTCTATTGATAAAAGCCAACTGATCTGCTTTAAATTAATAAAAAAGGGTGTTGAGCCACTTACCTTAAAATGGGTAAATTTTAAACTTGGCGTGCCTGAAGAGATTTCTGACACTATTTTAAAATCAGAAATCTGGCCGGCGAACGTCAAAGTCCAGCCTTTTCGTTCCTTGCGTGCAAAACGGGATTCCTGATGCAGCTAACTTTCAATATAATTTTAATAGACTAAAAATATATTTTCAAAATGTTTCGGCAGTGTTTATGTACAGCTCTGCATTAGATTACGATATTTTCGTTTTTGTTGAATCTTGTCTGAACGAGAAATTTTTTAGTAGTGAAATTTTTGATCCAAATCTATTTGACGTTTTCCGTAAGGACCGTGATCCTGTTAAAACAGGTTGCTCGAGAGGAGGGGGTATTCTTATTGCTGTTCGGAGGAAATTCCAGGCGGCCGTGGTAGCACTCGCTAACCCTGATACACCCATTGATCAGCTAGGCGTACGTGTTCATGGTTCTTCTGGAATCTTGTATCTGTGTGCCTCGTATATTCCACCGAACAGTACAGATACCTTATACAGGGTGGCTGATGAAAGCCGCTACCAAAAAAAAATTAAATAACTTTTTTTCTATTTAATGAATCTGGTTAATTTTTTTTTTTATTTTGCAGATTGACTTTTACATTTAACAAAAATGGATAACTGGGACACTGAAACAAGAATTTGGATTGTCCGCCGCTATCACGCACTGGAGTCCGTAGTTTCGGTTCAAAGAGAGTATAGGCGCACGTTTGGCGGCAATCCTCCGAGCAGATGGACCATAATAAGACTTGTAAACAATTTTGCCGAGCATGGGACAGTCAACAGAAGACCTTACCATCGAAACCCTTCAGTTCGAACGGAGGAAACAATCGCTGCTGTAGCTGCTGCCATACAAAACAATCCACGTGTTTCGACAAGAAGCTTATCTGCTCAAATGGGTGTAAGCAGACAGTCATTACAGTCAATTATGCACAAAGATTTCGACTTATTCCCATATAAAATTCAAATGGCCAACAAACTGAACGCTGCAGACTTGCCGATTCGCTTGGAATTTTGCCAGAAGATGCTTCAAATGGTGGAAGAGGATGGAAACATGTTGAACTGTCTTTTCATGTCTGACGAGGCCCATTTCGATTTAAACGGCAACATAAACAAACAAAATTGTCGAATATGGAGTGCTTCCAACCCACAGATACTCCATGAGACGGAATTGCATCCACTTCGTGTCACAGTGTGGTGTGCAGTTTCATCACGCTGCATTGTCGGGCCCTACTTCTTCGAAGAAAACGGTCACACCGTTACGGTTACTGGAGACCGTTACTTGAGCATGTTGAGAGAGTTTTTCTATCCAGAATTACGCCGAATGAGAATTTCTTTCAACTCTGTGTGGTTTCAGCAAGATGGTGCAGCTCCTCATATAGCCCAACCTGTTATGACAGAATTGCGACGAAAATTTCCCAATAAGCTGATATCCAGAAACTCCACATTCCGTTGGCCACCCAGGTCGCCTGAGCTTACTGCACCTGACTTTTTCTTGTGGGGTTATTGCAAACAGGAAGTCTTCAAAGCAAAACCAACAAATTTGAATGAACTAAGGCAATCCATTCGAGAAACAATTGCGGCTATTCCTGTCTCAACTCTCCAAGCAGTAATGAACAACTTTTTGGTAAGATGCCGCACATGCATCGACGAGCAGGGAGGGCATTTAAATTCCATTATTTTTAAAACTAATTAAGCTATATTTAATAAAATTTAATGAGCTTTAACATGAATAAAAGAAAAATGAATTCCCTACGCTGAAAAAAAAATTATTTGAGTTTCTTAATGTAGCAAAATTCATCAGCCACCCTGTATATTGCACATGCTGACAATGTTCTTTCACTGGCATCGAATGTTGTGGGTGACAATCATCTTTGTGTCCTTGGAGATTTTAACTTATGTAACTTAAATTGGTCTCATATTGAAAACACGGCTTATTTTATGGCCTCTAACGTTAACTCTTCAGCCGAAATTCATCTAATTGATAGCTTCTTAAGTATTGACTTAGTGCAAATTAATGGGCTTTATAATAGGCTAAAGAGAATTTTAGATTTAGTGTTTATCTCAAACAATATTCACTACACATTGTCTGAATGCTTTACACCAATCTTGCAGACTGATAAACATCACGTTTCTATTTTTCTTGAATTGGAGTTTTATGAATTTGCTGAAATTAGCGATAAACCTGAAACGAATTTCAACTATAGTGCTTGCGATATGCCGCATTTTAATGAATTATTATTAAGCATTGATTGGTGTGATTCATTCCGTGATAATGATGTCACATCTTGTTTTCATATTTTTAAAAATCAGGTTTTCGAGTTGTGCTTGAAGCATATCCCAATTTATAAACAAAAAACATATAAGACGCCCTGGCATACTAAGAGGCTAAAACATCTGAGGAATGTTAAAAACAAATCATTAAACCAGTATAAAAGAACTGGAGATTCGGCGCACTACTCTAAATTTCAAAACGATTTAAAGGCATTCAAGTGCTTGAATAAGTTCTTGTACAGAAATTATATTGTGAGCTTTGAGGACAATATAATTTCGAACTCAAAGGCGTTTTGGCGTTTCATAAAATCAAAAAGGGCCTGCTCTTCTGTCCCTACTAATGTGTTTTTCAACGACACATCTGCAAACAATGCAGTAGATGCTGCGAATTTATTTGCCGACTTTTTTTGCTCTAATTTTGAACCAGACACTCGTGTACACACTGGTCTGCCTTCCACGAGTAACTCAGCGATCAATTTTGGCTCTCTGCGTGTTTCCGTTGCGGATGTCGAGAACGGTATAGGGAAGCTTAAGCCTTCATCCAAGACGGACACAGATGGTCTTTCGGTCATACTGCTAAAAAATTGTTTGTCTTTGGCTGAGCCTCTTACATTTATATTCAACAACTCACTGGCCACTGGGACATTTGTGGATGACTGGAAACTAACTTCAATTTCTCCGATATTCAAGAGTGGTAACAAAAATGATGTTCGTAATTATAGACCGATTTCGAAGCTCTCATCTGTATCCAAACTTTTCGAGATTATAGTCAATGACAAATTATACTTTGCAGTAAAGGGCCTAATTTCGAACAATCAGCACGGATTCGTCCCAAAACGGTCCACTGTCAGTAACTTATCTATCTTTTCCGATTACTGCATTTCCGCTTTTCAGAATAGACTGCAAGTTGACTCAATTTATACAGATTTCTCGAAAGCCTTCGACAAGGTGTCCCATCAGATACTCCTGGCAAAGCTGGCGGCGTTGGGTTTTCATTCCACATTTTTGTTGTGGATCGAGTCCTATCTGTCAAACAGACATTGCGTTGTTGACGTAGACAACGCCACATCCCGGTCCTTCATTGCATCCTCTGGTGTTCCGCAGGGAAGTATTCTTGGGCCTTTATTTTTTATATTATTTATTAACGATATTGGCTCATGTTTCTCTTTTGCGGAATATTTGTTATATGCTGATGATTTGAAAATATTCGCTGTCATAAATAGTTCACATGACTCCGAACGGCTGAAATCAGACCTTTTCAACCTCGAAAACTGGTGTTGTTTAAATCGACTAACGCTGAACATCAAAAAGTGTTTCCATGTGACTTTTTCGAAGTCTGCGAATACCCTACGTACTTCGTATAGTATTGCCGGCTGTGCCTTGGAATCCGTTGAAGAAATCAAGGACTTGGGTGTATTTTTCGACTCTAAATTTAGTTTCTCTAACCAAGTCAACTACGTGGTAGCTCGGTCTTATGCGATGTGGGCGTTCATACGCAGAAATTGTTCTGCATTCACTAACCCTCACACCCTAAAGTCTCTATATTGTTCTTTTGTCAGATCGAGATTGGAGTATGCTGCTCCCATTTGGAGACCCTACCAAATTGGGCCCTCTAAACGAATTGAGAGAGTCCAGAAAGTTTTCCTACGTTTTGCTCTCCGTTCTTTGAATTTTTCTGATCCTTTACCATCATATGAATCTCGATGTCTTTTAATTGAACTAAGTACGCTTGAAAATAGACGAACCATTTTATCGTGCTCCTTTGTTATTGGCTTACTTTCTGGAGCTGTTGATTGTCCATCACTTCTGGCAAAAATTCACCTCAATGTCCCATGCAGAAATTTTCGGCATTTTGAGACCTTTAAAATTGGTTTTGCAAGGACCAACTATGCTGCAAATGCTCCTATCCCTAGGGCATGTGCGGATCTTAATTTGTTTTTCAGTTCTTCAGGTGTTGACCTCACTTCTTCGTATGCAACCCTAATTAGTCATTTAAGATCTTTCTTTTTCTAATTTAGTATGATAGTCTGTAAGAATTTTTTGAATTTAAAGACTGAAATAAACAAATAAATATTTTGTAAAACACTAAAAGAGTGATTACTCAATACAAAAATACTTATTTTGGCCCAGCATTATTTATTTAGTCAATGAAACTTTACTTTCTTACAGACTAGTAGGTACAAAAATTGTATTATAACTAATATAAGCACATATACATACATATATTAAAAGATATATATATATTAAGATTTAGAAAAACTTGTTTTGACAGGTTGAAATCAATAAGGATACTTCCCGATAAAATATTTAATTCCCTCACTGAAGGCATCAATGGGGAGTTTTCAGCAAATCTGGTTTTTACTTTAGCCAAATAAAATGGGTAAGAGATACGAAGATTGCGTCTAGGTACATTGAAACTAATTTTCTCCAGGAGACTGGGAGAATCAATGACTCCTCGAATAATGTTGTACACGAATGTTAGAGACAAGACCAATCCGCGGCTTTTCAAAGTCTGTAAATTTATCAGTTTCAGGCGGGGAGTATAAGCCGGAACCGGATTCTGAAAGTTTAGACACCGCAAAGCGTATCTCAGGAAGATCTTTTGCATACGCTCTATTTTCTTAATATGAAGTTGAGTGTGAGGCCTCCACACAAATACCAGATATTCAAGATGCGAGCGAACAAAGGTTCTGTATAATAACTTCAGGGTATAAGGATTTCGCAATAACGAAATTAATATGGTTGTTAAAAGAGAATTTCGTGTCAAATATAGCCCCTAAATCTTTAAGTTCGTTGACAATGAGCAGGTCGTCATTCGAAATATTATAAAACGTAATACGCATATTCGAAATCTTGGCAAAGGTCATTTTAAAGCACTTATTTATGGCTAGGGATAAACGAGATTTCGTACACTATAAATAAAGAGCATCGACATCGCGTTGCAGCCTAGCCTCATCTAAAGAATCTTTGATTACAGCAAATAACTTTGGATCGTCGGCGTACAGTAAGAATTTAGCAAAAGTAAAACAGTTACTAATGTTATTTATAAATAAAACAAACAGCGAGGGGCCTAGAACACTTGCGGGACACCAGAAGAAATATTATCAATCATACATCAACAAATGTCTCAGATAGCATTAAAAAATTTCTACAAAGATTGCACTCATTATAAAAAATATGGTTAGGGACCACGCAAAAAATTATTTGATATCAATTCTAATTTCCTACCAAAGTGTCGTTATGTGAGAAAATCGAAAAATATAAATTAAAAAAAAATTAACATGGTATTTATTTTATTTGGACCAAGTTTATTTCAATTTTTTGCAGCCATAACTCAAAGAGGATTTTACAATAAAAATAAATGTCAAAGCTCACAGATGAGTATATAATGTAAGCTACATACGAACTTAGACTTACTCCTTACTAATTTTGACTTTTGTCTTTGGAAAATCATTATTATATTCTTCGCGATTTCACTGTCCTTAAAAGAACAATCGAATAGAAAACTAATTGTCATGCTGTATTTTATTGCGAAGAAGGCAAGAAAAACTCTGTATTGTCAACAATATTTCTACGCAACATCTAAATACGCAACTATACCCAGTAAATCATAGAATATAAAGTCAAAAAGAACATATTAAATGGTTCTAAGAATTTATTGAATATGCACATAAATTCGTATCAAAAAATGGTTCTATCATAAGCTAGGCCACAATATTCGTATGGTTCTTATATGTGTCTGCCATTTATAGCTTAACAATCGTTAAAGTGTAAGAAATGTGCATGCTAATAAACAAGAACGGCAATAGACCATCAATAGAGTTCATAACAAGGATAGAATATATGTATTATCTTTATATGTATGTGTATCCCTCTCTGTCATATTGGACTACCTTGCAAAGTGCTTTTCATTCACGCAGAACACGTTTCTGTGTAGATCAAACTGCAAAGTTGATACTTCTTACGAATTAGTAGAACTTTATTACTTCAATCCCTGGGGATTGAAATCCAGTTCCTCTATAACAAAGTGCAAATATAAATATCTTAGCTCAAAAAATAATAAAGCTTGGCAAACTGTGCTTTTTTTTAATGACAAAATTGATGTAAAGCTCGAAAACTTTCCAAATATTTTGTTATTCGTCATTTTGAAAAATAATATTAATATAATTTTTAAAACAAAAGCATTTTTTTATCCCCGTCTAATGTGCAAAGGCGTCCGTAAGTAAGCTACACTTAAAGTGAATAATATATCTAGTGGTAGGTAGTGCTCGTTGTATGCGTTCTGATCTTGCCTTGTGATTGTTTGCAGCTAATGTATGTACTATATATCTCTTCTGAATTCAATGTTGGTGTTAACGCCTCCACATACAGTTGGCCAAATCCAGCAATTGATTTCCACTTTTGCTATTTTTTTTTCTCCAGCTTTCTACACCCATGACATTGCTTGCTCTTATGTCACTCCTTTCGCTCATTCCATTCAATTTCATGAATACATTTGCACAATTTCATATATCTTGCACTCATTCAAGATTAGAGCCTAAGCTGGAGGCGTCTATTAGTGCGGATTTTCGTTATGAGGAGACGTGACTTTAAGAGAAAAAGATGCGGGGTGCGAGTACGCAAAAAAAAAGTGCATATAAACTTAAATCTGTTTCACCCGAACCAGAAATAATCAAAATAGTTGTTTCAATTAAGTGAACAGCAGCTTAGATTTTTTGGTTGCAATCTAGATCTCTACTCTTGGGAAATAAGTTCCATTTTCCACTTTCTAATACGGCGTATAGTTTCCTTCTCGTAAAAGGGAGTTCCATCACAAAAACGGGTGCAGGCAAAAATTTCTAATGAAATTTTAATTAAATTATTATAATTCTGAAACCTGGGAGATATGGATCTCAATCGCATCTCTTAATGCAGCATGCATTAGCATCTTTAGTTTTATAGCCATCTTGAAATAACAAATTTTTGGTCACGCTGCTCCACATATTGGTCGATAACTTCGAAACCGGTCAAGTTATCGGAATAAGGGATGTCTTTGATTCTTGGTCTAGTAACATAGCGGTGTAACTTGCTGTATCTTGGAACGATTTTTCGTCATCCCTTGTCAATTTTTGTTTTTTTACAAACCGGTTTCGGCGATCCGCCATCTTCAATGTGCTGAACGAAAACGGTTTGTAACAAAACAAAAATTGACAAGGGATGACGAAAAATCGTTCCAAGATACATCTGATATCCACCCTGTCGGAAAAACAGAAAGTCAAATCAACTCGGTGTAACTTGCTTTCAATTCTATTCAGCACTGTTGCTTTAGATTCTCATGTTACAATTTTATTATATGTATGTGATATGTATTAAATCGTATGGATTTGAAATCTAAGAATTTATATCTGTTTTAATCGGGAATGTACGATTAACCAATTAATTGATAATTCCAGTTAACCTTATCAGAGTATAATCAATATTGGTTAACTAAAAGTATCAGTTTCACGACTAATCACAGGAATCTGAGGAAGTATTTATGATAGTTTTAGTTTGAAGACAAATCTATTTATTTTAATATCCATCCGTTAATATAGTTTTTAATTTAGACTAGTAGTGGGACTATTTTCGAATAATATTCGAATAAATACCATTCGAATAAATGAATAATAATATTCGTTTAAAAAATTCGAATAGTATTTATTCGTAAAATTTATACGTTTATTCGAATAGTATTTATTCGTAAAATTTATCCGTTTATTCGAATAGTATTATTCGCATAGTGTTATTGGAATAGTGTTATTGGAGTTGTATTGAAATGCGAGAGATGTCGGAAGCGAAATTCACTGACTTCATCGCGTTGTACCTATGAGCATGCATTCACGTTTTGTATGTATGTTTCCGTTTACAAATGTGTGCTTAAGTTGTAGTGATATTTATTCGAGTAATACTAGTATTCGAATAATACTATTCGAATAAAAGTATAAAGTATTATTATAATTATTATAATTATATTATTCGAACTATTTATAGCCTTCGAATAAAAGAATTTTTTATTCGAATAATTTTTATTCAAATAGTCCCATACCTAGTTTAGACAAATGTTAAACAGTGTACTGATCATTTGTGATAAGGGAAATTCAGGTTTGTGTTGTATAGCGAGTGATACAATCATCACTTTGGTTGTATTTTAATTTTGACTTAATTATTGAGTTGTGATCAAAAATCGATAATTTTTTTTAAATATAAATTTTTTTTTAAATCAATATATCTACAAAAAAATTAAATCCATGGTTGAGTAATCGAATTTCCCATTAGAAATCCCATCGCTAGCTTTCCTTTTGTTCAGTGCTGAGCCTTGTCAACAAAAAATGCAATGGAAATATCGCAGCGCCTTCTCTAAACCAAAATAGGCAAGGTGATTTGAACCAATCACTTCAGGATCATAATTATAAATGGACAAGTCACCACCTTCCTCGATCAGGTTGTTATAATGGACCCAAAGCTTGACTTTTTATTCCATACTGAATTTTGCGTGAATCGATCAAGATTAGTTATAATATTAATTAGTAATTAAAACTTGGTCTAAAGTATTTAACGATATTACATTACAAAGTCACTCTTTATGGTTTTAGTAAAACCTATATTGGAATATGTATCAATCGCTTGGAATCCTGGGTCGCGTTTGGTCCAAAAACAATTTTTGACTTTTGTATAGCGGCATTTACTGTGGAATCCTAGAGAGAACCTTCCAGCCTACAAAAGCCGATTGAAGCTTATAAATATATATAAATTATAAATAAATATACCCTCACTTGAGCCTCGCCGCAAATGCTTGTTGTGTTGTTCATGGTAAAATTAATAAAAGGGATTGCGAGTAGCTCATATTGCATGGAGAGATAAAGTTTCCTTGAACTTAGCTATTTTATTTAAAAATTACTCCTCCATTCGCACTCTAAAAATTTGTGAAAAACACATTTTATGAAAAATTTTAGAACTTGAAACTTTAATTTGAAAATTTAAAATCACTTAAATGTATTCGTAAGAGCCCCTCTAATGTCTTTCCATGCCATGTTGCGCTTGTCAACACTTGTAAGCAGTATTGATTTTGTTATTGGTATTGTTCATTTTTGCCTGTTTCGCCACGTTTTGCCTGCCACTGCTACTGACATTTATTAGATTCGAACATTTTTGTAACGATTCTGTTTGCGTTATCCCTAACAAATGTTTTCTGCTTGTTTATGATATTATCCACATAGTAAGAGTCAAGTGCGTAACATCAAATATATGCGGCGTGTTTTTGTATATCAAGTATTTACATACATACATACATACATAAGTGTGAGTGTGAATTCAGAGAATTATGTACGAGACATGTTTATGTTGTGCTCGCATAAATGAATAAAAGATTATGTTGAAAACGTACGTGTGTACAAATTATTATTATCTTTTTGATTACAGTAAACATGTATCTATCATGTACAGTGGCGGACATAAGTGTACATACAGTCGTTTTCTGCGATTTTCACAAAATAATAATAAAATTATTTTAACAAAGCTTGAGTAAAAACATGTGTCAGGGTCTAATACAACAACTATAAATTTTGTTTTAAAAATGTACACAAAATTTGTGGAAATTCAAAGAAATTTTACTAAAAAGAAGAAGCCTTCAAGAAAAAACATTGTCAAAAATTAGGGAAATGTGTTACGAACTTTAAATTAAAAATAAAATTGAATGGGCTACAAAAGTGCATACTAGAAAAAATTCCAAAAATTCTGGAAAAAAATTTGAAACTTTAGTAAAATTTCTTTGAATTTCCACTAATTTTCTGTACATTTTTAAAACAAAATTTATAGTTGTTGTATTAGACGCTGACACATGTTTTTACTAAAGCTTTGTTAAAATAATTTTATTAAGGCCAATATTTGTGAAAATCGCAGAAAACGACTGTAAGCACACTTATGCTCGCCACTGTATGTATATGATGTTTAAATATAAAATATCTGGATAGTTATTTCACTAAAGAGTTTTTGATTCTAACACAATATTGATGAAAAAACATTGAATGTTTAGATTAGAATAAGCTAAAAAACTAAAGTTTCTGCTTTCTCCTTTATTATAGCAAAACTGCAAAACGGAAAGCAAAACAAAGAATAAATGGAATATAAACTTTAAATCGTTTGTATTTATCTTTTCGGGATATGCAGTGGCTTTTAAAGGTTTTTAATGAGTTTTTGAGTGTGTCACTCATTTTAATAACTTAATCTTAAACTAATAGAGAATTTCTTATAACCCGTTGTCCTTCGCGAAAACTTAATTAAAAACCCGTCAGAAATTTTCCCACCTCATTTTTCGCTTCATCTTGGTTAGCCCCTTCATATTCTTTTTCTTTTTATCTACTTCCTTTTATTTTCTTCTTCTACTCTTATCTTTTTATTCATATTCTGCTATCTCTTCCAAACTTTTCTTTCTCTTTTCCTATTAATATTAATTTCTATTCCCATTCGCAAACGTCTCCTTAGCCACGAAGTTTTACGAGATATTCTTTTTATTGATACAAGCATTGCCAAATCTGGTATGATTTTTTAAACATTTGAAATATTCGGAAAACTTGTAAAGGCATCCTCGCTGACAACACTTAGAGAAATGTTTCAGAAACTAGCATACTCTCTACATACCAAACTTCATCCAAATACAAAAAGATATCATAAGTAAGTGCTAGTTTGTAGCCTTCCTACGTTTGTTTTGTTCCTGATTAATAGAGATCCTAATTATATGCAAACTAGTGCGCTGAAAATATTTAAATTTTGTAAGTTTCTTCAGCGGCGAGTTTGTTATTTTTCCAGGGGGTCGAGTCTTCGCCGAAAAATATTTTCTTATGAAAAGTGTTTGCTCAATTTTGTTATTATTTTGTAACATCTGAAAAAATTCAGGTATTTTTCATTCTTATCAGCTTTACTATTAAACTAACACTAGATGGCGCTAGAGCCATCATATTTGCGAAACTCGTATTTATGGTCTGATTCTGTTCGTTTTTGGCACGTAAGTTTGATAAATATATTATCAAAACCTAAATAGTTACAAAAACTAAACACGCTAGGTGGCGCTGGAGTCGAGATATTCAGAAAACTAGAGTTCGCCCAGTGGTTGAAATTCAACCAATAAACTTTATTTTATTTTATTTTTTTGCCGTAGGTATGTTTTATCTGCCTTTTTTTCTTCCTTTCTATGTCGTTCCTTTCCTCTAACATATTTTTATTTTCCCTGATTTCTTTTTTTACTCTCTTATTTTATTTTTTACTTTCCTCAAACTTATTTTCCTTTCCCTTCCCTTCCTTTTATTTTCTTTCTTTCCCCTTCGTTTTCTTACCTTTCATTTAATTCCCTTTCCCTTCCCTTCCTTTCATTTCCTTACCATTCCTTTCTTTCCTTTAATTTTCCTTCCTTTCCTATCCTTTCCATTCCCTTCCCTTTCCTTCCTTTCCTTTCCTTTCCTTTCCTTTTCCTTTTCTTTACTTTAATTTTCCTTCCTTTCAATTATTCTCCTTTCCTCTATTTTGCTTTAATTTTCTTCGGTGTTTAATACTCTTTATGAGTAATCATTTATTTTATTTTTGTAAACCCTGTTTGTAGGTATCAGCAATGAATTTTACATATTTGCTCATATTTTACCTTGCTTGTTTAATGTATCCAACAAAGCAACTTTTCGTGCTCTCAGGAGAGCAGCTGACACTGGGCATCGTAGCCAGTAATCAATACAATAACAATAACTAAAGCAAAAATGCATGACACAACAGAGTATCTATAGTGGGAATACTTATTTTTCATTGGTCCACTACCAACTCTTCGCACTCACAGTGAGAGCCGACCACACGAATAACACAAAAACATGCATGGCAAGTCTACTCACACTACTACGGCTCTTAATTTTTTCCTACAAAGCAACTCCTCGGCCATGCTCACGATTCAGCATAGTACACAAAAAGCAAGTACACACACACACAGCGTGTCTATAGTGTGAATAATTAAATGTGTAGTGGTGTAACTTTTATGTTAAATTTTTTATATTAAAATGATTTTTAAAATTTCTTTTATTTACGGATAAAAGTACACCTCAAAGTTTCCTATCTATACATACATAATTTGTATACCTTAGAATTATAGTTTAGCAGAAAACGGTTCTACATTGCATTCATCTTGTCTATTTATATATAAGATAAACAAGTTTGGTCCGTTGTTGGTTATTTTTATCACGCATGTTTGTTATGAAATGAAGCAATAAGTTACAAAAGGTAGCCGCGTTCGCTGAATTATCGCCTCGGTGGAGGCTAAGGCCCGAAACATCCTACTTTTAAACTCGCCAGTATTTTTTCTTATAAATTAAAATGCTTACTTTTAGGCCTTTTTTATATCCTACTTCGGGAAGTCGTATATGATTAATAATTTTTGTATATGTTTCCAAAGTATCAATCTTTATAAAGTTTTCTAAACTATCTTATGCTGAATTCGATATATCTCAGCAAATGCTTGACCCGATAACTTTATGGAGTGGGAGAAGGATAAGAACTACGAATAGGTTGGAGAAGACTAGCTAGTATAAACAAATTAAGAGGGATGACGTGCTACTCGATGGTTGATCTACGGATATGATGCCTCTCACCTCTCTTACCCATCATCTTGTCCTTCTTTAAGGAAGGAAGGGTGACATGACCTAGAAGGTTGCACTTGTCATACCAAATCGCTACCATGACAGTCGGGCAGTACCGCAAGGGAGTACCGGAGCGTACCGGGTTCATATCCGTTCAAGGGATGTCCACTCGACTGCACTCCCCAAAACCTTCGGAGAGTGTTTTTGTCGTTACAAACAACAACAACATGGGGTTGAGTGTCACTTAGTCACAACTGCATTCGACTATTTTGGTGAATTACTGAATGACACCGCAGTGTCTACTCTTTGCTTTTGCCTTTTACGCGGAAAATATTTTTACAGTGGTTATAAAAACAAGCGGAAATGTGCAAGCAAGTGCGTGAAAATGTAAGTTTTCCCAAAATTAAGCCAGCGCGTGAAAATGTAAGTTTTCTATTGAGATTTCCTATATTATATTAATTTAATGTTCATCATACGCCCTGTGCAACCGATTAAATAATCGGAACCTGTCTATCTTATGCTGTGTTTTAAATAGACCTGTTAAATTTGATTAGTAATTAGTAATCAATTAATTAAGCGGCTTCTTTAATTGGCTATGGTTATTTTAATTGTTTTTGAAGAAAAGGCAATTGTTAATTGATTACGATTAGAAAAAAAAAAATAAAAACAAAATAAAAAAAATGGGTTTGAATACTTTTGGTTATTTTTGATTTTTTTCAGTATTGCTAATGCGTATATTTATATGAAAAAATCAAAAAAAAAAAAAAGATATTCAAAACCACGCTATTTTGATTACTTTTGATTTTTTTTAAATTACTTGGAAAATGATCATTATAAATTGAAAGTAATTGGAAATCAGTCATTAAATGAATTCTCAAGATAGTAATTAATCAAACTGGTAATCAGTACGGTTAGTAGCCATTATTTAACAGGTCTAGTTTCCAAGTTTTTATGAGTCGGAAATTGCTGAATCTATTATTATGAAGTTAGTAGGTCAGGAACCCACTATAACGATACGCCCTTTTATGAAATGGACCCCATATATGTAAAAACTTTGTAGTTCTCTTTATTGGCTACACCACTTGACATATCTTATATGAGACAGAAAGCGCCAATAACAAAGTGCCATAATCAATGCCAACAGTTGAAAAGAAGAATATCCACATAATACATTTGTACATGCAGCAGTAACAAATAAAGTTGCAAAAAGAAAGCTGCATCGTGTGGGGTTTATATACTTATTTTCTTTTGAAATAAAAAGAAGACATTCATTGCTGATGCAGCTAGCAATAAGTTGAAGTCAACTACTTTGAATTATTGTGGTTTAGTTACTTTTAATTAAAATCGTAAGAAAGAGGTTGCACAAAGCCACGGAAGTAGTAGCAACAAAGGCATATGAGTGCATTTGCATGAGCATAATGACGTACAATAGCATATGTATGTATGTATGTATAAAATTTTCATATATTAAATATATGCATAACTTTCAAAAGGTCGTTCATTTATTCAGCTTGTGAGCAGTGACGCTGCACTCACAAGCCGTAATTGTTTTCAAAGATATGTGTTTATTTATATACCCATAAGAAAGTCAAAATATGTATTAATGAGCGCTTGTAAATACCCGCAAAAGAATTATTCACAACGTAATGAGCTAAGTTGCATGCAAGTTCGCAAATTTTTTGGTCTCTATCTCTGAGATATAAGCCTAATACACCATGTAAGTAACGTTTTAAGGGATAACCTTATACAAGCGTAGAAATTTATTAGGCTTATCAAGATGTTTCGAATTTCTACGCATTTGTTTTTGGGTTTTATAACTTTTTAGCTGATATAAAAAATTAAAAAAAAAACGTTAATTTTTTACTTTAAAGGTAAATTCACAGAAATTGCTCTTCAAAGATAGGTTTCTACCACTAAATCATCCTCGGATGAAAAGCATTACTGTCTGATGGCCTTCCTAGAAAACATTAAAGGACTGTTCAATAATATTAGCCTAGACGCCATTAAGAACTTTCATCTCTGGGGAACTTTAGTATAGTACGCTATGTCAATTGGTGTTCTTTCCCTGATTCTATGGAACCTGACGGTAAACCCGCTGCTAAGTGATACTAGCTAAGAGGGCGGGGAGGTTGTGGCATAAGCGGATGACTTGGCCTAAAGCATCCAGAGGCAGCTTCCTACAAACTATATGTGACTTGATGCAGGTAGCTTGAGAGGTGAGATTTCTTTATGGTCTTTTCGTTGATCAGTCAGCGCCAATTCAAAGTTAAACTTACGGTATAAAACACCACCACCAAATCTACAAGAACTAAATGGAATGTACCACAATCTGGCGGATAAAGCCCAGTTCCTAGGCGTGGTTTCGTCTCAAAAGTTGAACTATAATTAAAACTTCATTCCGCGTCAATAGATAGCGTACATATTATAAACGTGCAAAATATCCATAGCGAAAAAGGGGGCCTTAGTCCCAAAATCTGCAGATGGATCTATAGCGCGATTATAAGACGCATATTCCTTTCCTTTAGTCATCGTATAGTGGCCCGCCTTAAGTACCTGAATCTACCAGATAAAGTTCAAGGGTCTAGTATGGCCAACATAAGGTGTGCTTTAAGAACTAGGATCTATTCACAGTACCGAGACTTAGAGCTTTCTTTCAGATCACTGTGTTCAGTGCACTGTGTTGTGTTCCATGTTGAACTTGCAGCAATCATGCAAGAACGGTTTGGAAACTTAACCCTGCTAACGGCTAGAAAATCTTTATTTTTAAACGAAAAAGAAGGCGCCGTCAAATCTCTTGGCTCTTACTCATTCAATTTTAAGCTAACACTAATCTATAGCCGATCAATTCAAGAGATGGCGAGACAGAATCGTGTGAACCCCACATATGTCCCGGGATACAGGAACATTGAGAGAAAATGTAAGGCGGACGAAGGACTTGACGGCCTACATTAGATCTTGAAAATGTTTCGAAGAAAAGAGGAAACGGTTTCTATCGCAACGGGTCTTCTGAGAAAATTTAAAACTTTCATACATTTACTAAATTTCAACTTGTATGAAACTTGCTAGTACTTATATGAAAGTTTTCGCTTATATGAAAAATGCAAAGTTTGATAGATTTACTAAATTTCAATATTTGCTAAGTATACCTTCGCGGCAGGGACTTCAACCTAACTTCGGATTTAAAATAAGTAGAATTTACTTACACGTTTCAAAGCTATAGCATTTTTTTAACTCACATATTTAATCATTTATATTTATGAGTCTTCTAAATCTGTATTTTAAACTTTGTGTACGTATTACAAAGCTGTTTTCTGAGAGCGCTATATTAATACACCATGTTGTAAAGGGCTTGCATAAGAAATGATTATAAGACGTAGCAGCCATAGAAGCGAAAAACGCTACAGCGGTATTCATAATCCTTAAAAGCGCTTACAGGATTTTTTATGAGCTTTACTGAAGCCTTAGGGCACAGCAAACATTTTCATCGCGCTATACACATACTGATAAGTGCAATTGCAGCGCGTTGATAATTGCAACAGCAAAGCTGACATAACTGCAACAGTACGAAATTAGTAAAAACAACAACACCAATACCAACTGTTCTAAGAAGAACAATAACAGTAGTGCCAACAATAGTCACAGCAATAAAAATGCTCATTTCCGCCGCAAAATGTATCAGCAAAAACAAGAGCAACAGCGACAATAATAATTGACAATGGCAACTGGCAATTGGTATAGGATATTCGATGGCTATAGTATCAATGCATATTCACATACAGTGGCGTTCAGCAGAATAGGTACGCTATTTCATATTTCTGACGAGTTGTTGCTCTTGAAACGAGTGCTCCGTAAGAAGTCTTTGCATTTAGAGAAGAGTTTGTATCAATCTAACTAGGAGGGGACATCCAGCCAGGGCGCAACGATTTTGGCACAGAGAAGCGAGTTTTGTTGTTCAAAATGAGTTTACCTCTATGTGGGATTTAATCCCGACAGGGTGGCAACACCACGGCGAAGCGAACAGCCTAGAAACAATGAGAAAAGAAGAAAAAGGAAGAGTTAGTCGTTAATCTCTCGTCGGACGTAAAACTCGAAATCGTTCAATCGCTAAAAGTATCTGCTATAATTTCAATAATTTAATAATTAAAAAATCCTTTTTGTGAAAACCAAATTCAAATGTACTTATATTGAATATAAATGAATATAAATAAAAGTGTAAAATTTAAACAGAGTGTTGGATACGTGGAAATAGTGCTAGAGCTAGAAAGCTCCTACATCTACATATGAAAATGATTACGTTGTCGAATTTTTGTTGAAACTTAGTTCGATCTTATTTTCATACTCTTTGAACATTGAACTTTTCCTTCCTAACAATGAAAAAAGTTCACAAGCTAATAGTTTCAGCAAATTTGATAATCTACTTTGATTCACGATTGATTTCACGCAAGATTTGGTAAAAGTAAATTAGCTTTTAGATCTTTCATACGAACGTCTGGACACCTTCCCTATCGCGCTCCAAGGTATCTAAATAAATCTTTGTTAGTTTCTTGAATTTTATTATCTGGAGACTTACCTTGGGACTCTTGTCATGTTATTGTTTTTATTAACAGTGCTTCGCCCTGCCGAATGGGCGCGATCACTATTGGCACCTTCTTCAGGAACAAATTGATTGATATCATTTTCTTTTGGATAATTTGATAATTTAATGATTGTTTGACTTATCTTTTCTATTTTGACTGGCATTTATCTCCGCTGATGGGGCGTCCTCACATGAAAAAAAGACAGGATATGAAGGATGTGCATTTTTGGCCAAAGAGTACCTAAAGTTTATAGACATCGTACAAATTATCTGCAAAGGTTATTTATTAATTAAGTGGAGTCCTTGTGAGTGATTGGGGCGGCGAATCATTCTTTGACCGAGGTGCTAAATTTTCTGGGCACGCCATCAAATTTCGAGGTGCATTTAAAACAGAATGTTTTCACAGTCTCTGTGGCCTCATATACACCCCACCGTTAAGTTACGCTTCTGCAATTTATCAGCCGATCCACCTTATCAGAGCAGGATCTACCCCAATAAAATTTAAACTCTTTTCTTATGCCCGTTTACAAATGTTTGGGCAAGAATGAAGCTAAGCTAATAGGCATGTAGTCCTTGGGGTGAACTTGACTGGTGGATTCGGGCTGTTCTCCAAGAGTGCGATACAAGATTCAGTCTTAGAAATCAAGCAATTTAAAATGAGAAATTAAAGAGTTTGCACTTTCTTCAAAAAGTTTCGTACTTATTCAGCTGCGCGCCAGTGTATGTTGTAGTTTATACGGGGATAGTGTGAAGAGACATAAGTACGCACAAATGAAGTATATATGTATTAGAGCGGGTCAAATTGTATGGATGGATTTTTTTCATCAGGAGTATAACGTAATCTACAGATGATTCTAAGAAAAATGGCTGAGGACACCATAGCTCTAAGTCCGATTTCGAGTCCCCCACTTTTGCAAAATAGATATTTTGCCACATGAATGTAGGGTTTGGCCAAAAAATCTTCATAGCTTCTGATAGAATTATGGGAAAAATATCATATTGGGCTTAGTTTAAACGTATTTTACGTACATTTCAGAATCTGTATTAATATCTATAGTGCTTTTGAATTTTAGTAGAGATATCAGGCTTACATTATGAGAAATTAGCCTAAAATGAACTTTTAACTACTATACTCGTATTATCATTTTTAACAAATTTCTTATGGAAAATTTTTTGTTTCTTTACAGCTAAAATAAGTTCAGAACATTTCCAACAACTTTCATTCAGACAGTTTTTCTTTTTTCGAATTCGTTTTTGAAGAAAAAAATTTTCAAAAAAAAACCTATATTATCAAGTAATAAGAAGAAAATGCTTAATGTAATTTATTTAAAAAATTGTTTTTTTTAATTAGAATTGACCATTTTAACGTATTTTTCAAAATAAAAGTCATGTTATGTTATTATTTTTTAAAATCTTTTTTGCTCTCCATTCGTGGTTGTATTTCACGACTTTCTGCTGAAACAGTCATAACTCCTTCACTTTTTTTTTATAACACGTTTGGAAACAGATGTTAACAACTGTACATATCTTTCTGTTCCTTGTATTTATATGCGTTGGAATATTAGGTTCACCTAGTGTTGGCTCATCATAATTTAAGAATTGTACCAAGTGATCGTATCTGAATGCCGGTTCAGATAGTAAATTATCGTCATTCAGATCAATCATATCAGTATAATCTGAAGCATTAAAATTGATACTATATTTTTTGTAAACTCTGAGTTTAGTTGTATCAAATATTTTTTGTCGATAGTATAAAAATTTTTTGATAGCTCTATCCCGTATGGATTTTCTATCATCAAAAAACTTTGTTAATATAATGTTTTCTGGATGAGCGTAATATGAATTATTTTTGATTACACCATCTACAATATTAAGTAAATTACGTGGTAGGTATCGTGTCCAACGAATAAATTTTGATAAAAGTACACTGCCGTATACAACAGAATTATAGTATTTTACATTGAAATACATTGGCACATAAATTCTACTAATATAAACTGCTAGAGTTTTCAAATTTTGCGATGGTGTATTAGTTGTTATATATAGACGTAATTCCCTGCTTGCTTTGGTTAGCCATCGAAAATGTACAACTGGTCCTGGTTTTATGTTAGCTAAATCAACTGAAACAACACCATTTGAAATTGCTTTGGCCATTTGTTATAAATATCTAACATCTGTAGATAATTCTCGTTCTTGTTCATCACTGATCATACCAGGCATATTTTCCAATGCTATTGCTTCAAAATCACTTACAACCTGAAAAATAAATTTTTTAGATCAATTAAAATTAGTATAATTTTGCTATTTTAATTTGATTGAAAAAATATTATAAAATAATTTTAACAAATGCATACCTGAAAATTTTCACAGCCTTGAATGTCTTTGAATATATTTCCACTTGCTGCTCTTGGTCCACTCGTGACTGTTTTATTTAATGCTCTGAATAAATGACCAAATGCCAATTCATTGAAATGAAGCAATCATATAAACCAGTGCAGTGGTCTATTTGAATGCTTTTCAAAAGGTCTCATAAGACCATTTGCTATTCCAGTATTAGCTCGTTCTCCATCGCTGCATATGCCAATTAATTGATCTATTGACAGTTTTTTGCCATTGAAGAATTCATTTAATTTTTTTAATTTGTGTTTTGCATTTTCATCTTCACCCAAATTAACATATCCAAGGAATTCAGCATTATGCTTGTTGTTGTTGTTGTGGTAGCGACAAAAACACTCCCCGAAGGTTTTGGGGAGTGTTGTCGAATTAACAGTCCTTGGCCGGATTTGAACCCGGTAGGCTCCGGTACTCCCTTGCGGTACTGCCCGACTGTCGTGGTAGCGATTTATGACCAGTGAAGCCTTCTAGGTCATGTCACCCCTCCTTCCGTAAGGAAGGATAAGATGGGTAATGAGAGGTGAGAGGCATCATATCCGTAGCTCAACCATCGAGTTGCAAGTCATTACCTTTGTGCATATTAGTCACCTCTTACGACCGGTATGCCTACCTCGGGCATATTCTAAGCCCCTAACCCGGAGGGGCGTCAGCATTATGTTCTTTTAGAACAACTAAATTGGGTTCTTTTACCATATTTGTATGAAATTTCTCATTAATTTTCTCTCTAGTTAATGAATCATTTTTTCTGCCATCGAAAGAAAATGCAGTTATGTTGGAATCTATGTATCGTTTACGAAGCACTTCATCTCTAGCTTCAATTTTTTCTCTTGCAACTTTAGATTTATCCATTATGACAAGTTCACCACGAACATCTCGAAAATTTATATCTTCGAAAAGGGCTGTTGCTAAACATGAAGCAACTCTATCTGAAACACCGAATCTGTCACACATCATAGCAAAATTTGAAGCATCGTATCGTTGAGTTAATGTCTTCGTTTCATTGTAACAGATACTTCTGCAACTGCTTCATTTAGCAATTTGTGCTTCACCTGTTTCCATATCTGTTCCAAGTGGTTCGTATGTTGGATCATCACTAACTGTTGGCATTGTTGGTATTGTTGCAGGCGTTTCTTCTATAATGTCATCCATATATTCAGGTATTGTGAATTTTCTATCATTATGTTGGTCCATCATAAATTCTTTTAAATGGTTTAGTATTAAATCACATGAGCATTCCGTTGTTTTTAACTTGCATTTACATTTTCCAATGTAAAATAATTCATTTGTTGATTGTACGAATGCTGTAAATTCCTGAACTTTTTGTCTGTGTTTAATGCTTTCGTGATATTTTTCATTTAAAACGTTTAGTTTTCTTAGAATACTAAGTCTATCAATTAATTGAATATTCAATTTATTCCAAATTTCAACCAATTTATCAATTACATGAGGAGTTAAATTTTTATGCGAAAACATTTTACTTTGAATTTTAGCATGATCACTTAAAAAAAATAAAATCTTAAAATGTCACGACTAGACGGTAAATTCAGATTATTTAATTCACTTGATAAACCAAATGCAATAATATCGTGTTCAAGTATATGTGATAAAGTGGATTCAGATGATGTAGAAGGATTTGGTTCATCCATTTTAAATTTAAATACAAAAATGTTGCTGTCTGAATGAAAGTTGTTGGAAATGTTCTGAACTTATTTTACCTGTAAAGAAAAAAAATGTTTCCATGAGAAATTTGTTAAAAATTATAACTTAGTAGTTAAAAGTTCATTTTAGGCTAATTTCTCATAATTTAAGCCTACTATTATCTCTACTAAAATTCAAAAACGCTGTAGATATTAATACAGATTCTGAAATGTACGTAAAATACCTTTAAAGTAAGCCAAATATGATATTTTTCCTATAATTCTATCAGAAGCTATGAAGACTTTTTGGCCAAACCCTACATTCATATGGCAAACTATCTATTTTGCAAAAGTGAAGGACTCGAAATCGGACTTAGAGCTGTGGTGTCTTCAGCAATTTTTCTTAGAATCATCTGCAGATTACGTTTTTGCTATACTCCTGATGGAATTCGACCAGATCTAATATGTATATAATTCGAAAATGAACATGCAACGGAAGTTGGTTGCCGAGAACAATGCGCCAATATCAACTTTACGGAATAAACTTGATCGATAAATTAACTCCTTATGTCTACTCGTATACAATTAAAAAACTAAAAATATCCAACCTTTTCGGTAGAATGTTCTCAGAACAAGACGTTAAGAAGAGAGCGCAAGTTCAATGAAAAGCGTCGTATGGAAAGAATTTCTTCGAATCTTAGATATAAAGGCATTAGATGTTCTAGAAATACCATTACCAATGCCAAAACACGTGCGCATACTATAGAGCCGCTGTGTTTGTAGACAGGGTTACTTGAGTTGATGTTATTGTTCATTCGCTGATGGGATAATATTTGTATCATTTGATTGTACGAAAAGTTGCTTAGTGGGGCATTTTTAATTAGCAATAACGAGCATAAGTGAATGCTTAAACTTCATTGATGGCAATGTTTATAAAAATAAAACACGGGATTGGTTAAGAATATACATTTTCTGGAAAGTTTTTTATAATTTAATTACAGAAAACAATATAATTGATTATAATAACATATGCGGGGTCTGCTAGTGTACAACGCCTTTTAACTATAAACGAATGACCCCCACATCGCAGTGCTTTCTTTTCTCGAATGTGAAGTGGTTCTGGCATGATACCAAATAACTGATTTTATTACTTTTTCACAAAAATACATTTCTCATCTACTTAGCTGAACTTTCCTAACTTAAATTACTTGTATATCAATTGAGTAATCCAGTATTTTGGCAATTATGCATGCTAATCATCGAATTCCAAGTACACGATGAAACCAATTTCCTTTATATACCCTGTAGAACAAATTTCTACTGCTAAAAAATTGGGCTCCTGGTGTCTTCTCAACCACTGCTAGTTCGTTCTGAGACCCTTTTACATGAAATCGACATTTCTATAGTTAGATACCCTGCAGTTTAGATCAAGCTCTAAATCTAGTTAATTTATACTATTTCGTTAATTAAGGGCAGAACAAAACTCTACGTTGCGATGTGCCCAAGACACCCTATGAATATATACACATTGGAACTAGTGAGTTTATTTATTTATTTATTTATAAGTCTACAGATTGAACAAATCTTACAGACTAGACATGACAAATATAAAGTAAAATAAAATGAACATTATACCATGAGCTTAGGCGTAATGAACATGCATACGTACATATATAAACAATAAATTTTTGAGAGCAGGATTACACGATATATTTTAAGGAATATTGTAGGAGCTTAGCACATAAAGTTTGAGTCATAAATTTAGGTTAATAATAGCGAGTCGAATCTTTTGGCTGTGTTGAACTAACTGGATGGTTGGTTCCAATCCACCCTCTCGTCCACCATCGATTTAATCATTTAAAGTAATAAGTAGATATCTTTTAATAAAGAAAAGCGAGTCAGAGGTATCAATGTTTCTGCAATGATTATTGAAATCCTGACACAAACTACGAAAAGGCTCGTGTGATCGTTTGAGAATGTCTCGACGGTCTGAGAGGGACATTTAACATAATCGTGCCAAGCAAGAATGGACTGTTGAGTATGCCTTTCAATAGTGTCGGCATGAACAAAACTCCAAGCATTTCTCGCCGGCTTTGTGATGTGGGCAGCTGTAGAAGTTTTAGATGGTTGCAGTATGAAATAAGGTTTCTTGATGGATCCTTCGATAAGTTCCTCAACGCAAAAAGTAAAAATTGTTTTTGTACCGATTCCAATTTATTGGAATGGATCTGATAACTTGGGTTCCATACTAATGAAGCATATTCCAAAATTGGTCTTACCAACGAATTAAAAAGCATTTTAGTAATATAAGGGTCCTTGAATTCCTTCGACCAACGCTTAGTAAAAGCTAACACCCCTTTAGCCCTGTTCATACAACTTTCAATGTGGGATTTAAAATCAAGTTTAGGGTTCATTTTAACTCCTAGAACTATTTGTCTGTGCTATTACGTAGTGACCAATGTTATAACTATGAACCGGCAGAACTTTCCTAGTGAAGCACATGGACTTGCATTTTTTCAGGTTGATTTCCATGTTTTTGTTCGCACTGCACCAACTGACTAAGCTGTTTACATCAGATTGAAGTCATAATCTATCCTCCGAGCTGCGGATAAGCATAAGGAGATTGACGTCATCGGCAAACATTAATGGCTTGGAGCAATTCACAGCTGTAGGACAACAAAAACAAAATAGGACCAAGGTACCCATCCTTGCGGCACACCAGATGTTACATCAATTAAGCGAGATAAGCAGGTTCTGAATACTACCTTCTGTGTTCTACCATTCAGGTAAGGGGATACCCAACGTAAGAAAATAGGTGGGAATCCTATGCAGTCAAGTTTATGGAATATCAAACTGTTACCAAAAGCTTTGCTCAAGTCAGTGTAAATGACATCGGTCTGCATGTGGTTTTTGTAGCTATTTTAGACACGAGTAGTGAACTCTAACAAGTTAGACACGGCAGATTTTCCACTGCAAAAGCCATGCTGAAATGGATAAATATATGACAAAACCGAATACGCCAATTGCTTTGTGATAATGGATTTAAACAGCTTAGGTATAACACTTAACCTTGCAATTCCTCTGTAGTTTATGACACTCGATATGCTATCACTTTTATAAAAGGGTGTAAGGAATGATTCCTTCCAGATCCGCCTTTATTTTCGTCGGTTAGTACAAGCTGAACAATTTCATTTTAATCACCTCGGCTTTAATATATTGACAGTAAAATAAAAAATAAAAACTTGAATTGAAATAATTAATGGACGTTGTGAGAATCATATTTTTATTCAAATTCAATTCAAAATGCCTTGTGATGGTTACTCAACTGCCGGTTTTGAACTTGTCAAAGTCTAGTTGCTATCGAAGTAGTTCTAATTTCGCACTTGGTATCTAGTTCTGAACTAAAAATGAGTCTCACAAGCTACTGAGTTCCTTGTAGGGTATACTTACACATACATACATGCATATCTATTCAGTATAACTAGATTCACATGCATAAATAAATTAGACAACTCATTAATTGCTCTCACTTTACGCATATTGTTGAAGCTCATTAATTTGCCGCTTGCTTCCCCATCGTCTTTTTTTTTTTTTTGTGTGCTTGACAAGTGATGAATTTCATTACATAATGACTTTGACCCCGCCTCATTCAGTCTTTGTAAGTTCATACAAAAGATACTTGTATATAGACTTCCACAAACCTAGCAAGGCTCATATGGGTAAGCTTTAACAATTTTTGCTACTTGGTTTAGACTTAACAAATTTCTCACAAAACTCGAATTTAACTGCTTTATAAAATTACTTTGCAAACTTTTTGTAAATTTTTATGGATATGAGGAGATAGAGATGCTGGAAAATGGAAAATGGGGGTAATACTAGAAAATTCGGTGTATGAGTTAAGGATATCGGGAAGATTTCTGCAGAGACAATAATGACCGATATAATTGCACACAAGTGGCGAATCCCTGGAGTAGATGGGATTCAGTATCACCCGTAACAACAGCAACTCCAAAGCGATAATTTTCGACCTTCTTCTTTAAATGGTCATCTAACCGCCTGGGCGATTTTGACCGTCCAACATAGCTCGCCAGTCGTTTCTTCGTTGCGCCAACTGGCGCCAATTCGAAACACCGCGGGATCGCAAATCGGTCTCCACTTGGTCCTTCCATCGGAGTGGTGGTCTCCCTCTTCCTCTGCTTCCACCGGCGGGTGCCGATAAGAATACCTTCTGGGCTGGAGCATCTTCGCTCATTCGCACTACGTGGCCTAGCCAGCGAAGCCGCTGTGTTTTAATTCGCTGAACTATGTCGGCGTCTGCGTAAAGTTCATACAGCTCATCATTAAATCTTCTTCGGTACTCGCCGTCGCCAACGCGTAGAGGTCCACAAATCTTTCGAAGAACCTTTCTCTCGAATACTCTCAGAGCCGCCTCATCAGATGTTGTTAGTGTCCACGCTTCTGCACCATATATCAGGACGGGTGCGATGAGTGACTTGTAGAGTGTTATTTTCGTTCGTCGAGAGAGGACTTTACTTTTCAATTGCCTACTCAGTCCGAAGTAGCATTTGTATGCAAGAGTGATTCTTCGTCGGATTTCTAGGCTAACATTATTGTTGGTATTAATGCTGGTTCCCAGGTAAACGAAGTCCTTTACTATTTCGAAATTATTGCTGCCAACAGTGGCTTGGTTGCCAAGGCGCGAATGCGCTGACTCTTTGCATGATGACAGAAGGTACTTCGTTTTGCCCTCGTTCACCACCAATCCCATTTTCGAAGTTACGGCGCGGTTGTTAAGGCCAATGATATCAATATCGTCAGCATATGCCAACAGTTGCACGCTTTTATAAAATATTGTTCCAGCGCGGTTAAGTTCTGCAGCTTGTATTATTTTCTCCAGCATTAAATTAAAGAAATCGCACGATAGGGGGTCACCCTGTCTGAAACCTCGTTTAGTTTCGAACGGCTCGGAGAGGTACTTCCCAATTCTGACCGAGCTGGCGGTGTTGCTCAAGGTAATTTTGCATAGCCGTATAAGTTTTGCGGGGAAACCAAATTCAGACATAGCGGCATATAGGCAGCTCCTTTTCGTGCTATCAAAAGCGGCTTTAAAATCAACAAAGAGATGATGCGTGTCGATTCTTTTTCACGGGTTTTCCGACCAAATTCTGCATAGAAGCTGATGCATGCGCCTTACCAGCTCCTTGCCTCCGTGTTTGAATAGCTCAGCAGGCAAACCATCAGCGCCAGCTGCTTTATTGTTTTTCAATCGGGATATTGCTATTCGCACCTCATTATAGTCGGGTTGTGGAACGTCAATTCCATCATCTTCGATTGTGGGCTCGGGTTCGGCATCTTCTCTGGTTTCTTGCTCAGTTTCTCCATTTAAAAGGGCAGAGAAGTGATCCCTCCATATTCTGAGTGCTCTCTGAACATCGGCCACCAGGTCGCCGTTCTCATTCTTACAGGAGTTTGCCCCGGGTTTGAAACCTTCTGTCGACCTTACGGAGTATAAATTCTTATCACAGAAACTCTACGTTGCGTTCGCGCGAACTGCCTAGGCAGACAAGAGTCATGCTGGCCCAACTTAGTTCTGGATATTGTCATAGATTATACTCTTACCTATCCAGACTAAACCCTGACATGTCAAATGTCTGCCCGGCATGCGGTGTATCTCCCGATGGAATTCTTGACATTGTCGAAAGAAAACCGAACGGTAGGTGGATTTTGGATTGGCTGTCTTGGTATATTCAACTAGCATGAGTTCTAGCCAAAAAGAGTTTCATATGAAACATCGAATACTTCTAAGCTATTTAGAGCCATTAAATGATGATGATGTTCTCCACCTAGGTATAATAGCAGCATTAACAGCAAAAATAATAACCACCTAGAGTTTCAAAAAAAATATTATAACAGATATCACCTTGGATTGAGTAGGCAACGAGGACTTGAAACTCTTTACAACCAAAGATCACTGGTCCATAAGTCAGTCTTATATGCCCTCAAATATGGCCCGGTAGAGTTGAAAGAAGGCTCTGCTTGAGGTGAAAAAAGCAATTAGAAAAGGATAATTTCTACTCCCCTGCCGTTTCAGTGACCGGCGTGATATAAACATAAAATGCACTTTAATGTATAAAAATTATTAATAAACGTGCAGAGTTTATACAAAAATCTGTATCAAATTTTGCATCGTCATACGCAGGCACTTAATATGGAACGGAAACACAAAATATCATTTTAGTAAACAGTCTTACCTGAATTTGGTTTTGATGATCTTATGCGACCAATTCCACCCCATACAGAAAGACTGCACGGCATTAATCCTGTTTGAAAACATTCACATTGTGAGTGAAATGAATTATGTGTGTGACTATTATTGAAGCTAATAGATCCCAGGTGTATATTTAGGTTCAATACTCACCCACAAATTGTAGGCTTATAAGTAGGTAGTTATTTGCTTAAACACTTGAATTGGACTTTGAATAATTAAATGTAATCTATTTATAGCTAATGGTAATTCGATAGAAAATATCAGTTACGACAGACTGCAGGTGTGCGAAGGGGCCAGTGTTAGTATGAAGTGTATGAATATGTAACTGGGCTTTCTGTTAAATGTTGTCTGAATGATAAGAAGTAGTATTACACATATGTGTAGTTGTGTGTGTGTAGAATATATAATTTTAAATTTGCAATACGAAAGTAAGGTTTGATAAATATTAAGTTTCTGGCATTTTTTTAGCCTAACTGCTACAAAACTGCATAATTGAAAAAAAACTACAAATTTTTGGCAAAAAGTTAAAAATTTTGACAAAAATTCGAATGTTCCACTAAAGCCTTAGCTTTAATTTTTAGTATTTCTATTGTATTTTTAAGAACACTTTCATAAGAAATTATTGAAATTATTAAAATAAAGTAGTTCTTGCTGAAAACTGCAATTTTTATGGTGGCTCATTTGGACTGTGAGCCACTGTAGGTACATCACAGCACAAGCGAAAGCAAGAAACGATCAAGACAGTGGTATTAGTTAGGGTTAAAGACCAAAATGGGTTTGTTGGTTAATGTGGTAATGGTTGCTGTAGAATATTGTTTACAGCTTTGGGACAGATTCGATATTTATATGCAGCAGAATCGAACTCATTTAGCGTGATAGAAAATTCTGTTGTTTTCGGTACTTTATTGGGATATGTTTAGGATTAAAAGTTCTCGAAATTGTCAAGAAATAATCCTGAATCCTGATCCTGACATGACTCCAAAAAGGTTTCTACATGCACCCGTATAAAACCAAATTGCCCTATGTGTCCAGCAATGATCCAGACCAGCCTTCTAAAACTTTAGTTAGATCGCTTTAGTGAATCTCAATTTCTACCACGAAAACTCATTAGAATTATTGGGTTGCCATACATCGTTTTTTGTAATGAAATTAGATATGCCAGTATGGGTATCAAACGAAACCTATTTTACGTCGTATTTCAAAAAGATAGTCCTACGTAGGGTTACCAACTTATCTCACTAAATTTATTTTGTGGTATATCCGCTGCACTTATCTCTAAAATGAATGCCCTTTAACATCCCCTTCTTAATTGTTTGCTTCTAGGAAGTTCTTAAAGGATTGCCACCTGTGTGAAATATTTAAAAATTGAGTGAGATATGCGAATATGGGTATCAGACTAAAAGTATGTAACATCGTATTTAAAAAAAATATTTTCAGGCATCGGTACCACTTAATATTGCCATCTCATTCTATTATATTAATTTTTTTGCATATCCGCTATTAGCTTGAAAACGCTATATAAGCAATTTCCTGGAATATAAGTCTCTTATATAAGTGTTGCCGCTTAGCAGGTTTTAACAGAGTTGCCGCCAATCTGAAAAAAAAACAATTTCAATATTTCATAGGGTGAACCAAACGAATGGTATTTTATGCCGTATATCAACAAAAATATTTCTATCTAGGGCTACCACCCGTATATTTGTTTTTTCGATATTCGGCATTATTTCCTAAACGAATTGTACGAATTAATGAAGAGCCACTATTAGTAAGTAGAAACGAGCAGAATTTTTTTACTGACGAGTATCTACAACAAAATAAACTATTGTTCGAATAATTTTTTATTCAAAGCGATTCAACTCAAAATTAAATTTTTTAAAATGTAAAAAATTTGAGTTCCGATTCACAAGCAATCTCTGTTTAAAAACAAAACCTTTCTCAAAAAGATTATCGTAAAATCCTTCACGAGCAACTTTTTAACGCTCAACCTACAGAGGGGAAAACAACAGAAATAAAGGCAAAACTTTTATTGGATGAAAACACATACACATACTTACCGACGTTGTACTAAGTAGTTAATCAAAAATGGAACGATATACTATACCAGTCAGCAAAAATGCGACAGCGGCTTATCAACCAGATATTGTCAGCAAATAATCACGCTGCGGCAACAACATCCAAAAAAAAGTATAAACAAAACGAATCGACGATTAATGCGCCACCAATGGAAAAGCCTCTTTGTCAGAAACAAACAGGGACTTAACCGCAAAAGAGAGCAAAAGTAATAATATATTGTACCTAGGGTAGGTATGTATGTATTGTAACAGCTTTCATACTTATAGCACGAATAATACGATAGGATTTGAAGCAGCTCCAAAATCATTCACAAAAAAAAAGAATAAAAAAAAGAAATTGCTGCCTTTTCAGTTGAAATTTCTCTTTTTGCTGATACAGCTAATATTATTTCTCTGCTTGCTATAAGCAGTGGCCTGGCCAAGGGCAACAAAAGTGAGAGGAAAGTGTGATGGTGATGGCTTTGCCAACTTTTTAGGCTTATTTGTTCATGCTCAGCTGTCTGAAAGATAACAATGATACTACCTCAATACAACTTTACTAAAACAAATACACTCACATCCACCAAGCTTAGAGCTACTATCTACTCCTTTTAATGCGTACCGTTTTAGGCGTTAAGTTGTCAAATTGAGACTTAGCTGCTTTTTTTTTTTTTACTTTTTGTTGTGTTGAAGTTTTGTGACATGAGCTATTCTGTGAAAATGTGTTACAGCAGCTGATTACAAATCAAGCATAGCTGTGAATTTTCTACGATAAGCTAAATGTAGGCATTCAAGTGAGCTTAGAAATGTATCGAATGAATGAGTGGGACTATGAGCCACTTAAAAGCGAAGAGAGAAGCGTAAATTGACACAGTTAACTAATTGCAGGCATTAAGCGGAACATTCCTTTATAGCTTTTAGATGTCTTAAAGGAGAGATTAGATAGCTACTTGAAAAAATTTGCTCAAAATAAATGTACTCATTCAAATAACGTTAAAATGGCTATTTAGGAAATGTCTATTGAAATGAAATTTAGGACCAAGTAAAAAAGTCTTAGCTGATTACGAAGAGTATATTGAGTCAACAGCAGGCTAGGTTAGGTAGCAAGTGATGGACAGATACACTAGGCATCAGCCTGCCACTAAAGGCGCCAAAAACGGGCCTACTGTGATACCCAAACGGTCTCTAGTACCTTCTATGACTAAAGCAAAGTGTTGTTGGTATGTTTAAATCAAATCCAAAGGCTTTTATTATGTTTAAGCTTTTGAAATATTGAGCGGAATCTGAAAGGGGTGGTATCACTGATAATAAGCTTTCAATCAGTCCTCAGGGCCGGTTTCACCATCTGCTTTCAACGATAACAGGGATTTAATTGACGAATTTAGTTTGGTTAGTTGTCAAATTAACCGCCATTTAGTGGCCCTAAATAACTCAACAATAATAAATTCAAGTAACAAAAATGTCTCAACTATTAAAGTCTCTAGGTAGTTCTGGAGGAAAATATAAACAGAGGAGGTAGAAAGTTAAACAAGTTAAGTTGACGAATTTCGACCAGGGGAGATACTAGTTGTTATTGCTATAGTGCGTTTGAAAGCTATAACTAGCATAGAATTTAACTTTTTAAGGAGAGCGAAGAGCTTAAAATTCAGATTTATATACAGTTGTGTTCAGTATAATAGCAGTGATATTAAATTTGATATCGTTCGACGAAATAAAACAAAATATGTGTTTTTAATAATTTTCATTTAAAATATAGCGAATTGCATTACAGTAACCACATAAAAAGAAATTTCAAACTTTACACAAAGTTCAGGAAAGTTAATTGAACTTTTAAAAATTTACAACAAAATTTCAATAGTTTTTGCTAGAATTTTTGGTAAATTTTGAGTAAGCAGTTTTATAGATCACTAAATTTTAGCACAATAATGTGCATGTTAGAAGTACCTCAAGATTTCTCCTCAATTTTTAGAATTTTTTTTTGTCAAGGATGTTGAGTATTTTTTTCCATACAAAATTAATTTTCCTTTATGCGTTTCCTTTATGTAAGTCCTAACTATGTGATACTAAAATTGATTGGTCTACAAAACTGCGTACACAAAAATTTTCTAGAAATTCTGCCAAACAATTTTAAGATTTTGATGGCCATTTTTTTAAGGTTACTATAAGTAAAATATTGAAATTCAAAATCATATAAATGCATTTCTGAGTGTCTCATAGTTATGACACGAACTATATTTTCGTGATCCTACTTTATTTTTCATATTTTGCATTTCATGTCAAATTTATTTTTCGAATCAATTTTTTAACGATTTATTAATTGCTATCTTATTACTTATAAATTTCTTTGAAATGTTTTATGTATTATATGTTTTATCAACCTGCGTTTGCTATTTTTTCCAATGCTGGTATAGATTTACCCATTTTCTGTAGCAACCGACCTTAATAATTTGTCTAATATACATTCAATCGACCACATACTAAAGCCATTGGCTTGGAAGTGAAAACATATGCTGCAAGTGTTTATATACGTACTATATATTTAAGTGTGCTTATACTTTTCTTATACCACATCCCAATTTGCATACAACAAAGCAACCGAGATACCACAAATACCACTCATCTACAACTTTTTCACTCTCATTCATGCTCACCACAACTAGAGTCAGTCAAATATTGGCTTTATTACAGTGAAAAATCGAATCAGTGCAGCAGATAGAAAGTAACTCATGCTTACACTTTTGATGGCCAAGTATTGAAATATTGCAATTGGAAACTTGTTGACTTTTATAAAGTTTTTTTGCTTGTTTACTTTAACAAATATAAGTAAGTTCACATACATGCAATTTGTCTATAAAATAAAAGTGGCTAGAAGTTCGGTTTGTAATACAAAGAAGATTACTTTAAATACAGTAAATAGAGATAACCAAACTTTAAACAATTTGCAATTTGCATGGTATTCGAGCTATTTGTTAAGTGTACGTAGTAGAAGTTTGTGAAGCTGGTAAAATACAGTGGTTCCAAATGAGGCACCATAAAAATTACAATTTTTCAGCATAAATAACTACATTTTAATAATTTCGATAATTCCTTATGAAAGTGACCTTAAAAATACAACAGAAATACCGAAAATTAAAGCTTAAGACTTTGTGAATAAATAAAAATAGCTGCTATTATAAATTTGTATAAAAGAATAATCTGATTTTTGGCAATTTTTTTTTAGCCTAACAAAAAATGGGCATTTTTGCATTCAATGTTATAAGCGCAGTTGTTTTTATATGAAAGAAAATGCGCAAGTTGGTTAGAGAAAAAATTGCCAAAATCAGGTAATTCCTTTAGCGGCTTAAGATAAGTATCTTTTTGTACTAAAATTGAATGAACTACAAAATTGCATACTTGAAAAAAATCTAAAAATTCTTGGTAAAAAGTTTCAGATTTTGATAAAACTTCGTCGAATTGTTTGAATTTTTCACAAAGTCCTAAGCTTTTATTTGCAGTATTTCTGTTGTATTTTTAAAGACACTTTCATAAGGAATTATCGAAATTATTAAAATGTAGTCATTTATGCTGAAAATCGCCATTGGCTCATTTGGACTGTGAGCCACTGTATATAACTAACGGAAACAAAATACCAAAGTTTACAGAATTTACGGTAGCTTCTCGAGAACGAGAAATTATTCCAAATACATGTAATTTGGTATAGGTGCTTTACTGACTTGACAGATACAAATATATTCTGCAAGGACTAGAAATTAATCTAGCAAAATTTTTACGAAACCTAGGCTCCGACAAAGTTTTTCCTGCAATAGACAACTGCGCCCCGTGCCTGCTAGGGCTCTGGCATGGTAAGCCTATGCTTCCCAAATTACGGGCAATTTATCCTTTACTCTTAAAGCGGTCTGCAAATTATAAAAGTTGTTTCCTAACAAATTAAGCTTAGGACTTTGTGAATAAATGGAGGCACTTTTAGTTCACAGCACAAGGCTCATGAAAACGTACTTTCTTATGGCCGTGTATTAATGGACTATCTGCCCACGAATCACTTAACACCATTTGAATTATTTTTTTTAATTATGAGTTACGCGCCCATATATATGTACCCGTTAGCAAACCAAATATGTGCAATCAAGTTGGTACTTAAAATCAAAAGCATCCCACATTTTTTAATTTTTTCCACCGACATTTCATTATTTCTCATTTGTGCCATTTATGGTCGCGTGGCGATGAATAAACGTGCACTATTTACTTTCGACGGCGTTTATTTCATTATTTGTAGCTAAACGCATTCGCACATTTGGCTTTTGTGGTTCAAATTCTAAACAATTGGTTTACAAACACAAATAAAAGTTACTACCAGCGGCATGGGAGGCATATGAAAGTATTCAACTTTTCGCTCTAGCACACCTACTTGTACATAATTGGATATGTTTGTATATTTAGATATATGGGCGAGAAGGGGGAAATGCGTGAAAAGCCAACCGCGTGCACTTTGTGTTTAATTAGTGAATACGCAGCTGTTAAATGTAAACGCGTGTATACACGGAGAGAAATGTTTTTAAAAATAAATGGAAAGTAATGGGTCTCTTGAATAAGGACGAGAGAATTTGCTTGATGTAAATTTTTTAAATAAAATGTGGGTGCTGTATGTAGTTTTTAGAGACAAAGGTAACAATTAGCTGAGTCTGCCTTTAGAATGGCTCGCGTTGAACTTTTCTGCTCTTCTAAGGGCATATATCTGGAGGAGGTTACTGCTCGATATGGTTACGTGGTTTCGATCTTGGTGGATCTTATGGTGCTGGATATGACCATGTTTCTCTAAATTAATAAAAACTTTACGAGGTCCTATTATGAATACTGAACTTTCCGACTGTGTTCCAAACACACAATGCGTAGACACCCTGGCATTAACGTAGCCATGTAGATGTTTGTAGCTTGTGATTTTTTACTGTGTACATATATATATTAGGGTGGCCAAAGACAAAGACTTTAGTTTTTTTCAGTCGAAAGCAAAGAAAAAAAGGAAAAGCGATTGCTGGGTTCCTAGGAGTTTTTCTATTTATAAAGGGAACTCTTTCGGCCCAGGCTCATATGAAAATTGTTACATCTTATTACTTATAGGTCATTCAGCCATAGGATATGGAAAGCTCTATAAAAATGTTGACCGATATTGTTTTCATTAAATTGACCACCTGCAAAAATATGCAGGGTTAAAAGTTGAACAATTTCTAACACATATAAAGTCCTGTTAAACATTTTTTAAGATAGCAAAAGTAAAATTCTGTGGCTTGCTGGAATAAAAGCTTTTGTCGACTGAAGAAAATTTTGAGTAAATGATGCTTCGGTGTTTATGATTTAAAGTTGGTCACACGCACTCATCAATGCTTAGCCGATGTAAGCTATATCTTGCTTTCTATTTGTATTTGCTTAAGGCGATATAAATGTACATTCAACCCAAAGAAATGTTGCGGAATGTTAAAAAAAGCGTTCATATTTTCATAGGCTACTAGGCATTCGATATCGCATTACGGAATCAAGAAAAAGAAAATAAAATTTTTTGACCCACACTAACATACCTGCATATACGTAAGTCTGCCATTAATGAAATTATCTGCATACACATTTACTTTTACCCTGCAGTCAAACCTACTAGCTGTATACTAGTTTAATACTAATTCACACAGACAGACAGTCCAACCACTCGAAGTTTTGTCTTATTTCCATATTAGCAAGTATGTAGATTTAACATGGCGGTGGCCTACGAAATATCAATTGCCAGCCTCTGCATTATTATCATACCAGTTAGCACACTCTTCAGCCAATACATCAGCATTATGCCAGTGGTCATACTAGCTCATACATACCCAAATATCATAACTGCAGTCATACTAGTCAGCCTATGCATCAATAACATACCAGTTACAGTACCACTTTATAGTAGGTTAGTTTAATTTGGGTTGAAAAATACACGACAATTGCAAAACTACATTACAAATAACTTAATATAAAATTCACTGATCAGGTATTAAAATATGTGTCTATCAAAATAAATATTACTTCACTATATTGAAAAATTTAAACTGTTCTTAGTAACTAACTTTTTCAAGAGTTGCTATTCTTTACCACCTTGGTATCGTACGTGTCTCTGGTAGCCATTTTGAACCCTGAAAAATAACAGCAATTCAATACTTCTTTTATGCATTTGTTGAAAATGTTTTCTTAAGAAAGAAAGGTTACTTTGATTACTCCAAAAAGAAATGTTATTTACTTACACAATTGGTTTGGAGAAAGACTATTTCGTTTCTGTTTGTTGATTGATATTAGAGAAAAATTACAACGATATGCACAGCGTTGGTATGGGATGACATGTTTCGAAGTGCCCAACTTCTCACCAGACCCCTTCTCGGACACTGGGATACGAACCCAAGTGTCTTCACCAAAGCCGCTGTTAGAGTGTGATAACAACTAAGCTATGATGCCCTGTAGCATCACGATGCGTTTTCCCACTAATGTGCCATTTGCCTTATTCCTTTTATACATTCTTTGGTACATATATTTTATTTTTCGTTTCACTTTCCATTTGAGCACAGCTTACTGATTGTTGCGGCGCTGTTATTGCAGTAGAGGCGTCACAATAATAATAATGGTAATTTTGTTGACATGCACGTATGTATGTACATGATCTGCAACCAAAATATATAGCTCTCAGATTTTTTAAGGAATTTGGTTGCTTTTTCTGATTGACACAAGTGAAAGTTTCGATAAGCGTAAAAATAGTATTATTAAGTATAGAAGAAAAATGTATAAATTTTTTGCAAAATTGCGTGATTCACAAGGGTTGAGATGTGTAAGTTACCAACAAAACGCTTTTTCCTGAGGTCATGACTTTTATTTTTAAATATTCATTATTATTTCCATTTTGTATTTTATTAAAAAATGTGTATTATTAAGAAATCTATTCCATGATATTTTATTAACTTTAACTTTATATGTTGAATTACTTATTATATATTTTGTTTTATTTTAAATACAGGGTGGCTGATGAATTTTGCTACATTAAGAAACTCAAATAATTTTTTTTTCAGTGTATGGAATTCATTTTTATTTTATTCGTGTTAAAGCTCATTAAATTTTATTAAATATAGCTTAATTAGTTTTAAAAATAATGGAATTTAAATGCCCCCCCTGCTCGTCGATGCATGTGCGGCATCTTACCAAAAAGTTGTTCATTACTGCTTGGAGAGTTGAGACAGGAATAGCCGCAATTGTTTCTCGAATGGATTGCCTTAGTTCATTGAAATTTGTTGGTTTTGCTTTGAAGACTTCCTGTTTGCAATAACCCCACAAGAAAAAGTCAGGTGCAGTAAGGTCAGCCGACCTGGGTGGCCAACGGAATGTGGAGTTTCTGGATATCAGCTTATTGGGAAATTTTCGTCGCAATTCTGTCATAACAGGTTGGGCTATATGAGGAGCTGCACCATCTTGCTAAAACCACAAAGAGTTGAAAGAAATTCTCGTTCGGCGTAATTGTGGATAGAAAAACTCTCTCAACATGCTCAAGTAACGGTCTCCAGTAACCGTAACGGTGTGACCGTTTTCTTCGAAGAAGTAGGGCCCGACAATGCAGCGTGATGAAACTGCACACCACACTGTGACACGAAGTGGATGCAATTCCGTCTCATGGAGTATCTGTGGGTTGGAAGCACTCCATATTCGACAATTTTGTTTGTTTATGTTGCCGTTTAAATCGAAATGGGCCTCGTCAGACATGAAAAGACAGTTCAACATGTTTCCATCCTCTTCCACCATTTGAAGCATCTTCTGGCAAAATTCCAAGCGAATCGGCAAGTCTGCAGCGTTCAGTTTGTTGGCCATTTGAATTTTATATGGGAATAAGTCCAAATCTTTGTGCATAATTGACTGTAATGACTGTCTGCTTACACCCATTTGAGCAGATAAGCTTCTTGTCGAAACACGTGGATTGTTTTGTATGGCAGCAGCTACAGCAGCGATTGTTTCCTCCGTTCGAACTGAAGGGTTTCGATGGTAAGGTCTTCTGTTGACTGTCCCATGCTCGGCAAAATTGTTTACAAGTCTTATTATGGTCCATCTGCTCGGAGGATTGTCGCCAAACGTGCGCCTATACTCTCTTTGAACCGAAACTACGGACTCCAGTGCGTGATAGCGGCGGACAATCCAAATTCTTGTTTCAGTGTCCCAGTTATCTATTTTTGTTAAATGTAAAAGTCAATCTGCAAAATAAAAAAAAAATTAACCAGATTCATTAAATAGAAAAAAAGTTATTTAATTTTTTTTTGGTAGCGGCTTTCATCAGCCACCCTGTACATCTCGGCACGAAAAATTCCAAAATTAATTCAATAGCACTATTTGCATACCTCTTGGTACTGTGAAAATGGAAAATACCCAAAACTCGACACAAAATGTCCATATTTCATCATTCTGTCACTATTGGAAAATGTTATAAAAAATGTCCTCTTTTAGAGCGCTCGCATCTATTCATATTTGGTCCGAATACTGAATTATTTTCTTCTTCGCTTGTGCATATACATACTATCGACAGTTCTGGAGGGTTGATCCTACTTATGATAGTGAAAACTATGCAGTCACTCAGACTAGTATGAATAAGCCCACGAAATTCTAGTTAATGAACCAGAATGCTTACCTACTAGTTTGTCAGTTGACTGCAAGGTAAGTATAGACCTAAATGAATCGCATACGCGGACAACTTTTATTACATTTTATGTCATTAGAAATTCGAGTAACGCACATGTAGAGTGTGTGCCACGCGGGGCGTATACGCAACTATTTATTAAAATCTGTCGTTTTTAAGTTTTGCGGCTTTTGACACACTAATGCATACAAACATATATAAATAACAAATTTCAACTTTTTTTTGTTTATTTACTATTAATAATTTTTCGGTTTTCCAAAACTTTTTAATAACCTCTTGAAATATATGTTTATTTGTAGATTTGTTGGTTTGTTTGCGGTACTCCAGGCAAACATCACTCATACACACTGTCAACGCTCACTCTTCATCATTATGGTCTTTATTCAAAAAGTTGAAGTGTTGTTTCACTGCTTTGTGCTTTACTTCAAACTTTATTAAGAATAAACAAATTCAATTTTAATTAGAAAGTCATTATGTGGTTGTTACGGTCTTATTAGTTGGTTTGACAAGGACTTGCGTAGAGAGTTGTATGGGTAAATCTTGACAACTCAAAAAATTGCGCACAAATATATATAGATGCATATGTGTGTGTGTGCATGTTGAAAAGAAAATTTAAGGAAATTCGTAATTAAATAAAATTCAAATAAAAAACAAGTAAGACCATCACGGTATACAGCTGCACTGGCAGTTTATAACTTTCATGGGTGTGATGAAACCATAAAGTGATAGCAGTTTTAATAACTAAAAAGCACAGAGAACGTTTGTACTCAGAATTTTAATTGTTTTATTTGGGCACAATAATTGTTGAAACTCTCAACAAGCTATGAACTATGTTTTAATAAGTTTTGGAAACTGGTATTTTTTCCTTGAAAGTGCTGAATGACAAAAATTCTCTTACAGCAACAGGAAATTTATACGTTATATATTACATCATCACTCTTGACGATTACAATAGAAAAGGCGAAATGTAATTGGTGTTACAATGTGGAGCTCCACCGATAGATCGGTTCAGAAAGCTTTCAATTCCATGCAGCTGTTAATAAGTGATGCGCGTGCAAACATACATACGAGGTGTGTTCAAAAAGTATAGCGAATTTTGAATTTTCGCTGGTTACGTACATTCGAATTTCGAATTTTTTGTGGCGTTATGTTGGTACTCATGTCTCTCACTTATGCCGACAAGCTCGGCCATTTTGAATGTTCAGTTAATTGTTGACAGCTGCTTTGCTTGCACGTGTTTTGGATCGTCTTCGATTTTTACCTATTTTTTTACCAAAAATGCTCAATTGTGACCAAAAACAGCATCGCATGAACATTGCTAATGAGATGTTAAACTCTGTCCGCGACGACCCAAATTTGCTCCAGAGGGTCATAACTGGTGACGAATCGTGGGTTTATGGTTATGACGTGGAAACCAAAGCTCAATCATCTCAATGGAAGCTGCCGCACGAACCAAGACCGAAAAAAACGCGCCAAGTTCGGTCGAATGTGAAAGTTTTGCTGACACTTTTCTTCGATTGCAGGGGCGTGGTGCATCATGAGTTCTTGCCACAGGGAAGAACGGTCAATAAGGAATATTACCTGCAAGTTATGCGCAATTTGCGCGAAGCAATCCGCCAGAAACGCCCGGATTTGTGGAAGAACAAAAATTGGCTTTTGCACCACGATAACGCCCCTGCTCACGCATCGTTGCTTGTGCGCGACTTTTTGGCCAAAAACAACACACTAATGATGCCGCAGCCACCGTATTCCCCAGATCTGGCCCCTTGTGACCTTTTCTTGTTCCCTAAACTGAAGAGGCCCATGAAAGGGCGACGTTACGCTTCTCTTGACGAGATAAAGACGGCATCGAAGGAGGAGCTGAACAAGATACAAAAATATGATTTTTTGAAGTGCTTCGAAGATTGGAAAAACCGTTGGCACAAGTGTATAATATCTCATAGGGATTACTTTGAAGGGGACAAAATAGACATTCATGAATAAATAAATAATTTTTGAAAAAACACAAAATTCGCGATACTTTTTGAACACACCTCGTACATACAGGTAGACAGAAATTCCAAAATTTGTTGCCTTTAATTATGTTGCTCTAGCTTATAAGATTTTGCTTTAAGGTCTTACGTTATGTCTTAAGATAGGGTTCGGCAACACCACAGCGCAACCACCGCTTTCAAAGCCACTAACACGCAAATCAACAGTGGCTTAAACCATTTCTTTGGAAGCGTTTGATACCGCGACTCATTCCACGCTTTTTCAATGTCTACGCAAGCGTCTGTCGTATTCAAAGACATAATAACTGAATCAAGAAGAATTAAACAGCGGGCTGCCCATTTTGTTTAGTTTATAGATATCGAGGCTTACTCCTCCATCCAATGGAGTCTCTATATATTACTACGCTGACGACTGTACTATTGTGGCTTCGGGATAGGGTCCTTTCATTGACGAACTCTGTAGAAGGATAAACAGTTATCGCCACGACATTTCAGCTTCTTCACCCTATCTTTGCCTTAATCGACCGCGATTCTCTTTACGACGTGGAATACGCAGACGAGGCACGTAGATGGCGCAATGCTACTTACTATCAACCACCCTAAATTCTTGGCACCGGCCTCACCGTCGCACGTTAATGCCACCGCAATAGCCGCAAAAGTTAGCCAGAGCCGCAACAAGATCCTAAAGACACTTTCCGGAAAATAAAATAATTTACTTTGCTTGATAACGCTGCGCCGATACGGTCACACAAGCTTTTTGACATCAACTGGAGGAAGTTGCATGTCTGACAAAACACAGCTCTTAGAACTGTTACGGGATGTCATCTCATGTCAACTGAGTCTCAACTACGTCAAGAGATAAACATGCTCGTTGTTAGAGAGGCAGTTCTACTGAGCTGCCACAAACCTAGGAATGCAAAACGACATCTACTACATGAAGACTTGCCGCCTAGGGATAGAAGGAAACATCGCGGTAAGCATTATGAAGAGATCCGGCTTCAAATTGCCAGCCGTTTGAACTGCGTAACCACAGGCGGGCTCTAAATGACTTCTACACAAAGTTGGAAGACAGATCTCTCATCCTAACGAGGGAGACTAGAGTCATGCTGGCGCAACTTCGTTGTGGATATTGTGATAGCTTATGTTCTGATTTATCCAACCTAAATCCTACCATACCAAGTACTTTCCCTGCATGTGGTATGCCCCCTCGCTATACTAAACATCTCTTAAACTGTTCAATTGAACTTACTCTACTAACACCAATATCACTCCTGTCCAACGCTATTGAAATTCCTTGTTACCTCGGACTTCCTTTGGAAGAGCATGATGAATATTCCCAGAGTGATCATAACCATATTTAGCGTGCGCATTAGGTTGGGCGAAGCAATATTAACAAAAATCACCTAATATCTTTTCACTGTATGTGAAATATTTTAAACTTACTTGTATATATATACTAAAATCTAACCTTAACCCTAAGTTGGCTTTATAACAATACAAGGTGAAAACTGCCTTCAATTCTATGAAGCGGGTTTTGAGTGATGCACGAACAAACATACTGACTTAACGAATTTTCCTTTTCTTTTGATGAAAACTTGCTTTGTTTTCAAAGCAGAAATACTATAGGCGAATAATAAGTATTTTAAGTCAATAACTTTTTCATTTCATGCTTTTATAAATTTGTTCAACAAAAGTTATGCATGCAGCAGGGTATATAAAATACTCTTTACTCAACTAATTAGAAATACATAGTAAATGACTATTGTAGGAATTTCCAGCTGACCCTTTTAAGCTAATTCAAATTATATTCTCTTGATGAACTACATAATAACCAACTGCAAAATAATTTTTACGGAACTAAGTGGAAAGTGCCAGTAAAAGTTGTTAAAGATTTTCCTTATAAGTGCTCTTCATAATAATCTTCGTTACTGGTTATTAAATAAATATGTATGTAAAGCTTTGAGTATGAGTAGGCAATCTTGTTTGAAAATACATTTGTATGTGAGTCTGTTTTGTATTTGTATGCGGCAAAACTTGGCTTATTTATATTTCATGTACACAAACAGTGCCAGCTGTTTCCTGTTGCTTAGTATTTATATTCACCCACACATACATACATATAAACATACATAAAAACTTGTCCGATTAAACGCTCAAAAAATCATACACTTATACATGATTTTTTATATATATCAGTATGTATGGAATAAGAGAGATTGTAAGATAAAGAAAAGTAACGGAAACTAAACCCTAGTGTTCATATATATAACTAAATGCAAATGTTATTAAGAATGGAAAATAAAAAACACAAAATTCAATTAAAGTTTAACAAAATAGAGGAAGTGTGTTAAGTAAGTGTGGAGGATATGCTTCGTTATAAACATCCGACAGATGTTAGAGTTAGTGTTTTGAGTTAAAAAAATAGAAATTACTTATATGCCTTTCCAAAGTTTATTCATAGTTGAATGGTTATGTAAAGTTTACATAAACATATGCATATCCTCCGGCGTAACAGGATAGAGTGCTATATAGAAACGAATCTAAACATTAAGGATGGCGGAACGCCGAAACCGGTTTTTAGTTAACCAAATTTGACAAGGAAGACATACTTTGAAAGTAAGTATTAGGCTGGGCAGATTTTTTTTTTCAAATTTGATTGCCTTAAGCTGCTAAACTATCAAAGGAACGAAATGTAGGTTCGATTGAAAGTCCCTTAAGGGGTGATATAGTTTTTTCACATTTTTCTTTAGACATTTATTAAGAACGAATCATAAAACTTCATAATTCTATATCGTGCATAATTTTTGATACACACTGATATTATATGATATTTGAAATAAATATAATATTCTTTCAACGAGATTTCAAAATAGAAATTTTATTGAGATATTTTGTGACAATATATACATGCGATAGTCTTTAAAATAACGCTTACAAACACACCCTCAAACACGTTGTTTTCTTCTTCAGTTTATGTATTGTAAAAGCTTCCATTTTCGGCTTCTTTGCCTGAGTTGTAACCGTCACTTCATTAACCAGTTTCTCCAGTGTTAAATATTGAGGACGCGACATTTTTGAACCAATATGCACAAATACACACCAATTTACAGAAACTCGTCCTTTCGCTTTCAATGGTTACTCACTATTCAATTTACAAAAATCTCGCTTTTCCTTCCCGACCCAATTTTGTTCGTTTAATGGAAATAGTTTATACTTCACATATTCTAGAACTATTATTTCTCCTACACTCGTTTTACACACAGAACCGATAAACAAATAAGTAAGCGGGACAGATAACTCGATACATTTAGCTCGATAAATGTAATGAAAACAAGGCACTGGCGGGGGTGAAGTCAATACCCTGACACGTTATTTAATCATTCCATTACCTTTAAGAAACCCTATTTATCTGTTTTTTGTACAGATTTTCGCTCTTCAGCCAAACTTCTGTTGTGAAATTGTTAAATAAAATCAAGTAAGGAAGTCTAAGTTCGGATAGAGCAGAACGTTAAATACCCAGCTGTGTAAAATTGATCGTGGTAAATTGTGGAGTTATGACCTCTAGAGTTTTTAAACTTTTTCTATGCTATATAAAATCATAATACTTCATAACTATGAATGTACTTGGTTTAAATGTTATTTGAAGTTATGTATGGGAAGAGCGGTACAACGCTCACTTTCCAAAATTTTGAAATAAGCGTATAAAAAATATATAAATTGATGTAACTGCCACATTATATCACCTTTTCAGAAAACTTTTATAAAAAAGTATGCGTGATTGTAAAGCGATGGATGTATTTATCACCAAAATAGTATGCTTCCTACCAAGTTTCGTATCATAAATGGTTCTGAAGTTATTAACAGCGGAAGTTTAAAAATTTGTTCACCCATATGTGGGCGGTGACATTAATATTTTTGTACAAAGTTTTTCGAATTCACTTGATAAGAAGTCATATACGACAATGATGGACGATGAATCTCCTGTTCAAGGGTTTCTAGGAGAACAACGAGTAAAACTGGTTACCTATACAAAAAAATGTTCTAACCGATGGAAGTCATCCAAGAGAAGACTACAAAGCCCTATTACAACTCTCACTCCTACACCTAAGAGGTTAGTCTGAAACCGAATTCAGATTCCGTATTCCAGGGGTTTTGCATTAAGCAATGTGGATGACAAAAGCCATTGTCTTCTTAACCGAGCAGGTGAATGTTTTTCGCAGATAATTAAAAGGTTCGAAACGGGTTGCACATTTTGGTCAGCGTCATATATGTTCGCTTTTGGCACGAGCTAACCGCAAGTCGGTATGCTCCAAAGAACGATTTGGATATGCTACAGCCTCTAATCATTTACCCAGATACAGACATCAAAAAAGTGCTCTCACAGTTGCCAAGAGACATATTTGGCATCTGTACGAAAAGATGTAAATTATAGTATGATTAGTAATTTGGAGGCCAAACCTGCAAAGAATCTACGATGTTACAGAATACTGCAATGATTCTTTAAGAAGGCATGTAAGCGCTTTTATCGTGGCTAATGATGCCGAAGAAAGAGTGATTGCCCTTATAAAAATATTGAACGAATCGGTCAGAGACGAAGATCAGAAACAATTCTTGTTGAGGGTAGTCCTGCATCATAGAAAAGTTGTTGTTACCAAACAAAAAAAAAAGGGATTGCATCATTCAAAGTTGAATAATATAAAATATGTTTGTTAGTTCGAATTGACGTACAAAGTTTTCTTCTCTAACCATAAAACTACACCATACACAAAAACTTTTTGTGAAAAACAGAATGACTTGAAAAAGCGTTTAGAAAAAAAAAAAATGTTTATTCTTTAAGTATCAGCAGCACGTTTAACATTTTTAGTTTAGTCTTAGAACAGTTTTAAGATTTTATCATATATTGATACAAAATTTGATTGATTTATAAGGCTTTGTAAAATGGCATTCCCATACATATTTTGAATTATTAGAGCCCTATAAAACTTTCTTTTTTTTTAATGAATATGTGGGCTACACTTTTTTTTCAGTTGGTATTAAATCTAAACCAAAATTAATTAAAAATCGCGGTAATGAATCTAATTTTGGAATGTACTATAAAATAGTTTAAAAGATTGCTTAAACCGAAAAATGGCTTCAAATTCAAGCACAGATTTTTAACTCTGTATTAGAAAATTGGCAGTGTAAGAAAAAGAGAAGAACCGCTGAAATTCAGTTCAAATTAGTTTTCCATTATATATTCCAGCACTTAAGAGCGCGGCATGTAACTCAAAACACAAAAAAGTTTTTAAAAATTCAGAACTTTAAAGAAATTGCCCTGTAAACATACTTATGTTGTTTATGTTGTACTCTCAGTACCCATCTAACTCAATCGAAAATACATTTATACCCTAAAACCTGAAAAACTTGTTTCTAGCTAAGTTTTTTTTTGCTTTCTTGTTTGAGAAACTTGGGCAAACTTGCAGCTACTTTTCTTTATGGTCATTTGCCTCCGCCTTATTGTGCTTAGTTTTACTTTCTATTGTAGTTTAATTGATTTCGGGTCAACAGCTGATGCCACGTATATGTGAGCTTGTATGCACGAGAAGTATATGCTTGTGAGGCAAGATACCATAACGTTTCACAAACGTTTTAGTAATACATATGCTGTAAAAGGTCTACTCAACAGCTGGTCTCTCATACAACCACAACTTCTCACGACAAAAATAAAAATAAACGTCCATTGGCTTTGGTTGATTTTGGAACTTTGCACTTCGAGTGTCAACAAAAGTTCAAAATTTCAAGTATTTGCTTTGTTTCGTCTCCTTTGTTGCTCTTCAACTTTAACTTTTCTAGTGCTGCTTGCTCTTGTTCAACTCAAATCAAATAAAGTTTAACTATGACCATTTGTTGGACTAACACTGCCGTTTTCTCAAATATGTGTATATATGTATACTTTTTTTCGAATCTTTTTTCAGCTGTTGCTCTTAGAAACTTTCGTTAGTCATATATATTTTCTGTTGTTGTTTTTATTTGTTTTGGTCTCTTAACTTTTTGAAGTTATTGAGCGTAACTGTCCGGCAAGTATGAACCCATCATATTTTTCTGAGTAGCCAACCATTCAAGCGCCAACAAAACTGGTCAGCCCGCAACCTTTTCCGACTGAGTTAAGCCACTCGAGCATAAGTTCCCTATGACATCGATGCCAATGCCACCAGCAATTGTAGTAATTCATTGAAGCATTCAATATTGAATACAACGGCATTTGCTGTTCAATTGCTTGCTTGCTTGCTGTTGTCCCAAGTTGCTCATAATTTTTGCAGGGCCAAAGCAAGTTTGTCTTTCGTTTCCTGTATTGCCAATGCCATTTCCTGTTTCACATTTTCAATTTCTAATTCATGGTGTATTTTTTGTGTACTCATTGGTATAGCCAGATGTAGTCATTATGATATGGGACAGAGAGATCTAAACAATATGTTCCATTAACCAAGTTATTCAGAAAACTTAATAAACTAAAGTCGATTTTATTCAATTAAAATATGCGATACTAAGCACGACTTCCATTTTCGAGTTAGTTCATTTAAGATTCAGGTATGTGTAGATATTTTTCAAAGTCTTGTGTGCTGGGATTGAACCAGAACCGTACAAGTAACTTCCATTGACGACCCCGCAAAACGTAAAAGGACAACGATTTAAGGACATGTGCTTGTAATGCCCTGGCACTCTTAAGGGAAGATAGTGCTATATGACTGGTAATCTCCATGGCAAAGGCGTAGCCCACAGTTTAACAGAAAATAAAAGGGAAGGCACAAGGAAGAAAGTCGGACATTGCCAAATCTCCAACAATGGCCAAGCATGGAAGAAAGACAAGCGCAGTTGTGGTTTTAAATTCATGGTGGGAAACTGAATGCTCCACTAGTGTTCACTCCCTTGGACGAGCATCTCCACATCAAAGCGAGGTTCTTTTTTATAACATTTATCAGCGTATATGAGTCAACTGAGGAGATATATCTACACTGATTGTTACATGATACCAAAATCGTGCTTGGGGACGGACAAGGATGAGGTTTTTGGTGCTACAGTTGGAAAATTAAGTTTCCACTATGTAACATTATCCAACTTGACTATGTTCATTGAATTTAATGACTTTCGGAACATAGTTATCTGTTGGTTTAAGCGAATTTATCTATTTAAATGAATGCCCCTTGACAAAAAAAGAAAAAAATAAAAATAAGAGAATCCAAAATAATCATGCCATCATCGACAGTAGACAAAGCTTCATTGTTCTGGATGTGCATACCTTACTAGGCCCTAACATCGACTTGGACCATAGTCATGTGACAACCAAGATACGCACTCACCTCTCTACAGCGCTGAAAAGGCGCACAGTATCGTAAGTGAAGTTTGATGTCGAGAAGCTGCGTACCTTGATAATTTGTTGTCCAATCGATTTTCGCTCTTCTCTCAGAGAGCAATCGTCGAAATAACGATGTAACCGAACAGTGCAGACATATTGCTTACAAACTAAGTACCAACACACAGGGTACAATATGGTTCCAGCCAGTCCGATGGAACAACCGGAAGGTCCCTCTGACTGAAAAAATAACGATGTTGCCACCTTGCAAACTGGCAGCACCCGCGGATTAGAGATACCTTGTTAGAATAAAGAAATGGGAGAAGACGTTTTAAAAAACGTATAGGGCGTACTTAAGTTATGGAGGAAACACTTTCCTTATTGCTAAATGCAATCCCTGACGGTAGAACGTCCAACCACCAGACTATGATGAGGTGAGTATGACAATATCTTCGCTCAAAAATAATAGATTACCTGAAGAGGATGGAATGCGAATCGTTGTAGGCAAAGAGTTCTTCAAAAGCACACATCAAGTAGTATGCAAAGGTGATCCCTCACATCGCAAGAACGGCATAGGAGTCAGTCTCCCAAGTGTGGTTCATAAGGCTGACACCCATCATTGGCAAGATAATTATACCTTGTCAGTGTGTTAAGTCTAACATCGAGCAGATTTTGAAGATACGCTAAATACTTGAGAAGAGCAGCGGGAATCGGATTTTCTTGCAAAGTTCGTACGTATGGGCCAAATGACGTTAGGCAATACCTCCCCGAGGCATTTAAAACCAAAAAGGCTTTAGATGAGGCGACTCCCTATAGTGTGGCGGCTTTACCAGATGAGTCATCTTATCCGAAGCACCAGCTCAGAAGGTTTTTGTTGACACCCGAGTTCGGTAGTAGAGGAATGGGAATGCCCCAAGTAAGATTTAAGGAAGTTATCCAGGTTGAATCGGCCTCAGTATTAAAAAGAGTAGAAATAAATTTGCCAGTTGGTTTTAATACATTTTACATTGCGTTGAGATACTGAGGATCGGATGCCAGTAGATCCGCTAACAGACATTCTGGAGATCCAATCCAAAGGACGAAATTTCAAGAACACCTTTTGTCCTGTTGTCCCTTTAGTTTCTCACCCGACATCTGGCTATATAATTTTCGATTATACACCTGCTAAGCCTTTTTCCTTCCCCTCTCTGGATATGAATTCATAACGTAAGAGCATACTGATCCCGATTTGGTTGAATAGATTGAAACACTTTGTTTGGTTTTTGGAATTTTTTTATTCCATTCATTGTTTTGATCTTTTTTTTAACTTTCTTCGCAAAGCCCCGTGAACATCCATTTAATTTTTTATTCTTTCGCTTATTTTCTTTCGCTTTCTGTTTGCTGAATTTTATGCGTGTGAAGAAAACTTTCATTTCTATGCATCCAATGGCTTGGAAAAACTCTCAACGTAAAGACAAGAAAAATGTTCAACTTGAATGCATCGGGTTGTGTTTGTGTGCGCGTGAATGTCTATGTTAGTCTGTGTGCTTAGGAGTTTCACAGAAGAAATATAAGAAACTGGCAACGGCTGCATCATCGGAAATTCGGTGACAGAAGTAAAAAGTTTGGGAAAGAAAAACACTTTGCGCGCACATACACGTACAAAAACAAAAACAAGTGTAAGTGTGTGCCATTCAAAAGCGATGAAAAAGTCGTATAATAAATTTTATTAAAATGCAATGAAAATATGTGAATTGTGAATAGCTTGCTTGGAAGAAAAAGAAAAACAATAAAAAAATATTAGAGTTCGGAAAAATGGTTTTTGAATGATGATGAAATGGTTATGAGTTTCTGGTGTTTGCACAAAAGTCGAAAGTGCATAAGATAAATATGCGTTTGATTTACTTTCAAATGGAGAGCGGATTTTTATATTGAACATCGAAATAGTTAGAAATAAATATATTCTTTGAATGTTAATTTTTTATTAAATGAAATATTTTTTTTTGTTTCTTTTTAAGGAACAAATGAATGTCGTGAATGTAGGGATATGAAAAATAGTTAGAAGAAAAAGTTTTAAGTTTAAATTTAGGACTAAAATTTTTTCATATTATATCTCTGATATATATAAAGATATCCTGAAATTTTCAAAAAGAAATTCAGACGAACTCGTACTAGAATCAAGTTGTCTCAGAGAACATTCCAGCTTCTTCATCGAAGGAAATCCGACCCTGTTTCCAACCAAATCGAAAGCGGCTCTGCTTACGACGTGGCAAGAGGCAAGAGTAAATATCCACGTTGATGGAGTAACCCTACCTATGGTCAATCACCCAAAAATCTTGGGTGTGATGTTTGACGTTTGAGCGGCCGCACCTTCGCTAATCGTGCCACCGCAATAGCCTCAAAGAAACAGAGCCGCAACAAGATTCTCAAGCCTCTTTCCAGCACTACTTGAAGCAAAGATAAAACAACTTTGCTTGCTACGTTTAAGGTTATCGAGCTACCGGTAAACTATTACGCTGCGCCGATATTATCGTTCAATCCTGCTAGGGAAAGTTGTAAATTTGCCAAAACACCACCATCAGAACTGCCACATGATGTCTTCAAATGTCATCTGAGTCTCACCTTCATGAATACATTAAAATGATCGATATACGAGAGCACGCGGGACAGTGAACTGCCATAAACCCAGTCATCCAAACCGACATCCATTGAACGAAGTTCCGTCTCCTAACTCAACTTCGTTCTAGATATTTTAATAGGTTAAACTCTTACTTATCCAGACCGAATCCCACCAAACCAAATACTTTCCCTGCATGTGGTATGCCCTATCACGATACTAAATATCTCTTTACATTTTCAATTTAACCTACTCTTCTAACACTTATATTACTCTGGTTCAACCCTGTTGAAACTGCTTGTTGCCTTGGACTTCTGTTAGAAGTGCTTGATGACGATTCTTAGAGTGATCGTACCCATTAGGCAGGGTGAAGCACTGCTAACAACAACAAAACCAGCTTAATATGATCGGGATACATTAGATATTTGTGGTAACTCAGAACAATAGGCGGTTAGTTAATTATAAAAAACTATGTTAAGGGTTTCCAACTCTCGGGGGTGCACCTTATGAGAAACTTTATCAAGAGTTTTACAAAAAATGAAATCAATGAAATCCTTTTAATTTCGTTTCCTTTACTTTCCTTCCCTTTATCAAAGCTCCTTCTAATTAATTTAATTAAATTTAATTTAATTTAATTTAATTTAGTTTAATTTAATTTAATTTAATTTAATAATTTAATAATTTTTTTGCATTTCATTCCATAAGTATAACCACAAAGACTACAAAAACAAAACAAATTTACTACCATCTTGAGTATTCTGAGCTAAAATAAATTTAACATGAATAATCACTTATTTTGTTTTTTTTTTTCAAAACTGAGTATATTTATGATAAACGCAATTGCCTTCGTCGTTTGCCGACTGATAACATTCATCCTGTTTAGATTCACGATTACCGAATAATAACAATCAGCAAAGCACTTGCATACACACACACCCACATGAGCAGAGCATCACATCCACATCAGTTAAGCAGTCAAACAAGATTTCTATACGCAAGGCATAGACAGAAGCACGATTACAAGCAGCAGCAGAGGCACGCTTACAGGCAGCGATTCGTAACTTTTCTGGACTGCCCCTACCGAGCTTAAAGATGTTTACACATGAAAAACTTATCGATATGCTATCGTATAATAAAGAATTTCGTGTTCTAAGCATACAAAATGACTTCAAAATACACAAACATATTTGTAATCTCGAAATTTACCTCGAATTTTATTAAATTCGCATTAGAGAAGAGTTTAACATAGTTACGATGCATGGATTAAAAATGTATATAAAATAATAGAAAAAATTCTTGTAGAATTATGCAAACACTTATCGCTCCACTTATTAAGATTAAGCTACATCTATGTTTAATATCTCCAAACATATATCAGTTAACTTGCTCTTTTTGAAACAAAGGAATTCCCAAAAACAAAATCGTTTCAGATGACTTGCTTTGCTGGCTTTGCCTGTCTGCGGTTTTAGATTTGGTGTTCAAACAATAGCTAAACATTGTCGTATTTTTCCTACAATTACTACGATTGTTATAGCCATCTACTTGTTTTTGTTTTTTGTTGTTGTTATTTTCGAAACCTCTTAGTATTGTTACACAATCTGAGCTGCGACGGTATGAAATTGTGAACTTAACATGCTCAACATCATTCAAATGCTCATTTCGATTGTTTATTGTGTCGAATGATTGCTACTTTTACGAGTATTGCAACGACTATTGAACACCATACGCAACTTAATACATATCTACACATACACAACTACACTTTTATATGCACAAACGTCAAAGTCTACATAGATATAGCGGTGCCTGTATGAGCCAGAACAAGTCATTTGCTCAATGTAGCAAACCAAACCTCGTTGGAACCAATGAAGCGTTTCGGCCACATTTTGTCCGAGAAATCAGTTGCGCAAGAATACGAATGTGTAAGCGAACATACACTGTTGGACAAAATTTAAGAGTTTTTGGATAATGATAGTGGGGTTGTACGTTTTGGTCTGGAATTTTTAACACTTAAGGCATTTTCAGGTAAGTTACCTGCATTTGATGACATTTTTATAAATGTAGATGTGCCTTGTCGTAATATGTTTAACATTTGCAAATATTTTATGGTTTGAACTAACCTCGCTCTAGCACGATGTAATAGCTCTACTAATGTTCCTGACGTCTCACGTTTTATCATATATATCTATATTCTAAAATATAAAGAGATACCTCAATAACCCCCGACAGAACTTGTTTAATTTAAAAATGGTTATTTCGGGAACTTTTTCTTTCACTTCATGAATGTATGTATTTACAATCCAACTGATTCTTCCTCTTAACAAATTGTATATATTTTTATACCTAGTAGTGCTACGCACACAAGATAAATTAACTTCATTCGCCTAACGGTAGTATGTAACGGCATAAACTAATCGACTTATATATATCAAAATGTTCAGGAGGAAAAAACAAATTGATTATGACATGTCCGTCCGTCCGTCTGTTAACACGATAACTGGGGTAAATTTTGAGATATCTGAATAAAATTTGGTATGCAAGTTCCTTGGCACTCATCTCCGAGCGCTATTTAAAATGTTTGAAATCGGATGATAGCCACGCCCACTTTTTATATATAAAATATTTTCGAAAACACAAAAAAGTGATTATTCAGTACATAATACACCTATAAGTATACAATTTGGTGTGTACATCAACTTAAGGCAGATGTCTAAGCTCTATGGAGGGCGAGTCGTTTTTTTGATTATTTATTATAATTATTTGTTCTATATAGAACGGGGAGTGCGAGGCACCTTTACACCTTGTATGTATTAATTGGGGGGCGAGCACTGTTGGCTATGAGGCATTGCACGGATTGGCTTCCTCATTTTCGTTGTGAAAAACCCCGCGATTACAAAACATAAACTATATCTTTGGGATATTTCATAAGCGAATTACAAGTGAGTGCAGCGCAAATAAAATAGACGAAATAAATAGTTATAGCTTATGTTGCTTAAACAGCAGAAGATACATTTTTTCATAAAATTTGACAATAGGCGTGGTACTGCCCACTCTTAATAAAGCCAAAATTTAGAAATATTATTGATCATATATTAAAAACCGTTCAAGATATCGAAATGAAGTTCAGCAAACAGATTTTCATTAACACAAAGAATATCACGGGAAAAAATTTACGAAATCGGTTAAGGCGCACACCCACTTTTATATGAAAGAATTTTAATAGGATCATAGATATTTTTAATAGGTAATAACTTTGCGTAAAATAGCTTTATATCATTTCTATTCACTTTCAAAATGTCCGTGAACAAAGAAATTAGAAATATATTAATTTTCGAAAATAGGCGTGGCCCTGCCCTCTTATAGTGGATTATTCCACAAAACTTTTTATGCCACAACTCCGGCAAAAATTTATTTTATTTTATTAATAATTACTTAGACTTCGTTACTTTTTCACATTGTTTGGTTGAATATGTTTTTTAAAGTATTGAAAGGTTTATGGGCTATTTTCACTTTCTCCTTATCATAACAGTCTGATTTTCTTAAACGTTCAGGGAGCTGATTTACATATGTTATTGATTTGAATATATTAGGGTTTTTCGGATTTTTGTTGAGTATTTGTATGTTTAGATCTATTTAATAATGTTTTTATAAAATGTTTAAAAATAGTTATGCTTATCAAAGTGTGGTTTTTACATCGATTTAAGTTTTTTTTAAGTTAATTGGTTAAGCGTAGTGTTGTCGATGTTGATACTCTTTTGACGGATATAGATTTAATGAGCTCTAGTACTAGCACGTTCTGGTAACATTTCCACTGCGCCGACTTGTTTGCCTAGAACTTTCATATTGTCATATAAGGTGGGAAAAAGAAGGAGATTTATATATTTTTTTCCACGTTACAATATTCCCCGGGGTCCGTTTGAATTTTTATTTCTAAATATATAGAATTTAAACACCATTTTTGGTGTGTTTGAGTTACCGATTTGCGATATATTCAATATCGTAGATAGGCTACCACGATATCACGCATTTCTTATACTTATTTGATTCATCATACGTATTATTGGTTTATGATTAACGTTTGAAGCAGTTGCAGTTAAAGTTATGACATTGAAAATGTTCAAAAAAATTGCATGCGTTCGAAAGTAAGCATTAAAATCGTGGTCTGTGTTTAATGGTCTACTAAACCTACATGTTAATGAAATCTAGTTAGCTCACAAGCAAATAGTTTATAATAAATAAATAAATATCTAATTTTGCTTTATTTTGCTATATATTTTTGTTGATTATAATTTTTTACACCAGTGTACAAAGCATTTGCTCATTGGGGGCTTTTACGTTACCAAATTTTGATAGTATATATGTACGTATGTATGCATATGGGAGGCAAGCATTATGTCAGTTACAAGCGGTAAGCATTCTGTATACAATTACAATCAGCGCTTGCCGTAGATCGAGTGTTGCCTTAGTATTCAAAGCATTTCTCAGTTGACCCATGTATACAAAAGGCAAGCGTTCACAATCATGCACCCACATACATACCTGCAAACGCGAGCATTACATATTACATTTTGCATCTAGCATCAAGTCCCTTAGTTCGTTTCTCTATATGAAATTCAATAGCTACCCTGTGGGAAAATTTTCTAATTCTGAGCTGATGAGCAACTAGTACACTCAGACTCTAGACTGTAGAATTCAGCAGTACATTTCCCATAGTTCCAAACTAGTTAAATATTTCACTGTTTAGATCCAGTTCGTTGATTGGTACCAATAATTTATTGCCGTTCCGAACTGAAATCTATATGTATAATACAGATTCTAGAACGATTTCACTAGCTTTGCTATACTTTTGAACCCATTGCCTACTAAGTACCAAATAACAGCTAGCTCGATAGTATTTGAGTCGATCCATATCAGATCACCCTGGCCATTTACATATAACTAAAAATTTTGAAGCGGTCCACTGTTTTTTAAAGATCGTTTCAGTATAATGTTGTTGGGCTTGGATTACACACTTTTAGCAGAAAAAATTGGAAAATTCAAGAAGTCGCAGATATTAAAAATTTGCTAATAATTCTGGTGAAAAAAAAATATATATATAAAAATAAGAAATGCAACAAAACCATTGGAACTTCAACAATTTACAGCTATAACTTTGAAAATAATTCGAATTTCGAAAAATTGTAAAATACGGATGAAGGGGCCAGAAGAAAAATGATCATGGTCAGATTTTTTTTTTTAATTTGAGTTAAGCCCATATTTGTATAGTTAAATATAGTGTCTATTTGTTGACAAAGAGATCCAAGTCTTTTCGGACTTTGTAGTACCATCTATTAGCCTGGCAATATGCGCACTATCCAGAATTTACAATAAGTAATCAACTTTAAAATTAATTATCATGAAACAATGTCAGATCTTCTTAGAATTATAGGAGCCTCGACATATACTCAAGAACAGCTTTCAATCCATGGTTATGATTTTAACCCACTCTAGTAAAATTATAAAACTTATCTTGCATGCTCTCAAGTCAAAAACAAATTATTTTGATGTTTTAGTTTTCAACTATAATTTTGATTTTTACATAAGACTACGGGAGGAGGGGGATGACCCCCAACTTTCCCATGGTAATAGCAAAATGCTCGCGCCACAGTCGGGAAAACAGTAGCTGAAAACAACAACATCAACAACTAGGACATCGCCACGTTAAGTTCAACAGAGGATAAAGTCGAAGTGGTACCATATGTTCATCAAGCTCACCACTTTCGAACTAGAGATTTTCCCTACAGGGTTAATGCAAAGTGTGCAACAAGCGATCATAGCGCATATAAACTTTTTTAAACATACACACATTAATACATGTTTGAACTCACATCCATTAAACATAGCTGTGTGAATTCGTTGAAGCGCAACCGAAAAGGTTTGAATGTGTGCGTATGTGCTTGCAAATGCACTACAGAAGCCCAGCAGTAAAATTGTATCTCGTTCTGGACGAGCTACAAAAGTTAAAATACACCTTAAAGAATGGGAAATCGATTAAAAAAATCATCCATAAAAACCACTTAGCCCAAAATAACCTAAATACAACCGGTCGCGAACTAGGCAAAACGCAGCTACCTTGAAAATATCTTAACGGGAACAGTACAGGTAGAATAAGGGTTGATTTGTGATGCCCTGGGCAAAAGTGCCACGAAGCTTTCGCAGTGTACACACTAATATTTTCGTGCAATTGGATTCCGTTAGCTGTGCAATTTGCTGCTTAAAATACAATACTCCCTTCATTGATATGTACATTAGCCTGGGTCGATTTATTAACCGATATCGCGCCATCGATTTTTCGATAGGTTTTTTCATCTTTTGGACTTTTTTCAACTTTGATTTTTAAGGTTTTTTTATGACCTACTAAAAAAATTTTCATTTGATTTTAAAATTTTCATGTGGACCCTGTCCGACCCAAACATGTCCGCTAAAAACGTTGGCGATAACAGTTTTTTGAAAAAAAAAAAATTTTATTTTCGGGTTTTGGAAAAGCCGATTTTTCGACCAAAACCAATCCCAAAACCCGAAAATACAATTTTTTTTTTCAAAAAACCGTTATCGCCAACGTTTTTAGCGGTCATTTTTGGGTCGGACAGGGTGTACATGAAAATTTTAAAATCAAATGAAATTTTTTTTAGTAGGTCATGAAAAAAACCTTAAAAATCAAAGTCGAAAAAAGTAAAAAAAATGAAATTTCGCAAGGTTGAAAATTATTTTTTTGGGTATGTGTAGTGGAACTTTTTTGTCCTGATCCCAAAATCTATCGAAAAATTGATGGCGCGATATCGGTCAACTTTCGTCCATACAAATCGCCCACCCTAATGTACATGTGTGCATTGATATGTGTGTTAGCTCATAGTTTCCATTTGGCATTACTTTCAATGTTTTTCCATGAAATTTCGCAGTTTAAACTCAACTTTTTTGCACTTTAACGTCAACTTACTTTCGCTTGAATGCCAGCAATCACCTTCATTACTCGTTTCGAAACACATAGACGTGCAACATTTTTTGTGTCGCCGTTGGCATCATTCAATGTCACACACTAGCACAAATGTGCCACTTAAGTATCACTTCATGCCAAATCATCAACAGTTAGTATAATCTAAAAAGTTTGATTTTCTTATATTCAAAAAAAAATATATATATAAAATTAAAAAAAATTTGCATATAAATAACTTATCAAGTGACACGTATTAGTTTTACACACATATACACATGTTTTTTCATTAAACCGCAAAATAGTGAGAGCGGAAAGGTAAATCGATCAAATTCGCTGACACTTACTGGATTTTATTTTGTAAGAAAATTGCTAGCTAATACTTAAGCAAATTTCATTCGCTGTTCGCCCACGTACAGCCTTTATATTGATAAGAGTTTTTTTTACATGTTAAATTCTATGTTTTATTAAAAGTCCGAGATGAGGAAATTCACTAAGAAATTTAAGTTTTTATTAAATTACACTTTACTACATATTGCCGCCGGCCCTGTTGGTATGCGAGAGAAAGATTCTTCGAAAGATACGAGTATAAGGGGCCTAAACGTTGTCGACCGCGCGTGCATACACTGACATAGTTCAATGAATTCAAACCCATGGGCTTCGTTGGCTAGGCCACTTTGTGCGGCTGAATAACGATGCTTCGCCCCTTAAGCTATTCTTATCGGCATCTGTTGGTGGCAGCAGAGGAAGAATCAGACCATCACTCCGATGGAAGGACGAAGTGAATACTAATTTGCGATTTCGTGTTGTTTTCAATTGGAGCCAGTTGGCAGAAAGGAGAAATGACTTTAAAGCTGTGTTGGGGGGGCCAAATTCCTTTAGAATGTTAAACGTCATTCAAAGAAGAAGATTAATCGATTAATTCATAAATCACAAAATAATCGTTATCGATTATTCTAGCAATTAACTTCACGATTAAGCACATTTTGATCAGTTTTAATTATAATCTTTTTAATTTGAATATGCTGCGAAATTAGTAATCAAAACCTTACTAATCAGACAGTTTCAACATAAAAAAACTCTCTAGTCTTCGACTTTGATCAGTTCAGCAAAAATCTTCTCATTTTACATTCATTAAGTTATTTGTTAGAAAAGTACATGAAATTAATAAAGATAGTCAGTCTTTAATTTGTGTTTTTTTTTTGTTTAGCAAACAGTAATTCCTCGTGAATTGATTTATTAGAACTTGATTAATCAGCAGCTTTTATTATTCAGAAAAAGCATTAATTAATCGAATAATCACACAATTAAGGCTGGAGTACTTTTCTGCCTTCTTAAATAAATAAAGAAATAGCTAGAAAACATTACAAAACCAAACTAGCGCACAATCGAGGATGGCAAATCTGCCGCTAAATCAGGCTTCTGATTAGGTCCACTTGCAGTGATGGTAAGGAGCTGCCTATATGCTGCTATGAATGAATTTAGTTTTATCGCAAAACTTATATCGCTGTTCTAAACTATAATTATTATATTATATTAAATAATGTCACCGGCTGTGTTAGAATTTGAAAAATAACTTTCTTATCGGTTCGAAAATCCAAGTGATTTCAGATAGGTTGACCCCTTATCGTGCAATTTATTTTATTCAGGACGTTCTCACCGGAATGCATACCCATAGACACATCGAAAATAGGCAACAAAGTAGGGATCGAAGTTTTATAAGGCTAAGTTTCGCTTAAGAAGTCCAAGCCATCAGCTAGTTACCTACAAAACGGATACCATGTCGTATCTCTACACATAAAAAAATTGTAAAGGAATGATCTATGTACATTGCAGATATTTCAAGGCAAGTCAACAGTTTTTAGAATTTTTGTCTGTCTGTCTGTCTGTCTGTTTGGTCGCGCATCACTCAAAGACTGCTAAATGGAATTGAATAGAACTAATACCATTGCATTACTAGATATTTACCCTAAAATTTCAGATGTCACTTGTGCCGATAGCGCTACCAGTTTCCGAGATATCGACCGATATGTGGACCAAGGTATCCCAAAATGTGGTAGTACAATATGGTTATCAAACGAAAGGTGACAATGAGTGCTGCAATAAGCGATGTAATTAAGTTTTAAACCTACCAAGTCTTGCCATCTTCATAAGCAAAATCTAAAAGCAATGATGAGGTTAAGATTACAATGCAGGAATGTTTGGCATTGAGGTTTGGCTTTCATTGATAGCCGTATTGGCGTATTAAATCAAATAAAACGTATATTTTAATGTTACGAATACTTTCTACGGTAAGGCTTAAGAAGCTCTCCAACATGTTGTTGAACAATTTACCCTTTGAGCTCACACAAAATTGAACAACCATTTCAAACTGACATTTCCCACCACTACATGTGTTTTAAAGATTTGCAATTTCGTATTAGTGTGTCAATGTGTCACGTGAAGGTGATATGTTCTTTCGTTTATTTGTACACGATGAGAAATTTCTTGATGTTTTCAAATACTGAGAACTCCAAAACGACTGAATTGAGTAAAACACCTAACACGTTTTGAAGATATCGAATGAAATGTTTTGTTGCTATCGAAAAACGGTCAAGCAGGATAGGCATAATGACGACTGAGCGGAAGAACACTATTCAAAATATTTTACAAAAATTCAGTATACCAGATGTTTTTTTTTTTTCAGTAATGTTCTTTTTCAGAACTGTTTCAAGAAAGCCCCACCTCAGAATTACTTGCGCCACGAAAACTCAATACGAATTCAGATGAGATAGGGCATTTTTGTATCGAGTTCTGCGATAGAGCGAATTTAAAAAGAAATGAGATGCAGACTTCTTTAACCAAATTTTTAAATAGGACTTTCTTGCACAATAAAAAAGTAGGAGGGCGTCCTTAAAAAATATTTTCAATTACAGTGAAATTCCACTGAACCGTCGATATAATCTGCACGGATGGTTTGGAAGTCAATAAAATGCATTGATGAGGATCTAAATTAAGGTTTTTTTTTGGAATGCCTTAACCAATCCTAATTTGGACATGAAAAGGAGTTTGATTAATGGCAATTGAAAGAATAGGGTATAAAGAGAAAGAGATAGTTACAGGAAGAGAGAGAAAAAGTGGGGTAAGAGCGCAGAATGTGACGCACTTTCCTTTTAACATAAGCCCCACATCCATGTCTTTCGTCCTTAGGTTACTTTAGGTAGGGTCGCAGATGCTAAGGAGGCCAGTTCATTTGGACATGGAAAAACAACGGGTAAGGACGATCTCGACACTCACTAAGAAGTGGTGTGAGTCATTCCTCACGGAAGGAGGGATCACATGACCTGGAAGGTTACACTGATCATACCAAATCGCTCCCGTGAAGTCGGGCATCTACCGCAAAGGAGTACCGGAAAAAATTCGGGCAGTATTTTTGTCGCTACTCAAACCAACAAATCGACTCCTTTTCCTTCTTACCTTAACCGCTTTTGCATAGGAAACTTTTTGGTGTAACCCGACATCGAAGCATTTGTGGGTATCAACATGTACTGTTATTACATCTGTAGGTACCCTTTCCGCAGATTTGTTTGGTTTAAGTAGGAAGTTAGTTCTTTTTCTGTCTCAATGTGGCTATATGGACCTTGGGACTTCGCAATAATCCAGTAAGACTGTAATAAATTCATTTTCTTAAACGAATGCTCATCGGTTCTCGTTGCAGATTTCGATTTGGACGGAGGTGTCTTCTTCATGTGTCTCTATTTCTAAGCCCTTCTAGGCCATATCATCAGCTATTTTGTTTCCGTCAATATTTCTGTACCCGGGGACACAGAGACATGTTTTACAATGTTGGATTCTAAATCCCTTAAATCATCTTGGCTGTCAACGAAGATCATTATATTGATCGATTTCCGCTTTGAAGACACTGCAGGGTCAGCTTGGCTTGCAGATATCGAAAGTATATGCCCAGCCCGCTTTCAATTAGATTTCAATAGATTATAGGCTATCTATCACTTACTAAATCCTGCCTCGAAGGAAAATCTGTAATAATATATTCCGTGTCGGCTGTAAGATCACTTTTGATACCGTTTAGCCACTTTGTCATGTAATCTAAAATCGTCGCTTGTCAATAGTTGGCTGACTTTGCTCAGTCTGAGAGCTCGTTTTCCCGCCGAAGCCTAAACGGACATATTCAGCGGCACCAGGTAGAAGGGGACGTTTAGCCCTATTTGTGTTTCGCTGTTTACCGTGCCTGATATACCCAGGTCTTTTTACTTTTCCAGCTTTCACTTGATTGCTCGTTTGATGTCACGTATACCCGATCAATACATTCAATTGATACCCTCTGCGTTTGTCGGTATGACCCGTTTCTCTATACTTTTTATCACAAATTAGTTCAACGCAACCGCAAATTCTTAAATCGTTTGATTGTTCATGTAAACAGAAAGCTCCCGAACAGTGGCATCGATGAAAGCATGCCCTGAGTCGCATTCTTAATCTTGCTAACTCCGAGCCCCTGCCACAACGGCTATTCAAGGCTTCTCCCGAAAAGTTTATCTGCCTTAACAGTTGAATTTCGTATCGCAATGCAAGTTTTGACTTTAATTTTCCAGAGATATATCGATAGAAATCATAAATGCTACCTTTTTTCTAGGCTCTGACAGGAAAATCAAGGGTCCGAACAACAGCTGTCGAATTGGCCAAGACCCGAGCTTCTCTTACAAGTTGGTAGTATTTCCTGAAAATTGGCGTTCCTACGTATAAGGCAGATGCGTTTTTATTGCGAAGAAGAGACCCCGCTCTGAAAAAAAAATTTCCCAACCAGTTTTGAAGTAACTTGCCCCTGTGCAGGAGCCTGAGGCCTTCCGTATGGTACACAAGCTCACTAGAGCTAAGTGACGTTGGCCGATATTTGCACATGGCAAAGAATTACTTCATTGAGATAACAGAAGCCTAAACAAAACAGTTTTCAGAGTTTTTGTCTGTATATTTGTACGCGGATCACTCGAAAACCGCTACATAGAATTGAATGGAACTTTCAACGGAGTATTGCTAGATGTCTAACTTAAAGATGAGGATGCATAGAATTGTGCCATTCAAACAGAATGCAGTGGTGGCAATAAAAGTAAGTTCAAACGATTTTACACATCTACTAAAATTGTAACAATTTTATGTGTGCTTGTACGAGTAACACTAGACAACCAAAAAAATGGATGTCTATTTTTAAACATTGCATAAATTTGGCTATAACTTCTGTATATACTGCTGTTTTGCGTGCGTACCGAAGCCTCGTACAAACTTTTTTTATCTAGTACTAATATAAAGAAATAATTTTTTACGAGTGTAATTTCCTTTCTCATGTATGCACATATCTGTGCAATTTGTTCATCTACATACAGGTCAATGGGATCTTCCTTCGTCATTGAACTAACAGATGTATACATGTATTTACGTATGAATGTGTATGATCAAATGTAAGTACGGACATGCAGTCACACAATGACATCGTGTATTTTCTTAATTGCTTTTTGGCAATAACAGACAATCACTTTTTGTGGCCTTATTGAGTCTCAATGATACAGAAAAGCAAATTAACAAGTTATAGAATGAGTAAAAGCATACAATTTGTGTATACCCAGTTGTGGATTTTATTGGTAGCAATTTGTAGAAAGCTGAATTGTTTATTACTAATGCATCAGATAAGTAATAATATTGTTTAATGTGAAAAGTTAACCAGCACTATTAAAAAGTGGCCATATTAAGATGGCAAAAATTTGGTGTATTAAAATTGATTGAGATTTGTATCTGCATAAATGGATGGAATGCTGGTCATCTTTATTTTGTTATTAATTTTAAAGAGTGTGCTACATCGAGTCATTTAATTATGTAAGTATATATCCACAGCTGGGTATCAAAATTGAAAAGGAAATATTGAAGAAAGACAATCACAAAAAAAAAAAAAAGTCACAGTAGTAAGTTGTAGCACTCAGATATCCAATCGAATACCCGTTCGTCTTTGCTTATATTTATATTTATGTGTGTATGGGTCTGTAGTTGAATATGCTTAACAATCAGAGTATAAATATATGTGCAGTATCATTGACTTGATTGGTTGGCTGTCTGTACGATGTGGCATTGCCTTACAAAGCATTCAATTAGCTTATAAGGGTCATCTTAGTAACAGTGGTGGTTTTTTCTTCTAAGTGGTGCTACTTTTAAGGTAATAATATTTCAATCATACGAGCAACATCGCAATATGTACAAAGTTAAAATATTGCAAACCCTGAGTGAAGGTTTCAAAGAAATGTTAAGCTTATACTGAAATATTTTCCACCTATATGTAGGTAAAATAAGTCGATTTTGATTGAAGCAAGTTTATGTAACCAAGTATAAGTAAACTACTAAGAAATTATATTTATGTTGCAAATGATATTTTGAAGAGAGTGCTTCAAGCGTGAGAAGTTTTCGTAACACTTGAATGTAAGAAAAATTATGTTGAGTTTATTTTAAAAATACAAACATCCATACTAGAGTGGGTCGATTTTTATGGACGAAAGTTAACCGATATCGCGCCATCGATTTTTCGATGGGTTTGGGCTCAGGAAAAAAGTTCCACTACGCATACCCAAAAAAATAAATTTCGAGCCTGCGAAATTTAATTTTTTCTGACATTTTTCGACTTGGATTTTTAAGGGTTTTTTCATGACCTACTTAAAAATTTTCATTTGATTTTAAAATTTTCATGTATGCCCCGTCCGACCCAAAAATGTCCGCTAAAAACATTGGCGATTACCGTTTTTTGAAAAAAAAAAAAAAATTTTTTGGGTTTTTGGGGAGTGTTTTGGTCAAAAAATTGACCCTCTCGCCATTTTTTTTATAATGGTTTTTTCAGCATCCATGCAAAAATGTTTTCGATGAAAACGAATTTGTCTCATATTTTCTGTCCCACTTAAAATTATGCCAACGATTTTTGGACCAAAACAAGTCCCAAAACCCGAAAATAAACATTCTTTTTTTTTTAAAAAAACCGTTATTGCCAACGATTTTTGGACCAAAACAAGTCCCAAAACCCGACGACAAAAAATTTTTTTTTCAAAAAACCGTTATCGCCAACGTTTTTAGCGCATAATTTTAAGTTGGACAGGAAATATGAGACAAATTCGTTTTCATCGAAAACATTTTTGCATGTATGCTGAAAAAACCCTTAAAAAAATGGCGAAAGGGTAAATTTTTCGACCAAAGCATTCCCCAAAACCCAAAAAATATTTTTGTTTTCAAAAACTGTTGCCCCCAACGTTTTTAGCGGATATTTTTGGGTCGTACAGAGTATACATGAAAATTTTAAAATCAAATGAAAATTTTTTCAGTAGGTCATGAAAAAAACCTTAAAAACCAAAGTCGAAAAAAGTCAAAAAAATGAATTTTCACAGGCTCGAAAATTATTTTTTTGGTTATGCGTAGTGGAGCTTTTTTTGCCTGAGCCCAAAACCTACCGAAAAATCAATGGCGCGATATCGGTTAATTAAGCGACCTAGTCTAACGCATACATTCATAAATGCAAAGAAACGAAATATTTCAAGAATTCTTTAATTCTGTGAACAAAACAAATTTATGCAAAAGCCTTTGTCGGTATGTTTTTAGGAGCGTTTGCGTTCTCTGTTACGACATAAAGTCGTAAGGTATTGTGTCCTGCATACACGAAATACTTTTTAAATAAAATTTCGTTAAAAACAACCACAATAGGAGGAGTAAAGGTGTCTTTATTTTGTGTCGAAACGGACCTAGTTCAACGAAACCCAACCTAATGAATTATGTTTTTTTTTTCAATTTACATGATTCTTGTTATGAAAAAGTGGCCTTCACTGCACTTTCTTTTGGAAACAATCCAAATTTGCTTTCAATATAAAACTTTAGTTTATTTTCAAATGGATTCATCAATTTGTAAAATAAGTTGTTTTAACTGCATTCTAAAATCATAGCTGGTGGTAGAAAACAATCTGGGCCTAGGGCCTGCCAGGGCTCTAGCATCAAAAGCGACTGCTTTGAAATTTACTAGAAATTTATCATTTATACTGCAAGGGTGGCTGGAAGGGGCCTGTTCAGTTTTTACACGCTTGTTGAATTAGCGGCCAATATGCTATAAAACTTGTAAAGGTCCTGCCTAGCTTTTTCTAACTTGGGTCTGTTTAGTCTTTCCAAGCCAGGGCTTGCCTTTTTTGTTCCTAGATTGGTCAGGCTTAGTTTTTCCAATCCAGGGGCTGCCTAGTTTTTTCACAATTATTTCAATTTGTTTAAGTTGTTCGATTGCAGAAAATATTTCATTGATTATAATTGCTCAATGGGTAGAGAAGGAGGCTCTGATGTGGAAAAACTATCCAAGGCCAATATAGACATTACTCCCTCCTTGCACCCTATCTTAGAAAGCAATAATAAACTCGCTAAAGCCTGTATAAGCTTTTTTGGCAGACCCATGAATTAAAACAGGAAAATCTAGCTACGCACTAAGCGGACTTTATCACATTTTCTACCCGGGTTGATAACCATCCGTTTGAAAGTGTATCCTCTCACACTCCTCTCAAAGTATTTCCGAAACTAAGTTTAGCATTTTGTAGGTAAATTTGTATCATACTCATATCACATACCAAAATACAGGCAACTCTACGTTCACTCTCGTCTTTGACCTATTTTTAAAAGTCACAAAACCATTGGCCTGTGAAAAATGTAAGAAACCCGTTTAACATCTAAAATTAAGAGGAAAAGGGAACCGCTAAAGAATAATATCGCCTTGTGCTTCTCTAATTTATTTATTATGCAGGTGCCAAAGAGGAAAACACATACAACTTGCAACGACTAAGTTTTTGTGTCGCGATTACCTTTATGGACAAACGTCCGTGCTGAAAGGGAAGATGATTTCAAATGCGGTGATTATAGCCTATTGAATGAATAAAATTACCATTGGACATGCTTCGATTAAATTCGATTTCCGCTCCTTAAATTTATTTTGCACCGAAGTTTTGTTAATTTCCTTGTAAAATGTGATAGCTTTTTGCTATTTTATAATTTGTTTGAAGTTTTTAGTATTATTTATTCATAATCAAACTCATTTTGTAAAATTACGGTTATCCTTGCAGGTGTAATACAGTACCCAGAACCTTCTTGGATCTCTCCTTAACATTTCTTCTCCAATTTAGATTGGTGTCGTGAGTAATTTAGCTTCCGAAGAGAGAAAGATTATCATCCCGTTTACAAGTGATTAGATAGCATATGCGAATAATTTAAAAAACACGTGGAGAATCTGTGAGGCTCACTTTATGGGAAGGCATAATCAGCACTTAAATCTTAAAGTAATTTTCGGAGATAACAGCTAAGATAGATCATACTTAAACTCATCCTGAGATAGGGCATTGGTGAAAAAAATTCCGACTTCCATAAATGGAGACTAATAAATCTTTCATCAATTCGGTAAGTGGAGTTCTTTTGGCCCATCTTACGACGCCTTTTAACCCAGATAACCCTAATGTCTTATATATGGGTTCATGTATTGTCACGAACACACGTTTTTTTTTGCTATAAAACTGTGAGATATTTGATTTTAAAGTTAGTGAAATTTGGAAAATGCAAAATTATAACATACGCTTTGAAAGGTAAGTAAATTTAAAGGTGCTAATATTAAAATTTTGTAAATGCTGTATATTGGAAAATCAGAGTAAAATAAGTGTGTTGTAGAATACATTCACCGACATGAACTATTTTTAATTTTTTATGGCGAATTTCAATGAAAAAATGTTATTTTACTATATATAGGACGCTTCCAAAAACATAAAAATCGTTTATTAATTTTTACTTTAAGCATACGAATACGTTTTTATATCTGTTTTAAGAAGTGTGGAAGGGAAAAACAGGAAACATTTCGCTGCATATCTTTTAGGGTTATCTGGGTTAAAATGATCGAAATCAGACAAAGACAAAAACGATCAATCAAGGTCTCGGATAAGGTTTACATATTAGGACGGGAAAAGGCATGACACTAAATCAAGCGTTCCGGATAGGGTAGATGTACGAAATAGATAGCAACTCTTGCTTGAAGAAAATGAAATATGACTCGATACCTAGTGTGATAACGTGAGATGGGTTAGGAAGGAGTTCCAGGTCCTACTAGCTAAACAAAGCGAAACCAATTTAATTATATAACGATTGCCGATAGCGCTCTGGAGGTGTACTTTACGAGGTCCGAGAATTGACTCTGATCATCATATTGTAGTAGCTAAATTACGCACAGGTCACTGTGCACCGAAAAAAGTACGTCGGAGTTTGAGCAGTTGAGCGCGACACTGACAGCTGATAATTATCCACATGGCTCTTCGAGCTAACCAAAGAGTGCAAACATATTTCTCATTAAATAGGTAGCGTCGTTAAGAACACTACGGTTTTGTAGGGAAAATAAATTTTCCTAAACCCTGGAAAAGAAGAACACACCAGAACACGAAGGGCAGTTCCACGTTGTGTACTTAATAAGAACCTTGAAAGTTCTGTCTTCTCTGACAAAGAAGAGGAAAAAGTACTGCGCCTTTGAAAGCCACGCCAATATTGGAGGACACACTCTTAAATTTGAATTTGAAACTTTGTCGTCACTTGAAACCAGCATTAATGCCGAAAATAATGTCAGTAGCGCTACTTTGGACTGAGTAGAGAAAAAGAAAATTGAGAAGTGAAATTTTCAAAAACCAATTCCTTTAAGTCTCCGTTTATAGCTGTCCTGACGTAATTCCAGCTATCATGGACAGTTTTGAGAGAAGATGAGAGGGCCTTTGAAGAGTTGGTGCGAGGACTTTTAGTAGCTCCAGTAATGCGAACAGCGAGTATCGCAGGAAGTTTAATGATGACCTTACTAGCCATTGGCAGATATGCGGATAGTAGAGCGTATTAAAACCCAATGCCTTATATGGTTGGATCTTGTTATGCTACTGTATAAAGAAGCTCCTGGTACAGAAGGTTTTGTAATGGTCAAAGATACTCGACAGCGCAGAAAATTGTAGGGGTTAGTGAGATTGAACAAATAGGTTAAGGTAAACCATTGTTTTAACAATATTATAGTCCTACTTTCTGTCACTCTCCTTCCCTAGTATTTTTATATTTTTGTCGAAAGTCTCCGGAACCGCCAGTTTCGATTGCGGTTGGACCAAAGTTAGGTTGGTGTTAGAAGAGTCTGTTGCGTCAATGAGTTTGCTACCTTTGGTGTTTCCAATTGACTTAAATTATCGCTTACAAGAGGTTAAGAGAGTACTCTAATACGATACGGTCCAAACGATTAACCGCTAATAAATGAGGATGACAGCGGATGATAGGATCTTTTTATTTGGTCGGATTTTGTTCTTATATATTCGGTGATTGTAAACAATCCGACATGCTGTTTGAACATTTCCTAAAACGACCATCCATCTAAGTCGAACAAGAATAAACACTAAAATATTTCTCTCCAATATTTTGGTTTATAAATAACATGCTATACATATACTCCTCCCCACATCTTTCCAACACCAACGCACTGTTTGGAATTTATTACGACTCAGTACTTTTCTAGTGGTCCTCAATTTGCTGTGCGCAAACTTGAGTAGGTCTACAAAAATCTTGAGAACTTTGAATAACTTTCAGCATAACTTATATTATTACGCGCTTCGATATTCTTGAAGTATCCTTCGCTCTCCTACCATTAGCTCCCCAGCCACAGAAAACGAACAGGCATTCAATTGTGTCATTGAAGTCAATGCTACCAAACTGGCTTTGGCATTCAATTTAGCAAAGTTGAATGCGCTGAAAGGTGACGCTGCAGCTGATAGTCTCATTGAATTTATTACAATAACTACGGCAACGTTGTTTGCCTATGAAAATCGTAAATTTTTAGAAGTACTTAGACTCACCCAAACATACACAGATACATACTTACTTAGTGCTGTGGCGACTGCAGTGTCACTAAATATTTGGCCATACCTAAGACCGGGTAAGATCATTTAAGTTTTTGTGTATTCCGCCACATTGAATTCCAATGAAGAATTACAGCTTCAGCTTTCGCTGGAAGTACGTGCCAATTGGCAGAGAGTGGCGCTACGCCAAATATATATGTAAATGTATTGAAAACGAAATGTCCAACTCTTTTGCTTCAGAGCTCCTCAATTACACTTTTGGTTTTTTGTTTGTTGAATAATTTTCAAGTTTCAGCATTTGCTTTTGTAAGTTGCAGGTGTTGATGTAAACAAACGTACACACATACATAGACATATATCATTTAATGTAGATATAAATATAGTATTTCGTTGGCAATTTATATAAATTATTACCACAGACTGGGCGAATTGTTGAAACTCTTTGGCATGAATTTATGTGCATATTTTTTGAAGATTTTAAATTTAGTTTTGAGCCGCAGAGTGGGCCTAGATAAAATTGAAATTGGCGTACTAGAAGAGGGAAAACGCACTTGAGAGCGAAAGGGTGCTTGTATAAATATTTTTGTTTATGGGAAGTCCACTACAAGGCTTACTGGTTATGAAGACACGCAGAATCAGCATTACTGTTCCAAGCCCCTCCTGTTTACTGGACAACTAAACCACACCTACTGTTAGAAGACAATCCTAACAGGTACACAGACGTTGAGGACGTATTGATTAAAGAAACCAGTGAAACTCAAATATTTGATTTCATCATGTTGATCACTATACTCAGTTCTTTCCCCTAAAAGATATATAGAACATTTTGATTGAACACATTCGGGAAGACAGTCTATTCGGACTCTTTCTGAATAGTAACAAATATTCCTATTGATCGAGAAAATTCAAATTAGGAAGCATGTGAATTTAATGATCATTCGATGTTTGCTACACATGCTAAAGAGAAGAAAAATAAGTTAAGCCACAATACATATCCGATAGCATGGAGTTAGCCTTCTGTGTCATAGAAAGATATCATATGTTGGGTGATTGGTTGGTTATTTGGTATGCCGCGCAGGAAAAGAAAGACCCTCGATCTTAAGTATCATACTGGGCTCCATTTTGATTAGTTTGTTAGCTTCGCCTTGGCCATTTGGTTCGATCTATGAAATTGCTATTGTCGTTCATTGATTATTTCGCAATGCCCTTAAGTTCTAAGATTATGTTGCAAACCTGCGCAATTGTTTGTTTGCATCTCTTTGCATCTTTTTCTGAATAAGATACCCATTCTTTCAACTTGTTGGTCCATTGGTGAGTGTTCCGTCATCGTAGCTGTAATTCTTAATATTTCTTTTCTTAACTGTTTAGCAAATATTTTGTTCTATGTTTGTTGTAGCTTGACCAAGTTGTTTTGATGATCTTACATGCATCTGTTAAAGTCCAGTTGCAGACAGCCATTTGCTTGAACCTGCTGTTTATGTTTATTTTAATGAATGTGTTTGGTGGACGAATCCCGATGGCCTCGTAAGCGTCCAAAGAAGCGCCAGGTTTTGCCCATTCGTCTGCCTTATCATTTCCCTCAATGTTCCTACAGACGAGGAGTTGCGGGTTAGCAAAATAAGGGTTTGAACGAAGGCAAAATACCTGTAACCCCAAAAAAAAAATAAAAACCCGAGGAATGCTTATTAAGAGAATGGATTTTTATTCAGCCTTAGACCCATTTAGTGCAGTTGTGAGTCATCTAAGTCTCCACAGTTTGTTGTCCTAAGGCCTTGTAAAGGTCAGCAATCACAACATCGACAGTTTCAATGAGAGCATACACTGCCAATGCATTATAGATCTAATATAACAGAGAAACCGATCTCGTTGGTGCTTTGAGACTTCAGTAGCAAAATCTCTTGCATTCAGTATTTCGCAAAACGTTGATTTGTCCATTAATGAACAAAAATAAACCCACTTGATGGTGGTTAAGAGGTAGGTTGCTTTGATTGTTCAAAGCTGGATTATGACATAGTGGTAGATGTATATTGGAACGATTTTTCGTCATCCCTTGTCAAATTTGGTTTTGAGACAAACCGGTTTCGGCGTTGTGCCATCATCAGTGTCGATTTTCGTTCTGATCTGTTGTGGTAGTTTGTCTTGTTGTATGCAATTTCAGTAAACGTCGTTTGTAAACTATTAGTAGACCGTTTCCGTTTAAGTTAAAAGCCTGACAAGCATTAACTGTTTTATTTTGTTTTGTTGTTTTTCCTACAGGGTGAATGATTGATGTATATTGGAACGATTTTTCGTCATCCCTTGTCAAATTTGGTTTTGAGACAAACCGGTTTCGGCGTTGTGCCATCATCAGTGTCGATTTTCGTTCTGATCTGTTGTGGTAGTTTGTCTTGTATTTATAGTAGGTAGCAGGTAACGTCAGCATGGGTGTCTGTTTGTGTACGTGTGTGCATGTGTTGTGTGTGTACCTTCAGAAACGGGGGTGGTTTGCATCGATCGGTTTTTTTGTGGTTGACTGAGGCAGGTAAAAGTTGGTGATTTTTGTTGTTTGACCTTTTTTGCTTGTTTGTTGTTTTTGATCTTTTGCTGTTTTGTGCTTATTTGTCGGTGCGTGTGTGTTTGTTGTACCTGAGTGGTTGCTTTGGTTTTTGTAAACCAATTTTAAAGGTTCGAATATTGTGTCGGAAACAGTGTTTGTCTGTTCGTTTATTATTCTACCGTCCAATGTTTTTTGTTTGTAGATTTCCATGTTTTCGAGTACGTTCAGACGTCTGCCTAGTGGTAGCTTGTAAGTGTAGAAGGAGTTTCAAAAAAACTTCTATAGCAATACCTTTTAGGCAAAAATGAATGAAATATATGATTGTGATAGAGAACGCCTTCGAGAAGATTGCACTTTTAGGCGGCTCTATATTTATCAATAAGGGGTCTTATACAATTGTCAAGAAACAGGTGAATGATCGCGTACAAAATTCCCCACGATCGGTGAGCCTAAAACAAAGTTTTGTTGGGATTGGTTTCGGTGTATGAGAGACGTGAAGCAAAGGAAAAGAATATCACTTTGCCAGAGGTGCCATGGGATAATCCAAAGAAAAAAATTGGGATCATGACACAGTAGGTAGAGAGTCGTAATCCTAATTTCTTTACTTGGGGTTATGACACCTTTTAGCTTAAAAAATCAGTAAAAAATGAACAATCTTCTTTCCCGTACAAAACGGGCTTCTGCGCAGGAAACTGTAGATAGGGTAGGCAGTGTTAGATGGAGTTAATAAAGGTGATTATTATGGCTTTTGTATTGGCATGATGTCTCTTTTTCTCTTAGGACTATGCCATCTCACCCTTGTCAAATAGGGTGTTTTGTCAGCATTTTATAGTTCAAAGAATTTCTGTGCACTCACCAAGAGGAAGCCATGGGTAACAGGACAAACAAACAGTCTCTGTGTCTTGGATAAATATCCTACCACAAAGATAAGTCGAACTCATTATACGCACATTAAAAATTTGACTGGACTCATAATTCTGGGCAGAGCTTACCTATCACTGATTAGTACACAAGGCCCTGTAGTCTGCGGTATCATTTCCTAGGTTGTGTCACTTAATAAAGTTGTTATATAGAGTAAACATCCTGAGAAGGCACGTAGATATATAAGATACTCAAAACAAAGGATTCCATTGTAAACTGATGCTCTTTAGATCTTAATAAAGGTGGAAGTGAAGTAAGATATATTAATAAGAAGGAAATTCCAGTATGCTGTGAATTTTTAAATAAACAATGTGTTCGACTTATTTAGTCAAACGTTTTTAAAATGTTTGTTTTTCTTTCGGATAGGAGAATTGTTCAGTGACGAGCTGTTCTTCAATTAAGTTTAAGCTCTGTCCATTTTTTTTAGGTTTGTAAACAGAAAATAGTCGAAGCGCTCTAAACCTTGAAAATATGCTGGGTTTCGTCCTACCCTTTTTAAGGTGACTGTGGTCCGATAGACCCACTTTGGCGTTCCTAGGTGCACGTGCATCCTGAGAATCCTGAGTCTAGTTTGTTAGTTGGTTTCTCGAGTAGGGCTCTGTTTCGTCTACCGTAATTTGTTTGAAGTACCTCAGTCCAGATGCCTGTATTGTCAGCAGTGCAGTTGCTGGACAATTTTCATTGTATACATTTTAGTTACAACGAAAACCATAAGGCTAGTTTTTAAATACTTAAACTGATAAAATATAGTTCTTATAGGACTTATTATTGGTTTCGCTGGTAGTTTGTTTAATCATAACATTTTGTTAATTTTCACTAGGCTTTTGCCTTTCAATGGCTGCCCAGGACAAACAAAGTATCGCAGAAAGATCAAAACTTTCCAGTAGGATTTAAAGAGAACGTAGTTGAGCGGCCGCCGTGGTGTGAAGGTAGTGTTGCCGGCCTTCCACACCGAAGGTCCATGGTTCGAGCCCTGGTACAGGTAACATCAAAAGTGATTTGAAAAAAGTTTTTCAAAAACGGGGTCGCCCCTCGGCAGTGGTTTGGCAAACTCTCCGAGTGTATTTCTGCCATGACAGGCTTCTCAGCAAAAATTCGTCTCCTTTGTAGATGCCGTTCGGAGTCGGCAAAAAACTGTAGGTCCCACCAATTTGTAGGGAAAATTCAAATCGGCACACCACAAATTGGAAGAGAAGCTTGGCGCAAAATTCTCTTAAGAGGTTTATGATGATATACCTGTTGTATATCGCGCCATAGAGAGAGAGAGTTGACGTAAGCATTACTGCTCTCCGACTGGGAATAGTCACGGACTGAGCAAACAATTCTCGTATATAGAATTAAATTTTCACTAAAATTGTTCAAGTGTTCATTCCTCTCATACTTTTAATTTAATTACTTACTCACAACTTTTTTTTATTTATTTTTAATTCCTGCGCCAATGTACCTTTTTCTCCACGGCTGAATAAGTGTATTCGTCGAAATTTTTTTTTTCTTTTTGCAATTCACAATTTCAGAAATTAACTGCTACGCACTGGAATAAGTTTTTATTACACTTTACAGCAAATATATGGGCATGTAAGTCTGAGTTGTAAAAAAATTGCTACGCCGTTCCAAATAGGTATGTATCTATGATATGAGTAATAATATAGGTAAAGTAACTTGTATACCTTTTATAAACAGAAAACTGAAGTGGATTGCCGGAAATTATGCAAGTAAAAGAAGAATAAGCGATACCGATAAATACAACATTATCATTAGACCAGCGAGCTGAGCTGAAGTAGGCGGACGTTGGGTTTATCAGCCAATCTGTGTGAAAGGAAAACTTGGCTTACATTTTTTTTAAATAACTCTGCTTGTTATTACCGAAGTAATAACATACAACCGGTACAAAAACTACTTTACAATCTGTGTTGAGCTTTAATTAATTAAATTGATTTATTAATTGATCAAGAAAGTAATTGTAATTAAATCAATTGCAATTAAAGTAATTGCAATTAAATAAATTGATTTAAAATTAATTGCAATTCAAATTTTAATTGCTTGTTGCAATTAAATTATTTAAAATTAAATTAATTACAACTGAACAAATTTTAATTAATTTTTTAATTGTATTATGAAGCAACTAATAATAACTAACCATATTTTACAATTAGCCGGGTAATCCTTGATTGATTTCATTCAAAAATTCAATACAATTTATTTGGGGCACAGAATTTTCACGGAAGTGATATTTGAAAGAAATCAAGCAACTGCTATTTATATAACCTACATGTTCTTGCAGCAGAAGTTTGTCGCAATAAAACCCCACGGTCCCCGGCTAATAAAATACTAGTTAACTTCCGGGTAGAGTGTTTATTATTAAATTGTAATTATCAAATTGTTAATTATAGAGAAACACAATTAATTGTTAATTGTACATTTTTGCAATTACAATTAAAAATTGTTAATTGTAGAAGTTGCAATTTAACAATTAATTAATTTTTAGTTATTAATTGTTTTAACAGTTATAATTTGCCCAAGACTGTTTCCAATCATTAATGAAGGCACCTGTAGCAAGAATTTGTTAAAACTGATTTTTAATTGTTAAAAGTAAGCAGAAGAATTTTTAGAACATTGGTTTCAGTTGAACTAAGTATGTGACCTTGAGTGAGAATAATCAATTTCTCAATATTTTTTTTTTTTTTGTTTTTGAGAAAAGCGATTTAGGAAAAATTAATTTTTTGAGTAGATTTTTGCTCATGGGTCGATTTTTGTATGAACGATAAATATGTAAGATGTACATATTAGTAAAAAATACCTTATGACTAATAAATCAGATTTGAGTTATTTACACACAAATTTTCCATACTTTCCAATATTGTATAACAGTAAAAATAATACAAAAAAAAATAAGAGTAAAAAATATATACATTTTATGAAAACTTAAATAGATCACTCCCTAATATTTAGGTTTAGACAGTGAAAAAAAGGAGTTGTTACTAATAATGAGTACCTATTCTGTTAAGCATTTGACTTAATTAAAAATGATATTAATTGATTGATATTACAGGACTTATGTTTTCTGCTCAAAATTTCCTGAAGGGAGGCAAGTGAGATTGTAATGCTGCCTGCATAACTCGTTCTACATGCATGCCACAAAGACGCTAGTATAGTACGTGTACCTATATACACATACATATATGTATATATATATATATATATATATGTATATATAAATACAATTGCGAATATTTGGCCAAATAAAAGCATTCGTAACTACTGCTATAATTGAGCCATAAATATCAAGAGCATAATTGCAAAATATTTACTTTTTACTTAACTGACTTTTTTCACAAGGCATCAACACTGATATTGTGGAAAAAGTAATTATTTTTATGGGTGTAAAAAAGTAGGAAAATGGTGAGAAGTAATGTAGACGGAAAATAACTCTAAGCCACATTTCCTGAGATATTCACAATTGAGTTAGCAAGTATCAACAAAAAAAAGATGTTTCACCTCAAAGAGTGGTTATGGAGTTATAAGTTGTCAAATTTTAAGATTTTCATTAATTAAGTCCGGGCAGTACCACGTTCATCCCAAGACTATGAGAGAACACTAACTGACTTTAACATACAACATTTTTTTAAAAGACGACAACAAAAAAATATAAACGCTCTTAATTTTAGTTGCTATCTTGCAAGGGACAAGTTCAGATTTGACCTTGAAAGCAAATTTCAAATTTTGAAAGAAAAGGTTGTTTTGTTATTTGATTCATAAGTCGCTTAGTCTTTCTTCTTATTTAAATGGTCATCTAACCGCCTGGGCGATTTTGACCGTCCAACATAGCTCGCCAGTCGTTTCTTCGTTGCGCCAACTGGCGCCAATTGGAAACACCGCGGGATCGCAAATCGGTCTCCACTTGGTCCTTCCATCGGAGTGGAGGTCTCCCTCTTCCTCTGCTTCCAAGGGCGGGTGCCGATAAGAATACCTTCTGGGCTGGAGCATCTTCGCTCATTCGCACTACGTGGCCTAGCCAGCAAAGCCGCTGTGTTTTAATTCGCTGAACTATGTCGGCGTCTGCGTAAAGTTCATACAGCTCATCATTAAATCTTCTTCGGTACTCGCCGTCGCCAACGCGTAGAGCTCCACAAATGTTTCGAAGAACCTTTCTCTCGAATACTCCCAAAGCCGCCTCATCAGATGTCGTTAGTGTCCACGCTTCTGCACCATATAGCAGGACGGGTGCGATGAGTGACATGTAGAGTGTTATTTTCGTTCGTCGAGAGAGGACTTTACTTTTAAATTGCCTACTCAGTCCGAAGTAGCATTTGTTTGCAAGAGTAATTCTTCGTCGGATTTCTAAGCTAACATTATTGTTGGTGTTAATGCTGGTTCCCAGGTAAACGAAGTCCTTTACTATTTCAAAATTATTGCTGCCAACAGTGGCTTGGTTGCCAAGGCGCGAATGCGCTGACTCTTTGCATGATGACAGAAGGTACTTCGTTTTGCCCTAGTTCACCACCAATCCCATTTTCTCCGCTTCTTTTTTTAATTTGGAGTAAGCAGAAGTTATGGCGCGGTTGTTAAGGCCAATGATATCAATATCGTCAGCATATGCCAACAGTTGCACGCTTTTATAAAATATTGTTCCAGCGCGGTTAAGTTCTGCAGCTTGTATTATTTTCTCTAGCATTAAATTAAAGAAATCACACGATAGGGGGTCACCCTGTCTGAAACCTCGTTTAGTTTCGAACGGCTCGGAGAGGTACTTCCCAATGCTGACCGAGCTGGCGGCGTTGCTCAAGGTCATTTTGCATAGCCATTTAAGTTTTGCGGGGAAACCAAATTACAGCGTCATTGCCAGTACCAAATTCAACGGAAACGAAAGAAACGCTTTGTCACAAGCACAACTCAATGATTGGATAAGAGATTTGGAAGTGTCCAAGGTAAAGGCCGAGGTTGCTTTCTCTGCAAATGGGATAGCCGAGCTCGTCAAGCCCACTACATCATAAAGGATTGGCCAAACAGAATCGAATTTAAAGTATGTGTGGATAGCATAAAATACTCACCTCTTATAAACAAAGAAACAATTATTTTACCCCCGCTCCACATCAAGCTCGGCCTTATCAAAAACCTTGTTAACGCTTTGGACAAAGAAGGCGAAGCCTTCCGTCATTTAAATACCACCTTTCCAGAGATTTCAGAAGCCAAGATAAGGGAAGGCATTTTTGTTGGGCCGCAAATAAGAACGATGCTTAACAATAACCAATTTAAAGAATGTCACCAGTGGAGGCAGCAGCGTGGGATCCTTTTGAAAAACTCGTTGCTTCTTTTTTAGGAAAACGCAAAATTCCTAACTACGAGATGATAGTGAACGACTTAATCCAGAACTATGCGAAAATGGGTAAATAAAAAAACATATTTAAGGCCGTTTTCTAAAGTAAACCTTAAAACCTATCTGCCCGATAATGAATTCATCGTTCAGTGCTGAACAAATTTGTTTACATTTTGCTCGTTCTCTTCTCATTCTGTATCAGAGAAGTGGAAAAAGAATGAGTAAAATGTAAACAAAAAATTTGTTCGGAACTGAACGATGACTCCAGCCTAAAAAAATTTCAAACAAATGTGTTATCTAATTTACTTATTTATTTTCTTTTCATTAGTAAATATGTCTTTAAGAATTCATTTTCTGTACTCCCATTTAAATTTTTTCCGCAAAATCTTGGTGACGAAAGTGACCAGCATTACGAACGGTTTCATCAGCAAATGAAGTTAATTGAAAGTCGGTATCAAGGATTTTGGGATGTCGTAATGATGGGTGACTACTGTTGGTTTCTCATAAGAGAAACCGATCTAAATAAGCGTCAAAACAAAACAAATAACTTTTTTAATTATAAAACAAGATCATAGAGTTAAGTAAAAATTTACATACATTGCTATCGTCTCATATGTACATATGCTAATATTTCTAGGGTACTTAAGTATTATATGGCTATATTTATTTGAATGCTTTTAACTTTTGTATTAGTTCATCGATTTTATTGGACGAAAGCTTACTATTTTTGTAATAAAACAGAGCTTGCAAAGAAAAAAAAATATCTGGAAAAAAAAAATAAAAGGGTTTCGATATCCTTCCTCGCAATGTACAAAATTTTGTATATTTTTACAAAAAAAAGGTGAAATGCATTTTATGCTCGGTTTATAGAAAATTTTATTAGCTTTTAAATTTTTTAAACCGTTTTGGAGTTCCTCAATCTGTTCCTGAGATATACACGATTAAGTGGAACCATCTTTTTTTTTTGAAATAACGGTAAATCGTAAATATCTCAAAAACGGTAGCATATAATCAAAAATAACAGCGATTTTCGGAAGCAGGGGGTGGTTTTACATACGAATTTCATATTCGCGTCTCTGGTGGAGAAAAAAAGTTCGAATTTGTAGACCAGTGTTATTTATAGCGGTTGTCAGGGCGTATGAGTAACTTTTTTACATGCGACTTAGGACATTGACAAATATAAAACTTTGTTGTGACAGACTGCAATTTACTGCATTAATCCAACTAGCTTGTGAATGTATTAAGTGAAGAATGTATTAGAGGAGGATTATCCCCGAAAACATGCAAATTTGTGCAGATAACTTTGTCCGTTTGCCAATGCAGTGAAAGTGAGCTTCTTAGAATTAAAAATTTTTTTTTTTTTTAAAACATAAACCATTGATACATGGAGATACTTTAATGTTTTTCAGAGAATGATATAATAAAATTAGATCTATGGTTAATTCATAAAAAATAGAGTTTATTGGAAATATTTAAAAAGCTACAAAAGCACACATAAGCTGAAATAAATTAACAAATTTTGTTAACAACATATTTTCTTATAAAGTTCTATTGGAGAAACCTAAACGTTGCTGTACGCACTTTGACCATTTTTGTTATAAGGCAGCATATACTCGTTCTACTTTCCCACGCCTGCCGCAAAAAATTTGCAATGGAAATTTTTTATTATTTTTAATTCGTTGAACTATTTATGTTGGTGTCTGCAAACAGCTCATACACCAAGGGACTGTAAATCTATCGATGAATCTTTCTTTCGAAAATTCCCAGATCCTTCTCTTTAGATGTTGTCAGTGTCCAAGCTTATGCACCATACAGCAGAATGGGTACTTCAAATAACTTATTGAGTGTTATTTTCGTTCTTCGAGAGAGCACTTTACCACATTTTTATATTAAGTAACAACATCTGATGAGGCGGCTCTGGGAGTATTCGAGAAAAAGGTTCTTCGAAAGATTTGTGGACCTCTACGCGTTGGCGACGGCGAGTACCGAAGAAGATTTAATGATGAGCTGTATGAACTTTACGCAGACGCCGACATAGTTCAGCGAATTAAAACACAGCGGCTTCGCTGGCTATGAGCGAAGATGCTCCAGCCCAGAAGGTATTCTTATCGGCACCCGCCGGTGGAAGCAGAGGAAGAGGGAGACCACCACTCCGATGGAAGGACCAAGTGGAGACCGATTTGCGATCCCGTGGTGTTTCCAATTGGCGCCAGTTGGCGCAACGAAGAAACGACTGGCGAGCTATGTTGGACGGTCGAAATCGCCCAGGCGCTTAGATGACCATTTAAAGAAGAAAGAAGTCTACAAATATCGAAAAAAACCTATTTGAAGCCTAAGTAGAGGCAAACTACTTTCAAACCCGAAAAATTGTCAAAATGTTTGTCGCTATCACGCCTCAAATATACAATTGTTTCAAGCCAGCTCAAAATGTTCATCCTACTTTAACTAGAACAAATTTAAAGATATCTTATTTAAATTTGGTAATAATTAGTAAGTACAGGGTGGCTGATGAATTTTGCTACATTAAGAAACTCAAATAATTTTTTTTTCAGTGTATGGAATTCATTTTTATTTTATTCATGTTAAAGCTCATTAAATTTTATTAAATATAGCTTAATTAGTTTTAAAAATAATGGAATTTAAATGCCCCCCCTGCTCGTCGATGCATGTGCGCCATCTTACCAAAAAGTTGTTCATTACTGCTTGGAGAGTTGAGACAGGAATAGCCGCAATTGTTTCTCGAATGGATTGCCTTAGTTTATTCAAATTTGTTGGTTTTGCTCTGAAGACTTCCTGTTTGCAATAACCCCACAAGAAAAAGTCAGGTGCAGTAAGGTCAGGCGACCTGGGTGGCCAACGGAATGTGGAGTTTCTGGATATCAGCTTATTGGGAAATTTTCGTCGCAATTCTGTCATAACAGGTTGGGCTATTTGAGGAGCTGCACCATCTTGCTGAAACCACACAGAGTGGAAAGAAATTCTCATTCGGCGTAATTCTGGATAGAAAAACTCTCTCAACATGCTCAAGTAACGGTCTCCAGTAACCGTAACGGTGTGACCGTTTTCTTCGAAGAAGTAGGGCCCGACAATGCAGCGTGATGAAACTGTACACCACACTGTGACACGAAGTGGATGCAATTCCGTCTCATAGAGTATCTGTGGGTTGGAAGCACTCCATATTCGACAATTTTGTTTGTTTATGTTGCCGTTTAAATCGAAATGGGCCTCGTCAGACATGAAAAGACAGTTCAACATGTTTCCATCCTCTTCCACCATTTGAAGCATCTTCTGGCAAAATTCCAAGCGAATCGGCAAGTCTGCAGCGTTCAGTTTGTTGGCCATTTGAATTTTATATGGGAATAAGTCCAAATCTTTGTGCATAATTGACTGTAATGACTGTCTGCTTACACCCATTTGAGCAGATAAGCTTCTTGTCGAAACACGTGGATTGTTTTGTATGGCAGCAGCTACAGCAGCGATTGTTTCCTCCATTCGAACTGAAGGGTTTCGATGGTAAGGTCTTCTGTTGACTGTCCCATGCTCGGCAAAATTGTTTACAAGTCTTATTATGGTCCATCTGCTCGGAGGATTGCCGTCAAACGTGCGCCTATACTCTCTTTGAACCGAAACTACGGACTCCAGTGCGTGATAGCGGCGGCCAATCCAAATTCTTGTTTCAGTGTCCCAGTTATCCATTTTTGTTAAATGTAAAAGTCAATCTGCAAAATAAAAAAAAATTAACCAGATTCATTAAATAGAAAAAAAGTTATTTAATTTTTTTTTGTTAGCGGCTTTCATTAGCCACCCTGTATGTTAGTTAACATATATAGGGTGTTTTTTTTAGGGTTATAGAACTTCGAATTGAAATAAAACACAAGAAAATCGTTTTAAGGTCCATCAATTTGGCTTTATTGGAAGGATAATTTTATGCCATTAATGTTTAAATATGATTTCGGGCATGTGGCCGCCGCGGCTGGATCGAATAAAGCCAATTCTACAGGTCCAATTTTCAACCACATATGGGGCCGTATGTCGGCAATAACGCCACGAATGTTGGCTTCCAATTCCCCTAACGTTTCTGGTTTGTTGGTGTAGACGAGCGACTTCACATATCCCCAAAGAAAATAATCCAATAGTGTCAAATCACACGACCTTGGTGGCCAATTGACAGGTCCATTCCGCGAAATTATGCGCTCATCGAATGTTTCCTTCAATAAATCGATTGTGACGTGCGCTGTGTGGCATGTAGCGCCGTCTTGTTGGAACCACAACTCATCCACATTCATGCCATCCAATTCGGGAACAAAATAGTCGGTTATCATGGCTCTATACCGGTCTCCATTAACGGTAGCTGCCTCTCCAGCATTATTGCGGAAGAAGTATGGCCCAATGACTCCACCAGCCCATAGAGCACACCAAACAGTCAGTTTTTGTGGATGTAATGGCGTTTCAAGGGTCTCATGTGGATTCTCTTCACTCCAAATGCGGCAATTTTGCTTGTTGACGTAGCCATTCAACCAAAAATGAGCCTCATCACTGAACAAAATTTTGCGATGAAAATCAGCATCGAAATCAATCTCATTTTCGGCCCATACACCAAAATCACGACGCATTGCATGGTCTCGCGGCTTTAATTCTTGCACAAGCTGGATCTTGTAAGGTCGCAAGCCAAGATCTTTGCGCAAAATCTTCCATAAAGTTGATGGACAAAGCTCCAATTGCTGTGCACGGTGGCGAATCGATTCATTCGGGTCCTCTTCAACACTTTGCTCTACAGCGGCAATTGTTTCTTCGGTGCGCACTGTTCGACGTCTCTGCGGATGCGTATTATCACATAGAGTAAACGTAGTGCGAAAACGATCCATGGTTAACCGAATTAATTGCTCTGATGGACGATTATGTCGACCATAAAATGGACGGAGCTCACGGTAAACTTCGCGAACTGAACCATTACTTTCGAAATAAATTTGCACGATTTGCAAGCGTTGTTCTTTTGTCAACCTCTTCATGATGAAATGGCAAACCAAACTGAACATAAATGACATTAGAGTTGCCAGATTTGACCACAAAATGCCAGTTTTATCTCTATTCGAAAAACAAACCTGTAAAAAAACACCCTGTACAATACTATATTGAACTAACGACGACGAAATAACAAGAACAAGCTTGTGTGTTTTAAATTTTGTTATGCTTCGTAGATAAAGACTATAGCGTTTAAATAAAAATAAAAAAATAAACAGAAAACTAACAAGAAATGGGAACAATGGAAGGAATTGCAACAATGTCGAACAGTTCATTGTAGTTCAGGTGGAAAAACTTAACAGAAAAGCATGTTAGTATGAACACGCACACATACATATGTTTGTATCTATTTGGAACTCAAGCAGCATGGAAAATATACCTTATGAAAACTTGTAGGTCAATATTAACATTCATACATTCATACATTCATACATACATAAGCATACGAGTGTTTTAGTTTGTGGAGAGTAGCAGATGATGCAATCAAATATGTTATATAGTACACATTTGCCGGACAACGGTAAGAAAGAAATACTTTGGTACTTGCAATGTCCATGTAACCAGCCAGTACCAGGTTGGTTAGTAAGTGACCAAAGTTGCCACAAGAATTTTTTTTAATTTAATCTCTATGATTTATTTATGATTCATGTCTTGATTTTTTAATGATGCATAACTTTTACAGGCTTGAAATCAGTGCTGCTGGTGCCACCCGACCTCATATCTAAAGCCCAGTTTTGTCGACTACAAAAATAAATCCACCTATTTTACAAAAATCATCATCAGTTGGCAACGTTGTCATGTATATACAGTTTTTTTCACTTTGATGTCCGTTTTTTACTATTTGGAAAACCTACTTTGCTTCCTTCATATTTAAAGAAATGTGCGTATTTGTTCTCACAAATGCTGCAGTGTTTCTGCACTGTTTGCCAAAACTGTGAAGCGGAAAAGACTCCGGGCTGGTAGGGATTTCTTTATGTTTACTTTTCGTTATTGTTTGCTTATTTGCTATGTCCAGTGGCTACGACTTTATAGAAGACTTGTGAGACTTGTGAGATTTCAAATTGAGAGCGGAATCAAACAAGTAAGGAAAGGGCTGTCTTCGACTGTACCGAAGACTTTATACCTTTCATGATTACATCACGGTTTTAAGTGTCCGATCCTTACTCACAATTAGTAAAAACTCTGCAAAACTTATAATCTAAAGATACATAGCCCAAACCCCATTTATCGGAACAATCGATTGTATGGGAGCTATATGTTATGTAGGTCTGATCTGGCTGATTTTCACTACACACATCACATACATAATAAGTACCAAACCTGCAGAACTTTACGTTCCTAGCTTTTTTTTTGCAAAATTTATAGCCCAAACCCATTTATTGATAGTAGCTATGCGTTGTATTGCTCCGATCCTGCTGGTTCCGACAAATGATTAATCTCATGCAAAATGGCGGCTCCATACCGAATTTCATCAAGATATCTCAAAAAATGAGGGACTAGTTTGCGTACAAATAGGCAGACGGACAGACGGACATGGCTAAATCGACTCAGTTCATCGCTCTGATCATTTCGGTATACTTATTCGTGGGACTATCTCTTCTCCGACTTACAAACATCGGACCAAAGTTAGAATACCATTTCATGTTCATGGAAGGTATAAAAAAATTAAATCTGCTTGAAATCTTGGTATATCTATTTTAACTGTTTACATTTTAGTGTTTGCATTTTTAATAAAATATAATTTTAAATTGTATTTTTATGAGCAGTATGTTGATCTTTATCAATGGCATAGTGGCAGACAATGTTTCAAGTTAAATCCGCATAGGCTTTTTTCTAAAATTAGACTTCAGATTATATGTAAAAAAAGGTGCGCATAAAAATATGTTGTAACATATTTATAAGAACATTCAGTGGCTGATTTTGCAGGGGTTTAAGTCGCGGGTTTGGACAGCCCAGGAAAATGGAGTACAAATGATAAGTGTTAGGCCTGTGAAGGGGCGCCGCAATCTACGAAGAATATGATAACGATGGAGTTGATTTTTAAGTTATAAGTATTATTTATATTTTTGGTTCTGATTTACAGAATTTTTTAGAAAATTTTCATAAAGTACATACACTCTTTTGAATTCATAGCAGTTGTACTACTTTTTGCTGAGCAAGACTCCGAGATCAAGGAGCAATATTTACAGTATATTTTTCAGTGCATATTTTTAAGATGATATTGTTTTTAAATAAACACAATTTCTTCTAAATAAGTATAAAAATACCTTGCAAAGAAACGCTTAACTAGTCATATAAGTTTAAATTATATATGTAATACTTCTATATTGCTACTATCCTATCTGCGCAATGTGTTTGAATTCCGTCAAACATTATGATTGCGAATGTAATTTCTGCGCATTTTTTGTGTTAGATTATATGAATATATGTGAACACACAATAATACAATTGTAGTAGCGTTTCGAAACAAAAGTAGTAAAGGCCTATTCAAGGGGCATACTCCTTTTTTTACAAAAGTTGCATTGTTGTTATTAAACAGTTTAAGGGAATAAATAATGAAAGACGAATAAATAAATTCATGTATACTGCTTTACTTAGCCGAAATTAATTAAATTAGTTAATTACTAGGTGGACCCGTGTGCGCCTTGCGCAAAAAAAAAAAAACAAAAATCATTTGAAACCTTTTATTAGTCCAGGTCCATAATTTTTCAAACCTTTTTCTCAAATTATAAAAAAAGATTTTCAGCTGCACTTGTTGTGAGACCACAAAAAATTATATAAATATGCGCACTGTTCAGTCTTAGTATTCAAATGTAGATGTCGCGAGGCATGTGAATGTCACAGTCGCAATAGCGTTGCAGTACAAATTGATTTTTTTGTGCGTCCACAATCGTTTATTTTAAAGAATTAATTTTTATAAAATACGCTTAAACAAAAGCACTCCGCTAATTAAAACATGATTTTGCATGTAGAGCTAACCACCACCTTTAAAACGATACCTTATTTGTTAATATTTGTTCCAAATGAGAGCAGAAAATTAGGAACTAACACAAAAAGACCGTACAGAAATAATATATATGATTATTTATTGGTTATAAAATAATATCAACTTCGTGAATTTTTTTCTCACGTACTGGTTTTCGTCTGTTCTTTTTGTTTTCCTCAAAGAACAATCGAATGTCCAAGTACAACCCTATAACTTCTTCACACACATTCATACATTTAGCATATATTTATATATTTTTGTATCCCCATTAAAAACCTATTTGTCACAAGTAAAGTTCATTAAAATGTTTACCTCTCCCCTTTTCAAACATCACCGATGCTGAAAAGATGCAAAAATAAAAAAATATGGCTTGGTACTTAAGTCTGGAACCAGTGCGATCTGGGGGCTTGGCCTCTATAAAAATACTTGCAACTTTTAAGCCTTTTAATAATCTATCCAAATAGTGATATTTGCCAAACCACATTTATAGCTTTTTATATACATGTTTGGTTTAGTCCGACCTTTTGGTAGGCCTTACTATCGTTGATAAAAGAGTGCCACTAAAAACAAAGTAATGGGTGGTCAAGAATATAGTGCGTCCAAATTTACACAATTTTTCCCGATGCCTATGCCGTTATATTAAACTACATCTCATTTTTATGCACATCCCTATAAAATATATATTACATATTGCAGATGTTGGTAGATATATATTAGCGGTTTAGTTAAAGTGAAACAACAATAACACTGGAAAACAAACCTTATACCGCCAATAATTTGCGTGCATATTGAAGCATGAAATTGAAACTAAGTCGAAGTTGCGCTGAAATTCGCGTTGGAAGCATTTTATCTGAATATACACATTTATGTATATACATATATACAACAACAGCATCTGTAAGATTTTAGACGGCTCGAATACACATTATTTTATACGCATAACAAAATATTTCACTTTATTTTGTTCAAGGGAAAACACCGGAATTGATCTAATAATCCATAACAGGATAGATAGTGCTACGTAGAGCTCCCGAAACTACAGAAATTGTCAGAGAGGCAAAGAGTTCTTGGAAATAGAATGACGCGAAAAATATGCAAAATATAAACAAAGATATATCTATGGCCTGGTATTCTCCATGATCAGATATACAATCACAGAAAACTTCTAAAAAATGATGATGCTACAAGACAAAAATCGAACTGATAGCTAGCTTAAAAAAATCTAATATAAGAATGTTGAAATGTGGTTTAATAATTTCAAGTCCAACTTTTGTAAAAAAGGAAATCTTTGATCAGAAACTACTAAAAATAATAATTAATAACCAAATAAATTACAAAATGCTCTGCTGCTGCTACGACAACTTTTTGACACTGGAAGTGTGAAACTTTTGTAAAATATGCAAGACTAACTATAAGCTCAAATCCAAGAATAATAAAATAATAAAAAAAGAAATTTTCATAAAATTTATTATTAATTTTTATTTCTTAAAAATTATTATTTTTTTTATTTAATTACTAAATTTGTAAAATAGCGATTTTTGGAACAAGTCCTCATCAACTTCGTTTACTAGATTTCTTTCCCAAACTAATATATAGTTTTCTTGAGAATAAATTAAAAGATCTTGATAGCAGGCGCTTTAGAGCATTTCGCACATTATGTTGGTTGCATGAAAAAAGGTAGTTTAGTGATACATGCTATACCAAAAGATGTACCGAAACTGTAAGAAACGATACTCCTTTGAAACAAAACTAGTAATTATTTCCTTGAAACGGTTTCAGCAGAAACAAAACCTTTACCGAAACTGCCTACATATATGATCAAAACTGTAACAAAAACACTAGATATCGAAACAGAACTAGCAACGAAACTTTCAGGTACAGAAACAGAACTTGTAGCGAAACCTCTGGAAAACTTAAGCATTCGAAATGCATTTAATTTTATATCAAAAATATAAAAATTACGTGAAATTTTTGAGAGAAATGGGTTTGTTATAATTATTAAAATAAAAATTTAAAAATTCATTTGAGATGTGTTCTTTAAAGTTTTTCAATCAATTTTGGAATGGAAAGCTATTTTGATATATTTTATTAATACCTGTTAAATAATGATTACTAATCGTAATGATTGCCGGTTTGATTAATTATTTTCCCTAAAATCCGTTTGATGATTGATTACCAATTACTTTCAATTTTGAATGATTTTTGCCTATTAATTAAAAAAATAATCCAAAAAAATAATGATTTTTACGATTATTAAAAAAAATTTAAAAAAAAATTTTTTTATTGTTTTTTGATTTTTTTTTGTAACCAATTAATAATTGGATTTTTTTGACAAACATTTAAAATAATCATTACCAATTAAAAAAGCCGCCTCATTAATTGATTACTAATCAATAATCAAATTTAACAGGTCTGATTTTAATAAATTAAACTATTCAGAAAAAGTTCGAACAAATTGGAAAAGTACGTTTATAATCAAAATTTTAATTTGGAACTGATATCATAATGGAAAATTAGACAGTCGAAAACATTGCATAGGGATTACGGTAGAATTTCTGATTTTTCAGAGTTATGCTTCTATGATAAGTTGAGCTCTTTTTTGGAACCACATTGCATTTATAAAGATCCATATGTTTACTACTATCTCAAAACACATCAACCGATTTCAATGAAATTTGGTACGTAGATAGTGTACACCACTCTAAAAACCTGACTCTATGTTCTTGACAAATTCTCAATCCCGATAAATAACCAGAAAAAATCAGAAAACACTTCCTTTTTTTTTGCATACCTGCCTTTATCTTTAAAACGACTTGGCACATTTGGAAGAAGTTTTGTTTTACCACAGTCTTGCATGATATAATATTCTTTACTCATAAGTATTTATAGCAAACTAACTAATATGACAACCTCAAAAAATGTATCGCGTAATGATACTTTGAATCTAACTCTAACTTACTAGATTACTTCGAAACTATGGAAAACATAATGTAGCACTGAAAAATTTCTCCTTCCTACCACACCGTCATAATAATTTCGCCAATTCATTGCATGCAAAACAGATTTTGGTTGACCAATTAGCACATCCGAATAAGCTAGCAGCGCACAAAATCCGAACTAAAAATTTTCTCCACACTGTTTCTATTATCCTTATTATTACATAAAATGCAAACAGCAAATACAATTAAATCGCTGCTTGAACATAAGCTGCATGTGTAAACGACAAGTCCGTTAGACAAACTTACAAATGGCCACATGCGTAAGTGCGTCACACACGAATGTACGTAAGCGTACTACCAACAGCGAATATATTATCAATAGCTCTAAAGGATATAAAATAATCTGGCGACATGGGACGTGCAGTGCATCATGTGATAAAAGCAGCTTGCATTCTATGCTTAACTATAACAAGTATACCATTGTTTGTTGTTTTAGACCATATCAAAATGTACGTAGATATGTATGTACGTAAACAGCAAGAAATGCTGTGGGTATTCTGGTGTTGGGCGTAAATGAATTATTTACGCAGCCGATGAGCCTTACAAATGCGAATATCTTTCAAGGAGGAAGAGAGAGATCAACACTGTTTCGTATACATCACTTAACTTTTATAAAATTGTAATGAAACACGCACTGTCCCTGGTAGAAAATTAATCCCGACTGTGGAGTTATGGCAGTCTTCACAAAAACATGCAAAATTTCATAAAAATTTTAGATGTGCTTTGTTTGAGCAGAGTATTTGTCCTTACGACGGAAGCGAACTTACCATGTATCACTATATGAAAGTTGATTCCAACATGTGATTCCATTTTATACCAGTTTATGAGAACTTAAGAGTGCTTGGATTCAAAAGAAACAAAAATGAAAAGTTTAAAGAAAAAAAAAAAGAAAAAATGTTTGACTAAACGAACAACGAAAAATTTATCTTTAAGCAATCGTATTCACTTTCTACTTACTATTTTCCATAATTTCTATTACAAAATTTCAAATTTTCCATATTATAATTAAATGTTCTATGCCAATATATATTCAAATCAGTTTGTTTTGAAATTTCTTGTAATCATGATGGAGTGGGGTGACAAAGAAAATCCGATTGTGGTAATTGTTTTACATAAGTGTGAAAAAAGCGCGAGTCAGATATTCAAGACGTTAAAAAAACTCGGTAAAACCAAGATGTTCGTTTATGGTACTATCAGTCGATTCCTAGAAACTTCTCAAGGTGAGGACAGGCCCAGAAGTGGTCGTTTTGCTAGTTGCGTCCAAAACATTACTTTGCAAACCTAATGTGTGCCAGATCTCTCTTAATCAAAGTCATTTCATCTGTTGTTGAACGGGTTAATATCCAGTCATTGTAGTTGTAATTTTAAAGATTTCCTTGACTTTTACTTATGCTTTTCTATTTTTTTTTATTGTAGAGAGATCATTTTATGCTTGTTTCTTATGGTCTGAAAGCTCTCAAATGTTTAGTCATCGATGAAGAAAGTTATAAGCGCCTTGCCCAAGTTCAATAAGAGTTATATAATGTGTAAGTTTTTTGGTGCGTAGTTTAATCATTACATGGTGCGCCTTTATGCCGCTGCTTTAGGACAACGCATAAAATCGAATGTTAATGTGGTCGGCTAATGTGATTTCTGTGGCGAATGAGCGACAAATGAGCGGTGGCCGTGAGAGGCTTTAATAAAAATTGTATTACCGATGTAAGAGTATTCGTTTTATGTATGCATAATTATATGCATATGGAACAAAGCTTGCTCGTGGACCACAAAATTATGGCGTACAACTAAGTGCAAGCCTGCATACATGTGGGTAGTTCCACAAACATTTTGATTCAATAACGAAAGGAAATTATGGTTATTTACTTCCGGTCAGTTTATTTGTTTATATTTCCTATGTTTCAAGCTGGTCTGATCTATTGGTGAGGGGTGCAAATAAAACCAAATATTTTGAAGCACATATTTTTTATTGAAATTTTTTGTAATCATGTTGCTCATTAGTTTAAGTAAAAAGTACAAATTTTGTCGTAGGGAATCATGGCTTTAGAATTTATTGAAAATTATGTGTTCGAGTTTTCAGTTAGATTGTTCATCAATTAGAGTTTTATTGGGTGATGGAATACGAAAAACGCAAATTAATTCTGAACAAATTTGTATCGAATTATACTTGGTCGGGTTAAAAAATCGGAAATTGGAAATTGCCAAAAACCACTGTATGTAGTGTAATAAATATAATATAAATAATAATAAATATAATACAGGGTGTTTTTTTTACAGGTTTGTTTTTTGAATAGAGATAAAACTGGCATTTTGTGGTCAAATCTGGCAACTCTAATGTCATTTATGTTCAGTTTGGCTTGCCATTTCATCATGAACAGGTTGACCAAAGAACAACGCTTGCAAATCGTGCAAATTTATTTCGAAAATAATGGTTCAGTTCGCGAAGTTTACCGTGAGCTCCGTCCATTTTATGGTCGACATAATCGTCCATCAGAGCAATTAATTCGGTTAACCATGGATCGTTTTCGCACTACGTTTACTCTATGTGATAATACGCATCCGCAGAGACGTCGAACAGTGCGCACCGAAGAAACAATTGCCGCTGTAGAGCAAAGTGTTGAAGAGGACCCGAATGAATCGATTCGCCACCGTGCACAGCAATTGGAGCTTTGTCCATCAACTTTATGGAAGATTTTGCCCAAAGATCTTGGCTTGCGACCTTACAAGATCCAGCTTGTGCAAGAATTAAAGCCGCGAGACCATGCAATGCGTCGTGATTTTGGTGTATGGGCCGAAAATGAGATTGATTTCGATGCTGATTTTCATCGCAAAATTTTGTTCAGTGATGAGGCTCATTTTTGGTTGAATGGCTACGTCAACAAGCAAAATTGCCGCATTTGGAGTGAAGAGAATCCACATGAGACCCTTGAAACGCCATTACATCCACAAAAACTGACTGTTTGGTGTGCTCTATGGGCTGGTGGAGTCATTGGGCCATACTTCTTCCGCAATAATGCTGGAGAGGCAGCTACCGTTAATGGAGACCGGTATAGAGCCATGATAACCGACTATTTTGTTCCCGAATTGGATGGCATGAATGTGGATGAGTTGTGGTTCCAACAAGACGGCGCTACATGCCACACAGCGCACGTCACAATCGATTTATTGAAGGAAACATTCGATGAGCGCATAATTTCGCGGAATGGACCTGTCAATTGGCCACCAAGGTCGTGTGATTTGACACCATTGGATTATTTTCTTTGGGGATATGTGAAGTCGCTCGTCTACACCAACAAACCAGAAACGTTAGGGGAATTGGAAGCCAACATTCGTGGCGTTATTGCCGACATACGGCCCCATATGCTCGAAAAAGTGGTTGAAAATTGGACCTGTAGAATTGGCTTTATTCGAGCCAGCCGCGGTGGCCACATGCCCGAAATCATATTTAAACATTAATGGCATAAAATTATCCTTCCAATAAAGCCAAATTGATGGACCTTAAAACGATTTTCTTGTGTTTCATTTCAATTCGAAGTTCTATACCCCTAAAAAAAACACCCTTTATAAAATATAAAAAACATTGAGCATAGAAAGAGCTCAAAATAAAAGCGAAACAAGAAGAACTCGTAACCCAGAATTAGTGAAGATGATACTTACCTCAATAAAAAATAGCCGAGAATTGTCAGACAATGATCGAGCTAAAAACTTTGGCACCAGTATAAAGAAAGCGAGACGTATACGATTAGATGCGGGCCTCAAGACCTACCGCGCAATAAAATACCCAAATAGGTAAGATAAGCAGAACACTTTAGCGAAAAGACGTATGCGATTGCTATACGATCAAGTTTTTACAAAGTTTAAAGGCTGTATTATTATGGATGATAAAACTTATGTCAAACTTGACTGCACTCAACTACCTGGTCAAACGTTTTACATGGCAAGAAAGCGGGGAATGTCGTGTCAAAATACAAGTATAAAAAGGTAGATAAATTTGCGAAAAATTTTATGATTTGGCAAGCAATATGTTCCTGTGGCCTTAAAAGTCATGCATTTGCAACATCGTTCACAATGCTCTCGCATATTTATATAAAAGAAAGAAGAAAAGAGAAAGAGAAAAGATATTATCCTTTCATTAGACATCGCAAGTCTCCTACTATATTCTGGCTAGAGTAAGCCAGCATTCAATACTATACCATTGCGATGAATTGGTATCAAAGCAAGGGAGTGAATGTTATACCAAAAATCATTAACCCACCTAATTGCCCCCAGCTCCGTCCAAAAGAAAAATTCAGGTCGATGGTGAAATAAAGTTTGAAGAGAAGTGGTAAAGCTATAGAAAAATATGAATTCATGTTGCCTCTTTGGAATCAACATGGGGCTAAAGTGACAAGAAAGACTGTTCAAAAATAGATGTCTTCTAATAAAAAGAATGCTCGTATGAGGTTCTTACATAACAAACATTTTTAATATTTTTATGAACAAAATTAAGAGCTTAATAAATGGTCTTTAGTAACACACTTAAATGTTCAGCGTTCAATAGGTTATTACGGAATCGCGGTATACTTTCTGCGTACAGATTTGGAGTGAACGATGCTTTACTTAATAATTTTCTTTGAGTAAGCGAATTAATGTCATTGAAAAATTGTATGTGTTGAATTTGGGACTTATTAAAAAATATTTAAAATTTTAATTTTAGTAATTTTTTAGACATGCGAATGTCAGTGACATAATTTTCATTGACATTATGACACATAACCTTGCAAGAAACATGCCATCTATCGTTTGCCTAATGCAGTTCAACCGAATGGAAAGTGCAAATCACGAGTTAAGGACATGCATGCTCTGAAGTCACTTTTCATATACAGACGAGCGATTGCCCAAACAGTTCAGCGTTTGCTGGACTTGCCCATACGCACTTACTTACTTACTGGCATGTGTTACGGAATGCTTTGTTATTTTTGCATGTGCCTATTGGCATACAATATAATTTCGTAGCAAAATATCAATGCGATTTTTGAATTTGATTTTGAATGGTTGCTCGTATAATTGGAAAACTAAAGTTATAGATAAAGTGCATGTGCTTATGGCTGAATATTGAAATTTTGGGATATTGAGGTTTAGGTTGAGATGTGAATACAACTGTGGCAACAGGTGAAGCACACAATGTTAATTTTTAGTACTTTTTTCAGGAGGGTCAGTTTTAGAATTAAATTCGTTACCTGAAATCAGGGATTTGAGATGAACATGAAATTTTCACCACGATGTAAGCGACTAAGTAGTATTTAAGTGTTTTATTCAGACCTTTGATTAGCAATAAGTAGTTAATTAATTACACTTCATTTTTAATTGGTAATGATTATTTTAAGTGTTTTTCAAGAAAAGGTAATTATTCATTGATTACGATTAGAAAAAATCAAAAATCAAAATTTTTTAAAAATCTAAAATTATCAAAAAAATTGTTTTGATCAAACAAAGGTTATTATTAATAAAAAAAGATAAAAAATGGTTAAAAATAGATAAAAAAAATCTAAAATAATCAAAAGTTGTCAAAACAACTTTTATGATTATTTTTGGTTTTTTTTAATAATCGTAAAAAATCATTTTATTTTTTGATTATTTTTTAAGCTAGTTGGAAAATAATCATTAAAAATGTAAAGTAATTGATAATCAATCATTAAATGGATTCTCAAGAAAGTAATTGATCAATTACGATTAGTAATCATTATTTAACAGGTCTGGTTTTATTAGATTTCGTATAGTGGGAAACCAGCGTCAACACCGAAAATATTGTCAACCGATGAATTTAAAGGAGAATAACTCTTGGCAACGAGTGCTGTTTTTTACTGTCTAGGCAACTGCGAAGTAAAGTGTTCTCTCACCACGAACAAAAATCATAGACAGTGTCAAAGTAAGATAAGATGTCCCTATGAGTATTCGAGTTAAAAGTTGTAGGAGAGTGTCGAAAACTTCGTTAAGTTGGAAGAATTGATGTTAGCTGGTCAACGTTTGAATATGATATTTTTAACTGTACATAAGAAGAAAATCTCCTTCGTCATATAAATTTTAGCTTTCCATGCCATAGTGCTCAAAAATGTATATGTGTTAAGTCGGCTTTCTATAGTAAATTTCATTATTACTTCAAACAAAAAATACCTAAATTCCCTTTTTTGCATATTAAAAGTTGTTTATCCTTTCTAGGAAAAGCAATGCCTGTATCAGCAATTCTTCAAAAAATTCATTGTAGCGTGCTTGCCTAGGTACAAACATACTTTTCCTTTAATTTGATATGTTTATCAAATACTACAAGGCATAAAAATTACTTAATATCCATTTTGCCAGACATTTTTTTTAAATTTCTGTGCTACTTTTCAATTTACTCTTGTTATTTTTGTTTAAGGTTTTTAATCTCTTAAAAATTGCTTTTGTTATTTATGACAATATCTTTTAAAAAGTTACTCCTCATCCACTTCGTATATACATCCGAACATATTTACAAAGAAAAAAGCAAAACAAAAGTGCTTTTCTTATAGGAAGTTTTAAGATTTATTTGGTTATAAATGCTAATACGAATTAGGCGAGAACACAAAGTTAGCAAAAATTGCGACATAACCAACATTTAAATTGACAAACTTTTCAAATTGGCGTATGCATGCAAAAAAAAAGAGATTTACAAAAGCATGCGTAAAATATAAAAGTCAACAAGCTGCGCGCTTACATAAACGTATTTAGAGATGGAAGAAAGATTTAATTTAGCTACTCCGAATGTGCTGGGTGGATGAAACTGAACCTGTGTGGATGTATGTCTCTTTGCGGTGAACACTTTCCTTTATGTTTAGTGCCACTGACGTTGTCGTTTTTTGTAGCGACAAAAGACTAGGTGTTATCTAAATTTTAATACCTATTCTATCGTTTGCCTGGCAGTGGATGAAAGTCTATGCTGGGAAACTATAGTTAATCGCTGGCTTATATGTAAAGATTTTGAAAATTTTTTGAAATTAGCTTAGTAGGCGGACATGCAAAGTTTTGATTGAGAGTTCAATTTGAAGTTTTTTTTGTAGTACGTTGACATTTTTTTTATGCAACGGCAATCAAAAATTGTAGCACATTATTGTAGGAGAATTTAGGTAATACAGAACTTATGTAATAGCTAATCTTATAGCTAATTAAGCAGACGCAGATCATTGGGGAATGGCTTTCGGACCACCAAAGTCCCGAAATGGTCCCGAAAATGATTCCTAAATGATCCCGAAATATTCCCGAAATAGGCATAAAGGGATGAGCGAAAAGTCCGGAAGCTATCCCGAAATAACCCCGAAAAAGTCCCAAAATTATCCTCAAAAAGTCACAAATAGTTCCGAAAAAATCCCAAAATGCATCAATGAAAAATGTCGATCTATTTCAAAAAACTTAATGCAAAACCAAATCAGCGTTTAAAAAAAGGCGATACAAAACCTTGGATAGGTTGAAAAAATTGTATTATCAGTACTAATTCCTTGGCCATACTGTACTTAAAGCTCCCAGAATGATCTTACTGAATATAGAATTATACTACCTGTGTTGTCTGCTCAGAACACAACATATTAGATTCTGTTAAAAGCAAACAAAACCATTATGTTTGAAATCAGGTGTCCTCACGTTCAACTTCCGATTGATGTGGATTTTATCAAAAAAGAAATATGAAGAAGTCTAGTGAGGGCCCAACCTCTTGAAGTATGCTCCCAACAAATTAAAGCTAAATAAAGTACACTTTCTTAAAACTTGTACCTGTCTTTTTGAAGTTTATAATATCAATTGGCTTTGCATAAGTGTGGTGCCACCTTAATTTGTTTTTACGCCTTATGACGATTGACAAGAGTATCTGTTCAAGAATATAAATTTGCCCCAACTGCTGAAGGGTTATCCAGCTCAATGAAATATTGTTCTAAAGTACACAAAGGTAGACCTCAAATTATACGAATGATAGAAATAAATGTGTTGAAATCAGAACCGAGACATCTGCAGTAAGAAAGTTTAGACAAGTAGTCAACAGGAGGTGTTGACGACGTCTATAATGCAAATGGGATTCCAATTAAAAAGCCCCATCCATGGCATTATGCTGTCCTAAAATGTCACCTTTAACTAGAAAATACTTCCCAAAAATATCTTGCTGACAGTATTTAGCGGACAGACAAAGATACGTTGTTGAGAGCGACAAGGCCCGGTCAGGTATGATACTTATTTAAAAGACGTACTTTTGGAGCAAATGAAGGAATTTCCAAATAAAGCTCTCAACACGGCAAAGTGATATCTTCTTGTGAGGTGATAAAAGTTTAACACTAACCTGTTCCGATTAAGCCAAAACCTCCGTAATGCATGAACCATAATTTGGACTACTCAGAGGAACAAACTTTTCTAACAACATCATTTTGGTAGCAACGTGTTAAACAAAAGTGATTTCTCTTGTGAAGCTACTTATGAGTAAAATCTCATGAAGGTGCGAATTGAAAAAATTTTGCGATAGTAAGATAAAAATATACCAACTTAAACACTCGTTCATATCGTGTAGGAGAACTTTCTTGTTCTGAATTGGTGCTAGCTTCTAGTGTATTCGTAACCATTACTGGTTATTCCTTAATCTCCTTTGCATGCAATCAACTAGCGGAATTAATAAGGCGATATTGTTTCAAGGCGGTGTCAGAAATAATCGGCGGAATCAAAAATAAACATTACTTTTTATAATCATTACTTCTGTTTTTTTCTCATTACTTATAATTTATTTCCTCTTGTAATAACCGTAAAAAATAACGACTTTTATATAATTGTATACTTTTCACATAAAATGGCAATCGATTGTTCCGTTAAATGGGTTTTGGGCTATAACTCTTTTAATTGCTAGGAACATCAAAGTTTGAAGTTACTGTACTTGCAACATACAGGGTGGCTGATGAATTTTGCTACATTAAGAAACTCAAATAATTTTTTTTTCAGTGTATGGAATTAATTTTTCTTTTATTCATGTTCAAGCTCATTAAATTTTATTAAATATAGCTTAATTAGTTTTAAAAATAATGGAATTTAAATGCCCCCTCTGCTCGCCGATGCATGTGCGGCATCTTACCAAAAAGTTGTTCATTACTGCTTGGAGAGTTGAGACAGGAATAGCCGCAATTGTTTCTCGAATGGATTGCCTTAGTTCATTCAAATTTGTTGGTTTTGCTTTGAAGACTTCCTGTTTGCAATAACCCCACAAGAAAAAGTCAGGTGCAGTAAGGTCAGGCGACCTGGGTGGCCAACGGAATGTGGAGTTTCTGGATATCAGCTTATTGGGAAATTTTCGTCGCAATTCTGTCATAACAGGTTGGGCTATATGAGGAGCTGCACCATCTTGCTGAAGCCACACAGAGTTGAAAGAAATTCTCATTCGGCGTAATTCTGGATAGAAAAACTCTCTCAACATGCTCAAGTAACGGTCTCCAGTAACCGTAACGGTGTGACCGTTTTCTTCGAAGAAGTAGGGCCCGACAATGCAGCGTGATGAAACTGCACACCACACTGTGACACGAAGTGGATGCAATTCCGTCTCATGGAGTATCTGTGGGTTGGAAGCACTCCATATTCGACAATTTTGTTTGTTTATGTTGCCGTTTAAATCGAAATGGGCCTCGTCAGACATGAAAAGACAGTTCAACATGTTTCCATCCTCTTCCACCATTTGAAGCATCTTCTGGCAAAATTCCAAGCGAATCGTCAAGTCTGCAGCATTCAGTTTGTTGGCCATTTGAATTTTATATGGGAATAAGTCCAAATCTTTGTGCATAATTGACTGTAATGACTGTCTGCTTACACCCATTTGAGCAGATAAGCTTCTTGTCGAAATACGTGGATTGTTTTGTATGGCAGCAGCTACAGCAGCGATTGTTTCCTCCGTTCGAACTGAAGGGTTTCGATGGTAAGGTCTTCTGTTGACTGTCCCACGCTCGGCAAAATTGTTTACAAGTCTTATTATGGTCCATCTGCTCGGAGGATTGCCGCCAAACGTGCGCCTATACTCTCTTTGAACCGAAACTACGGACTCCAGTGCGTGATAGCGGCGGACAATCCAAATTCTTGTTTCAGTGTCCCAGTTATCCATTTTTGTTAAACGTAAAAGTCAATCTGCAAAATAAAAAAAAATTAACCAGATTCATTAAATAGAAAAAAAGTTATTTAATTTTTTTTTGGTAGCGGCTTTCATCAGCCACCCTGTATGTAGTGGAAATTATTAAGATTGCAGCAAAATGTCGTATATCCCTCCTCCAACCAATTTTCCCGATAAACGGGCTATGTATATTTCAATTAACACGGTAAGACCGTAACATTTTTCTCAGCTTGTACTTAGGCCCTGTGCCAATCGGTTGAAAATTGTAAATTTTGACAGAGCGAAAGAAAATTCTGACATTTATCGCGGTGAGTATAAACGCCAGCATTTACCCTAGCCCATGGGGCCAGGTAAAATTTTGACAACTACGAATGTGTACACATATACGCATTCGGTATAGCCAATCATATTATTTCAAATGAATTTATATGCCAACACGTTATTAAACGATAAATAATAATTTAACGCAAAAACTACGAAATATAATGGCGGGAAAAATACGTACATTTAAAATTTATTCACAGACTATTTGCTTTCGGACGTGATTTTTTCGATGTCAAAAATTACAACTGTCAAAATTTACCATTTCATTTGGCACAGCGAAATGGAAAATATTTTTACACCATAAAAAATTTATACACCTCATTTTTCCTATAAGTAAAATGTTTCCGGTTAGCACACGGCCTTATTGAAAATATTGATCGGGCACTGAAACCCGTGATGTGTTTTCATGAAAGGTATAAAGCCGTAGACGACGCTTTCCTTACATGTTTTTTAATTAATCGAAAAACAATAATTAAAAATGCAAAACAATGGTAAAGAACTACACACAAATACAAAAGTAAAAAAAAATTTAAATTGAAATTGAACCAATAAATGTTTTTCGATGAAGGGTTTCGTAAAAATATTTTTTTAATAACAATTCTAAATATTTAAAAATGGTTACTTAACTGCCGATTTTGAACTAGTAAAATATAGTTACAGTCGAACTACATAGTTCATATTTGAAGTTTTAAGAACCAGAAACTTGTCTCACTAGCTACTGACTTCCCTGCAGGGTATATGCATGTGTGTGTTATGATTTCTACACATACACACCTGTGTGTCTTCAAGTTGTTTATACACACAACTTGATAAACTAAGCGAAAAATTAGTTTTTAAACTTTCCAAATTGGTTTATTTCATGGCTTTTTGATTTTTCACATTGCTTTTACTCGTGACTTTAAATATATATGCACACATACGTATGTAACCTGCAGTGGAGCACCAAGCTAGTCAGGAAACATACCAGTAAACAACTAGAATTTCTTGTGCGATGCCGAAACAGTCCAAAAAGGACTAAAATTTTACCAGTAAAAATTCAAGGTTATGCATTACTCGTACAGGCAAAAAAAAAAGGCGGCCGTACCTCCTCTCATATGAAGTGTTTTTGAAAAACATTTAAAAAAAATTTTTTTTTTTTTCTGGCAACCCTAGATGTCGCCCAATTACATTTTTCTTCATATCTTCGGCATTTATTGTCGGATTTTAAAGTGTGATACACCAATTTTTTTGTCTCAAACAGTGGGTTTTTTCCTAAAAAAAGCTCATTGATCTCAGGCGCTCCGTTGTGAAACCTACCCACCATATCTCAGTTTCTACCACCCTAATGTACCGATCTAACAAATTAAAGACCGTAAGAAATCGTAAATCTTTTGCGAAAAAAATATTTAAATTAATTCAGTAGAGCTCGAAATAAAACAAATTTTGTTTTTAGTTGAAAGCCATACATTAGATGCCTTATTTTCTTTATACATTTTTCTTTATGAAGGCCGTTTTTTTATAAATTAACTGGACTATTGTTTATCTGAACCACCATGCTTGCAGTTCTTCGCGAAAGATCACCTCGAAGCATTACAATATTCCAATGAAATAATTGAATTACCAGGTATGCACAACGAAAACCATTAATTTTTCTTTGCTTCTCTTTTATCGGCATTTTCATTGATCTTTTTCACAGCATATCCTTGTCATTCCCAAAATACCGAGCGATTTGTTCATACAGTTCATGAATCTGCAATGGCGGTCACCGATGAACAACCCATGGGCCATATTTTATCTTAGCTCGAGAGCCGGCAGAATTACAGCAAGCTTGAATCCCGACAAAATTTTATGGACTAAAATTTTCGTTACAAAACAAACAACTCACTAACTGTTTCACGAGCGAGGAAAATAAATAAAATTTACTTTTTCTTGTATGGATTTAGACTAAAAATAAATTGTGTTATATTTCTGGTTCTACTGATTGAATCGAAATACGTTTTTCGCAAAAGATTTATGATTTTTTACGGTCTTCAATTAACTGACATTAGGTTGTTACATTAGGGTGGTAGAAACTGAGATATGGTGGGTAAGTACCACAACGAAACTCATGAGCTCAATGAACTTTCTTGAGAAAAACCTCCTCTTTGAGACAAAAAAATTGATGTGTCACACTTTAAAATCCGACAACAAATGCCAAAAATATGAAGAAAAATGTAATTGGGCGACATCAAGGGTTGCCAGAAAAAAAACATTTTTTTTTTAAATGTGTTTCAAAAACACTTCATATGAGGGGAGGTACGGCCGACTTTTTTTTGGTGATACGCTCTATTATGCATGCTGTTAAAATGTACAGAATTGAAAAAATTCGAATAAAGCACATACTCGTACATTTTATTTTACCTCAATGGGACTCGAACCAGTGGCCTCACCGATCTGAATCGAGTACTTATTCACAGAGCACGACGACATTTAAATAATTTTCGCTCACCTTGTTAAATTAAAATTTTTGGTTCATTTTGAACTAGTTTGACTCTGGTATATTTCTGTCCGAAATCTTAAAATCTCGTACGACATCGCCATGTTAATAATTCCAGTTGCTTACGTGGAAAAAGACAGTTGGCTGGATAGTTGGGCTTGGTGTACATAATAGTTTGGAAGTAGTTTGCAACTAGTTGGTTTGACTGCAGGGTTATGCAGGGATTCGGGTTATGTGCATGTGAGTAAGAAAAGTGCACAATTTGTCTCAACTCAATATGTATAAAGTACTCACACTTATGGCTTCTGCAGAAACCGTACTTTGGTTTTGTTATTTGTGCCTTAGAGGCGCTCAACTCATGCGTGCTTGAAATGTCGATTATCTAACCGTCACTTGCATTTTTTATAACTCGTTAAAGTTTTTTTTGAATTATGCCTTTTGAACTTTTAGGTATATATATATTAGAGCGGGTCAAATTTTTTCCATCAGGAGTATAGCAAAAACGTAATCTACAGATGATTCTAAGAAAAATTGTTGAAGACACCACAGCTCTAAGTCCGAATTCGAGTCCCCCACTTTTGCAAAATAGATAGTTTGCCATATGAATGTAGGGTTAGGCCAAAAAATCTTCATAGCTTCTGATAGAATTATAGAAAAAATATCACATTGGGCTTACTTTAAAGGTATTTTACCTACATTTCAGAATCTGTATTAATATCTATAGTGTTTTTGAATTTCAGTAGAGATATCAGGCTTAAGTTATGAGAAATTAGCCTAAAATGAACTTTTACCTACTATATTACTACAAATTGCAAATGAAGTAGTTGCAGAAGTATCTGTTACAATGAAACGAGGACATTATACTCAACGATACGATGCTATAAATTTAGAGTTGTTTCATGTTTAGCAACAGCCCTTTTCGAAGATATAAATTTTCGAGATGTTCGTGGTGAACTTGTCATAATGGATAAATCTGAAGTTGCAAAAGAAAAAATTAAAGCTAGAGATGAAGTGCTTCTTAAACGATACATAGATTTCGATGGCTGAAAAAATGATTCATTAACTAGAGAGAAAATTAATGAGAAATTTCATACAAATATGGTAAAAGAACCCCATTTAGTTGTTCTAAAAGAGCCTAATGCTGAATTACTTGGATATGTTAATTTGGGTGAAGAAGAAAATGCAAAACACAAATTAAAAAACTTAAATGAATTCTTCAATAGCAAAAAATTGTCAATAGATCAATTAATGGGCAAATGCAGCGATGGAGAACCAGCTAAAACTGGAATAGAAAATGGTGTTATAAGACTTTTTGAAAAGCATTTAAATAGACCACTGTACTGGTTTATATGTTTGCTTTATTTCAATGAATTACCATTTGGTAATTTGGGAGCAAGACCAAAAAGTGGAAATATATTCAAAGACATTCAAAACTGTGAAAATTTTCAGGTATGCATTTGTTAAAATTATTTTATAATATTTTTTCAATCAAATTAAAATAGGAAAATTATACTAATTTTTACATTCTCGATGGCTAACCAAAGCAAGCAGCGTCTATATACAACAAGTAATACACCATCGGAAAATTTAAAAACTCTAGCAGTTTATATTTCTAGAATTTATGTACCAATGTATTTCAATATAAAATACTATATGTAATTCTGTTGTATACGGCAGTGTACTTTTATCAAAATTTATTCGTTGGACACGATACCTACCACGTAATTTACTTAATATTGTAGATGGTGTAATCCAAAATAATTCATATTACGCTCATCCAGAAAACATTTTATTAACAAAGTTATTTGATGATAGAAAAGCGATACGGGATAGAGCTATCAAAAAATTTGTATACTATCGAGAAAAAATACTTGATCCAACTAAACTCAGAGTTTACAAAAAATATAATATCAATCTTAATGCTTCAGATTATACTGATATGATTGATCTGAATGACGATAACTTACTATATGAACCGGCATTCACAAGAAATATTCCATACGATCACTTGGTACAATTCTTAGATTATGATGAGCCAACACTAGATGAACCTAATATTCCAGTGCATATACAAGGAACAGAAAGATACAGGGTGGCTAATGAAAGCCGCTACCAAAAAAAAATTAAATAACTTTTTTTCTATTTAATGAATCTGGTTAATTTTTTTTTATTTTGCAGATCGACTTTTACATTTAACAAAAATGGATAACTGGGACACTGAAACAAGAATTTGGATTGTCCGCCGCTATCACGCACTGGAGTCCGTAGTTTCGGTTCAAAGAGAGTATAGGCGCACGTTTGGCGGCAATCCTCCGAGCAGATGGACTATAATAAGACTTGTAAACAATTTTTCCGAGCATGGGACAGTCAACAGAAGACCTTACCATCGAAACCCTTAAGTTCGAACGGAGGAAACAATCGCTGCTGTAGCTGCTGCCATACAAAACAATCCACGTGTTTCGACAAGAAGCTTATCTGCTCAAATGGGTGTAAGCAGACAGTCATTACAGTCAATTATGCACAAAGATTTGGACTTATTCCCATATAAAATTCCAATGGCCAACAAACTGAACGCTGCAGACTTGCCGATTCGCTTGGAATTTTGCCAGAAGATGCTTCAAATGGTGGAAGAGGATGGAAACATGTTGAACTGTCTTTTCATGTCTGACGAGGCCCATTTCGATTTAAACGGCAACATAAACAAACAAAATTGTCGAATATGGAGTGCTTCCAACCCACAGATACTCCATGAGACGGAATTGCATCCACTTCGTGTCACAGTGTGGTGTGCAGTTTCATCACGCTGCATTGTCGGGCCCTACTTCTTCGAAGAAAACGGTCACACCGTTACGGTTACTGGAGACCGTTACTTGAGCATGTTGAGAGAGTTTTTCTATCCAGAATTACGCCGAATGAGAATTTCTTTCAACTCTGTGTGGCTTCAGCAAGATGGTGCAGCTCCTCATATAGCCCAACCTGTTATGACAGAATTGCGACGAAAATTTCCCAATAAGCTGATATCCAGAAACTCCACATTCCGTTGGCCACCCAGGTCGCCTGACCTTACTGCACCTGACTTTTTCTTGTGGGGTTATTGCAAACAGGAAGTCTTCAAAGCAAAACCAACAAATTTGAATGAACTAAGGCAATCCATTCGAGAAACAATTGCGGCTATTCCTGTCTCAACTCTCCAAGCAGTAATGAACAACTTTTTGGTAAGATGCCGCACATGCATCGACGAGCAGGGGGGGCATTTAAATTCCATTATTTTTAAAACTAATTAAGCTATATTTAATAAAATTTAATGAGCTTTAACATGAATAAAAGAAAAAAGAATTCCATACACTGAAAAAAAAATTATTTGAGTTTCTTAATGTAGCAAAATTCATCAGCCACCCTGTATGTACAGTTGTACATAAATACCTTTAAATTAAGTCCAATATGATATTTTTCCTATAATTCTATCAAAAGCTAGGAAGATTTTTTGGCCAAACTCTACATTAATATGACAAAATATCTATTTTGAAAAAGTGGGGGACTCGAAATCGGACTTAGAGCTGTGGTGTCTTCAGCAATTTTTCTTAGAATCATCTGTAGAATACGTTTTTGCTATACTCCCGAGGGGAAAAAAATTTGACCCGCTCTAGTAGGTGTGTAGGTACTTCCCCATATGAACATAAGAAATAGGAAAGGATCCAACTCCCTCACCTCTCCCAAACTGTCAAAGAAGTGTGGTGTTAGAAATCTTAGACGCCTTGCCTGTAGTGCTGGGCATCGAGAAAAAAAAATTATGAATCGACTCTTCCCTCTCTATCTGACAGCTTCTGCGTAGGGAACTTATTGGTATACGACCTCGTCGAAGCATTGGTGCGATGGCACAATGCCCTGTGGTACGAAGCAAGTTCTTTTTCTGTCTAAACATGGCTATATGGGCATTGAGACTTTGCAATCATCCTGGTTATACTATAATGAATTTGTTGTCTTAAAAGAATGCTCATCGATTCTCCTTAGCATATTACTCTATGAAGGGCGCACTGAGTGGTTTGCCTCGTGTACGTTCATTTCGGAGCCCTCTATGATCATCTCATCAGCTGAAGAAGAAACAAGTTATAAAACTGGCTGTCAAATGTTCGAAAATTTATTTTCACTGTATGGTTAGTTTAAAATACTTACTTTAACATTATTTCCTGCACAATAAAATTTTCATTTCTGCCGGCACTCTCAAAATGCCACCACTTTTTCCTTTAAAGTTGAATAATGAATAGTCGAAATTTGATAGTTTTAGTTCTTATCAGGTTTATAATAATTCTATTTGACCAATATTAGTGCATTCAATTTCACTCAATTTCATTAATTATTGAGTTAAATTGCAGTTTGGTGTAGTGATGAGCAAAACGGTGATTTTGCAATCATTGTGAAAAATGGTAGTTTTCAAGTCACTGTCATATATACCAGTGATTTGAATGACTGTTTCAGGCTGTCTTGGGCTTAGTTGACATAGCTAAAAGCTACTTGTTAAGTACGTGGGCATGCATTTATTTATAATTTGTACATATATGGAATTACATTGTTATATACTCGTAGTATAAGATAATTATTGGAAATTCATATCTTAACAATTAAAAACTAATATGTACATAAAAGTCCTGATTCTGACACAGAACACTTCGAGTTCGAATTAAAAAAAAGTGGGATCTCCGTTTTCGCAGGACTCAATCGTAATCTTCTATCTGTTCGGACCTTGAAAAAATGGGCTCACATGGAATGGACGTCCAAAGAGCACAGATTTTATTTTTTGCGACAGCGAATAAAACTGGAAACCTATATTGATTTTTGCACCACCATTGTAGCGGATCTGATTTTCTAGAAATGATTCCTAGTTCTATATATATGTGCACCTCTATGATGGCTTTCGACATGGTAAGATTTGATCTCGACTAACAGCTACTCGATTTCATTCGCTGTGAAAAAGTCGCCGATATCGAATTTTTGCTCAACATTAGTTTGGTGCATATCACTTATTCAAGTTAAATTAAGCAGCCGTGCCTGAGGCATAACCCACAGGCCAATAATCAAAAACGCTCAGAACTTTTCACAAACAACCATAATTCACCTAAGCAGTTGCTTTTGTTTAGTTATATAAAATTGTGTTTTTTATTTTTAAGTTTTATCTGTTTAGCAGAGAGCAAAATTGGCTAAACTTTTAGCGTCGTAGCATGCTTAACGTGGAGATTTTATACCCAGCGCTTGAGTGGCTAACAAACTAGAAAATTTTAAGTACATATAGTGTGTGAAAAAACTTAAGCACAGAAACTCCCTTTAAAATATTTTGCTCAAAAAAATCGTAAATACAAGTTCAACAATGTTTAGTCCTTTTTATTCAGGAAGAATATAGGTATTATACAAGGTGGCGCAAAAGTAAGCTTCCGATGTTCAGCATATCGGTTGTGGCACGTGCAGTGTATGCTGTTGCACCGTCTTGTTGGAACCACATGTTTTCCAATCCCAATTCATCAAGTTGCGGCAAAAAGAACTCGTTGATCATTGCTCTGTAGCGCTCAATTCACAGTAACCGTTTGGCCCCGACCGATTATTGGTCAAATAAATAGTCAACAATATTTCGCGTTCTGGAGCAGTATAGCGTAACATTGTTTATCAACGTGTATTTCGCATGTGTTTACTACACAAATGTCAAAACAGAACTGACTTTAGGGGCCAATCGCAAAATTTATAGCATTTTCTGATAGGAGGATTACTTTTGCGCCACCTTGTAGATATTAATAAATCAAAGTAGCGACGACAATACGTCAACATTATTAGCTTTAAACTATTTTTTGAAGCAAATCGCTTTACGTTTCAGCACAGATTTTATGAAAACCTTTGTGCTTGAAACGATCCAATACCACTTCAGTTGTATGAATACCCACTCCATGACCGGAGACTATTCTACAAGCCGCTACACTGCGTAAACCGTGTTGCACCGATCAAAAAGTATAGTAAAAATGAGTAAGCGTTCTTCTTTTACCCTGGGAACAATCTTCAGAGCATCCAAATAATTCACAAAACTTTTATTTGACAGAAAATAAAATTCCTCGTACACTCCAATTCAGGTGGAATCTTGAAAACTCGCATTTGTCTTTTATCTGAAATCTAAGGGGTTTCAAAGCTCTGAAGTGAAGTAATCGGTCTTAAAGAGCAAATCTTTAAATGGTTTTACATGGGGTGGATATCACAAATTCTTTCATAAGGCTTCTTGTGGATACAAGAAGAAATCCTTTTGAGGGAGTTGAATGGAAAAACGATTGTAGTATTCTAGATAAGACCATGAGAAATGTTGAACATCTTGATACAGTATTTCCTTATTTCCTTTGATTAAATTTTAGTAAAATTCTTTCGCAAAGTACCACGAAATAATTATTTCGAGACAATTTTTTAGACTTCTACAGACCATCCAACCTGTTTTAACGGCTCAGTAAAAGAAGGGAACCGTTGTTTGAATGTTTCGAAAAATATCAAGACCTACCTTGATTTGGTGGTTGAGCTTTTTCGCACAAAATTTTTAAGTTAGCCTGAAAAGTGCAATTAATTTTTTTTGCATGCACCATTAACACAGTTTTTCTGTTTTATATTTTAAATAACTGATATGTGGACTTCATCCGTAAAAACAAATACAGTTTTTTAAGCCTGCACATAGAATTTTATTTAATTATGTTTAGCAAAGGGACTTTTGGTGCTTTAGTTTATCGTACACTGTTAATGAAAAAGTCTTCTACTTGAAAACATTTATGCTATCTACATACTTTGTTATTTTATGCCTATGTAAGAAATAAAGTTTGATACAAATACTTTGGATATTTTCGAAAAAAATGTTTACATAGAAATTAAACTTATAATGAGTACTAGGAAACGAATAACAATTTTAAGAAATTATAATATTTTTATGAAACTATTATTGTTATAATTACATAAAAACTAATTTAAAAAAAACTTTTAGAATATAATTGTGAAAAAAAATTCTCAGCTTTTCTGATAGATCGATTTAGGAAGCTGCTACCTTTAATAGATCTCGAATTTCGAGTTACGCTGGAACATTCCGTAGTCTGCGCGCTGGGTATAATTAGAAATAGAACAATGTTTTATTCAAACTTGTGCATATTTTTATTTGTACTTTTCTATATTTTTTTTGGTTTCTTTTTTACAAAGCCATCAACATTTAAAGTGCAATAAATCCTATTTGGCGTAAAAAATAAAATAAAATATTGCAGTTAACAACTTGAGGAATTCTCATTCAGTTTAAAAAAAACGAGATCGTCAAGCCGAAAACAAAAGCTAAAGAATAATGAATGTGCTGATATGGGTTGCTGAAATATAGTACTTGAAACTAACAATTTTTGCATATTTTAAAGTTTGCAAGCTTAAAGTTTGACATTAATTCTTTTATACACTTTAGACGTACGCTAACTTGAATGTAGAGTTTAGTTGGTCTGTGTCAAAAATTTGCTAGAACAAAGCTTCTAAGTTTTTAATTATTTTTTCAACATTTCATCCTTACTAGACTTCGATAAAAAAAAAAAAAATGGTTGCTCCTAAAAATTTCCTCAGTCCATCGAATTTGGTCTCTCTCGCTCGTACTATAGAGCAGAGTGCAGAAGATATTATCTGAAATTAAATTTCCGGAACTTTTGAAAAATTATATAAGTTAATTGTGACTATTCATTAGCCCTTGAGGCTTACTGCATGGGTAAGCTTGGACTGGAATTATTAGTATGCACCCCAAAAACTGGGGGCATGTTCAATATAAAAATCGGATAATAATAGGATATTTAGATTATAATATAATTCGATTGATATAAGAAACAACGAAACATTAATAAAGAAAGAAATTCATAAAAAAATTTCGACAGAGGGCTTTTTTTCTCTAGGTAGCGTTTCGCCTCATTTTATTGCAATTATAAATGAGAAAGAATAATGGCAAATATTCCCAAATGCCCTTAGTCTGGATGGTGGTACTTAAATACTACATGATATTCTTTGAGTTATGTGTTGTATATTCTCTTACAAACACTCGGTCTATTTCTAGTTAGCATTAAATCTGAGTAAAATTAAGGGATGCCTGAGTTCACTTTTAAACGGCTAGATCAGTTGCTAGGTAAACTCAGTATAAAATCATCATCAATCGTGAAGAAGTAAAGAGCTAAACTGCTTAGTTGCAAACCAGTTTTGAAATAGATAGGCCTCTAACCTCCTCAGTGAACCTATTTGCTAAGCTAAAAACGACAGTCTACTGTCTTTCAAACCCCTTGAAAAAAAAAAAAAGTTATGTTCAATACCGTCCCATTGTCCGCGTCACCCCAATCAAAGAATTTGTTCATTAAAGCCATATCTCGCTCTCTTTTTCAGACTGAGCCAGCTTTGGAAACTTTGTACGCATTTTTTAATTGTTCATGGGTGAACGCTTTGCGGAATATTCAACAAGCCGAAAAAGGAAAATTGGTGTATGGAATCAAATGCAATGGCACCCATGACAATGACTTCGTGAAAGTAGAAGTGAAGGAAGATTTTGCATTGCAGAGCAGTCACGCATACAGCATGCATACATTTAAATACATACGCACATTAGACTTATTACAGAAAAATAAATTATTTTCCATGTAGGGTCGAAAGTTGAAAAGATTTATAATTTATTTATTAATTTAGTAATGTATTCAAGCTCAAAGTTGTGGTAGCTGTGTATCATTTAGCTTAGTAACGAAAAAGAACCATGATACGAGTATAATCGTGAGCGCAAAAATTGGTCGAGTGTCCGATCCGAGCACATAAATCCGAAGTGTCATTTAGGTGGGAGGTTTGATACGTGCAGTGTTCACTGTTTTTTTACAAAGGCGACTGAAGGAAACGGCCATAGCCATGGTCCAAAATTAAAGATAATAACTCGTGTGCATGGTATTCCACGTCGATGACATCATGCCATCAGCTGTCGTCAACTAGCCGAAAACCTTGTTTGTGACAGTAAATAGCCGACTTACATTCGACGCTCATGCCACCGCGATTCCCAACAAAGTAAAAAATCAGAGCTTTAAGTCACTGACTGGCAGTATTCTGAGTTGAGAATCTTTGCTGGCAACTTTCAAAATCGACAAGCCGGACCTGAGCTGTGATCAGCCAATATGGTCTCCTAGTTTCTCATACATACACTACATGAAGTTGCAGGCCTACTGGAACACTGCACTGAAGACTGCTACGGGATGTGTTTTTTTTTCTAAAATGCTTGTAGGGAAAGAACATAACTAAATGCGGAACACACAGGTAATTCCAAAACATATCAGTTGATAATTGAGAGAAGCTTACTCGCTTCCTTGTTAAATAAGGTGGCATCTAGGCAATTACTGCAACGAAATGGGGCATCATATAACATGGAAGTTTGATTCAAAAGTTCAATCCCCAAGAGTCGGCGATCTCCTTTCTCAACTCTCGACTAGTGAGCGCCGTCATACAAACAAAAGTACTGTGAAATCACAAGCCTAAACAGGCTAATATCCGACATTCGTATTGCAAGTGATAGTTTCCTATGACTTCCAGTAGAAAAAAATTATGAAAATTTCGGTAATGCACTTGATGGTTAGGCAGACCGAGGTAGTTATAAAACAACAACTACAAGGAGAGGTTTCACTTACCATTTTCTTCTTTTAAAAGAAGGTGTTCCTATCGCCTCCCGACTTTGCATCGCCGTTCAGCAGAAATAGCTTTTTTGAGAATTTCTAAGAATATTCAAGACAGCTCCTAAGATGTTTAAACCAAATGCGATTGATTTAGTGAGTATAAAGTTCCCATCCTGCCTTTCAAATATTTATTATTCTTTTGTCTATATGGTTAACTTAGGATTCATGATAAAAATTGGTCATCGAAATGGGTACTGAACATAATAATCAACCAACATCGAAAAAAAAAAAATAACTGGACCAGTCTAATATACATACAGATGTATGAATAGCTTTTACAGTCATAAAGTTTTTTCAATCGAGCTGTTGTTTTGCCTCAAATATAATTTGGTATTTTTTTTGCTAAATGCGGATCGTCGGCAAAGAGTTTTTTTTCAATCAAGGCCAGGCCATATATATATATTTGATTGTAACAATACCAATTCAACGGTGGTGGCAAAGTTAACTGAATCGTATTTTCGTGGTTATGCATCAATATTTTATTGCGTAAAGCTGTGTGGCCCCTGTTGCTCGTATTTAAGATGGGATTTGCAAAAATATTACGAGCGATTCACGCAGTTGGCGGCGCACTATGGGGTATTTTGGAAAAAAGCTGGCGAAAAAGTTTCTTGGTAACGGAAGTCGATAAAGCGATCAAGCAAAAAGCTAAGCAAATCCATTGCTTTCAACGATGGTGCAAAAAATATATATTGGAGAAAAATTTTAAAACTAAGTATGGAAAAACAATTTGCATTTTTATATAGCTTTTTTTTTAAATATCGAAAAAGTAGTAAGTCTTTCATTTTCTTAGCAATACATTTTTTATACTTAATACTACATACTTTAACCTAGATACAAACATTCTAAGGTCCTAAGGCACCAGAAAAATGAAATTTAGAAAAAAAAATTACAGCGTTGGGAAATATGTTTAAAATGTGCCATTTTGTGTTTCTTTGTAGGTTTTATAGCGTTTAAATAAAACCAAGGTATTACACTCAAAGACACATGTAAAACGAGTGAATCTCTCTGAGTTTTATCGGCTAAACAGCTTAAACCAATAAATGAAGCAACTGTTCTTGGCCTTCTGACGTTGACATACAACACTGGCAGATTATTGTAATCGGTTTCTGGGTCGAAAAGGTAACACCTTTAAGACGATTCTATACAGAAATCCATGATCACTTTTTTCCCAACTTAATGATGGTACAATGATTTACTCCGTAATATTTACCGTGTCCTTCGGAGGTTTTTTCAACAATATTCCATCAACTTCCTTTGAATGCAATTAAACTTACGTAGCGTAAAAGATTTTATTACATTAGATCCTGGTGCAGTGTGGCAATGCTGTAAATTTTAAGTTAACTACTGATTTTGAAATTTCTGTTTAGAATGTTGAAAAAGAGATATTTCGGTAAGCTATGGTGAAAAAATATTTGTTGTAGCATAGCTTAGAGATCTAAATGGGTATTTTACATCCCACTTTTGACTAAAATTATATACCCTACAAAAATCGGAAATAAATATTCGAAAATTCCCAATATGAATACACCTAAGTCTGTTTTTACACGGTCTTTTTTTACACGGTTTGAAAATTGAATATTTTTAATTTTTTTACACGATTTTATTCCATTTAGCACGATTTGAAATTTTATGTACTTAAATTTTTTTTGTCAAATTTAATTTTTGCGAAGTATGTTCATATCACGATCAATGTCTTTTTTTACACGGTTTTTTTTTTACACGGCTTCTTCTGGAACCAATCTACCGTGTAAAAACAGACTTAGGTGTATTATTAATACGGCAAAGGCTGGATAGATTGTTTATGATAAATTCTAAACTAAAATTTATCGTAAAAATTAAATCAATTCAATCAAAGTTTGATAAAAGCTACCTTCATTCTTGTGTCATAAATAAAATTACCTTTAACTCAAGTTCATCTCAAAATCTACGACAGGTCCGATTATTAAAAAATATAAAACTACATAAAATTTTATTTTAATAATTTAAAAATTAATTTTAAATACAAAAAATTCAGAGTGATGTTTAAGAAACCGTTTCTCAATGCATTGTTTGCAATTTTGTATCAATATTTGATTGTATAGTCTTCTCAAGTAACTGAGCTTTCAGGCAATTTTTTACAGCTCTAGCTTCCAACTTTTCCTAAGAAATTTGATTTTGAGGCAATTTCTCCAAAATTCCCCATAGTGCAGCTTTGGCGAAGGCCTACTTGTGACTATTAACATATATCTGAATGTGTTTTTTGGTTTCATGGCGGCAATTATCAATACTTTTGGTAGTGAAATCACACGGTTTCGATTTATAGAGTTGAAACTATATATATATATATATATATATAGTTTACTAGAGCAGACTGTGGAGCTGATAATTATGTTTCACAAACTAGCCTGCATTTGACTTTCAATTACAGTTCAGGTTGTCAATTGTAAAGCGAATGTAATGTCGGGGTTTTTGATGCTAATTTTGGCGAGGAGTGTCTGTTCCTAAAAATTAAAGCGCAACAGCACAAAGCTTTGGTTGCATGAAATGAAAAATCGCGATATTTCACATTTTAGTGGTTGCATACTTCTACAATAAATTTAATGTGTTGCATTCGGCACGAAACATTTTGTGTGAAGTTGAGGCGCAGTCAGCCATACTTAGAAACTTCAGCGATATCATGACATTTGGATGTTCGTTATTCTCTGGCAGTTTAGCTTGAGAAACTATTAACCTTTAAAATAAATACCAAATAATTGGATACTCGATATAATTTTTTATTTTAAAATATATGTGTCTCTGACAAAGAGCATTTTTGCCATAACAACAAAATATGACATCAGGTAACAGTTCTGATAGCTGCGTTTTGGCAGACTTGTAACTCTCTGGAGTTGGTGTCGGTAAGCCTAAGTGGCCATATCGGTGCAACCAACATTTTTTTGAAAATTCTGGAAAGGTCTTGGAGATACACTGATATATATTAAACAAGTTTACGTCATCCCTTGTTAAATTTGATTTGGAGACAAACCGGTTTCGGCGATGTGCCAAATTTCGTTCTTCGGAGATACCTTTATTTTTTGATTGTGCGAGATTAATAGATAAAGGAAGCCTTTCCGATGCTATACTCGTAATAGTACTATGTTATCTGCGGGAGAAATGGTGATGGTTGGCTAAGTGCATATTTGAAGTGTAGTAAGGAAGTAGAACAGTCTCTAATGTCTTCACAACCATAATGCATTACATGCTGTCACCAAAAAGGGCGCCCGCATTTTCTAGGATCCGATTTGACATATTTCCAAAGGCTATGCGGAGTTTGTCGTTGTGTTTGGTTCGCCTAAGACTATGGACCAACTTTGGTGCACTGCCTAAGAGGCTACATGTCTTAAGCGTTTGTTTCCATTTGGTCAGCTTGTGTTGCATACACAACTTGGAAACCGTGATATAGAAGTTTTCTTAGAAATAATTATCTACATATTTTTGAATCAACTGGACCATTTTGGCTGTGAGCTACTGTAAGTAAAAAATTCAAAATTTTATTAATATACTACTACAGGGTGTTTTTTTTACAGGTTTGTTTTTCGAATAGAGATAAAACTGGCATTTTGTGGTCAAATCTGGCAACTCTAATGTCATTTATGTTCAGTTTGGTTTGCCATTTCATCATAAACAGGTTGCCAAAAGAACAACGCTTGCAAATCGTGCAACTTTATTTCGAAAATAATGGTTCAGTTCGCGAAGTTTACCGTGAGCTCCGTCCATTTTATGGTCGACATAATCGTCCATCAGAGCAATTAATTCGGTTAACCATGGATCGTTTTCGCACTACATTTACTCTATGTGATAATACGCATCCGCAGAGACGTCGAACAGTGCGCACCGAAGAAACAATTGCCGCTGTAGAGCAAAGTGTTGAAGAGGACCCGAATGAATCGATTCGCCACCGTGCACAGCAATTGGAGCTTTGTCCATCAACTTTATGGAAGATTTTGCGCAAAGATCTTGGCTTGCGACCTTGCAAGATCCAGCTTGTGCAAGAATTAAAGCCGCGAGACCATGCAATGCGTCGTGATTTTGGTGTATGGGCCGAAAATGAGATTGATTTCGATGCTGATTTTCATCGCAAAATTTTGTTCAGTGATGAGGCTCATTTTTGGTTGAATGGCTACGTCAACAAGCAAAATTGCCGCATTTGGAGTGAAGAGAATCCACATGAGACCCTTGAAACGCCATTACATCCACAAAAACTGACTGTTTGGTGTGCTCTATGGGCTGGTGGAGTCATTGGGCCATACTTCTTCCGCAATAATGCTGGAGAGGCAGCTACCGTTAATGGAGACCGGTATAGAGCCATGATAACCGACTATTTTGTTCCCGAATTGGATGGCATGAATGTGGATGAGTTGTGGTTCCAACAAGACGGCGCTACATGCCACACAGCGCACGTCACAATCGATTTATTGAAGGAAACATTCGATGAGCGCATAATTTCGCGGAATGGACCTGTCAATTGGCCACCAAGGTCGTGTGATTTGACACCATTGGATTATTTTCTTTGGGGATATGTGAAGTCGCTCGTCTACACCAACAAACCAGAAACGTTAGGGGAATTGGAAGCCAACATTCGTGGCGTTATTGCCGACATACGGCCCCATATGCTCGAAAAAGTGGTTGAAAATTGGACCTGTAGAATTGGCTTTATTCGAGCCAGCCTCGGCGGCCACATGCCCGAAATCATATTTAAACATTAATGGCATAAAATTATCCTTCCAATAAAGCCAAATTGATGGACCTTAAAACGATTTTCTTGTGTTTTATTTCAATTCGAAGTTCTATACCCCTAAAAAAAACACCCTTTACTAAGAAAGCAATCATTTTGTATGTTTGGTTTAAAAATAAACAGAGCAAGTGGTTTTTCTTTGCTATGATTTGCAGTTCATATATTTACTTATTTAATGGTTACGTAACTGCAAAAAGAGAAGACGTATTACGTATGTACAGGGTGGCTGATGAATTTTGCTACATTAAGAAACTCAAATAATTTTTTTTTCAGTGTATGGAATTCATTTTTCTTTTATTCATGTTAAAGCTCATTAAATTTTATTAAATAAAGCTTAATTAGTTTTAAAAATAATGGAATTTAAATGCCCCCCCTGCTCGTCGATGCATGTGCGGCATCTTACCAAAAAGTTGTTCATTACTGCTTGGAGAGTTGAGACAGGAATAGCCGCAATTGTTTCTCGAATGGATTGCCTTAGTTCATTCAAAATTGTTGGTTTTGCTTTGAAGACTTCCTGTTTGCAATAACCCCACAAGAAAAAGTCAGGTGCAGTAAGGTCAGGCGACCTGGGTGGCCAACGGAATGTGGAGTTTCTGGATATCAGCTTATTGGGAAATTTTCGTCGCAATTCTGTCATAACGGGTTGGGCTATATGAGGAGCTGCACCATCTTGCTGAAACCACACAGAGTTGAAAGAAATTCTCATTCGGCGTAATTCTGGATAGAAAAACTCTCTCAACATGATCAAGTAACGGTCTCCAGTAACCGTAACGGTGTGACCGTTTTCTTCGAAGAAGTAGGGCCCGACAATGCAGCGTGATGAAACTGCACACCACACTGTGACACGAAGTGGATGCAATTCCGTCTCATGGAGTATCTGTGGGTTGGAAGCACTCCATATTCGACAATTTTGTTTGTTTATGTTGCCGTTTAAATCGAAATGGGCCTCGTCAGACATGAAAAGACAGTTCAACATGTTTCCATCCTCTTCCACCATTTGAAGCATCTTCTGGCAAAATTCCAAGCGAATCGGCAAGTCTGCAGCGTTCAGTTTGTTGGCCATTTGAATTTTATATGGGAATAAGTCCAAATCTTTGTGCATAATTGACTGTAATGAGTGTCTGCTCACACCCATTTGAGCAGATAAGCTTCTTGTCGAAACACGTGGATTGTTTTGTATGGCAGCAGCTACAGCAGCGATTGTTTCCTCCGTTCGAACTGAAGGGTTTCGATGGTAAGGTCTTCTGTTGACTGTCCCATGCTCGGAAAAATTGTTTACAAGTCTTATTATGGTCCATCTGCTCGGAGGATTGCCGCCAAACGTGCGCCTATACTCTCTTTGAACCGAAACTACGGACTCCAGTGCGTGATAGCGGCGGACAATCCAAATTCTTGTTTCAGTGTCCCAGTTATCCATTTTTGTTAAATGTAAAAGTCAATCTGCAAAATAAAAAAAAAATTAACCAGATTCATTAAATAGAAAAAAAGTTATTTAATTTTTTTTTGGTAGCGGCTTTCATTAGCCACCCTGTACTTATAGGCTATGTTTCTGCATTTATACAGTAAATTCTTTATATAACCAAAAAATGCTTTAATTGAAATTACTAGGAATTTTAATATAAGTTTTTCAGAGTTAAAGTTTAGCTGAGAATATTTAATAAATTTTTCAATGATTTTAAAACATCTAACTGAAACGAGACTGATGATATTATCAGATGAGATGAAAGGTGAGATGTTCTTTCAATTTGCTTTGCGCTGTCATCAGTTCTGCCTCCACTATTCCTTCAAACTATACAGTTCACTTAGTTTTAAGCTCAACGACTTCAAAAAGTCACTATTTGAGTAATTTACATTTGTTTATAAAAATTAAAAAAAGTTAATTTTTGCAACCTAAACTGTGCCTTGAATTTTAAAATTGTTGAATGTTTTCGTATTTCAAAGGTTCAAACAATTATTTCATGCAAATTTCGCATATAAAAAAAAAAAAAAAATAAGTGTCGATTTATTTTGCATCGAGTTTATAAAAAAAAATTGTTTCAGACCAATCTATCTTTATACCTAGTAGTGCAACGCACACAATGTATATTAACTTTAGTCGCGCAACGGTGGTAGATAGATATTGACTTAGACATATCAAAATGTTCAAAAGTAAAAAAGAGATTAATTAAGTCATGTCCGTCCGTCTGTTAGCAAGATAGCTTGAGTAAATTTCGATCATATGTTAATGAAATTTAGTATGCAGGTTCCTTGGCACTCATCTCCGATCGCTGTTTAAAATGGGCGAAATCGGATGATAGCCGCGCCCACTTTTTGCATATAAAATATTTTCGAAAATACAAAAAAAGTGATTGTTCAGTACATAATACACTTATGAGGATACAATTTTTGTGTACATTAACGTTAAGGCAGAAAATAAAATTTTCAAGAAATTTTTGAAACTACGCGTAGCACCGCCCACTTTCGATAAAGTCAAATTTAGAAATAATATTAATCATAAATCAAAAACCGTTCAAGATATCTAAACGAAATTCAGTACACGGATTTCCATGAATACAGAGAATGTTCCGTGAAAAAATCGATATCGGTTGAGGTCTATTCTCATTTTATACGAAATATTTTGAAAAGGATCATAGATATATTTAATAGGCAATAACTTTGCGGAAAATAGCTTTATATAAGTGTGCGTGAACGAAGAAATTCGAAAAATAAAAATTTTCCGAAATGGGCCCCTACCCTTTTATAGTGGATTATCCCAAAAAACTTTTTATGCCATAACTCCGGCCAAATTTGTTAGGTAACTGAAAAATTTAAGGTAACAGTTTATTGTGAAAATGGGCGATATCCGGCGATTTTTTTAACATAGTTCTGAAAAATTTGTTTGTAAAATTTAAAACGCGATATTTCTAGAATAATGCAAGCTATGTCAATAAGATCTTGCACGCATAATAAGCTTTTGTAGTATTGTAGTAGTTTTGTAAGTATAACACACAAGTGTCACGCCTAATAAATGCATCCCTAAAATATACGTAACTACCATCACTGTTGCAACTATAGTTCCAAACTACAACCGTGGCACGAAAACCATCTATCAGCGTGAGTACAGCGTGAGTACAGCGTGAGTAGTAGTAACGAAGAGATCGGAGCGACAAGTACGAGTGGTGTGAAATCAATACACATATGAATAAACTTTAACTTTTTGTCTAACTACATATTTTATATGAAACTGAATATCTAATCAATTATATCATTTTAACTTTAACTATCGTGTACGATTTATTAAAAACGGACATCCTGAAATCGTAAGTAACCCATCGCGTATATACGTGTGCGTGAAGACTTCGGTATATTCGCGACAGTTCAGAAGTAAGATTCAACTTCTACGCCTACAAACGCTAATATGTTTAAACAAAATAACTGCGAAAAGTGTGTGCAATTAACTTATCATTTATTTGTGTGAACGTGCGGCATAAAGATGTATAGTGGCATACGTTTTTGTTACAATACATAACCACACATTTTACGAGACTCGGTGAATTTTGGGGCTCCAGCGACATACGCTTTGTTGCTAAGCTCAACGGCCAAAATTCAAAATTGAAGTTGTGCAGCGTCTCTTCGAATTTTAAGGCTCCAGCGACATACGCTTTGTTGCTGAGCTACGTCAACGAATAAAATTCAAATTTGCAGTTCTGCAGTTACGCATTGGTACGTCGGTTATCTCGTTCACCCCTTGGTGTCGTTTATCGTATTTCTGACGTCGTTATTATATTGTTCTCAACGACTATAACTCAAAATTGTAGTTTCGCAGTTGTGTATCGGCGCATTCGTTATTGCATTCGCCCGCTCGTATCGCTCTCATTTATACGTTCGTATCTATGTGCATCGCTCTCGTTTTAAAACAAAACAAAAAAATAAAATAATCAACTATCTCCGTCTCGCGTTTGAACTTTACTACAAGTAATATATGTGTGCAAATTTGTAATTGCAACTGACTTTATTCTTATTAGAACCCGAAAATAAAATCAAAATAAAAATGCCGAAAACAGATTATACATTAAAAGAGTTGCGAAAAAATGCAAAGAGGCTGACTTGCCTACCTCGGGCACGAAAAACCAACTCTTGCAACGTTTACAAGTAAATCGAAATGATTATGACAGTGAAAGTGAAATAGAAGAAGAAGTAACAATTGTAGAACGCATATCGTCGCTCGAAAAAACCATCGAAAGATTTATAAATGCCCAAACAACAACAAACGTGAATGCGCGAGTGACTCCGTGTGTGCAAAACTTTGAGCCGACGTTAACGTAATCGCCCGTGTCAGCAGTGTATACGTGTACGGCAAATATGCAACCACTAACAACAACAACGTATGAGCATGGCAGTTTCGTTCCGCAGTGGCAGAGGCCAAATATACCAACTGCGCCTGTGCAACAAATTCCAATTGGAAACAATATGTTTCATGCAACCACCGTTCCGTTCCCATTGTGTAGTGAGAATTATAATTCTTATAAGATAAAAGACATTGTTGAGTTGTTGCCGGAATACAACCCAACAAGCGAAACGTCGCTAAACTCGATACAATTTATCAAACGTGTAGAAATGCTAAAAAGTGCGTACAATTGGCAAGAAAATGTCATAATTTTTGCGGTTCAACAAAAGATGCGAGGTGCCGCAAAATTATGGATCGATTCGTTACAGTGCGCGTTCGTAAATTGGCCACAATTCGTAGATAAATTTTTGACTGATTTTCCGTGTACGGTTAATGAGGCAGATACGCATATAAAACTTTCGCGCACGAAGCGTCAACATAATGAGTCGCCGGTCGAATATTTTTACAAAATGTTAGCACTTGGCAATAAGGGTGGCTTAACAGAGTCGAGCATTGCACGACATATTATTAATGGTGTTAACGATATCGACCTTAAACGTAAAATATCTAATGAATATTCGCGGTGCCAAGATTTATTGAGAGACATAACAAGTTATACCGTGTATAATGACGTTCAGCAAAACGTACACAAACCAAAACAAAATTATTTTGCAACAAAATCTGAACCATTAAAAATAAAAGAATCCAATGATTCGACAACTAATAAACAAATACGTGCAACAACAAATAATATAAAGTGTTTTAATTGTGCTAAGTCCGGACATTTAGCGATCAATTGCACCGAACCGCAAAGAAAGCAACGATGCTCAAAGTGTCAACGCACGACACATAGAAGTGAAGAATGCCCGGAAAAAAAGAACGTTAATGTAAATAATATTGATGATCCGGTCGCGGACAAAAGTTCTGAAAAATCAAGTGACGGTATTATCAAACAAGTAACCGTGAATGGTCACGTAACCCTTGCATTCGTTGATCCAGGTAGTACCCGTACGCTCGTACGCAAATCGTTTGCTAGTCGTATAGGCACTCTTAAGAATAAGATAACAAAACTACGGGGTTTTGGTGGTGGCGAATACGTTTCTAATCGCACCATGAATGTTTTGTTATTGATAGACGATCAAACGTTCAACGCAAATATGGTGGTTATTAAAGACGAATTAATTTCTGAAAATGTGCTTCTCGGAAAGGATGTACTATGCGGTTCTAGTACGCGTCTAATTATAGAAAATGAAGAGTGTCGTGTCGAACAGATTCGTTGTATAACTATTCCGCACGGGTTAAATAGAAACGAAAACAAACAATTCGCGAACATTTTAAATGAGTACAACGGGGTATTTGCCACAAATATTGAAAATATTGGAAAGTGCGAAATATCGAAAATGAAAATTGTGTTGAAAAATGATACGCCAATTGCGCTAAAACCGTATCGAATTCCTTTCGCCAAACGTTCGATAATATCACAAATAATAACAGAGCTGCTCGAATACAACATAATCCGTCCCAGTGAATCATCATTTTCGTCTCCAGTGGTTTTAGTGGAGAAAAAGAATAAAGAACATAGACTGTGTGTAGATTATCGTTGTCTAAACAAAAATACAGTGAAACAACCATTCCCCATGCCGAACATGGAGGATCAATTCGCACAACTCGCCGGAAATCGTTATTATATAGCACTCGATCTCCGTATGGGATATCACCAAATCGAAATAGACGAGTCGTCAAAACAATATACCACGTTCGTGACGTCAGATGGACACTTCGAGTTTAATCGCATGCCTTTCGGTCTCGTGAATGCGCCCGCAACTTTCCAATCGATCATGAACAAAATCGCGTCTAAAATGAATACGGGCGAGGTACTTATTTACTTGGATGACATAATTATTCCTAGTAAAACGGTAAACGAAGGACTGTTACGTCTAGAACGGTTCCTTAAACTGTTACAAGAAGCAGGGCTTACACTTCGTCCCGATAAATGTAAGTTCCTGGCAACGCAAATTGATTATCTTGGGCACACTATCAACGAGAATGGCGTAACACCTGGCGCACATAAGGTAAACGCTATAAGGAATTTTCAACGACCTACCAACGTAACTGAGGTAAGACGATTTTTGGGCCTCACGGGGTTCTTTAGGAAATTCGTGAAGGACTATTCCATATTATCAAAACCGATCACCATGTTACTAACAAAAGCGAATCAGGACAAGTTTACTTGGGGTCCTGAGCAACAGCATACTTTTGAAACTTTAATTAACGCACTAACGAATGAACCAATCCTTGTCCTATACGATTGTAACTTCACGATGCAAATGCAAGACGAAAAACTACGACAACATATAAATGTGCTAAATGGTAAATTAAAATCATCAGACGCAAAATCCGTAAAAGCTGAATATCTGCTACGCAATAACCGTTTATATAAGAAACTACCAGAGGGTATAAAATTTGTTGTACCTAAAGGTGTACGTTGGCGAATTCTTCAGTGCTGCCATGATCAGGCAGGACATCCCGCAGTGGAAAAAACTCTCGAACGCATAAAGCAAACTTATTGGTTTGCCGATATGAGGCGCTGCGTTAAAAGTTATATAGCTGCATGTATTAAATGCTGCTACCAAACGCAAGGCTCCAACAAACGCGAAGGTAGTATGCATATCGATGATATTAAGCCGATTCCGTTCTACCGTATCCATCTCGATCACTTAGGTCCTTTTGTCCGCAGCAAGAGGCAAAATTGCTACGTATTGGCAATATCTGACGCATTCAGTAAGTTTCTTGTAGTGAAGCCTGTACGCGATACAAAAACAATACATGTCCTTAAAGCTCTCAACGAAATGTCGTCATATTTTGGTCTACCTTCATGTATGGTCACCGATAGAGGAACATCTTTTACTTCGAAAAATTTTGAACAATATTGTAACGATAATAATATTAATCATATCAAAGTTGCCGTTCGCACTCCTCGTGCAAATGGGCAAGTTGAGTGCGCAAACCAAAGTATACTCAAATTCTTACGAACAACCACCGATAATGCAAAGGACTGGGATCTCATGTTAAGAGATCTTCAATGGTCAGTGAATTCACGCAAAAATACTACAACAGGTTTTAGTCCAAACGAACTCGTGTTCGATTTTCAACTTCGAGACGTAGTATCCAATGAACTACTTGCCGCTTTACACGACGATGTCGGCGAAGAGTCGCCTAAGTTAACTGCTTCAGAAAAACGTAGTCAAGCTGTAGTTAACATTGCCAACGAACGTCAAAAATAGAAAACACGATTTGATCAAAGACATACAACGAAAAAAATATACGCTGAAGAAGATCTAGTTGTCATCGAAAATGAACCAACGTCAACAGGTGAATCTAGAAAGCTTGAGCCTAAATATCGTGGCCCATATATAGTTCGAAAAGTTTTGGGAAATGATCGTTACCTATTAGAGGATATCCCAGGATACCAAATAACAAACAAGAAATTTTGTTCCGTTTATGCCTCCGATAAAATGAAACCTTGGTGTAGTAATAGCCCTGAGCTCGAATCAGACGACGAAATCGAGGACGATTTGGGTCAGGAAGGGCCGAGTTGTCACGCCTAATAAATGCATCCCTAAAATATACGTAACTACCATCACTGTTGCAACTATAGTTCCAAACTACAACCGTGGCACGAAAACCATCTATCAGCGGGAGTACAGCGTGAGTAGTAGTAACGAAGAGATCGGAGCGACAAGTACGAGTGGTGTGAAATCAATACACATATGAATAAACTTTAACTTTTTGTCTAACTACATATTTTATATGAAACTGAATATCTAATCAATTATATCATTTTAACTTTAGCTATCGTGTACGATTTATTAAAAACGGACATCCTGAAATCGTAAGTAACCCATCGCGTATATACGTGTGCGTGAAGACTTCGGTATATTCGCGACACAAGCAAAATATGCGGGCAAGTAGTTTATACCCAACTCCAATGGGGAAGTTATATATCTTTTTTAATTTACATACCTTTCAGGAATATGAAATGATTGTAAATATGAAAAGAAGAAGAGATGGCCCTATCAATAAGTATATAGAAATGATAAGGACGATGAAGATCGTTTTTGTTGTGATTCTGTAATTTTCAAAAAATGGAAATAACACTCATCAAATTAAAAATGTTTTTAAACTAAAGTTTTTAAGTTAATGTAAAATAATAAGGCAAAAATTCTATTTTATGCCGAAGCCGAACACGGCCGAAGTCGAAACTGAGTCTTAAATCCAAATGAATTACTATGGAAAATACATTCAATATCGTACAGTTGTTTAAGCATTTAGTTATGCATTTCTTATCCATGCCACAACCCACTTTTAAATAACTCCCAAGAAAAAAAGAAGAGTGATGTACTTTACTTACCGTTTTTTTTTGTTTACTCAAAAAATGCAATTTAAAGTGCATATCCTATTTAAAAGCATTTGCAGAACTTATATTTATTTAGGTATGTACATATGTATTAATATACCACGTATAACAAAGTGAATGAACCTTCCTGATAAGCTTTTTGATATTTTTAAAAAAGAGAACCAACAGCTGCGAGATATGTACTGGTGCCCTCAGAAATAGCAGTTGTTTTGTCATCCACATTGTCAGAGTCACGTGCACGATTTAAACGATCCTTTGTTCTCAACAAATCTTGCCTGCTACTAAACGATAACTTTCGATTGTTTAGTAATCTATCAATATTTGATAGCAAATTCCTTTCGGCAAAGTCATCATAAAATTGTTTTTCTTTTCTATCAATCTCATCAAGCTTTTTTTTCGCGTCACTCGTGTCTATTTGGGTAAAGAGTAAATATTACATTAATATTTTTTTTTTTCTGGAACGTAAATTGCAATTTTATAAGAACTAATGTCCTGCCATATACCAGTAGAGGTAGAGATATGATAACGTAAATTTAAAAATAATTGTATAACAGATAACTTATGGGATTACATATTTATTTTTTAATGCTTACCTGTACCAGAGCTAGCATTGTTGGTTGGAGGGATACTTGTGGTGCTCTTTGAAGTCTCAACTGCATCGTTTACGGTGTCCATATAAAACCACATATTTAATTAAAAAAAAAAAATAAAACAGTTAATATAGCGTTACGTATAAACTTAAAAATATTTTATATTCGAGTTTTACACAGTTAATAGGCACTAAACTATTAGTATGGAAGTGTTTATACGGGAGACTTGTAACGAGTTTCTTTTTTGTTATTGTTCTACAGGTTAGTAGTAACACAAAACTGTATTGATAAATGTTATACGTATCGCTGAAACGAAACTGTGAGAATTGCTACCCCTTGGTACTAAAAGTAGTAAACATTTTCTAGAAACAGAAACAGAACCTCTACAGAAATTGCCCACAACGATGATCAAAAGAACATAACTATAAACGGAACGCTGGTAATGCTACCTCAGTTACGAAACTGTAACGAAGCGTTAACATATAACAGAAATAGCAACTCATTAGCAGAAGCCGCAAAGGGGTTTGTTACAGCTTGGGTACGCAAGGAACGTTACTAGTATTGTTTTGCTATACCTGAGGGTCTATACAATTTCTATCACGAGAAACACTGCTAGTTCCGTTTCTGTACAAAAACGGTTTGTTACTATTTTGTTATTCAGGAAACGTTACAGGTATCGTTTCTGTGCCCAGTATTTCGTACCTGATTAAGGTTCCGGTAGTTTTGTTACGTAGGCTAACGAAACTTTTGTGACTCATTCGGAACTGATCCCATATTTCGGTTTATAATTATTTTTCAATGTTTTTTATGTTACTCAGAATAATAACAGCATATACGAAGTTTCGCTTCTATACATGCTTCCATTACAAATATCTCTTTTATAATTGTTTTGAGGATGAAATATATTTCTATGAGCGTTAGTAATTACCTGTGACACCGTTTCTAGCGCTGGTTGAAGATTTATTTCTTTCGGCAGCAGCTCCTATCCATATAGAAAGATACATTATACATAAGTTAATTTCATGTTAAATTCAAATTAGTTTAATAATTACCTGAGACACCGTTTGTACCGCTAGATGAAGGTTTAGTTACTTCGGCAGCAGCTCCTACTCATACAGAAAGGTTCATTATATATAAGTTAATTTCATGTTAAATTCAAAATATGATTTTCACTGTACAATATCTGTTCACAATAGTTTCAAACTTGGTATAAGAATTTTGAGGGTATATTCATCTAAAAAATTTTGATGGTCACAGAAAGCTGAAGATGGTTTTGTTATGGAGAAAAATTGCCATATTGGAAATATTCAATTCTGGGAACTTTAAAAAATTTGTATGGGACTTTTTCTTCATTCTTTAAAAAACCTCATAAAGCAGTTTCGAATTTTAATGAGACTAAAGAAGACTGCTAGATTAATTATAATAAATGCGCACTTAATTTCGTTTTTCACACAAAATTTGATACAGGTTCTTTGATCCATTTTTTTGAATAGGTAAAAATCGAAGACGATCCAAAACACGTGCAAGCAAAGCAGCTGTCAACAATTAACTGAACATTCAAAATGGCAGTACCAACATAACGCCACAAAAAATTCGAAATTCGAATATACGTAACCAGCGAAAATTCAAAATTCGCGATACTTTTTGAACACACCTCGTATTCTCTTTAACTGCAGTTTACGCGCTTACTACAGTGCATAGTTATTTTAACTCGTCTTTGGTTGCTATTGCTTTTTGCCACAGGAGCACTTGAACTACTATATCCACTGAAGGCGACTGAAAAAATTTGAAAGAAGTCGTTCGTTCGTACAGTAAACTGATTCGTTCAATTGAACTAGTTTGCCCGCGAACCACGCAACTCTAGTCTGTAGTGTTTGTTGCGCGGCTGAATATGAATGTTGTTTCAGAACACAGGCAAAACGGTATCATAAAACACATTTGAAATCGCTCAACCAAACATTACGAGTACTGGGTTCGTTTCGGTACTTGGTTAACTACTACCTTTGACAGATCGAGTAACAACCCCATCATCGCAGTTGGATATGTGGTTAAAGCTTACGTGCTTAGTTATTGTTACTATATACTTTAATGGGTGTGACTATTAATGTGTAGCAGGTTTATGTCGTGTTCCTGGGATTTGCACACCATCATTGCTCTACTGACTTCGGATATTGTATTTTAATTAGGTCACAGTATTCAAATGTACTCCATTAAAAACGCTTGACTTATCCGCTCTCTGCCCGTTACGGATCTCGTTTTAGTGTAAGAAGTAGGGTTGACGTTTCATCTCTGCCCACCTCAATTTGTTTAGCCATTCGCAATACTCTTTGAATAATATCGTAGAGAGTGCTTTTGAACTTCCGTCTTGCAATTTCATTCATGTAGTCCTTGCACCGGAGACTTTTGACGGGTGATGACAGATAAATTAGACTTTTAATAAACTATTGCAATTTAAAATCCACCTTATCGAATCAGTAATTGTTGGTTTTAGCCGTTATCATGGATGTTAAAATTGGGTTCATAAAAACCTATCAGTCAGGAAAATGGTGCCGAAGTAACACACTATCCATGCCTGCAAAGTAAAAGCTTAACAAAGTATTTTCCGTTCATGATATATCATTTTCAGGTAAAATGAAACCTTTTTCAAGTCAAGTGGAACTTTTTCAAGTCAAATGAAACCATTTTTAGATTATAATATATCGCCCTTTCTAGTGTTTTAGAGCTCTATTAAAGTAATTGCCACTATATTTATTACATGGTTTAATACTTTTATACTTATTTTGTATATTTATATATTTATATTTGAGTCCATAAATATCAAAATCACTTAAGCCCTCAGATGAGGTTCTTATAGGTTTTTGATAAATTTTTTTCAACCTAATATTACTGTTTTCACGCGTCAAAAATGTTGCAAGTTGTCCAGAAACCATTTTAAATCACATTCCCAAATTTTAGAACAAAAAAAAAAGTGACTATCGTTTCCCATCATTTCAGTTATTTTTACGCCTTAAATACATATGTTTTTTCGTATCGTAATCTCCAGGCTATACAAATAAAAACGGGATTCCGTTATATGGACAAAAAAACTTATAAAAAGAATGAGGAAAAATCAACGCGAGTTCGAATCTACTTAAAACTTACACTGTGGACTGAAGCGAGTTTGATATTTATTGACTCAAATATAAATATATAAGGATAAAAAAAGTATAAAAGTATTAACCCATATAATAAATAAGGTGTAAATTATATTAATAGAGTTCAAAAACACAAGAAAGGCCATATACAGGGTGTTTTTTTTACAGGTTTGTTTTTCGAATAGAGATAAAACTGGCATTATGTGGCCAAATCTGGCAACTCTAATGTCATTTATGTTCAGTTTGGTTTGCCATTTCATCATGAACAGGTTGACAAAAGAACAACGCTTGCAAATCGTGCAAATTTATTTCGAAAATAATGGTTCAGTTCGCGAAGTTTACCGTGAGCTCCGTCCATTTTATGGTCGACATAATCGTCCATCAGAGCAATTAATTCGGTTAACCATGGATCGTTTTCGCACTACGTTTACTCTATGTGATAATACGCATCCGCAGAGACGTCGAACAGTGCGCACCAAAGAAACAATTTCCGCTGTAGAGCAAAGTGTTGAAGAGGACCCGAATGAATCGATTCGCCACCGTGCACAGCAATTGGAGCTTTGTCCATCAACTTTATGGAAGATTTTGCGCAAAGATCTTGGCTTGCGACCTTACAAGATCCAGCTTGTGCAAGAATTAAAGCCGCGAGACCATGCAATGCGTCGTGATTTTGGTGTATGGGCCGAAAATGAGATTGATTTCGATGCTGATTTTCATCGCAAAATTTTGTTCAGTGATGAGGCTCATTTTTGGTTGAATGGCTACGTCAACAAGCAAAATTGCCGCATTTGGAGTGAAGAGAATCCACATGAGACCCTTGAAACGCCATTACATCCACAAAAACTGACTGTTTGGTGTGCTCTATGGGCTGGTGGTGTCATTGGGCCATACTTCCTCCGCAATAATGCTGGAGAGGCAGCTACCGTTAATGGAGACCGGTATAGAGCCATGATAACCGACTATTTTGTTCCCGAATTGGATGGCATGAATGTGGATGAGTTGTGGTTCCAACAAGACGGCGCTACATGCCACACAGCGCACGTCACAATCGATTTATTGAAGGAAACATTCGATGAGCGCATAATTTCGCGGAATGGACCTGTCAATTGGCCACCAAGGTCGTGTGATTTGACACCATTGGATTATTTTCTTTGGGGATATGTAAAGTCGCTCGTCTACACCAACAAACCAGAAACGTTAGGGGAATTGGAAGCCAACATTCGTGGCGTTATTGCCGACATACGGCCCCATATGCTCGAAAAAGTGGTTGAAAATTGGACCTGTAGAATTGGCTTTATTCGAGCCAGCCGCGGCGGCCACATGCCCGAAATCATATTTAAACATTAATGGCATAAAATTATCCTTCCAATAAAGCCAAATTGATGGACCTTAAAACGATTTTCTTGTGTTTTATTTCAATTCGAAGTTCTATACCCCTAAAAAAAACACCCTATATTATGATCTAAAAATGGTTTCATTTGAATTGAAAAAAGTTTCATTTGACCGAAAATGTTATATTAAAATGAGCGTCAAAAGTGTGGCAGTAAAATAATTCCATTCCCCTACGTGATGTCGCTGCAGAAATGAATTGCTCCTCAGAGTTATATCTGCAAAGCCCTTTCCAAGCTTGAAATAAAGTGCGAAATGAAGGTTAGGGTACCGAAAATCAAACCTACTACAATATTTAAAATAAAGTCGCAATGTCGATGGATGATCCGAGTCTTACAAAACTGTTTTCAAATTCAAGTTAGTTTGTTTTAGAATAGCGAGAGTAAAAAAATTTGTGAAGAGCCTTGGAAAGTTCCTGTGCATATATTCGTAAAATAGGCAAATATGAGCTCTGTCGTATGAATGTTCATTGACTTGTTTCGAATATGCGTCAATTTATCCTAATAATCCACAGCTAAACATATGACTTAATGGCATCATCTTTGGCGAAAAGTAAAATAAATTATTTTACTAACGGTTAAAAAAAAATTTTTTTTGTCATGGCTTGTTATATGTTAGGAAATGCACTACCCTCCAAAGTAGTTATGACTGTACTAGCACTTGTGTTTCTCAATGGCACCGTCTCGTAGCAGATACTGCTTTCAGCAGTCCTTGAATGGAGGACGGCTATAATCTACCTTGTGGTGCTAAACTCCTTTCTCTTAAGTACTCGACTTCCACTTTAGGCGATGTGTATCGAATACTCGCTCACGACTATACTTTTCCGTGATCGAAATCAAACTACATTTCCGTGTTCAGCTGATAAAATGCTGTGTCAGTTGGTCTGCTTGTGCTGTATGCTTGCTGTTCTATGTGCAAAGATCCATGCGTTGCAGTGTTCGATCTAAACTTTTAGTTCATGCTTTCTCCATCGCTTTTAGAGCGAAGAAGTTTAGACTAATTCATCTGAAGGACATCGCAGCGATAGAGTCATTTTTATCTGCTTGGCCAGGCTTCATCAAGCGTTGGGCGAAAAAAAAATTTCAGCTGATATCGGATTAGCTTTTCAACTTTTTGTTTTCGTATAAAAACCATTTTAAGATTAAATATTTTTTAAACAGGATTTAAATTTTTAGCAGAAATAAATTAAAAATATTGTTAGATACTTGAAAGGTTTGGAATTTACTACAAAAAAGAAACAGCAAACCACAAACAATGCTTTAAAATTCAAGCCCAAACTTTTAACCGTGCATGTACTGTGAAAAGAGTAAATCGTAATTGGAAATATATGACATATAGCCTACATACAATCAATTGTTGCGATACATGGGGTTTGTACTATAGATCTTTCAACTAGCATGATAAGCAAATCGTAAAATTTCGACCCGTTTGTACTTGTTGTAAATAGGGATCGGGCAGTGGAAATCGTTATTCGTGTGCATAAAAGATATAAAGCCATCGGATAGCCGAAGACAGCGCTCTCCTTACTTATTATTTTATTTACCTGTTCCTGGTGGTGAAGTTGATGTGACAATTCCAGCTAAGGGTTAATAAAAAAGTACTTTTAGTAGCAGCAATTGCTAAATCAATATATGTGAAACTTATATTTTGTATTATCTTACATGATGTTGTTGCTATTGTTGTTTCGGAAGGGTTTTGAGCTGAGTCAGCTATACCTAAGAATAATATGTGAGAGTATTGAGATGATTTTAGTACGCCCAATAGCATACACATAGCTTATGTAATAAGAATTTATACTTACATGATCCTACTAAACAGTATATAACACACAAGGTCAGGCAAACAACTGCCACTGCTTTCGGTTTCATTGCTGAGCTGCTTTAGTAAAATCTTTTCAAATATCTCACGTTCAACTTAAAGGTTCTCAGTACAACAGTTCACGGTTGTGTGAAATCAATTCCATATGTCTAAGCTTTAAATAGTTTTAGTTTGGTATGCAAAATTATCTTAAAAAAATAATTATGCCAGATTGTAGTGCATATGAATATATGTATCTGTATATGTATGTATTAGACTGGGCCAGCAATTTATTTTTATTTTTTATATTATTTTATTTATATTATTTTTATTTATTCTTTATATTATATTAATTTTCATCATCGCAAAAAATGCTATAAAAGCTTTAGAGTTAAATATTAGCTTTTATAGGTCCATCGTAGCTAGTTTAGATCAAATTTTAGATATAATTTACATTTAAGACTCACAAGTCATTAAAGTAAAAAAATTACCCTGCATATAGGTTTGCAGGAAATTGAACTACTAACAAAAAACATTTCGTTACAAATTTTGCTCAGCGTGGCTTTTACAGAGAAGCTTTTAATATTGTCAAAAACGCAAAAATCAATTTAGAAGAAAGATAATTACAAATTCTCAATGTGAATTGTACTGACTAAAAACAGATGTTGAAACTTTTTTTTTGCAAAATTTCTTGAAAAACTTATTTACTATTGAGATTAAAAAGTGTTTTTTGTTGCATCCAGGTTTTTTGACTAAATTTAGCCATCAATATTGCTACTTAAAATTTTACACTCATTTTTGCTCTTACGCAATAGCAAGTCACTTTATGAAAACGTAGTTTTACTATCTTAAAATTACATATTGTGAAAAATCATAACAAAAGAATTAAAAAAAATTGCCTTTTTGCTCAGTCTAGTATGTATAATAAAAACTCATTTACAATGATAGATGCAGTGCTAAAGAAATAACATGATTGTTATCGTAAAACTTTCAAAAATAAAGATAAATGCCCGTGCCGTTTGCTTAATACAACGTTTAGCACAATGATCGGCAAATATTTTCCGGAGAGTCTAATTGAGTAAATGCTTAGTTTGTTGTTATTGCTAGATAAGTGCAATTTTATTTCATTTTATTTTATTTTATTTTACCTTATTTTAATTTATTTTATTTTATTTTATTTTATTTTATTTTGTTTTGTTTTATCTTATTTTATTTTATCTTATTTTACTTTATTTTATTTCATTTTATTTTATTTTGTTTTGCTTTATCTTATTTTATTTTATTTTACTTTATTTTACATTGTTCTATTGTATTTTATTCTATTTGATTGCATTTTATATTGTTTTATTTTATTTTACTTTATTCTTGTTTATTTTATTCTTTTTACTTGATTATATTTTATTTTTTAATTTAATTTAATTTTATTTTGTTCTGTTTTATTTTACTTTATTCTTGTTTATTTTATTATATTTTATTTTATTTTGTTTTATTTTATTTAACTTTGTTCTATTTTATTTTATTTGATTATATTTTATTTTACTTTATTTTATTTTATTTGGTTTTATTTTATTTAACTTTATTCTTGTTTATTTTATTCTATTTTATTTGATTATATTTTATTTTGTTTTATTTTATTTTACTTTGTTCTATTTTTTTTTATTTGGTTATAGTTTGTTTTATTTTTTTTTTTTACTTTAGTCTTGTTTATTTTATTCTATTTTATTTGATTATAATTTATTACATTTTATTTTTTAATTTTATTTTATTTTGTTTTATTTTATTTTACTTTATTCTTGTTTATTTTATTCTATTTTATTGGAGTATATTTTATTATACTTTATTTTTTTAATTTTATTTTGGTTTGTTTTATTTTGTTTTACTTTATTCTTGTTTATATTATTCTATTTTATTTGATTATATTTTAGTTTTTTTATTTTATTTTATTGTATTGTAATATTATCATGTATTTTGATATTATATAGAATGGTAAATGACATTGTTAGTTATGTCTATTACGTGGATTGAGAACGTGTAGCTCGTTTATTACTTTAGGGAGCGAGCTATTGAACTGGTTGTGCTACACACAACACACTAAGAGCTCGTTTATATTCAGCTTGAAATAGCTTTTGATAATGTGTATTTGGTCTAAGAAAGCAGGATTACACATCTTTTGGGAAGCTCGATTTCCTAGGGTGCACTACTTTTGGTATATTGTGTGTCGTAGCGAAATATTCATGCTTAAACTCATTGAATTCAAAACACCTCATAGTCGTCACCGCATTTGGATAACTCCCACACATTGCTACTCATTCTCATGAAGGATATTTTTCATAAATGTAAGGCTCTGGAACTGTCTTCCTCATTCTCTTAAGGATGCCTTGATAAGGACCTCCTTCAAAAAGTTGATTCATGATTACTTCAGTTATTTGTGATTAAAGTGTTTTAACGCAGAAAGATCTTTCCTTTCTTTTCTTTTCTTTTTCTTTGTTTTCTTTTCTTTTCTTTTCTTTTCTTTTCTTTTCTTTTCTTTTCTTTTCTTTTCTTTTCTTTTCTTTTCTTTTCTTTTCTTTTCTTTTCTTTTCTTTTCTTTTCTTTTCTTTTCTTTTCTCTTCTTTCCTTTTCTTTTCTTTTATCTTCTTTTCTTTTTTTTTCTTTTCTTTTCTTTTCTTTTCTTTTCTTTTCTTTTCTTTTCTTTTCTTTTGTTTTCTTTTCTTTTCTTTTCTTTTCTTTTCTTTTCTTTTCTTTTCTTTTCTTTTCTTTTCTTTTTTTTTCTTTTCTTTTCTTTTCTTTTCTTTTCTTTTCTTTTCTTTTCTTCTATTTTCTTTTCTTCTCTTTTCTTTTCTTTTCTTTTATTTTCTATGGTGATGTGCTATTAAAGAAGATGTCTTTAAGTCATAATGACTTAAGTTGTTAGTACTGAAATAAATATAGTGTTACTAATAAATAAAAATTATTATTCTTCGCCTTGAGCTCATTTAGAGTCATGAACACTTTGGATTTTTACATTTCCAATAAATTTGAAGGATGAATGCACCCAAGTTCGTAATATTGCAGTGGTGCCTTCAAATTTCCCAGTAAATCCAGAGCAAAAATGCATTGAGAAAATATTTCGTTTAGTGATAAAAACTAAAGCATTTTCATGCTAAATACATACAGACATATCTACAAACAGATGCACATATATGTATGTTTATTTGCAGTTATTTGAGATAAGGCCACAGTAGTTTTTTAATTTATGAGCTCAGGTACTTAAGGAAATTGCATATTTCAGCATTACATGCATGATGACAACTCGTCTAACTCATTGTTACTCAAAAGCGAATAATTTTTGTGAATAGTTATTTTACGTTCAACCTTCATACGCTCTTTTGTAGTGCTCGTGCAATATGAGACTTGAGCATGAAAATAATTTTATTTGTGAAATTCCGGAGTCCTGTTTGGCCTTGCTCTCCATTGTAGCAAATCGAAAACCATGTTCGGTAATCTCTCGTTTGCTATTTGAATATATGTTAAGCCTGCGCGTTTATTGAGGGTAGAGAACATAAATATCTCTCTCTTATACTACGCTGTTACCAACATTTAACTTACGAAAGAGCATAGAACAGTTATGACAATGTTAGATAAAGTTACGTAGTACAGTTTGGTAACATTCGACTGAATCTTATATTTGTAAAATGTTACGAAAGTGGAAAGTGACTTGATATTAAAGAAAAATTGCAATAGCGTGTAAATGAGGTTGACAGGAAGTTAGGCATTTCGACAACAGCAGATTTATTTTCTCATATTAAACTAGAGACTCAAACAATTTTAAGAAGTAGTTTCCAACCAGTGGGCCACGTCTTCCACCGGCGGCATAGAGAGGTATGAAGGGGCGAAAAACCTTTGCATTTTCCTTAAATTTTTTTCTATGCCACTAAGGAGGCAACCAAACTGAAAAAATAAAAAAGTCTTCTACTAGTAAAGATGAAATGTCGAAAAAATCATTAAAAAAAACTATGCAGCATATACATTACTGCACCCATTAAAGTTGCAGTTTTTTCCTTCATTCATTTTTTTGGTAATGTTGCCATCTGTAGAAGAATCATCTAGTACCATATATTTGTCACAAAATTCCTAAAAGAAAATATATTCATATATAGATTTCTTTTTTGTATTAGAGTGCTCGAGGTATAAGTACGATGGGATTTGCCACGAGCAACGAACGGCCATTTACTTTACTTTGCAAGGATCCTGATTCTGATCACAAAGTTACTATATTCCATACAGAAGTATGCTGTCTATAAAAAGGCTCGCCTTTATGCAAAAAAAGAAGAGGTATTTTTTTCCAAGAAAAACACGATCTCCTGACAATGTTCAATGGGGGCACATTTCAATGAAGGCTGAATTATTTAACTGATGTATTTGGCGACTTGAATGAAATCAGCTTCAAAATTCACAGCAGAAACGGCATGAAAATAATATCAATAGTTCGGGGATCGCACACACAAAATGAAGAAAATGTGAGCCATGATTGAAAAGGCTGTCTAGAAAACTTACATTTTTTGTCAAAAAAACTGACACCATACTAAGCACACAACTCTCTCTAGCACAGTAACAACTACTGCATGTAAGATGGTTGAAAAAAAAGTTGAGCGAAAATTAAAACAAGTAAGGAAAGGGCTGTGCCGAAGACTTTATACGTTTCATGGAACGCATCACGGTTTTAAGTAAAAACTCTGCGAACCTGATAATTTAAAGATACATAGCCCAAACCCCATTTATCGGAACAATCGATTGTATGGGAGCTATATGTTATGTAGGTCTGATCCGACTGATTTTCACTACACACATTACATCTATCTATATATAAATATAAAATTCAAATTATGTATATGTGACCTGGTCTACGGAAAGGGGGCTTAGGTGTCAAAAAATCAATTTTCACTTTTTAGTTGATTCGGATGGAAGATGAGATGCTTTCTCACGTGGTAGAATCCAAAAAGTCAAACCTTGTTTGAAAGTTCCCTCCGGAAAGAGCGACGAATGAAAACAAGACAACAGCAGCTGCGCAGTATTAGAGTAAACGTCACTTCTTCAGTGTTACTTTTTTAAATGTTCCACACTAGCAACTTACACGATGAACTATAATAATATTCCGACCAAAAACAGCACTTACTGGACGTCCTTGAAGCCTCTGGAAAGGAGAACAATTAATGAGATAACGAGAAACTGACGAAACGAGTTATTTATTTTTAACAGCTGTTTCCCAGAAAACTAGTTTTCGCACGTTAGCTCCCTTTTCGTAGACCAGGTCACATATATGTATCTATAGATCGACTTGCGTCCTAAACGTATAAACCGATCGTGGCACCTCCCATACAGCTGACATTTTTTTTATAGAAATGTGGGGTGAAACCGACGGGTATAAGCTAGTACATAATAAGTACCAAACCTGCAGGACTTTACATTCCTAGCTTTTTAATTGCAAAATTTAAAGCCCAAAACCCATTTATCGAAACTATCGATTGTATGGAAGCTATGCGTTGTATTGCCCCGATTTTGCTGATTCCGACAAATGATTAATCTCATGCAAAATTTCATCAAAATATCTCAAAAACTGAGGGACTAGTTTGCGTACAAACAGGCAGACGGACAGACGGACATGGCTAAATCGGCTCAGCTCATCGCCCTGATCATTTCGGTATACTTATTGGTGGGTCTATCTCTTCTTCTCTCATACTTAGAAACATCGGATCAAAGTTATAATACAATTTCATGTTCATGAAAGGTATAAAAATATTTGTTGACCTATTTCGGCGTACACCTTTTTTGCGCTCTAGTTGGAGACTTTTCGGTTTCGAAGGCATCAAAGAAAAAACCAAAAAAAAAGAGTTGAAACTAAAACAAGACAAAAAGTGAAGAATTATGGTTTTCGACTGACCGTCTGGTTTATACAGCCCTCAGTTGCTAGCGAGGTTTGTTGGTTGGTTAGTATTTTTTTCCATTTACCCGCCTTAAACTTAAAAATTCCTCAACGCACCTCTAAATTTTTGCTAACGGAGACAAAAGGAAATAAGCTTTCCAGTATAATCTCCAAGAAATTGTGCCCCTTCTTCAGGCACGATTACCGAATAATAACAATCAGCAGAGTGTCACATAAATATCAGCAAAGCAGTCAAACAAAAAATATTTACACGCATACTAAGCCAAATTTCCCTTACAACTCAGAAAAGCATAGTCCAACATCAAGAACAAGGTACAGGCAGATGCACAGTTACAAGTGCAGGCACTTTTCCAGACAGCGACGCGTAACTTTACTAGACAGCTTCTTCCGAGCTCAAAGATGTTTACACATCAAAAATTTCGTGAGCGGTTTTTTGCGAACTGCACATTAACTTGCCAGGGACCGTAACTGTTACGAGTTTTATTATAAAACTCGCTACTTGATTATTATTTTTAGATTATTTTTAATAACAATCAACAATAATAGGTATATTCAAGTTTTATTTTTTTCATTAAAGATAATGTTTATTTGTTGAGTTTTTTTTTTTTGACGAAAATAAAACTTATTCCTTGAGCGATATTTCATCCTTCAAGAATAAAAATTAAATTTTGAGATTTAATTTTTTTTAACGGATCGAAAAACTAAAAAAGCCGCTGCGCCTTTTTGACAAGTAATTGATCAAAATGTACATAGGTTGACATGCAAAAAAGCTTGTTGAATTTTTCGAATTGTGGAAAAAATTAAAACTTAATTTTTATTCTTAAAGGATAAAATACCGCTCAATGACTAAGTTTTATTTTCATCAAACATTAGTTTTATTTTCGAGCAAAAAAAAAAAAAAAATAAAACTCAAAAAAGATTGATTAGATGTAATTTACATACGTTTCGCTCAAATTTTCTACAATCAATGCAGATTTACCTTGAGCATGACGAGACATGCACGTTTATATATTTACTTTAAACTGTCCTCCGATACTGGGAAGCGCTTGATTTTTTCTTTAAAAATATAAAAATAATCATTATCAGGGGGCCCTGGCACTTGCATGCAGGGGGGTCTCCTGTGTAGAAAGATATGGGAATTTTGCTTACTGTTTCAACGGTACTCAGTACAGTTACAACAGTTCAGTCGTGAAGCCCACGTATACGAGTCGAACTAAATGTTCGTCCGCGCTGAATGGCTGTCAGCAGAGAAAATAACAACCAATACTGCTGGTAGACAAGGGAAAAGTTCGCACTTGATTTTCAAAGGAAGTTTAAATTGTTCAAGTTTTATTGTATTTATATGTTGCTGTTTAATAATAGAAAGCGGCGACTCTAAGTAAACTGACGAAGTAATTTTTTAGGTATATTGGAAGAAAATTCTTACCATGTCGATATGTAGAAAATTATGTAATATATATTTTTGATTCTTCGGCGGACAAGCTTTTGTTTCGATATAAATTAACACCATGAAACAATGGACCACAACAAATAACTTTACTAATGCGCCTAATTCCATCCTAATATTTCCCTCTTAGAGTTTGAGTATAAAAGCAGGACTCTGTCAATGGATTACATTTTGATAGAATTGGTTACGCATATAAATATATCTGTATGTACACATTAGGGATGCCACTTTTAACGGGAAAATTGTGATTCGGTTATTTCGGGATATTTTTCAAATAATGTTGGGATTCGCTATGAGACATTTCTTATATGAATATGAGTAAAAGTTATATAAGTGAAAGCATTTAAGTCTACCATAATCTATATTTCGTTTTTTATGTATGTTTTCCCCTATTATACACTGTCTTTTACCACATGTTTTTTTTTCGTCTCACTACAAAAGCGCAATGAAAGCGACAACACCGCTGGCGACTCAAAATGTAAATTGGAATTAGTGAGGTAATGTATGCAAATCTTAAAGTGATACAGTTTTAAGTTATTCTAAAAAACAATGTACATACCAGGAACTTTTGAAAGTAGAAAATATTTTATCGAAAAAAACTTTAAACAAAAAAACCATTTAATTAAACATATCATATAAAAAAAATGAATAGGCGTCCAAAGTACTCAATCGTATTTTATTGTGTATTCTTGGGTTCACTAGGTAGAGCATAGTATATAGTCTATATATAAAAAAGGTAATAATGAGTGCTGAAATAAGCGATGGTAATTAAGTTCCATATATTATCTGGTATGGCGGCCGCCGTGGTGTGAAGGTAGTGTTGCCGGCCTACCACACCGAAGGTCCATGGTTCGAGCCCTGGTACAGGTAACATCAAAAGTGATTTGAAAAAAGTTTTTCAAAACGGGGTCGCCCCTCGGCAGTGGTTTGGCAAAATCTCCGAGTGTATTTCTGCCATGACAGGCTTCTCAGCAAAAATTCGTCTCCTTTGTAGATGCCGTTCGGAGTCGGCAAAAAACTGTAGGTCCCACCAATTTGTAGGGAAAATTCAAATCGGCACACCACAAATTGGAAGAGAAGCTTGGCGCAAAAATCTCTTAGGAGGTTTATGATGATATACCTGTTGTATATCGCGCCATAGAGATAGAGAGATATAATGATTAAAATCGGACTCAGCCTATGATTAGTTCTGAGACGCAGCGAAGCGAGCGGAGTTTACTCTCTCTTTATGGCGCGGAGTTTACTAGTTATAAATATTTTCAGCAAATTGCTTCTAAGGGGTTACCGAGTAATCGGGATCGCGGAACTTATGCAAGAAAATCAGTCTTGACATTCCTAGTACACATATATATATACGAGTATACATATGTATGTAATACAAAGAGATTTGGTAGGTGGAATTTAATTCAAATAAATAATATCGACTTTGAGTGGCTGCAATAAATAAGTGAAATTTCATTATTATTCTGATTTCACATTTAATATATTTTTTAACAAACAACGCTTGTATATGTGTGACTGTATGTAAATCACGTACGTGTTCAAGGTGCGTGAGCAAGTAATTTTTATGGTAATAAAATATTTGCTTGCAAAAAGAAGTGGCATGCAATTTTTGTATCTTTAGTTCAGAAAGTTATCAAAATTTGTAAAGGAACAGCCTACAAGTTCGAAGCAAAACATAATGATATATTTGTAGCAATGTAAATGTATGTAGGTCGGAGTGTCGGCGTGGGGACTAGTAAAAGTAAGTACTAGAAACAAAATAGTTTTAATGCGCGTTTTTATATATGTATTCCCATAAGCCTTTAGAAGCATTAATGTGTCCTAAGGGAACCAAATTTTGTTGTCTGTTAATGAAATTTCTTGTAAAAGTTATTTAACATTGCCTAATGTGGTTTCAAAAACTTTACCATGCAATACTTTGAAAGTAGTGATCGGCAAGTGCTTTTCCAGGAGTCCATCTTACGTAAGTTTTTATGTTCTGATTACTACATTGACTGAACATTGACCGTATGGTAACAACCATAATCTAATACTACTTCCCTTCTGTTCTTTCCTTTCTATTTACATCATTTAATAATCTATGTTTGTTGTACATTTATTTTATTTTATTTTGCTTCACTTCTATATTATTATATTTTATTTTATTTTATTTTATTTTTGTTTTACTTTATTATTTTATTTCATTATACCTTTCATGAAAATGAAATGGCATTATAATTGGGTCCGATGTTTGTAAGTATGGAAAGAAGAAGAGATAGACCCACCAATAAGTATACGGAAATTATCAGGGGGGTGCGCTGAGTCGATTTAGCCATGCCCGTCTGTCCGTCTGTCTGTTTGTAGGCAAACTAGTCCCTCAGTTTTGGAAATATCTTGATGAAATTTGGTATGGATAATCATTTGGAATCAGCAAGATCGGAGCAATACGACGCATAGCTTGCATACAATCGATAGTTTCGATAAATGGGGTTTGGGCTATAAATTTTCCAATTAAAGAGCTAAGAACGTAAAATTTGAAGGTTTGGTACTTTTGGGATATGTAATTTAAGTAGTAAAAATCGCCCAGTTGGACTAACATAACATACAGCTGGATTTTTTCGATAAATTGGGTTTGGGCTATTTATCTTTAAATTAATAGTTTTGCAGAGTTTGTACCAATTGTGAGTAAGGATCGGAAACTTTAAACCGTGTTGCGTATTCATGAAAGGTATAAAGCCTTCGGCTCAGTCGAAGACATCCCTTGACTTACTTGCTTTATTTTATTTTGTTTTACTTTATCTTATTTTCTTTCATTTTATTTTATTTCATTTTATGTTACCTTTTTTTTATTTTATTTTATTTTGTTTGATTTTTTTAAATTTATTTTATTTCATTTTGTATTATTTAATTTTTTTTACTTTAATTTTATTTTTTTTATTTCATTTTGTATTACTTAAATTTATTTTATTTTATTTTATTTTGTCTTATTTTATTTTATTTTATTTTATCTTATCTTATTTTATTTTATTTTATTTTATTTTATTTTATTTTATTTTATTTTATTTTATTTAATTTATTTTATTTTATTTTATTTTATTTTATTTTATTTTATTTTATTTATTATTGTTTAATGTATTGTGTTCTATTTCACAGACTACAAAATCAAAATTTAGATCCTGTAATTGAATAATTACTCGTTTCTATTTTGTAGAGACTGTAGGTATCATCAATGAAGTTTATATAGTTGTTCATGTTTTAAATTGCTGGTCCAAGCCACTCTACGCGCTCTCAGTGTTATTTTATTTTATTTTAGTGTATTTTATTTTATTTTAATTTATTTTATTTATTGTTGTTTAATGTATTGTGTTCTATTTCACATAGATCAAAAACACAGACTACAAAATCAAAATTTAGACCCTGTTTATTTTGAGCTCCCAGAAACTCAAATTGAATAATTACTCGTTTCTATTTTGTAGAGACTGTAGGTATCATCAATGAAGTTTATATAGTTGCTCATGTTTTACATTGTTGGTCCAAGCAACTCTACGTGCTCTTAGTATATTTGGCTTTTTTTTCGCAGGATACATTGCTGGTTTCATGGCCATTTTGTATTGAAATAAGAAGTATCACATTTTTTAAATTGGCCCATCTTCTTATCTTAGAACTTTTCTTTTTAATATATCAAAAACACTGCATATTTCGAAACAATACTTCTACTTCAGTTTGTATTTCTTCGATTCCAAAGAGTCAAGCAATAATTTATCAAAGTAATAATCAGTTAAATAGTCATTCAAGAAAATATGCACCAGCAGTAATTATTAGGGTTATTCGTGGTTCTTCTTCACCCTCGGGCTTACTTAGGCGCTTGCGATTAAATTAGTAACTTAAGTTAAGGCCACGACTCAAAGAGAACCACATAATGACTATCTGACTGCATTTTCTGCAAATTTTTCACTGATTTCTTATACAATATATTTTTTTTTAGGAAAAGACTCAAGATTCACGAAGCGAACTTTTATTGTTCCCTCAAAAACATAATTGTATAGAAAAATTGTGTGTATGTGTGCTTCCTGCTTTATATTCTCATAATAAAATTCTCTTTTCGCTTAACGCCAAAGCAACAGATGATAAACAAAATGCTCTGTGCAGGAAATATGCCGTGAATTGTTGCCAGAACAATTGTCTATACTACAGTAAGTATTGTTTTAAGTGAATGTGATCCCGAAAAGTTGGCGAACAGGTTTCGGACGTTGTTCCGAGCGAAGCAGAAGAAGGCCGTGTTGTTTTTCCCCACTTGTCTGGGATGAAAATCTGGTCATTTTGTAATTGCCATTTTTTTAACATTGCGATATATCACACGTCTTATCGTAAACAGATGTAGCTTAAAATTTTTATCTTTTGGAAAAACGCAAAGAATCATTACTAAGCCAAATGAATAAAAAACAAGAGTTTTTAGAATTTTTGTCTGTCTGTCTGGCTGTCTCTCTGTCTGTATGTGCGGTAGCGCATCACTCAAAACTGCTTTAAGGGTTGGTTTGAATGGAACTTTTACCTTTCGATAGCTCAACTGGTTTGGGAGTTATCGACCAATATTTGAACCAGGGTCACCGAAAATGTGTTAGTAGAATTAGACGGTGCTAATGAGGGCTGCAATAAGCGTTGTGATTAGGTTGCATATCTCATCTGCTTTCGGAGATATAATGATTAAAATCGAACTCAGTCTATTATAAGTTCTGAGACGCACAGAAAAGTGACCGGGTAATCTAGTTCACAATAAAAAGATTCAAAGACTTTTGTATGGATTATTTTTGAATACTCCAGGTGGATTCACTTTTAATAAAATTTATTTTGAAATATTATTAACTCATTGAGTATTGTATAATAGCGAACATAGTGTTATCGATCAATTAGTAAAATGTATTAAAATTTCTCAAAAAATTTAAATTAATGAATGTCAGTTATGTTGTTAGTGCAGGATATATTGAGGATGACAGAGTTGTTGCTATAGACGTTGGCGGACGCACCTGTGCCAGAAGAGTTATAAATCTAAGTTATACAACTGCAGAAAATTTTGTCTGAACTGAACGGGGCTTATTTTAGGAAGTTACCTTCGTCCCATTACTAGGTGTAATAATAGTAGCCGAAGCAGAGACAGCAAGGTCGTTTCATCAGCGGTGTCGGTTTTACCGCCCTACGCAACGACTCAAGTCTTCTCGTTAAAAGAAAATTTCTTATTATATCAAGTAGTTCACTACTCGTACCTTCAGTGACTGTCGATAAATAGGATTTGCTGTGTATTTGGATCATGGTGACTTACATAATCAGCCCCTTAGTCTTCGCCACCGATGTGCTTTATAGTCGAGCCGTACAGATCACATCCTATGAGATGGTACTCTCAAACTTAAAACCTTAAAACCTTGAAGCTCGGGCTTTTGTTTCTGTTTTAAACTTTTCGACAAAAAAGTTTGTTTCAAACTCCTAAGACCTGAATCAAAGTCGTTGTTAGCAATACCATCAAATGTTGACAACACTAGTGAGCTCCATATTCACACCTTAAAACTGTAGCTTTCAAGGTAATTTGATACAGCATCTTAAGCACGCGCTGAAGTCAGTCAAAGTTGACACGGAATTTCGTTTGATTTCTTTTACTGCTTTCGTTTAATTTTTAAAGCGCTTTATGAATTGACTTATGTTGTTTTTTACGCTCTGCTTATAATTTTAATAAGATGTTACCTAAAGTGAACATGAAAGTCATAAATATTTAAAAATAAAATGTCATTTCGAATATAATTTTAATTTGAGCGATTGATGCTGGATGTAGTGTGGAATGAGAAAGCCAAAAAATAAAAAGTAAGAAGAACACAAAAAAAGGGAAGGAAGACGCCGATAGGAAGGAAGTGAGAAGAAGGAAGGAAAATAAGAAAAGAAATTGGAATATAAATAGCAAAACAAACAAAACGGCAAGTGCAGAAATAAAGGAAGAGTATTTGAGAGATCAAGAGAGACTACTGGAAAAAAAATTATAAGTTATACAAAGGATAAGGGGAAGAAAAAGAAATCAAAAAGAAAAATTAGGAACAATAGGAAAAAAAAGGAGGGCAGGATGAAAAAGAACAAAAAATAGAGGGAAGTTCAGTATTTGTTAAAGTATGATTCCATAAAATCAAACAAGACAAAAAAAAAAAATTGAATTTACTAAACACTCCACTAACCAGTCAAAATTGGCTTAAAGTGAAATTCTTTTTCGATCAACACTAATGATTGATTGTTGAATGGAACTTTGTTTGCTTTACCAGGTGTATATTTAATCCATATTTGGCTGCAGTAAGATTAATGGAAACTCCCATGCATATCCAGTCAAACCATTTTGAATGGATTTAAGATTTTGGGGCATTACAAGCAATACGCCCAAACATTTCCAGCCATTTGATGTAAGTGTGAATGCTGGAACAATGGGAGCGGAGAGGAGGTTCCATCAAAAATGGGGGAGACCCCATTTAAAAAAAAAGTCCAAACATTTTGATGTTGCCTGTCCCGTCACTTGAACCTGGGCCGTTGGTGTGGTATGTCAGCAACACTAACACCACACCACAGCGGCTGCAATTTAAATAACATTACTAAAATATTTGTTTCAGGAATATTAACTGGGAATTCAAACTGCATACCTACAGTGATGAACATAAGTATTGGCACAGCAGTTTTCGGCAATTTTTACAAATTTTGGCTTTAAAAAAATAATTTTATCAAAGACTATATAAAATAATATGTCAATATCTATTACAAAAACTATCAAGTTTGTTTTTAAAATGTACGAAAAATTCGCGAAAATTCCAAGAAGTTGTATTAAAATTTTAAATTTCCCGACGAGCTAAAGTGTTTTCTTTCATATAAAAAAAAATTTGCGTTCATAAAACTGTATAAAAAAAAATACAGGAGTCTCAAAGAAAAAAAATTGCCAAACGCGGCAAAAGGTGTTACGAACTTAAGATTAACACATTAGTATACTAAAATTTAATGGCCTACAAAACTCCATACTCTAAAAAATTCTGAAAATTCTAAGAAAAAAGTTTAAAATTTTGCTCAAATTTCTTGAAATTTTCGCGAACTTTGCGTACATTTTTAAAATTTAATTTATAGTTTTTGTAATAGACATTGACACATGCTTTTATATAGTCGTTGTTAAAAGTATTTTATTAAAGCCGAAATTTCTGAAAATCGCCGAAGACTGCTGTGCCAATACTTATGTTCACGACTGTATTATCACAATGTCCAACAGTTAAATGTATGAGATGTATATGGAAGCGACCGTAAGTGGAAGATAACCAGATAGTACAGATTTAGGAAAAGCAATATCCCCATTAACCAATAAGACTGTTAGCGCCGCCGAATTGTTTATGAAGACATTCAAGTACGGTTGCTACTTAGGGCTGAGAAAATTGAGATGGTAAGACTTCGCTTTGAGAAAAATTCCTCCAATCATTTATTTATTGTATAAGCTTTATTAAGCCATTCAAAAAGTTTAGCTATGTTATGTGAAAGAATGAAAATTATCTATCCCAGAGTTACTACTACTACTACTACTGGTTCACCTTTGTGAAAGTTGAGGATTTGAGAAATCCTTAAACGATTTACTTCTTACTAAGAAATCCCAATACTTCCTTACTTACTTCAACGGCATTTATTTAATTGTACGATTATGTGATAAAAAAGCCTTTTTTACTTTAGGACATAGCCACATTTAGCAAATCAAATTACTTGCAGATAAATGCGCAGCCAAAAATTTTAATTGCCAATAAAAGCAGGGAATTATTGTTTTAGGGACTGTTTTTGGTAAATACTTTTAGGTAAATACTCAAAGCTCGGTAATGTTTTTAATTTTTGTATGTTGACGCCCACTACATGGTAAGGGTTGGAGTTATTTTGAATCTATTTTCCGTCATGCCATGTAAATTTTGATTTGGAGGAGTTAATTTGATGTTGCGGTATTCGTAACGTTCCATCTTCCAAAAAGTTGTATCAGATGCGCGGTGGAAAATATTCTCCCTTTATACTCAGCTGCACATAGCTCAAAGAACATTTTCAAAGTGATCAGTACGGAAAAAAATCGACAAAGCCATGCTTGTTTTCCGGAGAGGTTGAGGTATCTTATTGTAATTTTTTATGCAGTTTCTTTTTCATGAATCTCCTATTGAAAGTTCTTACCTACCCGCTGTTCGGCGGATTTGCGGCGTTTGCTAGTTTTAAACTCATTTTCTTATTAGTTTTCTCTGTATGCAAACTAGTTTCATGTTCCTAGTCACGTTAGAAAGTAGCTAAACATCGTTCGCAAAATTCCTAGTTTCAAGTACATTTTCTATATAGCGATCTATGTGCCATCCACCGGAATATTTTTCGAACAAGTGTTGTACTGTCTCCGAATTCTAAACTATGACTAGCGTTTCAAGTGTAAAGCTATCCGAAAAGTTATTCCAAAATGGATTGCGAAATTCCCCCATTCTTCAACGATTTTTAGGTATCTCGATCAGTATGCCTTCTTGAGGAATTTTTTTTTCTAAAAATGGTATTTTCAGCGTGTCTTCAACTATGTGCTAAGTTTAAAGACCATAAGTTAGTTAAAAGTCTCTCCCCAAAATTTCCCCGCTCTTCAGCAAATTTCAATGATCTCGATCATCGCTTCACCTATCAGAGCATTGTTTTGCACAACGTGTGTCACAGCGTTCTGAACTGCGACTAACATTTCAAGTGTAAGGTTTCCAAAAAAGATATTAAAAAAATCGATAGCGAATTCCCCCCTTCTCTGCGATTTCTAGGTATATCGAATGGAGAGGTGGCCCATTTTTTTGTTCAAAAAATGGTATTGTCATCGTGCCCTGAACTACATACATATGTGCTAAGCTTCAAATCCCTAGGTAAACGGAAATGAGAAATTGAATGCATTTTTCCAAGATTACTGCAAGATACCCCCATTTTAGGCAACTTTCAAGTATCTCAATTATCCCTATCCATGCACCCCAGTAGAAAAGTCGTCAAGCGCTTCCCTTAAAAAAGTATTACAAACCAGCTTCTTAGCAAGAGCAAGACACGTTTCCGCAGCGAGCAGCGCTTCCTGTGCCCCTTCTAGAGAAGCGAGGTGGGAAGGTGTCAAGCATAAAAGCCTGCAAATGCAACGAGTCATATATGGCATGCATGAAGCGAAGTCTTTCTATAAGCCATTACTTTGGGAGCCGAAAGGCAAGACCGGTCTAGGCCTTGCAATAAATCCCATTTCATATGCCGAACAATTAACGAATTCGTAGAGATGGTAATGCCATCTAAACTCCGAAGAAAGGCTTCCGTAAGTGATTCTTACTCCTTACTTTTCCAACAGGGAACATCTAGAGAAATTAACACCATACTGCGTGATATTGAATTGTTTATCTATGTGCCAACTTCCAAATTTTGCATTAATTTTATTTATTTATCTATTTGAATTAATTTATTTGAATTTGCTATATATCTGGATCCGCTTAGCGCTTAACAGACTTCTAAACTACGCTGAAAAGCAAAATTCCAAATTGAGCGGACAAACAAGAAAGAAAAATCTGAAGGTAGTAAAATAAAATCAGCCCTACAAAGTGTAAACTAGCAATGATATACTTCTAGAAATGGATATTAACTAACTTTTAAAGTCTTGTTTTTTTTATCCATTCTGAAACACAATACCAATATATTAAAAATTTAATTTTTATTTATTTAGCTCAGTCTAATACATAGACTTGGTTTATACCAAGAAAAAGATAACTTCAACACTTTTGATAAATCTCAAAACTGAGCATATGATGTTAGTTAGTAACAAAAGTCAGACTCCCTTATTTGTTTTTTTTTTATTTACTTTCATAATATATAGATACCATACAAAATAAATATTGTGCCGCAATAATAATAACAATCACAACAGAAAATAAGAAAATAATAACGAAACATTCCTGCAGTAAAACTGCGAACTAGTCTTCAAAAGCGATAGTCTTGAGCTACATGCTTTGCGAATCGTCCTGTGCCGGTTACAAAAGAGATAGTTTAAAGACAGTTTGAAATATCGGATATCGATAATCACTCATCCACAACCAAAACTACCCCCAAATTTGATTTTTGTTTGAACGATTTTCCGTCATCCCTTGTCAAGTTTGGTTTATCGAAATGGCACAGTTTAAGAACTAGCGAAATCCAAACTATCTTAGAGCTGTCGAAATGGGAACCGGTTAAGAACGAGTTGCTGGTAAAAGTTGCCACCGCCAATGAAATCGCCATGTGAAAGTGGACAGTTGAAAGCATTGTTTGGGTGTTGAGCTAGAACTGGTGGTGTCGTCAAACGGTTTAGCTCAGGGATAGTTCTGAGGTAGTCCAATTTTCTGCTAATCTGTAGGTATGTATGCATATGTGTAGGGAAAACCGTAATGTTTCATTTGTAGTGCTACCTGCAGTGGGCAATAAAAAAACTTGCCAACATAGTCAAATTGCAACAAAACATAGTAGCAAGTCAAAAAGAGAAAAAAAAACTTTAAGCCAAACTTGAGTGCCAGGTGAATGAATAAGCAAACCAAACAACAACAACACATACTAAAAGTGGCGTTGAGGAATGCTTCGCGATAAAATTGCAATTTTATGCTGATGTCTGAATTTATTCTAATGCAGAATAGCTTACCTAAAGACTTTTTACGTGGATATGATTTTGAATTGCACACTCAGCGCACGCTTTTTTCCTGCACCTCCTCCTTATGCTCTTGTTGGGCTATTAAGACCCTGTAACGATTGAGTAGCTGACTTGTAACCGCTAGCGGGTCTAACCGATAAATAGCATAACTTTAGGAGTAGAAGGAATTCGCTAGAATATTACATACCAATGCACAACGTTGTTGTTATTCAGCTAAGTATGTATGTATCTATATATGTATATACATACTTCCACACAAGCTCGCTTGTTCAGACATTTGTGAGTCTAAGCTTTGTCCTTTCTTTTGCCTTTTTCATATGCTAATATTTATGCGCTTTTGGCTCAAAAATATGGTGCGCGTATGCTATTACATCAAATTCTCACACATTTACATGTATAGATAGATAACCTGCTGTGAAAGCCAAAACTAGCCAGCAAATATTCTAGTTTATCAATTAGAATCTTGAGGGATTGTTGATATTTAGCCGTTTATGAATAGAGTTGGAACAGTTTTAAAGAACCAACAGTGTGAAATAATATTTATACATGTAAGAAAACAATTATTAAGGCTCTCAAATACGTACAATGGAGCTCATGTATAGTATACCTACCTTGGCTCTCCACTAGGAATTTATATGTTTCTAGCATATATAGAGTCAAAGTGGGTAATATGACCACGCGGGTAATACGGAACACCCGGTTACCCTGAATTTTAGGCGTTAAACTCTCCGTTGTTGTGGTTCGCTTGGTTCATCTACTAGAGCAAGCTTCCGCAGATCGAATTTTTTTTTTTTAAATTAGGCTGTTGATAATTATATGAGCATAAGGCAAGCCTATTAACTGGTTGAAAGCCTAATAAAATGCATATATTTTCGAACGAACGAGGGTCCTAAATATACGTTCTACTTTCAAACTGGAACTTCATTGCCAAGAGCACGAGTGGTCAACAAATATAATCTCAATAGCTCTTTAATCTTCTTTAAATTAAATAGAAAACGTTGGTATCCATAAAATCATATTTTTTTCACGTTAAGTATAGTCTCATCAAAATTGTAAAATGTGTTTGATTTAGACCTGTTAAATTTGTTAGTAATTAGTAGTAGTGCTTATTTGAATTGTTTTTCAAGAAAAGGCAATTATTAATTGATAACGATTAGAAAAAATAAAAAAAAAACTTACTTTTGATTATTTTTGATTTTTTAATTATCATTTTTGTTTATTTTTTTCAGTACTGTTGATCTGTATATTTATGTGCTCCTACAACAATACTGAAAAAAATAAAAAAAAAATTCTAAACTAATCAAAACAACTTTTTTTTGATTATTAAAAATTTTTTTTGAATAATCGTACAAAATCATGATTTTCTTGATCATTTTTTAATTAATTGGAAAATATTCATTAAAAATTGAAATAAATTGGAAGTCAATCATTACATGGATTTTCAAGGAAAAAATTAATTAAACCGATAATCATAACGATTAGTAACCATAACTTAACAGGTTTGGTTTGATTGTGAACAAGAGCTACCTGGTCCATACCACTCGCAAATATTTTTTTTGGTAACTCTGAATGTTTTTAAGTTTTTTTTCTCAAATGTATTATATGCTTCTTTGGAAGTTATTTTTTTACAATAAAAGATAAAAATGTATTGTGTCTTAAAGCTAATCAAACCAATTTCATGGGAATATTGCATGTATTTCTTAAACTATTTATCAAAACAATATTGGTGGTGCATAACACAGCGTTTCTTAACGCTATTATGGATCTAGGTTCTAAGCTTTGTGCTTTTATTTAAAACTTCAACACTCTAGAATAGTTTTTAATTTAAAATTTATTGAAAATTAAAAAAAAAAAAAAAAAAAAATACAGCTGAACGGTTTTTAGTATTCTAACAGGCCCACATTTTAATGGCTGTAGAACCTGGCCAAAAAGTTTACAAACTCAAACCTCTAACAGCAAAAGTACATTGAAGATATTCAAGAAAAATGTATAAAAGGGATTTTTATTAAGCCCACAGGAACGAAATCAACAGGTTTTAGAATTTTCGTCTGTCTGTCTGTATGTTTGAGCGAGCATCACTTAAAATCTGGTGAACGGAACACAATAGAGCTTTCACCGTTCCATTACTAGATTTCTAACAAAAAACTAAAGACATCTTTCAAATGTGATAGCTTTACCAGTTTCGCAGATATCGACCAATCTGTTGACCAAGGCGACCCAAAATGTATACAATATCGGTATCAAACTAAAAGTCATAATGAATGCTGCAATAAGCGATGTAATTGAGTTGCATATCTTTTCTGGTATGAGAGTTATAATAATTAAACTCAGAGTCCGGGGTATACTAGTATGGAAATAAGACAGTACTCAAACTACGTAGGCTGTATAAAAAACTAGTATTGATCTAGTGTACAACGAGTAGATTGAACTGCAGGGTAGTTTCCACCCGCGAAACACATTTTTTTTGTGCACATACTCAAGTTGATATGATTTTAGTGCTTCCTGTGCAAGCGTGTTTATATATTTTGTGATTACTTTGATGCTAGTACTGCTTAAGCGTTGTTATTATTATTTTGTAACTTTTTACTTATCTTCAAAAATGTAAAAAAATTTAAGCGAAACAACAATGTTTCAAACACTCGCGAAATTCATTTTGCATTGCAGATAAAAAAGATAAACCAAAAATTCATATTATTATAAACATCAAAGTCGAGTTTCTTTCAAATTTTGAGTACGTTGTTATTCTCTAGGGTTTAAGTTTTATCGCAGAATGTGAAAAATTTAACAGCTTTAACGCCTGAGGAGAGGTTTAAAATTTTTATTTTTTTTCGCAGTTTTTGTATTCTCTCACTAATTCTTAATTACTTTGGCTGTTGTGTAAAAAGCAAACCTGCTTTGTAATGATTACTAATCGTAATGATTACCTGTTTGATTGATTATTTTTTTAAAAGACCTACTAATGACTGATTACCCAATGTTTTCGGTTTTAAATGATTATTTTCAAAATCATATAAAATCAAAAAAGAATCATTATTTTTTACGATTATCAAAAAAATTAAAAACAAACAACACAACTTTTTTGATTACTTTTGTGTATTTTTTATTGCTATATTACATTTAAATATTTTGGATGGCTTTTGATTACTTTTTACTCTTTCGCATTGTTGCAGACCAATATGAGCTCATAAGGCAAAAAAACAAACAAAAAAAAAGTAATAAAAAAAAAAAAAAAATAACAAAAAAAAAAATGGACAAAATCAAAAACAGTCAAAAGTAGTCAAAAACAATCAACAAGTTTATGTATGATTGTTTGATTATTTTTGAGTTGCACGTCTTGGCACCCACGCCACTGTTGGAAACAACAATTTCGAAATAGTAAAGGGTTGCGTTTACTTGGGAATAATATCAGTCGAGATAAGTGGTACTTAGTAGGCAATTTAATAGTAAAGTCCTATCTCGACGGACGAGAACAACACTCCATAAGTCACTTTTCGCACCCATCCTGATTTATGGTGCAGAAGCTTGGACGCTGACAACATCTGAAAGGGTTTTTTGAAAAATTTGTACACATCTGCAGTTGGCCACCACGACTACCGAAGAATATTTAATGATGAGCTGTATAAGCTTTATGAAGCCCAGCGAATTTAGACCCGGCGGCTTTTCTGGCAAGGTCACCTTGTGTGGATGACACATTGAAGCAGAGGAAGAAAGAGACCACCACTTCGATGGAAGGAACAAGTGGAGCCGGATTTGCGAACCCACGATGTTTCCAATTTTTGAAAGTAGGGCCAACGAAGGCGATTAAAGAGAAAGAAGTATGTGAAGTCTGCAGGTGACAGATGGATTATTGTTGCGCACAGTGTACTACAGGTTTTATTTATAGGGGACAATTAGAAATTCGTTTTTGTTTATTGCTCCCTAGAGATATACCCATGTGATTCATTTAATTTTAAATATTACAGGGAATAGGCTTGCACCTGAGATCTGCAGAATTTATACACTAAAGGAATTGGAGATTGGTTAAATTTGACAAAAAAGGCAATAGTTATGAACATACTCATGGTTATCCAGTCGAATTTTGTATTCGAATAAGCATTTGCAATAATCTTTCGCAGGAAGTATTAGTATAAACGGACCAGAAAACTTTCATAATATTACACAAAAAGCATTCAAGCGAAAGTGGAAAACTGGCACAGAATTGCAACAAAATTTTCCAGAACGATACAAATCTCTTTCACTAAATTACAATTAAATCCACTTTTATAAAGAAAATAGAAAAGCAAAACATTGTTTGCACATGAAAAGTTTATTTCTATGAACAAAGCTGGGTGAGCAGAGCGAAGCAAAATACAATTTTAGCGAAGCTAAAAGAACTTTACATACGATAAACAAATGCCAAAAGCCAGGTTATAGCTATCCTTTTTCATTTTGTGCTTTTTTGCCACTTTCTTTACCTGCTTAGCGTTGTAGTAACTGAAACCATGAAAGATAAATCGACTGGAAGTAAGAAAATAAAAACAAAGGAAAGGTTTGCATTCATTCGAAAAGGAATTCACCAATTTAATGCTTGTATTCGTATATTTGTGAAGATATATTTGTATTGAAATTTCTACTTATTACTGAAGATGCGAGCCGTTGAATGGGAGACGATTAGGAACAGAGGTAGTAGCAAAAGGATAACTGTATTTATATGTACGACAAAATTTTTTTATTTTTTCACTTAGATCTTTTGTTTTTTAATATAAAATTCTATACGGCACTTAAGCTATGCCTTAAATGAATTTAAAACAAGTAAGGAAAGGGCTGTCTTCGACTGTGCCGAAGACTTTATACCTTTCATCAACACGCACCACGGTTTTACGTGTCCGATCCTTACTCACATTTAGCACAAACTCTGCAAAAGTGTTAGTTTAAAGATGCATAGCTCCATTTATCGAAACTATCGATTACAGGGGAGCTATATGTTATGTTGGTCCGATCGAGGTGATTTTCACTAGTCGCATTGCGTATGTAATATGAACTAAGCCCGCCAAATTAAAAGTTCCTAGCTCTTAAATTTAAATATTTATAGGTCAAACCCCCCTCACGAAGGGTAGGTACCTTGCCGTGGTGCGAGGGCTTAGTCGCTAAACACAGGGGAAACTTATCCGCGTGATCGTTGCTCCGCAAGGAGCCATATCTCGGGAATACCTCTACATCCTCTGGAGAGCGATGACTAAGATCTACCCCCTCCCAATCCAGGGTGTTATGCGGTCCCGTGCCCATTGGATGTTTGCAGCCGGGAGGTTAATCGTGGCTGTATTAACACGGAGCATCTCTGACACCGGACCGCCTCAGAGAGTAATTAGGTCTTACGTTTCCCCTTCCTAACATTTTGACCACAAGTTGGCCTTGTCCAGCGAATGGTCGTATGAACAAGATGATGAACAACAAATAAAACAAAAAAAGATTCGTCCTCCTCCTCACGCGGGAGGATCGTGGCGAAGGCACACTCGCGCGCCCGGGGTGTGTCAGGGAAGGGGGCAACCTCGACACGGAGAGGGCAACCTCCACACAAAGTACGGGCAAGATCGACCTGGAGGGCGTCAGTACCGGCACGGCTGCATGCGAAGTAGCGCTAGAAACGGCGAACAGCGCGGCACCTGCCGATACTGTACGCTTTCAGGAGCCGGCACGGCAACCGTTCCCTCCACAGCTTTGGCAGGGGTCTCACGACCTGGCCACATTGAGCCAAAGGGGAAGCCAGCCGTAAACACGCCCCCAACCGGGGAAACGACCGCGATAGACACCTTTCCCAACCGCTCTGCGCATCGGGAGAAAAGGAAGGCCGCTAAAGTCCTAAAAAAGTACGAGGGGGCACCGCTGGATACGCTGCCCCGAAGTGCCAGGAATGCGGTGGGGAGAGCGCGATCTATACTACCGGAGTTCCAGGCTACTTCGGTGATAACGGTGGAAAGCGCGACCCCCTTCAAACGCCAAAGGTCGGACGAGGACTTGAAACCTCCTCCCAAGAGGTACCAAAAAACCCTGGGGTAGGTAAGCCAAGCTTTGCCGAGGTGGCCAAGGACTGCATACTTCTTGGTATAATAGACCCCGGAAATGACCGAGGTGCCATCCCGAGGGACCAGCGGCCGTACGTCCGGAATGCCATCGGCAACGGCGTTCTCGACGTGTTGTTGGATCATCCGGGCAGCCCGCCTCGAAGTGCAGTTGCGGGATGGTACCAGGGTCAGATCAAAATCCTCGTTTGCGAAGATGCAAGATCTGTTGCGCTGCACAAGGGCCAGTGCGAAGCTGCGAAGTTGGGGCCAGTGTACCCCGGGGCGAAGATAGAGGTCGTCGACTGGAGGGACATTCCAGCTCGGGCAAGGGCTAGGGCATGGGTTCCAGCGACCCCAGCGGAACCTGAGAGAACTCAGGTCGGGGACGCTGCTGAACCAAGAAGGGAAGTGGTTCTGGCCCTAAATAGGGAGGCTTTAGACCTCTAAAGCAAAGAAATGGGCGTGTTCATTATGGCATCGGTGAGGTCGTAATACACGTATACCGTGGCGAGGCGCAGCGCGCATCCTTTTCGGGTGCTCCGGTGGCCACGGACATCGAAGCATCGGAAGTGGAAGCGGAGCTCTCCGACGTGGAAAGCATGGTGTGAGCCACGTCAAATTGTGCAGGTGCTCTGAACAATTTGACGATGGAAGACATCTTTCTGGACAGCGACGGGGAAGACCTCGACGCCACGGTGGTGGTAGGGGAGTCTAAGCACACTCATGTTGAGGGTGCTGCAGATAAACCTACACAAATCTAAGGCAGCCTCGGCAGCTTTAATATGTCGTCTTTCTAAAGGCGACGTCGATGTAGTCCTCATCTAAGAACCCTGGGTGAACCACTCACGGACTGGGGACTAAGGATTTCAAGCTCATCCGAGCCAATGTAGAAGGTAATGTTGGAACCTGCATTTTGGTTAGGTCTGAACTAAGTGCCTTTCTCCTACCTAACTATAGCTACGGCGACGTCACAGCGACCAGACTTTCAGACCTTCTTCCCCTAGACGCAGAAGGGTACCGAACAGTGGCGACATCCTCTCTGCGCCTATGGGAATCGTCCAGCTGTAACACTCGGACCAAAGGACATTCTAGCATACTAAACAATTTTAGTTTTCTCCCCGGAAGTACGGATCGCTGCGCGGTTACTACAGTTTCAGGGTGTAACTTCACGGTATGCCCAGTAGGGGCGACTAGGAAGAGTCGGATCGGTGCTACGGCACAGAAGGTAGTATATCCATACACACCGACGCCTCTAAAATAGGCGGTAGGTCGGGGGAGGGGTACTTTTGAAGGATTGCGACCCGGACCTCTCCTTCAGAGTACCTGATCATTGTAGTGTGTTCCAGGCTGTGGTCTCTGCAATCATGGAGGTCACAGCGTGGATAGGACAGGACACTACTGGCAAGGAAGTCTTTATTTTCAGCGATAGCCAAGCAGCCATTAAGGCTATAACTCCTTCAATTCTGAACTAACGGGTGGACCTCACGTGGGTCCCGGATCACAGGGACATTGAGGGGAACTGTAGGGCAGATGAGCTTGCTAGGCAGGGCACTACCAAGCAGGGACCGAAATACGGCATCCGTTTCGTGATCGTAAACCGTTTTTCAAGCCACGATAACTTTGAAACTATTCAACTTTTTAAAAGAGTAATAATGCATAATTGAACCAACCGTTACTTCCAGCCAATTGTTCACGTATGCCATCATTCCGCATAATGGGCTTAGAGCTATTTTGATTTAAAAATTCGCTTTCGATCACGGAACGTATAACGAATTTCGACCCCAGGTTCTTCCTGACAAAGAACGCGTGGGTATACCCTTTGCCACATGCAGGCTACTGCGAAAAGAACATACCTATCGACTAGCCAACGAAAGATGGAAACAATATCCAGGGTGCAGGATATCCAAGCAAACCTGGCCAAAAAGGGATTCCTAGAGGTCTCGACAAATCAACATCCTAAAAAGGGCGGATATTTCCAAGCTAGTAGGAATACTAACTGAACACTGCCTTATTGGGAGGCACGCGGAGAGGCTGGGTGTCTCCAATCGTTGTTTCTGCAGGAGCTGCAAAAGCGAAGAAGAGGAGAAAACAGAGCACTTCGTCTGCAACTGCCCTGCACTTAGCGGCGTCAGGCGGCGCTGCCTGGGAGCTCCCTTCCTGGACAACATTCGCCAGATTGCAGAGTATGATATCAACGACTTGATCAAGTCTTCAAATTGGTTCGAAGAGGAGGTGTAGCGGTGTCTCTACGTGGTATCACAAAGGGCCTTCTGACACTGGCCTAAGTGTGCCCTCATGTCAGCCACTTCCACCTAACCTAACCTCGGTCAAACCCCGTTAATCGGAAATATCGATTATATGGGAGCTACATACATATTTGATGTACGAGGTGTGTTCAAAAAGTATCGCGAATTTTGTGGTTTTTCAAAAATTATTTATTTATTCATGAATATCTATTTTGTCCCCTTCAAAGTAATCCTAATGAGATATTATACACTTGTGCCAACGGTTTTCCAACCTTCGAAGCACTTCAAAAAATCATTTTTTTGTATCTTGTTCAGCTCCTCCTTCGATGCCGTCTTTATCTCATCAAGAGAAGCGTAACGTCGTCCTTTCATGGGCCTCTTCAGTTTAGGGAACAAGAAAAAGTCACAGGGGGCCAGATCTGGGGAATACGGTGGCTGCGGCATCATTAGTGTGTTGTTTTTGGCCAAAAAGTCGCGCACAAGCAACGATGCGTGAGCAGGGGCGTTATCGTGGTGCAAAAGCCAATTTTTGTTCTTCCACAAACCCGGGCGTTTCTGGCGGATTGCTTCGCGCAAATTGCGCATAACTTGCAGGTAATATTGCTTATTGACCGTTCTTCCCTGTGGCAAGAACTCATGATGCACCACGCCCCTGCAATCGAAGAAAACTGTCAGCAAAACTTTCACATTCGACCGAACTTGGTGCGCTTTTTTCGGTCTTGGTTCGTGCGGCAGCTTCCATTGAGATGATTGGGCTTTGGTTTCCACGTCATAACCATAAACCCACGATTCGTCACCAGTTATGACCCTCTGGAGCAAATTTGGGTCGTCGCGGACAGAGTTTAACATCTCATTAGCAATGTTCATGCGATGCTGTTTTTGGTCACAATTGAGCAATTTTGGTACGAAAAATCGAAGACGATCCAAAACACGTGCAAGCAAAGCAGCTGTCAACAATTAACTAAACATTCAAAATGGTCCAGCTCGTCGGCATAAGTCAGAGACATGAGTACCAACATAACGCCACAAAAAATTCGAAATTCGAATATACGTAACCAGCGAAAATTCAAAATTCGCGATACTTTTTGAACGCACCTCGTATATTGGAACGATTTTTCGTCATCCCTTGTCAAAGGGATCTGGTCTGATCTAGGTGATTTTCATTAGTCACATTGCTACATGTTATGTTGGCCCGATCTGGCTGATTTTCACTAGTCACATTCCGTATGTAATATGAGCTAGACCCGCCAAAGTTAAGGTTCCTAGCTCCGAAATTTAAATGTTTATGGGTCAAACTCCGTTAATCGGAACAATCGATTGTATGGGAGCTATGCGTTGCATTGCTCCGACGGCGGCTCCATACCAAATTTCATCAAGATATCTCAAAAACTCAGGGACTAGTTTGTGTACAAACATACAGACGGACAGACGTACATGGCTTAATCGACTCAGCTCATCACCCTGATCATTTCGGTATACTTATTTGTGGGTCTATCTCTACTTCTTCTCGTATTTATAAACATCGGATCAAAGATATAATACCATTTCATGTTCATAAAAGGTATACAAATTGTTTCACTCAAGTTTACAAAGAAGACAAAGGCACGACTACGTTAGCCTAAAAAATTGCGTATACGACACGTACTCACCAAAGAGCTACATTAAAGAAACATTCAAAGAGACAACTTTTTGCGAAAATCTGTGGTCATATTTGCCACGAAGCTCGAACAGCCTCGAAGACGACTATAAGGTAATAATGAAGTTTCAAAGGGCACCACAATTTAAATGTTTGCATAAGAGATAAAATTGGGCAATAGTATTCGGGAAAAAGTTGTGGTACCGTTTTATTGCTGGCTTTTCTTTAAAAGTAGTTTTAACCTTTGTACATACGTATGGTTATTAATTATAAAAACGATTTTCAGAAAAAATTAGGTGCTTTCAAGTCAGCATTTTGATCACAATAAAATTTTGGGAAAGTGCGTTACATCAGAAAGAACAACAGTAAGATAGAAGTATCGAACAGCTCCCAATCTACAGGAAAACATCCTTTTCATTGTTATCCTCTCCGCTCCGTCCTTTCCCTTTGAATTTTTCTTCGCTTTGCATATCCCTTTCCCCTTCTCTACTCTCTTATTTTTCATTCCTGTGCTTTTCCCTTTCGGTTTCCCTTGCGATTTCCCATTTTACCTTCCCTTTCTATTTTATTTCACTGTGTCTTCCCTTCCAATCTTCTTTAGTATTGCTTTTCCCTTTCCGGTTGTTTTCTTTTTCCTTTCCCGTTCGCTTTCTCTTCCGTCCTTCTATCTGTCCCCTTTTCCAATTTCCGTACAATTGCATATATTATTATACTTTTATTTTTTTTCTTCTCTTTTTCTTCTTCTTTTTCTTTTTACTTTTATTTTCCTTTTTAAAGTATCCATGATTCCTCCCTTTTTCTTTTTCCTTGTCTTTTTGTTTTTTTTCTTTTCTGTTTCTATTTCTCTATCTTTATCTTTTGCTTTTTCTTTTTCTTTTGCTGTTTCTTTCCATTTCCCTTTTTTTTCTTTCTATATTTGTTCCCTTTCCCTTTCAACTTCCAGTTTCTTTTTTCCTTCAATTATTTCTTCTTTTCCTTATTTCTTTTCTTTTCAATATCCCCTTCACTTTGAATCTACCACTCCCTCTCAATATCAATCTCGCGTTCCCTCCTTAGTTCTCTCTTTATCTGTACGAAATTTAAATTCCCATTCTAATGCAGCCGCGAAATATGTTAAAGGAATTTCGAATTGATTTGTTTTACAGAGTATACCTCCACGAGTAAGGTAATTCAATAAGCTATAGAAAGGAATAATCGATATTGCACCAAAAAATTGGCAGGCATTGTGTCATCGCCAATGCTGACATCTTGATACCAGTGCAATAGCCCGATACCGTGCAGTGTTACACCGCACTGCTGTCGGCAATTTGGTATTTTATCGGCCGCTTTGCACTGGAAAACTGTAAAAATTAAGTACTCAAATGCTTGTAAACATTGCTGAATATTGACTTAACGTAAATTGTTCTTCATAAGTAAATGCCTTGAAATTATTGCTCTTAGCTATGAAACAAAAAATTAAGGAAGCGTTACATCGGGTAAAACCGAATATTATATACCGAAAAGTGTTTTATTATGACATTCCATTTTAAGTCCGTTTAAATTGAAGCAGAAATTATCGCGGGGCAAAATTTATCAAAAAGTTGCGTATTTTTTTAGTAAGCTCTGCAGTATCCATTGCCGATGACGTCTAGCTCTGCAGATAATGGAGGCCTTATTAAAAAAATAAATGTCTGGCTGATCATCATAAACCTAAGAGGAAATTTTGCATACTGCTGCTTTTTCACTTTATGGTGTGCGGGTTTTGAATTCCGAACTGTCGAATGGACATGGCTCAAAAAATTTCTTCTTCTTTCCTCTTACTAGGTATATCAATATAAAACTGTAAATAAATAAAAAAATAATTTTTGGTGTTTACCTATAAGGTATGAGAATATATTTATTTATAAGCGCATTTATTACTTCTGCTGAAATTCCTGTCCACATCACTGTTGCCTAAAACTTGAAGCTTGCGCACGTGTTTTCCGGTACGACAACATAAACAAATAAAGTGCAAACAGTAGTAGCAATTTCATAAGAATTTAGTTGTTAGTATTTTGTTTAGAGTAGTTGCAGAAAGCAAGCAAATATCTTTTAGTTGTCACTGCAGCGAAGCCACCAACTTATCTTTGTTTGTATTCTTGGATTGTTTGTTGGTTTTGAGATAAATTTTAGATAACCTACACAATTTGCAGGTATTGAATAAATAAACTGGATAAATAAGATATAATTTGTACTTGTTTGTTCGCTGCTCGAAAGGAACTGTGCAGCTGCATTGGTGCTGTCGGTTCTTAGTTACAATAACAATGTTCGTGTCATCTTCACCGGTAACCCGCACTGACATTAACATTTAACCAACACTTTTAAAGACAAAACCAACGACTTAGAAATCAACAAAAGTAAGATAGGAAGTGAAAATTCTTGAATACGAAAACTGTTATAACAACCGACCGTCAACATTTCAGCTCGTAAATATGCAATGCAATGAGTTTGGCAACGCGTCGGTAGTGACACGTTCTGCAGCGTAGTCAGGTTGATTTCATGTGTATACACGATTAAAATTTTTGGCATAAATTTGAAAGCAGTTATCGGTTTTAACAATTTTGTAAACTTTTTTGTAGTAAATTCCAAGCATTTCAGCTACCTACTAGGACGTTTAAGTTACTTCTGTTGAACTTTAAAATTTAACTGAAAAGAAGTCTAAAATATTAAAATGGCTTTTAAACTTAATCGAAAAGTTTGAATGTTCTGGCGGAAGTTTTTTCATGTCATTCAACTTTTTATACCTTTCATGAACATGAGATGGTATTATAACTTTGGCCCGATGTTTGTAGGTATGAGAAGAAGAAGAGATAGACCCACCAAGAAGTATACCGAAATGATCAGTGCGATGAGCTGAGTCGATTTAGCCATGTCCGTCTGTCTGTTTGTACGCAAAGTAGTCCCTCAGTTTATGAGATATCTTGATGAAATTTGGTATGGAGCCGCCATTTTGCATGAGATAATTCATTCGTCGGAATCAACAAGATCGCACCAATGTAACATATAGCTCCCATACAATCGATAGTTTCGATAAATGGCTTTTGGGCATTAAATTTTGCAATTAAAAAGCTAGGAACGTAAAGTTTTGCAGGTTTATTATTATGTATGTAATGTGTGTAGTGAAAATCACCCAGATCGGACCACCATAACATATAGCTCCCATACAATCGATTGTTCCGATAAATGGGGTTTGGGCTATGTATCTTTAAATTATCAGTTTTGCAGTTAGTAGGGATCGGACAATTAAAATCGTGATTCGTATTCATGAAAGTGCTAAAAACACGACTCCGATCCGTCGGATTACATATAATAGTTTGCGAAATTATAATACAAGGTGGCGCAAAAGTAAGCTTCCGATGTTCAGCATATCGGTTGTGGCACGTGCAGTGTGTGCTGTTGAACCGTCTTGTTGGAACCACATGTTTTCCAATCCCAATTCATCAAGTTGCGGCAAAAAGAACTCGTTGATCATTGCTCTGTAGCGCTCACCATTCACAGTAACCGTTTGGCCCCGACCGATTATTGGTCAAATAAATAGTCAGCAATATTCCGCGTTCTGGAGCAGTTTAGCGTAACATTGTTTATTAACGTGTATTTCGCATGTGTTTACTACACAAATGTCAAAACAGAACTGACTTTAGGGGCCAATCGCAAAATTTATAGCATTTTCTGATAGGAGGATTACTTCTGCGCAGTAACCGTTTTTCACCGACCGATTATTGGTCAAATAAATAGTCAGCAATATTCCGCGTTCTGGAGCAGTTTAGCGTAACATTGTTTATTAACGTGTATTTCGCATGTGTTTACTACACAAATGTCAAAACAGAACTGACTTTAGGGGCCAATCGCAAAATTTATAGCATTTTCTGATAGGAGGATTACTTTTGCGCCACCTTGTATTAATGATAGTATGAATTTTTAAATTTGGTGTGATGTATGTTTAAGAAAGTTTACTATTTCAGTTTTAACTTTCACTTGGTCATGTTGGCTATAAACTATACTTTGTTTGTTTGTAAAAGCTCAGTTGCCGATATCAGAAAAATGCTATATGTATAAAAGTTCTAAACTGAAGTATTGAAAGCGATTTTGAAAATTATAATTTAAAAAAATTTTTTTCCGAGGCTTAGTTAAAAAATATCAAAACTAGAAGTTTAGATGACTATGAGAACTAGAAGTTTAGATGACATCAAAACCAGCGTATTGTTAGCTTAATGGATCTATAAGAAAAGCTATGGCAGTTGTCTCTAAACATTTTTCCTACTCTATTCAATCAAAAAAACTTTTAATAATTAATTAAAATGGTTATTAATAAGTAAAAACAATAATAATTTTCATAAAAATTCAAAAAGTGAAAAATTATTATTCCTGGCCTTGAGCTCGTTTCATGAATACTTTAAAACTTACGTTTCTTATAGATTTTGGGATGTTGAATGTTAATATGTTAAAAAAATATCAACTCATTCAAAATATTTCACAAAAAAGACAAACAAAGTGAATGCCATTGGTCTCAGGTACAATTTATATGAGCTGAGAGCTGAGATGGCTATAAACAATTAGCTGTGGGAAATAAACTACTCAACGTACCACTCTGAAATTGTTAGGGGATATTCTTCAAATTGTAGAGTTTCTTTAGCAATAAAAAAAAAATATTTTTTTTTCTACCTAAAGAGTATAAATGATTATTAACCGAACCTGTGAGTTTCGTTTTTTCTAAGAATTCGTTTTCGTATTTTTTCGTACAGGGTGGCTGATGAATTTTGCTACATTAAGAAACTCAAATAATTTTTTTTTTTTCAGTGTATGGAATTCATTTTTCTTTTATTCATGTTAAAGCACATTAAATTTTATTAAATATAGCTTAATTAGTTTTAAAAATAATTGAATTTAAATGCCCCCCCTGCTCGTCGATGCATGTGCGGCATCTTACCAAAAAGTTGTTCATTACTGCTTGGAGAGTTGAGACAGGAATAGCCGCAATTGTTTCTCGAATGGATTGCCTTAGTTCATTCAAATTTGTTGGTTTTGCTTTGAAGACTTCCTGTTTGCAATAACCCCACAAGAAAAAGTCAGTTGCAGTAAGGTCAGGCGACCTGGGTGGCCAACGGAATGTGGAGTTTCTGGATATCAGCTTATTGGGAAATTTTCGTCGCAATTCTTTCATAACAGGTTGGGCTATATGAGGAGCTGCACCATCTTGCTGAAACCACACAGAGTTGAAAGAAATTCTCATTCGGCGTAATTCTGGATAGAAAAACTCTCTCAACATGCTCAAGTAACGGTCTCCAGTAACCGTAACGGTGTGACCGTTTTCTTCGAAGAAGTAGGGCCCGACAATGTAGCGTGATGAAACTGCACACCACACTGTGACACGAAGTGGATGCAATTCCGTCTCATGGAGTATCTGTGGGTTGGAAGCACTCCATATTCGACAATTTTGTTTGTTTATGTTGCCGTTTAAAACGAAATGGGCCTCGTCAGACATGAAAAGACAGTTCAACATGTTTCCATCCTCTTCCACCATTTGAAGCATCTTCTGGCAAAATTCCAAGCGAATCGGCAAGTCTGCAGCGTTCAGTTTGTTGGCCATTTGAATTTTATATGGGAATAAGTCCAAATCTTTGTGCATAATTGACTGTAATGACTGTCTGCTTACACCCATTTGAGCAGATAAGCTTCTTGTCGAAACACGTGGATTGTTTTGTATGGCAGCAGCTACAGCAGCGATTCTTTCCTCCGTTCGAACTGAAGGGTTTCGATGGTAAGGTCTTCTGTTGACTGTCCCATGCTCGGCAAAATTGTTTACAAGTCTTATTATGGTCCATCTGCTCGGAGGATTGCCGCCAAACGTGCGCCTATACTCTCTTTCAACCGAAAATACGGACTCCAGTGCGTGATAGCGGCGGACAATCCAAATTCTTGTTTCAGTGTCCCAGTTATCCATTTTTGTTAAACGTAAAAGTCAATCTGCAAAATAAAAAAAAAAATTAACCAGATTCATTAAATAGAAAAAAAGTTATTTAATTTTTTTTTGGTAGCGGCTTTCATTAGCCACCCTGTATATCAAAAGTTTGGCAAATTATTACTTGCGAATTTCGCATATTAAGCGAAAATAAAAAACTACATCTCGATTTACTTTGCATCCAGTTTATAAAAAGAATCGTTTCAGGCCAATCTAAATTTTAGTAGTTCAGTCGACGGCTGAGTGTAAGATCACCCTTTTTCAAAATATAAAATAAAAAAGCCCTCTCTGAAAATTTGTTTGATGATTTTCAAAAATGCCCTATCGCAACGAGAATTCAATAAATTTTCAGCCTAGATAAGTAATATTTCAATCGAATTTTGAAAAACCGCGTTTTTGAGAAAATTTCAAAAGTTAGCTGTTAGCCGTTGATGTATAAATCTTGAAAATGCGTTCAAAACTCTGCATGTAGTGCTAATTTGAAGCATACATTCCGGTTTTTGCTCATAAAACTATACATTTTTGGAAAGTACGTTGTTTAGCGTTTATTGAAAATAATTTGACAAATTATGACTTCAAATCAGTTGTATATTTCGTGGTACCTAAAGAAACGGTTAAAAAAACCAGTGCGAATTAGTTACATAACTAAGTTCTCCTTTTTCTGGTATTTCGGAATATTTCGAAAACTTTTCTGAACTTTTAAGGATGCCCACAAATTTTACTATACAAATCTTTACGAACTTTAGCTTATAATTCTATGAGAAAAATAGTAAGTCCAGTCGAATAAGGTTTTTTGTGGAAGTTTACCGTACCATCCGATTTTGTTTGCTTATTGAGGGACTAAGTAAATAATACTAAGTAAATCAATAGTCAAAAATAACTTGTTAATTCCGAAAGTGCTGTAAACTCACACAAAGAAATGCCTTTTTTTAATTTCCTGGGACAAAATTTTCTAATGTCGTTTGAAAAATTATATACTTTTATGTGGCAACTACTTAAAATATTAGAGCTGGAAATTAAATATGACATTGCTGATACTGGAAAATACGTACTGGCCGATAACGACGAATTGAAAATGCCATGTACCGGTTAAAAATAAAGAAAATATCGGAAAATGGTTGAATACTGGAATGAAAAGTACAAATATCGCGGAGTAGATTTGGTTTTATGTTGTAACCAAACAACCAATACAAACCGCCGAATGTTTTTTGAAGAGCTTAGTACACAGTCAACAAAATCTTACTTTCTTCTTTAAATGGTCATCCAACTGCTATTTCCAAAGAGTATATTTTCACAAATCGTTTGAAGAATCTTTCCCTCGAATACTCCCAGAGCAGCTTCATCAAATATTGTTAGTGTCCACGCTTCTGCACCATATAGCAGGACGGGTGCGATGAGTGACTTATAGAGTGGTATTTTAGTTCGTCGAGAGAGGACTTTACTTTTCAATTGCCTACTCAGACCGAAATACCATTTAGTTGTAACAGTAATTCTTGGTTGGATTTCTAAGCTGACATTGTTATTGGTGGTAATGCTCGTTCCCAGGTAAAGGAAGTCCATTACTACTTCGAAACTATGGCTGCCAACAGTGGCGTGGTTGTTGACTCTTCGCATGATGATCATTTTCGGCAACACACACTAATAACGGTCCTTCGATCATTCGAAGCATCGCGTCATAGAGCACGCCTGACTGAAAGTTTAAATAATATAAGCCACTTAAATGCTTGCTAAACATCGTGCACTCTTATTCAAAATTCTAACTAATGTACTCTTACCTTCATATTTGAACTTAAATCTTCTCTAATTAGCTAACAAGAAAAGCGATTCCGAAAGAATTGTTAATACAGAATTAACCCGCTTAAAATGCCTTATAAGGTTATATCTAGGTTATTGTCGATGCTAAAATTCCAAATTTTCAATGAACCAACAAAAGAGTTTTGAGAAAAGACGATTTGTTTAATCTGATTCCGAAGACGTTGACTCTAATAGAAGATGCTGAGGCTAACGATTTTTGTCACCTGAACAAATGAGCCATAAGTTGTTCCTTTTGGAGGCTGTCATTCAGAAAAGTTTATTCAGCTACGTGATAGTGACAAATTTGAAACCAAAATTAATGTCAGTCGAGAAATTCAACGGAGAAATTGCTCCTTAAGAGTTAGTTATATATTTGCTATAGAAATAAAATCCTCTCTTCATGATCAAAAACCACGCTCGTATGTCTCTGGTTATATCTGACTTGATATATGACTGGCTTAGAATCATGGCTCGGAAAGTGTCGAAAGAATGTAGGAACTCGCTTGGAGTATTTGTATTACTAGGTTGCTTTGCTAAGACATGGTCAAGTCTCGCAGTTCCGCTATTTTCTTCGAATGAGAAACTCAACTATAGGTCTATTTAGATAAAACGAAATATATATTTCATTTACAACGCACTTGAACTATGTGTTATACAGTATTGCTCAAGTTAAAAGGCTTGTATTAATTTGTGGTAGCGCACAGCCATCAACCAATTTTAATCCGAACAGCAAGAACATTGTAAAATATAACTGCACATGTGGCACATACGCACACTTACGTACATATATACAATGAAGGGGAACTCAGTAACTAACTGAACTAGAGATAATATGCGAAATAAGAACTAGTTTGATATACTCTAAAATTTCATTTGTTCAAAAGAAAAGTAACCCTTACAAGCCATTTTCAATATAGAAGATATGAAATCAAGATAGGGCCCTATAATTGGTAAAAAGATTTTATTCGGCTTCTGTTGATAAACTTAAGACTATTCATATTCATTTGTAAAATATATTCTGTAGACTATGTATTAGTATAGAACTAGTTTGAACCAACTTTTAGAGCCACAACTGTGTATAGCAAAAATCAACTAATTCCGTGCTATAGAATCGATCTTAGCCTGCAACTTGGACGTCCAGAAATGCATCTGTGAGTAATGTAATCAATTCTAAATATCGGGGTTTGAGTGAAGCGCGAACAAACATACAGACAAACCGACAAAAATTTGCAAAACTTCTACAATATAATAGACAACATACCTGCGAGATATAACTTTGCGTCAACTCTATTCCTCCTCTAAAGTGTCCGTGAAAAAAAAAAAATTCGAATAAGATACATTTTTGGAAAATGGGCGTGGCGCCGTTCCTTCTAATTTATTGCTATATATTTGTATATCTACACTATCTCGAAAAAGGGTTAAAAAAATTTCGATGTTACTTCGAGTGCAGATAGTGTACAACATTCTTGAAATTTCTGCCTATTGGTTGCCACTCAGGATACTTTTATGGGGTTGCCACTTATCTGATATTTTTTTGTATTGCAATGAAACATACTAATGTTTTTATCTAGTTAAAAGTCACTTAGTACTATTTCGAAAAATATAGTTCTAGGTAGGGTTTTTAATCTAGTGTTGCCACCTAATCCCATTATATATATTTTTTTGACATATCCGGTACTATCTCGAAAGCGACTTGACCCATTTCAACGAAGTTTTGAATGTAACGTAACTTGTAACTAACTATATAAGTGTTACTATTAGGAGGTTTTTATATGGTTCGCACCTATTTGTAATTATTAAAAATTGAGGGAGATATGTTAATATTAGTATTAAACGAAAGGTATTTTAAGTCGTATTTTAACAAAAATATTTCTATGTAGACTTACCACCTGGAATTGAGACCACATCCTTTTATATACTTTTTTTTGCATATCCGCTATCATCTCGCATATATATGTAGATACGTTTTTTACAATATAAAGCCTCTTGAATAAGTTTTTCCGCTTAAAAGGTTTTAACGGAGCTGCCACCTATCTGCAAAAAAAAAGAACTCAAATAAAATATGCTAATAAACGTCGTATTTCGGTATACGCCATTGTATGGCAAACCAATTGTAGGAATTAAGAAGTAGTGGCTCCGTAAGCACTAGAAGCGCATTGGTTCGAAGCTAGAAATTTTCCCCATAGGGATCCGTTTTACATGTGAGAAATATGAACATAGACAAGAGCAACGCAAATGTGACCGTAATGGTTGAAATAAAGGAATAACCAAGAATCAGTTATTGGTCTCAAAATGACATGAGTAGCAGAAACAACAACAAGAGAGCAGCAGCGGTGACAGTAAAAACAATAACAACAGATAATAAAGAGCAAACCCTGCAATGGTTAAATGGAACGACCAAAAACGTGCAAAGTGACAAGCATTACAACAACAATGTTATAGAAAGGGCACCAACAATTGCTGACAACATGACGTTCAAGAGCAGTTAAGTTTTGGTTTTGTTTTTGCTTTGGTTTGCGCTTTTGTTTTTTTGTTGTGATTTACTTGTGAAACTGAAACCACAATCAACCCGAAAATCCTGCTCGTTGAGAAAGTGCTGCGCGAGAACGTGCTAAAACACTCGTAAACAAGCAAAGTAAGCAACAACAGTAACCAAGGCCAACAGCAATAGCAACTGGCATCACCAAGACAATAATATTGGCTGCGCTAACTGCAACAAGAGTAATGCTACTTCGAACATTATAACAATAAAGCCAATGAATGCGTGGCGTCTTTTTGGAGGATATATTTTGGTTATTGTTGGAACTGGTGCTAGCGGCAGTGTAGTCCATTTTGCTGGCAACGCAGAAACATTGAAGTGAGAATGTGAGTTTGCAGTTTGCTAAAAGAAAGAGCTTGACAAAATATTGCTCAGCATATATTCAAAGTTTTACTGATTTCAGACTGCTCAATATTTGGCTGTAAACACTTAGGCTGTTTTGAAATTGTTCGCACAACAAAATCGGATTGCTGGAGGAATTAAGGGTTTTGTAAAGGGTGTTTTTTTAGGGGTATAGAACTTCGAATTGAAATAAAACACAAGAAAATCGTTTTAAGGTCCGTCAATTTGGCTTTATTGGAAGGATAATTTTATGCCATTAATGTTTAAATATGATTTCGGGCATGTGGCCGCCGCGGCTGGCTCGAATAAAGCCAATTCTACAGGTCCAATTTTCAACCACCTTTTCGAGCATATGGGGCCGTATGTCGGCAATAACGCCACGAATGTTGGCTTCCAATTCCCCTAACGTTTCTGGTTTGTTGGTGTAGACGAGCGACTTCACATATCCCCAAAGAAAATAATCCAATGGTGTCAAATCACACGACCTTGGTGGCCAATTGACAGGTCCATTCCGCGAAATTATGCGCTCATCGAATGTTTCCTTCAATAAATCGATTGTGACGTGCGCTGTGTGGCATGTAGCGCCGTCTTGTTGGAACCACAACTCATCCACATTCATGCCATCCAATTCGGGAACAAAATAGTCGGTTATCATGGCTCTATACCGGTCTCCATTAACGGTAGCTGCCTCTCCAGCATTATTGCGGAAGAAGTATGGCCCAATGACTCCACCAGCCCATAGAGCACACCAAACAGTCAGTTTTTGTGGATGTAATGGCGTTTCAAGGGTCTCATGTGGATTCTCTTCACTCCAAATGCGGCAATTTTGCTTGTTGACGTAGCCATTCAACCAAAAATGAGCCTCATCACTGAACAAAATTTTGCGATGAAAATCAGCATCGAAATCAATCTCATTTTCGGCCCATACACCAAAATCACGACGCATTGCATGGTCTCGCGGCTTTAATTCTTGCACAAGCTGGATCTTGTAAGGTCGTAAGCCAAGATCTTTGCGCAAAATCTTCCATAAAGTTGATGGACAAAGCTCCAATTGCTGTGCACGGTGGCGAATCGATTCATTCGGGTCCTCTTCAACACTTTGCTCTACAGCGGCAATTGTTTCTTCGGTGCGCACTGTTCGACGTCTCTGCGGATGCGTATTATCACATAGAGTAAACGTAGTGCGAAAACGATCCATGGTGAACCGAATTAATTGCTCTGATGGACGATTATGTCGACCATAAAATGGACGGAGCTCACGGTAAACTTCGCGAACTGAACCATTATTTTCGAAATAAATTTGCACGATTTGCAAGCGTTGTTCTTTTGTCAACCTGTTCATGATGAAATGGCAAACCAAACTGAACATAAATGACATTAGAGTTGCCAGATTTGACCACAAAATGCCAGTTTTATCTCTATTCAAAAAACAAACCTGTAAAAAAAACACCCTGTATCTACATTATAAAAGCCTTCTCGCTCAGTTTTGAATCGAAGTCGGTTATACGTTTTCCACAGGCTACACCAAGGTTTTGTGTATTCCTGGCGCGAACCTAAATATCACACAGGCTATCCACCGTGGGATTAGAAGTGATTGATCAGCGATACAATAATATCTCACTACGCGCTTTTACAAAGCAGTTTTACTTCAAAAATGACTCACAGAGAAAGAGACACTCCAATAACTACAGATATACATTCCGAGGACATACTAAAGTTAACAAAGTTATGCCAGGAGTTTGGCAAAAGTCTGATGTCAGTGAATGGGTGGAAATGGCACATTCGAATAAATGTGGGAAAACCATGCGGTCCCGCTATAACGCAGCATGCAACTACAAATACCAACAACAATAAAAATGCTTACATACCAAGCGAAACGCGCAACAAAATTCAATTACAATAATAACAAATAAACCTGCAAGAACAGCAATAACAATGCTAGTGAAATTCATGAAAGCAGTTAGTTTTCCAAGTTTGTTTGTTGAAAATTGTGTACGCATATCGAATTTATACCACAACAATAGCATAACAACAACAAACATTTGCTCTAATGTTAAACGTTAGCACTCCAGATTCATGGACCTATAGACTAAATGCCCTAAAGGCTAAGTTAGAGTTCGATGTTGTAGTGGTGAATTTCAACTGCCGAGGGAGCAGTTGCAACAACTTAGTGAGTGGTGTTTTGAGGTTAATGTTGTTGTGTTTGCGTGCATTGACGACGACGACGACGATACTCAAAAATTAGTTTATGTTAGCAGCCAGCTGACGCCTGTGGCCATGCTTAACACATACCCTAAGAGCTTGTTGCTTTGGCGAAGTGGTATTTTGGTGTACGAGTAACTGTTAGCAGCGAATTTGATTGCGGTGCGAAGTGTAAAAGATAAACACATACATATGCTTATGTTGATTAGGGTGGGTTGATACATGTATCTGCGCCCATTACCGACTAAGTTTTAAGTTGTAGTTTGTCGCAAATGGAGTTTAGTATTCTTTATTCCTATTAGAAAAAAGTAAAAACAGCGTTTATTGCTGCTAAAAATTTAATGAAAATATAACAGAGACATAACAGTTATAAGTTTTATCAAATAAACGTTGCTTCATAATAATTATTATTCGATGAAGAAAAAAATATATTTTTCAAATAAGAGTTATTTGTCAACGTTCATTTTATTTTTCATGGATAAGAGTTATTTGTCAACGTTTATTTTATTTTTTATGGATAAGAGTTATTTGTCAACGTTTATTTTTTAAGTTGCTTGATAACTGTTATGGATGAGAAGTACTTTTTTCGTTGCCAAAAAAAAAACTTTACTTAAAATAAATTTTTGTATTTGTTTTATAATAGTTTTCAGAACTATGACGCAATGTTTTAAATAAATTTTAGAACGCGAGCAACGCTTTTGGTACAGACATTTTAAACAGTTATTTTTTGTCTCTGAAATATAACTTTTATCGATTTATATTTACACTGAAAAGGGGAATAATTGCTTAAGTCCTCTGGATCGAGTTCAAATGCGCCAAAATTAAAAAAAAAATTGCAAAAAGAGATTATCTCGATGTAGACGTATTATATAAATTGTACCAAAGCTTATTAAACAAATATAAGCGATATATGCAAATTTAACGAACTGGGAGATTGTGCAGTTTGCTAATCACTTTTTTCAAAATTTTTATAGTAGAGTTCCTGTGGGGCGCACATGAGCAAATTTAAGCCGCGAATATAGTAGGATTTTTAACTCAAAATTATCTTCTGTCGACTGTAGGCAGAAGATCAAAGCTACAAATACATAACAAAACAATTATTTTTCGATTAGAATGCGGCAGAACTAACCGCAGCTGCTTTATCAATAACGATTGACCCCCTGGAAAGTCTAATGGGGACAGAGATAAGCTCAGTTCAAGAGATTTACTATCAGCAATAAATGACTTGGTGATTAAAAAATTAAAGATAGGCCTTAGTGGAAACTTAGAATTTCGCTGATAGCTTGGCATCGAGAATTTGAATGAAGTATCTCGACAGCTGTGCAGAGGTGGCATCGGCAAAGTGCTTGCAAGTTGATAAAGAGCTCACCTGGTAGGAAACGGAATTCCGAGGGTCAGTTATTTTTGGTTAACGATTACCAACTCGAGAGAAATGACCTGGTAAGCAAATAATTTTTATCGCAAATTATCTTAAGCCAACCACGAACTATACAGTGGTGGGGAGAATCCTATCCGCAACGTCGTTAAAGGCGGCGGTCACTTTATCGTGTTATTAAGAGAGATGGTTATCAGTACTGCTAACGCTGAGAGAAGGGCATCCGTGTAAGATAATTTCCCATATTTTGTGGGTTACCACTCGTGTCTGTTTTCATATTTCGCAGATAATGAGGGATGCATAAAAGAAAGTTGAAAATCTGCGCCATATAGGTAGCCCCCTCAATGACATTTAGCCCTTGTGTTTGGAGCCTGCGAGCTGCCTGTATGCTTGCCAAGTAAATACCTTTTGAACGTTTTAAAAATACTCATTTTACAAGGATGACCTGACTCTGTTACTGGCAAGCCATTTATTGAGGTTTGTTGGGTGAGGTCTCAGTTCGCAACCGAATTTATGAATTTTTGCATTAGCGTTTTGGCTATCAGATACATTTTGGCGCTCTTTGGTGCATTTTAGTCCGTAGAAACCCACTTCCTTCATTGTCAATTGTTTTTTGGGTTGTAAGGTCGAGCCGTGTTTGGCCTGCGGTAACAAAACCCATTAATATTGCTTCGGGTAGCGCTGTTAGTTCTTTAAAGTTTTCACACTTTTGGGCTTATGATCAAGTGTGAGTAAAACGGGAACCAACCATTCCCAAACATTCGTGTAAGATGCAATACATTCGCTTAGTTGAGAAGCCTGCAGTCTCATTTAATTTTGTGCACTTTAATTCTCCGATAATCAAATATACATTTGTTGATTATAAATACCGATTTCTGTAAAACAATTTTTAACCCTCAAAACTGATGGACACGAAATTCATTTTTTTCTATTTGTATTCACACTCAAGAGGTACTCGGCTTTCAATGGCTGTGAAACATAACCTAAAATGGCCCAGTTTGGTCAAACCTTTGCCTTAAATGAGTCCGTTGTTTTCATGAGAAATATTGTATTTAAAATTACTGGTCGTGAAATTAAAAACGTCAAGAATGTTCAAACTGCCCAGCAACAGAAGTCAAAAAACAAGTTTTCAGAAATTTTGTCTGTCTATATGTATGTTTGGACGCGCATCACTTAAAAATGGCTGCCTAGAATTAAACACAATTTACCACGATGTATTTTTAGATATATAGCTTAACTTTTAACTTTGCAGCATCGAAATATTTTGTTCGCGGAATATACAGTGGGGGCAATGATAGTAAGCCCGATTTTTTTTATGGATGCTAGTGAAGTTGTAAACCAAAGTTAAAAGATATTGTAAAAATGCATAAAAGAGAGCAACGGAAGCCAGGTTATTGCTCTAAGGTTTTAAAATAGAGAAGTTAAAGGTGAAACATATACGTTTCTCCGTTTTTAAAAGTAGACAAAGATAGTTTTTCACTGTTTCGAAATCCCCACAAAGCCAATGTTCAATTGCGGATGGCAGAATTTTCAAATTTACTTCCTGCTTACCTCACAATACGCCCTTAGGTAGGTCTTGTTCGACTGTGCTACACTGCGTATGAGTAATTGGTTATTGGGTTGAGTTTTTATGCAATCTTTATACAACAGAAACAACAACAAAAATTGATTTAATTTGCTGCATCTCCCATTATTGCAAAATTATCAACACTGTCAACAAGAATAAATTTTAAAACAGAGTAGAGTGATATTGAGTACACAAAATAATGACGACACATTAATGCATGAAACAGCTGCGGCTGGCAGCAACATGTTGCCATACAACTGACAAGCTATAACAACATAAATATATACATTCACACATTTCTGCATATATTAAAAAGTAACCATGTACGAGTTTAAACTTGAAAGTATACATATACATAAATGTATGTCTGTAGATACAGGTGATAGGTGAATAAATAGTCAAGTGGTGGAAAATAAAATTATTGCTGTAACAACAGAAGATGCAATGAGAAATGAACACATCACATGTCAGATATTTATGTATGGATTGTGCATATATACTCAAGCAAATATGTCTACGCATATATTATTACATACAATATATTCATCGAGCATATGCTAGTAAATGAATTGTAACCGGAAAATATCATTTATAAACGGTTGATCCTGCCGATCAACGGCCCTGTTGGCTCAATCGGAAGTGTACATATGCTGGCAAGTGTTTGTCTGTGCGAGCTGTCATTTATATGCGTGACATTAAATTAATTAATCATCAATATACTTACACATATGTAAAGCAATGAATTATCTGATTGCTTACAGAGTAAGTTAAAAAGGCAAATAAAGATATAAATACGCATGAGCGTAGTATATATAATTTTGCATGTGTGAAACATTAAGGTTCAGTGAGAATTTTACTCACAATTTTGTGTTAAAGAAGATTGTATTTATGTTATTTGAAATAAGTACTTTGTAACTTGGAATCAATTGTATCTCAACGGTCTAGAAATATAGTATTTTATCTTACTAATATTATAAATGCGTAGGTTTGTGAGTCATTGAGTAAGTGTGTTAGGGAGTCTTTCACGCCTAAACTACAAAGTCGAACTCTTCGAATTTGTTTACACTTATTCTCAGAAGTACAAAATAGGTAATAGAATTCATGCGATTCCAATATCTGACATGGTTATGAAGATATGCGCACTAATATTATAAAGCTTGATGTTAGCATGTCTTTTCTTACTCAATTACGTGAGAACGCCACAAGGGGTTTTGATGAAATTTGGTAGTCGGAAAGCTAGTAGTCTTGAAGAAACTAAAGGCGATGCCTTTAAAAAATGGGCTGTTTAGGCCACCTTAAAACCTTTACTTTTTGATATTTTTTTTATTCTATATAACTCTGAGTATTCTTGACATAATGGCATTAGGTATGTTGGTCATACGTACAATGTGGGTATCAAAGGAAAGGGGAAGGTCATAGGTTTAATCTGGACTCTGTTACATTTCCATATGTGGTTGCCCTGAAGCTTTGAAATTTGCACCCCACTATGATCCAATTTTTTAAGTGAGCTGTTAGAGCAAACCTATTAATGACCCTATATTACAACTCAAGCACATAACTGTTCTATTCCAATGCTCTCATTAGATATGTAACACTGTATCACAACTTTTACTTAATGTTCATTGGTTTTCTATACCAAATGTTACTTATTATTCATTACATTAAAATGACTTAAACAAGACGGTCGTGTCTCATTTCCTCGGACTTATAAACTTTAAAAATAAATATTCAAAAAAAACTTACTTAAGTTCTATGTTAGAAGTCGTTTTCAAAAGTAACCTTAAATATTTATTTTGCTGATAAATAAATGGTAGATAAAATGTTTTTTTATTATGCTTATTTCGTGGAAAAATATAAATACATATATGATAATAAGCCATTAACAAGAACTTCTCAAACTTTGATTAGAAAAAGAAAAACAAAGTAGTTTATTCACGCAGTGCACGATCAATAAGCGTATTGCTCGCATATTTTTTTTCCAAAATTGCAGCATAAAAGTAGTTTATTTTTCTAAGATTTCTTTGAAGACTATTAAAGTCAATGATGCCATCAAGAACTTTTCTTCCAATACGTCGCTAATCATCGGACCGAACTCGCTGTTCAAACCTTAGAGAATGTAATTCATGTTTCAGAAAAACCTTTAGAACTCGGTCAATTCTACTAAACGAAAATTGATCATATGGTTTCCAAATAAAAACAGCGCACTCCAAGTTAGATCGCACAAGCGAGGTGAAAAGTTATTTAAACGCAGATGAGTCAGAAAACGAAAATGGTGCGACTACTGATTGCCAGCTTAACATGAAATAGTACTCCAAGATACCTTTGTTATATACTGAAGAATGTCACCGTTATATTGATTATTTTTTGAAGCATAGAAAATAGTAAATAAAAACATTACTTAATGTTTTAGGAGAGAAGCGATTGCTCACACCACCTAAAAAGCCGAAGCGCGGTATCGCAAATATTTGAGAACATTTTGAGATCATCGGCATAGAGTAAAAAGGCATAGAGTGAAAAGTATGAAAAGGAGCGGACCTAATACGCTTTCTTGGGGAACGCCTGAGGTAGCTGAAAAATGGTTCGAGGGCGCAAAATCAGTAAATATACATCGTCGACCCGTTAAGTATGATTAAAGCCAAAATTAAAAATGAAAATTGAAATCCTTGGCACGCCAGCTTATGTAGTAGTATCATGTGAGCAACTTTATCATATGCCTTAGAGAAATCTGTATAAATACAATCGAACTGAAGTCTTGCCGAAAATGATGAAATACAGAATTCAGTAAAGACTGACAAGTTAGAGAGTATATAACTACCCTGGACAAAGCTTATTGTTAAGGGTTTATTTAAGTTTTACCTTAAAAATAAATCTTTTCTTTAACAATGTATTCAGCAAGTTTTAAGATACTCGAAACCTTCGATATCTGCCTATAATTGCGTACAACGCTGGTTCTACCATTTTTACAAAAAAAAGGGTGATAGAAGTTAATTTGCAGTCGTTCAAAAAGGTAACTGAAGAAAGGTATTCGTTAAATATAATCTTTAGTGGCCTACCTGAAGACGGACAATTTGTAAGAAGAAAAGCCAATAGCAATTCTCCCTCAGTTTCTGAAGATCACTTCAGATGAGCTATAATATTTTTAGAGATAATCTGTAAAAAAAACCAAATTTTGAAATTGACTGAGTTCTAGCAGAACTCAGCAGTGCACTCCCCAAAGTTTGATTTAAAAAAATTAGTAAATATATTTGTTGCCTCTAGTGGTGAATAAGCGAATTTACTGTCATACTCAACCGAGGTAGGTATGCTTAAGGCTGCCGTTTTGGATTTAACAAAATACTTAAAAATTTTAATTCGACTTAATATTATACTCAGTACTACTTAAATAGTAAAGCTAGTGATAATCGATTAAACGAAAACATTCTCGGCAGCGTTTATTCGACGATAAAAATTGACTAATCGAACTTTGAAAATCGTATACACTTAATGCTTCATTTGAAATATTTTTTAATTAGAAACTATTAAGAAGGGACATCATTTTCATTTCATTTCATTTCATTTGATTTAAAACATATAAAAATTAGTACAATGAGATTTAACATCTTTTGTAGCACAACACAAAGTATAATAAAAAAAAAACACAATAAAACCATAAATACATAATATGAAAGTGAAAAAAAGCAAGAAAAAAATATAAAAATAAATAAATAAGTACTTAAAACTAACAGGATTTTACCAGTAAATCAAAAAAAAAAAAGTTTTACAGCATTTAGTTTACAGGTGCAAGTGAGTAGAGCGTTTACAAGTATCATATCTTTGGTAAATCGCTTACAGTTGTAGATAAAATACTACTGCTAGTACTTTGCGTTAATAACAGGCTCCCGGTGTGTTAGGAAATGTAAAGCAAAACAAAAATAACGTTATGTAAATCGCTTTATTGCTCAATAAAATACTCCCCTTTAAGATATATCCTCCCTGTCTCCGATGAATCTTCAAAACAATTTCGCCACTCTGAGCGAGGTATCTCCAAAAGAAGTAATTAAAATGGTTCAACGGGCTCTTCAGGCGATGACGCCACGCATTTTATTTTTAATATGTCGAAAATGGGAGAAGTCATTAGGCGAATACTCAGGCGAATATGAACAATAAGTCATTAGTTCTTACTTGTCAATAACTCTACAGTTCGTGGTGCTGTGTGAGCGCTTGCATTGTTATGATGAAAAATGATTCGCCGGTTTATTTTGATAATTCTCATTTTAACAATTACATCAGGCAAACAAATTTTAGTATACCAGTCAGCATTAACTGTCTCTAATGAAACACTTGCAAGATGACACATTTTGCGAAGTAACAAGCAATCATCCTGCTCAAAAAGCTTCGTGTTCTATTTTGGAGCATCTATATGTTCGGTTGCTCTTAAGTTTTATGCTCATATACCAAGATTCGACACCTTTTACGAATTTGGACGTCTCCCTTCAAATTTATTTAACAATTCCTTGCATCACTTGTTTTTGTTTTTCTTTCAAATTGTGTGAGATGCAGGGACTGCGAAGTTTCCTGACATGCAAATTATCGTGCAAAATCGTATGTATTTGTTTCGCCCAAATGCCTTAGGATACCTCTATCTCATTATAGATCTAGCTACAACAGAGGTGCACGGGAGGTTTTCGGGAAGATTATCGTCAAACGTTGGTATCCCACACTTGATTGCTCTGAACCTTTCGTAAACCATATTTTTGGATGCTTTTTCAGCTCCAAATAACGAACTAAGTTTTTTCGCACTTTTCTGTGATGTTAAAATATATCGAAAAAAAAAAAAAAATTAAATATCAATCGGAAACCACGATTCCAAATTTCCATATTTCTTATTAAATTGTGTTGGAATGAATACTAGAAGTTCAAAATCGAACTGTAAATTGATTTATAGGTAAAAAATAGAGCTCATCGAATAGTCGATTAATCGATTTAAAGTAGTTGTTTGAAAAAGTAATCGATTATCACTAATCGACTAGTCGACTAGTTGTTTGCATTGGACTAGTTGTGTTTTTTATTGACACTGGATGCTCTATTCGCATGGAACTGAGTTCCATCACCTTCATAAACATGCATTGTGACTATAGAAAATGTTGAATTTTTTATTTTTATTTTTTTATCAACCGACAGTATTCGATTATTCGAAATCGAAAATTTGCTATTTGATTTTCAAACAGCTCAATAGTTACTATTCGACTAATCAATTAGTTGGATAATCGATTAAACAAGAGCCCTATTAAATAACGCCAAACTTTACGAATATAACAATCGCAAAACGCTGACAACACACGGAGTGTTTGATTCTGAGAAATTTTGTAGTGCCCCTCGTAATAGGGCGTCTCGTTCCCATGTAGTACTTTTTTATCATTATTGATTTTTACATTACTTAGCCGATCACCCTTATACTTAAATTTGTCTCTCAGAAAGAATATGCCTCAATAAATTCTCTCATTATAAATGTAGTTTTAGCTCGGGGAGAGTTCGAACGTATATCAGAAAACAACAATACAGCAAGGGATAATATGAGAAATGCTGCACGTCTTTTCTTGTAAATCTGTTGATCAAATGACATCAGGTGCAAAATTATTTGCGGAAACTTGTCATACCTTCATATGTACGCATTTCCACCGAGGAATGAGTAAATTCAATGTCTGTAGCTTTTGTTCATGCACGAGCAGTTATAAGCGAATGTCAACAGATTTTCAATTTGCATGCAGCGGCCGTTTTTTCATTATGTGTTTTTCATCACAAATTTTTACTTTTTCCTTTATAGCTTTTTTTAATTGCTTTTTTTCAGTGACAACATAATACCTCATTCTTCAGTTGTTTTGACTTTTGCGTATACATGTTGGTGCTAAGATAGGAAAGGGAAGTCTATATATAGAGGACATTTATGCTGGACAACATCTGCGTCCAGTTGTGTGGCGGCGCTGAATGAAAAGTTGATATGTTTATGACATAAATGGCCAATGATTTATGATTTTTTACAAGATGTCAGTTAAAACTCGTACAGTCATTTGCTACGTTTTCAATTAGTTCATTTCGAGCTGTAACCGCGAAAAAAAATTTAACGCACACAAAGAAGTTTTAAGCTTTGTAGATATTTGATTTTTGATATGTATACTAACTATAAAGTAGTTAATAATAACCCATTTCTTTGAACATACTAACAAAATAGGGATCCACATAATTTCTTTCTGAAATTTTAAAATTTTCTTTCAAAATCATAAGTGAATTAACTCTCAACCGACAAGTTTTAAAATTATGATCGATTATTATTAGTATTTCAGGTGCTATATACAATTTTTTCTTAAAAACGCAAAAAAAAAATTGATTTTCAAAGAAATTTTTCAAATTAATACAAAACATATCTTTTTGTTATTTTATTGACTTGTCGGTAAATGCTTACAAAAAAAATATGCTAATATTCGCTTGTAGACTTTTCTACTTACTTAATATTGTACAGTTTCCAGTTAGTATTTCGTCTCTGGCTTTTGGTTGTTGTTGTTGGTGTTGTTGTAACGACAAAAACAATCCCCGAAAGTTTTAGGGCATGTTGTCGAACTAACAGTCCTTGGCCGGATATCAATCCGGTACTCGTTTGCGGTACCGCCCGACTGTCGTCGCAGCGATTTGGTATGACCAGTGGAACCCTCTAGGTCATGTCACCCCTGCTTCCGTATGGAAGGAGAGATGGGTAATGAGAGGTGACGGGCATCATATCCGTAGATCAACCATCGAGTTGCACTTCATTACCTTTGCGCATATTAGTCGCCTCTTATGACCGGTATGCCTACCTCGGACATATTCTAAGCCCCTAACCCGCAGGGTTCTGGCTTTTGGTCGCTGGTCTTTGGCCATTGGTCTTCGATTTTCGTTTTCGTATTAGTTGTTATATTAGTATCAGTATCAGTATCAGAATCAGTATCACGATCAGTATCAGTATCGTTGTCAATATTAGTATCAGTATCAGTGGGACAGGTAACATCAAAAGCGGTCTCAAAAAGTTTTTTCAAAACGAGGTCGCCCTTTGGCAGTGTTTTGGAAAACTCTCCGAGTTTATTTCTTCCATTGAAAGCTTCTCAGCAAAAATACATCTGCTTTGCAATTTGTGGGAAAAACTAGAAGAACCACACCACAAATTGGTAGAGAAGCTGGGCCTTAATCTCTTTGAAGGTGTATCGCGAAAACTATTTTTTTCTCTTGTTATTCGTATTCGTATCAGTATTCGAATAAAAATTAGTTTCTTATTCGTATTCGCAAACTTATTTGTATCCATCTTCTTCTTTGTTTCCTTGCTCTCATCTTTGTCTTCATATTCATGCTCCCTTTTACCTTCTTTTTTATTTTAATTTCCATCTCGATCTTTATCTTCGTATCCATCTCCACTTCCATCTTCATGTCCAGTTGCCTATTTGCCTCCATATTCATATTAGTCTTAGCCTTCTCCTTCGTTTTCGTCTTTTCAGCTCTTTCAGGAGGCATTTAGACAGCTTCTTAGGGTCACTTCTTTGGTGAGTGATTTCAAGAGTTTTCACCCTGTTAAGTTACAGCCGGTGGCTAGATTTTATTTTCCCCTCTCAAAGCGGATATTGGTGTCGCCTTATAAAATAATTACGAGCTCATTCACCTTTCGGCCATAACAATGGCTGACATGCTTTCAATACGACATGTATTGTGGCAAAGTAACGAGGGAGAATTAATTAAATGCAGGAAAGTGCAATAATCAGAACAATGCTCCTACATATTTACCTGCAAGCGCAAGGGCAACTACCACCAACTACCAGTCCAACAAATACAAATGTAGACCGTAGTTCTAGTGAAAGCCGACGGACATTAAAGTAGAAAGTTTGCAACATGCAAAACGAGATTATAACTTAACTAAGGTGAGGGTTGCATTGAATGGAATATTTATAAACATTCATGTAAACATATGCATCTGCTCGTATGAGGTAGGTATGCCTCTCGCAACCCGCTGCTTTTAACAACGGCTAGTGAGTTCGTGTGTTTAGTTCATTCAGCAAGTGTGTTTGTTTCAAGGTGTTAGTGTTTAGGTGTCTGGCTTTGATATTGCAAAATTTCATTTGACATTGCGAGGACTAATTAAATTTCAGCGAAAGTTTCAAAGCTAGCATTACGCTTGGTATTGAGGCTTATACAAAAGCGAAATTCAGTTATATATGGTTAGAATTGTGAAGGAAGTCGCTTTTTGGTTTGAATACTAGCGTATTTCATATTCCCGTCTGGCAAAAAGAAATATACTACTGCTTTCTAGCGATAACAGGTTTTGGACTACTCAACCAACAATACAATACCTTGTGGCCATTCACTTAATAAAGTGCCGGATTGCGCTACTCCTCGCACCCAATATATTTAAACATAGTACAAGAAAGCTAAACTAAAATTCTTAAAATAATGCGAAACAGTCTGTCAGCAAGATAACACAAGGATTTGTAAAGGAATTCACCAATTAAATGCATCATCAACTAACGAGCTTCTACAAATTAATCAAACGACAATCGAATTATAAATTTTATTTAAAAAACAAAAGAGGAGAGTAAGCTTCAGGTGAAAGAAAATTTCCATCAGGATGCCAACACGCATAAATTAACCCCTCATTGCTGCGTAATAAATTCTTCGAAATTGTAACAAAGTTAGCAAGTATTGGAACAAATTAAAAGGCTGAAAAAGTCTTCATTGCTTACAGCGGTATACACCCACCTTCGACAGCAAAATAATAATGGGTGTACCAAAAACATTTTGCAAACCATACTAAACAGCAAGGTCTGACACCGATTAAGATAACGTTCCGGACTTGGTTTCGGTTTTGGAGCAGGTTTCGGTTCAGGTTTCGTTCTTCAACTTTTATTTCGGTTTCGTTCAAAATAAATAAAAAACGAACACAATTTCGGATCAAAAAAAGTTACTAACTTTCAACTGATTTAGAATAGGTCTAACTTTTTAGAATTTTGTCTAAGAATATCTTGGATTTTCTGCAGTATAATATTAAATGTTGTTATTGCCATGTATGAATAAAATTTAGCCAAAATAAGTTCTAAAAATTAAGACATTTTGTGTATAAGAAAAGTATTATATTTTTCCTCGATTCGATTTGACCTTTGGCGTTTGAAAAAAACGTTCAAATCAACATGTAAAAAAATTTATATAAGACAATAAGTTAATAATCGCTTTAGAAAGTTTGAATTGCTGACTGAGTTTAACTGCTTCTTTTGTAACTTTTCTCGACAAAATAGAATAAAAAACTAAAAAAAAAACTGAAAAGAAACCGTCATTAAATAGCTTCTGTACGAAGAACAGACGTACTAATTGATAAAAGGAATTTTTTGTAAAGGATCTGAATGAGTTGATAACATGTTCAAAGTTCAAAGGGAAAAGTTTGTAGTTTTGATAGAAGCGTCTAAGAATCCTAAGCACTTTCTTATACACCCAATACATTGTGTCATTAAAATTCAACTGCTTCCTCTTCACATTTACCTAGCCTTGAAAGTTACAATATTTTCAGTATTTGCCAACAATTTTTGGTGGGGGTTTCCGTGAACGAGGTTCATTTTAAATTGCTTCAAAAGCCACAATCAATTTTGCCGAATTACGCTTAATAAAGCCACATAGCGCGGCATTCTGCAAGCGCGACTATGTCGAGTGGTCTATGATAGTATTGGTTGCGCTTGTTGGTTGGGCTTGTTTACTATAGGTGGTTGTAATTTATGCCGACTGCTGTCAGTCGTAGACGACAAGCTGTCCTTGCGTACATGTTCGGGATGTTAATCGCGGAGTTGTAGAAAAAAATTACCGGGATTTTCGGCATTTTTTGGTTTCAAATATTTTATGGTCGCGGGATTCTGAACCAAGAATAAAGTTTCACGCCAATAGCTCACAGGAAAGTTACTCAAAACTCGATGGCACGATTTGCCCGGTTTTTTTTTTAGAGATTTTCAGTTATCTCGATCAGCACCACATAGCGGGATTTTAATTTCTGGAAGTCATATTGTAGCTGTGTCCTTACTTAAGTGATTAGTCTTACGCCCCTAGCATGCCAAAAAATTTGTTAGAAATTCATTCCAAGATTCCAAACTTCAAAGGAATTTTCTAAATAGCTTCCTCGGCGCCACCTAACGAAATTTTTTTCGAGAAAATGTTGTATTATTTCTGGGCTCTGAACTGCAACTGAAGTTTCTAAAGCATACCGGGAAGCTACTCCATAATCAGCAATAACATTGCGTTTAATAACTTAATACGATTTTTTAACTGTAAAAAAAATGGGCGTGCTTCAGTCTCTTTTATTTTAGATTAATTAACAACACTTTAAATGCCATAACTGGAGCAAAATTTGATTTCCGAAACGAAATTTGGTGAAAATGTTCACTGTATGAAGGTTACTGTTTATTTTGAAAAAATCCGAAATCGGTCTGGAGCCACGCCCACTTTTTTAACGTAGTTCCGGTAATTTTTTTTTTTACTTCGCCCTCGAATTCCTCACTCTAACAAGAAATAAATAAAAAGCAAATAATGAAATTTAAGGGATTAGGGCTAAGTTGTTACTATAAATCAAATTACCTTTATTTCAAATACAAACATCTTATTAAAAATAAAATCATTTGTTATTTGCTTAAAGTTCGATAGCTTACCAAACAATTTTTTCATTTTTCCCAGCTAAACTGTCTGAGAATAACAAATACCCTTATACCGGGACCACTACTGAAAATCCTTCTATTATGAAAATTAAAAAAATTGGCATCTCTAGCAAAAATGTATGTAACTAAATACATGCAAAGCGTAACAACACGCGCCCCAATGATTGAAAATGTAGTAAAGGCGTCGGCGACAGCGCGTGCTGGGTTCTATGGGATGAATGTAGGCGTGTATTGGTGAATTTGTTGTTAGCTGCCCTGCAACGGTTCAAATTTAATTAAATGGAAAATAAAGGTAAATATTTGGTAGATGAGCCCTTGCAGTTTGTGCAAAGTAAGGATACAAAATTGGTATGTGGCGTGAAGTTCTCGGAAACACTTAGAAATAGAAGATACACATGTATTTGTGTACTCATAAACATTAGCTTGTACATATGGCTGTAAAAAAATTTAGAATTTTGTGCATAGCAGTGATTAACCGAATTTACGATTTTGGTACTTATCATAACAGCAATTCTGATAAAGCTTTTATTGGCTTTAATAATGGAATCATAATGAAAACGAAAAATATAAAAAATAATATAAAGGGTGTTTTTTTTAGGGGTATAGAACTTCGAATTGAAATAAAACACAAGAAAATCGTTTTAAGGTCCATAAATTTGGCTTTATTGGAAGGATAATTTTATGCCATTAATGCTTAAATATGATTTCGGGCATGTGGCCGCCGCGGCTGGCTCGAAAAAAGCCAATTCTACAGGTCCAATTTTCAACCACTTTTTCGAGCATATGGGGCCGTATGTCGGCAATAACGCCACGAATGTTGGCTTCCAATTCCCCTAACGTTTCTGGTTTGTTGGTGTAGACGAGCGACTTCACATATCCCCAAAGAAAATAATCCAATGGTGTCAAATCACACGACCTTGGTGGCCAATTGACAGGTCCATTCCGCGAAATTATGCGCTCATCGAATGTTTCCTTCAATAAATCGATTGTGACGTGCGCTGTGTGGCATGTAGCGCCGTCTTGTTGGAACCACAACTCATCCACATTCATGCCATCCAATTCGGGAACAAAATAGTCGGTTATCATGGCTCTATACCGGTCTCCATTAACGGTAGCTGCCTCTCCAGCATTATTGCGGAAGAAGTATGGCCCAATGACTCCACCAGCCCATAGAGCACACCAAACAGTCAGTTTTTGTGGATGTAATGGCGTTTCAAGGGTCTTATGTGGATTCTCTTCACTCCAAATGCGGCAATTTTGCTTGTTGACGTAGCCATTCAACCAAAAATGAGCCTCATCACTGAACAAAATTTTGCGATGAAAATCAGCATCGAAATCAATCTCATTTTCGGCCCATACACCAAAATCACGACGCATTGCATGGTCTCGCGGCTTTAATTCTTGCACAAGCTGGATCTTGTAAGGTCGCAAGCCAAGATCTTTGCGCAAAATCTTCCATAAAGTTGATGGACAAAGCTCCAATTGCTGTGCACGGTGGCGAATCGATTCATTCGGGTCCTCTTCAACACTTTGCTCTACAGCGGCAATTGTTTCTTCGGTGCGCACTGTTCGACGTCTCTGCGGATGCGTATTATCACATAGAGTAAACGTAGTGCGAAAACGATCCATGGTTAACCGAATTAATTGCTCTGATGGACGATTATGTCGACCATAAAATAGACGGAGCTCACGGTAAACTTCGCGAACTGAACCATTATTTTCGAAATAAATTTGCACGATTTGCAAGCGTTGTTCTTTTGTCAACCTGTTCATGATGAAATGGCAAACCAAACCGAACATAAATGACATTAGAGTTGCCAGATTTGACTACAAAATGCCAGTTTTATCTCTATTCGAAAAACAAACCTGTAAAAAAAACACCCTGTATTTATACACTATTTTGGAGAACTTGTCTGACGCGACATACTTAACTGAAGCTTGCAAAAGCACACGCAACATAGCCTATGGGTTAGGCAGCTGCGCTTGCAATCAGAGTGAGTGGGTTCAATTCTCCACAAGATCCTCTGAAGTAGCAAAACTATACGAATTATTCTGACGAGAAATCGTGGCTGTTTTAGAAATAGTACTATAACTATAGCCAGTATATATATTTGTTGCTTTCATTTTTTCCTCTAATCAAAAATAATTATAATTAATTAAGAATTATTATCGACTAGTCTTGAGCTCGATAAACTTACAAAAATAAGTAAAAATTAACAGATCATAAAACCAACAACTGAAGTAAAGGTAAAGTAGAATATCCGTAGAACGCCTACGAGGATCTCGAACAAATTATGGATCGTTGAAAACAGAGTGTAAAGGACATTGTTCCAAAATAATGCCACAGTTATATATAGTAGTTACTTAATTATCTATTAGTAAAGATGAAAGAAAGTTGACAGAAAAAATATAAAAAAAATTATGATGTAAAATATGCCTTGAGGTATGAGAAGGGTATTGTTGGTCTCTATCTCCATATTTTGAGGGTATATTGGAAATTTTGAGTATTCAGTCTTTGTATGTTTACTAAGGTCCACGACATACGTGAACCGCGAAAAAGGGTATTTTTCTGCGTCGCCAAACTTACTGAGTTCGATTGTTGTCATGATATCTCCGAAAACAGTTGAGATATGAAACAAAGTCATATAACATATAACCTGCACTCATTAACATCTCTATTTATTTATTTATTCGTCATCGTGGTCTACATATTCGTCAATAGTTCCATAAGTGGTAGAGGTGTCGTAATTAAAGGTACTTTAAATTTAAAGTTAGATGTCTAGTAATGAAACGATGAAAGTTTTATTCAATTCCATTCAGCAGTTTTTAAATGATACGCGCCCAAACATGCAGACAGACAGACAAAAAAACTAAAAACTGCTTATTCGGCTTCTATAGGCTTAATAATAATCCCTCCTATCCATTTGTTTGGGTATCTGCATTTCACAGACATCGACTTTTTAAAATTGTATTACTTCAGAAACTCTGCGAAATTCGGGTTCGATCGAAATATTAATTTTATTCAAACACTAACAAGTGACTTCTTCTTTTCTTACACAAGCCCAATATATATATATGTATATTAGACTAGGTCGATTTATTAACCGATATCGCGCCTCCGATTTTTCGATAGGTTTTGATCCTTTCGCCGTTTTTTTAAGGGGTTTTTCAGCACACATGCAAAAATGTTTTCAATGAAAACGAATTTGTCTCATATTTCCTGTTCCACTTAAAATTATGGGCTAAAAACGTTGGCGATAACGGTTGTTTTTAAAAATATTTTATTTTTGGGTTTTGGGACTTGTTTTGGGCGAAAAATCTACTTTTCCAAAACCCGAAAATACAGTTTTTTTTCAAAAAACTGTTACCGCCAACGTTTTTAGCCCATAATTTTAAGTGCGACCGGAAATATGAGACAAATTCGTTTTCATCGAAAACATTTTTGAATGTATGCTGAAAAAACCTTAAAAAAAAGTACATTTTTTGACCAAAACACTCCCTAAAACCCAAAAAATATTTTTTTTTTTGAAAAAACTGTTATCGCCAACGTTTTTAGCGGACATTTTTGGGTCGGAAAGCGTATACATGAAAATTTGAAAATCAAACGAAAGTTTTTTTAGTAGGTCATGAAAAAACCTTAAAAATCGAAGTCGAAAAAAGTCAAAAAAATTAAATTTCGCATGCTCGAACATTAGTTTTTGGGTATGCATAGTGGAACTTTTGTTCCTGAGCCCAGAACCTACCGAAAAACCGATGGCGCGATATCGGTTAATTTTCGTCCATCCAAATCGACCCACCCCAAAGGTATATGTCTTTGCAATAAGTGTCACATTGCGTAATGAAGTCAATAGGAAAGATATTCTGATTATGTAGGGGTTACGAGTAAACTCTTGAACATATAAAGAAATGTAATAATTTTTGAGTCTGCTTGCTTGAAATACCAGATAAATAAAAAGCCGAAAGTTTGCGATATAAGGCGTGGGTAATATTATGGGAATCATGCGTTCTGCTTTGAATGTGCATACAAGTGAAGTTTCGTAGTATGCATGTATTATATGTATGTGCACCTGTGTTTTAGTCTCATTACAAATGACTAAACTATTGACGTGTTGCTAAAAAAGTATTTTACCTATGAAAGATCATTAACACCAATAAAAATGTCAGTGAAGAATTTCAAAGAAAACGTGTTCTTGAAAACGAAATTGCTTCTTTGAATTGAGCAAGCAAGTAAAATCCTCTTTCGAAGAACACAAATACTAATACTACTTATCGTCTTGAATAGTGCAGACACCTTGAATGTGTCAACCCTGCAGTCAAACCAACTAGTTGCAAACTACAACACAACTAGTATATGCACCGATCCCAACTAGTCAGCCAACTGTAGTATTCCCATATAAGCAACTGATATTTTTAACATGGCGATGTCCTACGAGATGTCAATTGTCAGTTTTGGACCAGAACGTACCAGTCGTCTACTACACATGAAATACTAGTTTGTATATAGTGGAAATATACTAGTATCATACTGGTCGTAAGGTACCAGTTTCAAAGTAGTTCAAAATGGAAGGAAATGTACTAGTAAAATTGCAGTCTAATCATACCAGTATCATACTAGTTCGAAAAAGATAAAAGAAAGAAGTTCAAATGTGGACCAAAACCTATAGCAGGGATTAAAATAAGAAAATGGAGTCATCACAACATCATTTTCATTTTTTATCTTTGAAATATTTCATAAGCTGGTTGCGAATTACAATAGCATGCAATGGAAATGAAATAAACGAAAGAAATAATTACAGGTTATGCCACTTGAACACATACTATGAAAATTGTAGTCGTATACTAGTATTTATTGAACTTTTTCTGACTAGTATGATTTATACCAGAATATTATAGTTGGGTATTAGTTTGTTTACCGAATAGTTTGATATTTCACTGCAGGGAGCATCGGAGTGTACGTCTGTGGGGCATATCCGAGGGAAACTTTCTCCGAAAAGTTGTTGCACGTCTACGCGCTGGCAATGTCGAGTACAAGAGGAAATCTAATGATGAGCTGTAACAAGATATCAGCGTAGATCAATGAAGGAAAATCAAGCAGCTGAATTAAAATGCACCGCCCCAGAAGATATTCTTATCCAGATTTACCGCACGAATAGGAGGTCCAGCACTCAGTTGTGGAAGTCCGCAGCCAGTTAAAGCGTGAATGTGTTGCCTAGAAAGCGACTGCTCGTGTGAAAAACTTTCTATTTGACGCGAAAACGAAACTTGATAAATTTTATTACTCTTCTAGAGTAATTGATGGAAATGTGCATTGGTTAAAGTTGGTGAAACACAATCCTACTTAAATTGACGAAGTACTTTTTTCTACGAATTTTATTTGGTACGAGATTCCTTCTAAAAGTCCATACATTTTGTACTGCATCTTTTTTTTAAACGGCTTCTAAAGCTCCTGTTCTCTTAATTCGAATACAGGGTGGCTGATGAATTTTGCCACATTAAGAAACTCAAATAATTTTTTTTTCAGTATATGGAATTCATTTTTCTTTCATTCATGTTAAAGCTCACTAAATTTTATTAAACATAGCTTAATTAGTTTTAAAAAAAATAATTTAAATGCCCCCCTGCTCGTCGATGCATGTGCGGCATCTTACCAAAAAGTTGTTCATTACTGCTTGGAGAGTTGAGACAGGAATAGCCGCAATTGTTTCTCGAATGGATTGCCTTAGTTCATTCAAATTTGTTGGTTTTGCTTTGAAGACTTCCTGTTTGCAATAACCCCACAAGAAAAAGTCAGGTGCAGTAAGGTCAGGCGACCTGGGTGGCCAACGGAATGTGGAGTTTCTGGATATCAGCTTATTGGGAAATTTTCGTCGCAATTCTGTCATAACAGGTTGGGCTATATGAGGAGCTGCACCATCTTGCTGAAACCACACAGAGTTGAAAGAAATTCTCATTCGGCGTAATTCTGGATAGAAAAACTCTCTCAACATGCTCAAGTAACGGTCTCCAGTAACCCTAACGGTGTGACCGTTTTCTTCGAAGAAGTAGGGCCCGACAATGCAGCGTGATGAAACTGCACACCACACTGTGACACGAAGTGGATGCAATTCCGTCTCATGGAGTATCTGTGGGTTGGAAGCACTCCATATTCGACAATTTTGTTTGTTTATGTTGCCGTTTAAATCGAAATGGGCCTCGTCAGACATGAAAAGACAGTTCAACATGTTTCCATCCTCTTCCACCATTTGAAGCATCTTCTGGCAAAATTCCAAGCGAATCGGCAAGTCTGCAGCATTCAGTTTGTTGGCCATTTGAATTTTATATGGGAATAAGTGCAAATCTTTGTGCATAATTGACTGTAATGACTGTCTGCTTACACCCATTTGAGCAGATAAGCTTCTTGTCGAAACACGTGGATTGTTTTGTATGGCAGCAGCTACAGCAGCGATTGTTTCCTCCGTTCGAACTGAAGGGTTTCGATAGTAAGGTCTTCTGTTGACTGCCCCATGCTCGGCAAAATTGTTTACAAGTCTTATTATGGTCCATCTGCTCGGAGGATTGCCGCCAAACGTGCGCCTATACTCTCTTTGAACCGAAACTACGGACTCCAGTGCGTGATAGCGGCGGACAATCCAAATTCTTGTTTCAGTGTCCCAGTTATCCATTTTTGTTAAACGTAAAAGTCAATCTGCAAAATAAAAAAAAAATTTACCAGATTCATTAAATAGAAAAAAAGTTATTTAATTTTTTTTTGGTAGCGGCTTTCATTAGCCACCCTGTATGATAATTTCTGCAAAGAAAAAATTGGATAAAGTTGAGAAGGGAGATTTTCATTGATATTTAAAACTAATAATAATTAAAATAAAGGTTTTGAATAATTAAAGGATCGTTAATGCAAAACAAAATGTTAAATGTTTTGCAATCAATCAAGCTGGGTTGTCTAAAATAATTTTCGTAAAAAAACTGTTTGATGTTAGTAATTAATTTTAAATCACCAAAATTACCATTTATATCTCAACGATTTTTGTCATCAAAATGGCGTCCATTATCTGTTACTTACAGGGCGATCGCCGTGGTGTTGCGGTAGTGTTGCTGGCCTACCACACCGAAGGTCCAAGGTTCGAGCCCTGGTACAGGTAACTTCAAAAGTAGCTTGAAAAAGTTTTTCAAAACAGGGTCGCCCCTCGGCAGTGCTTTGGCAAACTCTTCGATTGTATTTCTGCCATGGAATGCTTCTCAGCAAAAATTCATCTGCTTTGCAGATGCAGTTCGGAATCGACAAAAAACTGTAGGTCACGGTAATTTGTATAAAAAATTAGAAGCAGCACACCACAAATTTGTAGAAAAACTCGGCCTTAATCTCGCGCCAATTATATATTTTTTTTTAATGAAACATGAAGTAATAAAACCTGTTTGGGACAAATAAACTACTTTTTTTCAATAGGCTTCTAGATATGAAAAGAGGTTTTTGGAAAATAAGTAAAGTGTTTTAGGGTGCAGTGAGTACTCTAGCTATGTAGATTTTGTCCACCTGATCAAACTATACAAACTTTATTTCAAACGAGAAAAGCTTAATTTTTGCGTTTTACATAATGATCCCATTATTCTAATTGGCATGCACCAGAAAACATTATTAATTATTGATTGATCTTAACATTTTTTTAATATTTATTTATTTTTTATTCAAGCATTGCTTAGCAATTTGTTTAAGATGCCCCTACTATCTTCATTACTGCATGATCTCAAAAAATGAAATAATAGAAGTGGAGCCTTAATGATTCCAATGCCTCCCAACAACCCTATGCACATATGTACACATACAAGATAGCCAACAAGATTATAAGCAGTTAGCACAGTTGGCTGATCTTCATCTGCTCATCACAGTGCAAGTACATTTTAATGTTTATCTTTTGCATTTTTGACTGACTTTGAGATTCCGCCGCTTGCTGCGCAAGTGAACACATACACGGTTCCTTAAACAGCAGCTTACCATATTCAAACATTGTGCTTTCCTGCTGCGTATGTTAGGGTGCCTTCCTGAAAAAAAACTCTCTTTGTATAGAATTTATAAAGTTTATTATGGAGCCAATAAAAACAGAACTAGGGCTCTTCAAAATTCTAGAACTTCTTTACCTAATATGAAAATGACGCAAGCTTTTCAATGCTTTTCCCTAAGCGGAAAGACTGCAAAGTAGAGAATTTACTCAAAAAGACAGCTAGGCATGAGGAGTAAGACCGGGACCGATATCTACGCTATCCCAGAGACATGCAGGGCACTACAGTTTGCTGACATCAGTGGTAATAAGATAGCAATCCTCTTTGACAGCCAGGTGGCTTTGTGGACTTTCGGCTCGGCAGCCAGGAAATCAAGCCTGCTTTGTTAATGTAACATAGAGGGAAAGGAGATCGTCAGCCATTAAAACAAAGAATCGTCCGCGCTTATCGGGGTTGTATCTCTCAACACTGCATTAATGAGGAAAAAAATATAACCCTGTAGACTGCATAAGAGCTTATTGCCTTCTACCGAAGAAGCATTCATATTAGTTGTGGCACTCACTTTATTGTAATAAGCCATACCACAGCTGAACCCTTCCGGGGCTTAAGAAATGGCAGAGCACCTGCTGTGCGATTGTCCATCTCACTGCCGTACTCGGAACTCAGGGTTATTAGGATAAAGACTTTCTAATAGTAGAATGGAAGTCAGTTTTCTGAAGTAGTCCTGAAAAATCAATTTCGTCCACTTTCAGAAAAGGGAGAACTTTCCCTAAGAAATCTGAATCGCTTTTTATGAAGTACCTAATTTGGTCTAAGGAAGGAGAATGAACTTTTTTTTCTTTCTCCTCCTAGCAGGCCTTGCAGAGGATATTTGTTTATATACACAACTCTATCGTAACTAAAGCTGTGGCTCCAGTGATTAAGACTTCTCTACTTAGAAACAAACTCCTTTGTTTTCACACTATATTCTCCGATTAACCTTAGTAAATCACCATTGAGTTGTCCACCAAGCTTATATCCATCTCTTAATACTTTCTGGACATCTTATAATCGATGACGGGCTGCCTCCTTAGCTGAGTGCGGTAGGAATAAGAGCGGTCTTAAGCAACCAAAGGGCTATTACGTACGTTTGTTCATTCGAAATTAAAATATTTCAACTAATACCAATTTGGACCTCTTCAAGTGAAACTAAAATTAATTCCAAAGTATGTTCCAAAAGTTTTCGAATGCAGTATATTTTTCCGTTACTGAAAAATGGACTGTTTTTTTTGTATGGACAGTGAGACACTCTAATACATGCAAGTTTATATGTGTGTATGTGTGTAAAAACTTTTTATTGAGCATCAGTATATTCGTTCCATATGCATGTATGTATGTATTTATTTAGCAAAAGTCGGAACGGGGCGAATTTAAGGCGTATTTTGTTATGCCCACTTTTGTTTTTCCGAATCAAGTTTTAAATTGATGCCACGCAGACTGCGCTTTTTATTGCTGTAAAGTTCAAACAAGTTTGAGCTTTAGTGTGCCGCTTTAATTGGAAACTGTGGATAACATTGGGGGCAGGAAGTGAAATGCAGCTTATGTTGCCCGATATCGAGTGTAAATAGATTTTACGAGTAGCTATAGTGTCAGTTTACTATAAAGTTGTATTGTAGACTTGACATACGTACAAACACAAATTCACATGTAATTACAGATAAAAAAAAAAAGTGCAATGGGTGTTAAATTTTTGTTGTTGCGGCAGCATGTTGCGTTTGTAAAGGAAATTAAAAATTGCTGAAAGTTTTAATAGCTTCCTTGCTGAATTTTTTATCGACACTGCAAACGTGCAGTAGTACTAAGAGCAGTACTCTCGTTGTCTGGATATATATAAATATAGATACATGTGAATATTAGACTTGGCCAAAATAAATTATTTTCAAGCTTATTCTCATGCTTTTTGAAATAAGATATCACAACAAGATAAAAGAAAGTCAAATTATCTGTTTACTCGATATATGTGTTTCTATGTACTTTGAACTCGAAATCAGAATTTAAGTAACGAGTCGTGAATCGGCCCTGACCTCATAAAAGGAAAACAAAACACTTCTGTAGTTTTTTGTGGTATTAAAGACGAACTAGGTATCCCTATCAAATTCTGAAGACACATTCTTTTTCAGTTCGCTTAAAGAATATGAATTTCTATTTCATCAATTTTGATTTCTTTCCTTTTCACAAAATTTTTAAACCAAAAAGATGAAATCAGAAAACTATATAAATGCTTAAAGCTTGAACCAGCACAATAAGTCGACGAAACGGAACTCCGACAATTGTTGTGACTGCGAAGTGCTGAGCCACTAATCACTGGTCACTAGTCACTATCTATTACGGGCTTGCAACCAAAATGGGGAATAATTTGTTGATAACAGCAACGTTCAAGCGACGTGCTTATGAGATATCTACCATTGACATTGAAATTATGCTTACGTAGCAATGTTGTAGCAGCATGGTAACAGCGACTTCCAGTTAACTCCACGCATAAAGCTCTCCTTTTAACGTGTTTATTGCTTTATCTTGCAACTTATTGGAATATTATTTATTTCTTTCATTATGTATTAATGTGAATCCTTGTTCATTGTAATTTCAAACGTGGAACTATAATCAGGAGTGAAACATGTGTGAAAAAACTACATCGACAGAAAATTTTCATTTTTTATTAAATTAATTTTTTTAGTATTTAAAAATATTTAGTATCTTGGAATAGATAACCTTTAAGTCTCACTCACCAAACAGCATCACTTCAATATAAATAAAAGTTGAATATGGTTTCGGCAGCTAAAAATATTTAAATTTATATTTCGAACAAGGTACCACATGTTCTATAGCGCCACTTTAAAGTCGCGGCAAAGTTATGAACACACAAACCTCATGTTTAAAGTTTCCGCTGCCACCTCATGGTTGTTAAATTTGAACCAGTGTTGCCAACGCTGTGGGTTTAGGACTAAATTTTAGTGGTTTTTATTCTACAACATTAGAGAAAGTTTACTTTTAGTAGTAAGTGGATTTTGTCAGTGCTGTGGCCACCAAACTATGCTTGCTTATCATAATAGACCGCCACGTTTTTAACCATAGAGTTAACAAAATATTCGAGACTAAAGAAGCAGATCATAGGGAATTATGTGACATGCCTACAGGCTTGATTTCCATTGGGTTACTAGTTAACGCTTCCTCAATGAAATGCTGATGTGGAAATATTATCAAATGCTTTCGTTGGATATTAAACGCACAACCAAATAAATTTTTTTTTTTTGGTAAAATATCAAAAAAAAAAAAAAAAATCCAAAAATATTTAGTTTGATAGATTATCATAAAACTTGTCAAAAATATTTCGTTTACATAATAATAAATCAATAATATTATAATACACATACTGCAGTGCTGCTGGGGTACAGCTCCTTTAAAGTAGCAGCAACTTTAAAGTTGCCTTTAGGTTTGTCACTTTCAAGTTTTGTACACTTTAAGGCTGGCTTACTAGTAACCACGACGTTCTCAATACCCTTATTGCTACTGAAAATTTAAATACATTCAAAGTAACCATTAGTGGTTGAAACTACCTAGCAGCGACTGCGCATTTTTCAAATAAAGTTACTAAATTATCAAAGTCATAAAATCTTTTTTAAAACTTTTTGTGCTAAACTTAATTTCCTACAAAGCCATGCGTAGCTAAAGCTTTCTGCTTCAGTAGTTTGGCACTTTTAGGCCCGGTTTTTCAGTACTTGGTTAAGCTTAGTTTAAACTAAGTTTGCTTAAACTCGGCATAAATTTAAACTCCAGTTAAACTGCAGAGCGGTTTTTCAGTGAGAGTTTAAGGCCGCTTTTAAGATTTGCTTTTTATACGGCAACATTGGGTTTTTCTTTATCTAGATACGGCAACAGATAATATTTGTTTACATATTCAACGCCATTGCTTCTCCTCAGTATTGTAATAGTTAGGATTTCGCTAATTTCTGCATCACTATAATCACTTTCGTCAGATGATATATCCAGTATTTAATTAAATATAAAAATATCGTCCTTTTTTAATTAAATTCAGTTTATTGTTTCACAACCAAAACCATCAAATATGCAAACAGCTGACAGGTTAACTAGAGTTTAACCCTGCCAAATTGGCCGCTTAAACTACGCTTAAACTTCGTTTAAAGTTAACTGAAAAACTGCGTAACAAGTTTAAGCTTAGTTTAACTGACAAATTGAGTTGAACTTGTACTGAAAAACCGGGCCTTAGAGAAAAAACTAAATCAGTCCAAAAAAAATATGGCTAGCAATAAACGTCCTTTAAAAATTAATATTAAGGTCGGAAACGTTTACAGTATTTTTATTTTCGTAATTTTTCAAAATAACATATATTTATATAACTTCCAAAGAAATCATTTTTATTTTTTTTTGCCCTGCCTAGTAGAAATTTAAACATTTGTTTGTATTGTTTTGTTTTCTCTACAATCATAAAGTTAACGTTTGCACACTTCTTTTTATTTTTATATTCTCTTTCAAAATTTTGATGGGGAAAACGCATACATTTACGTGCATATATGTAGCTTCCTGTGCTTAAAAGCTCATTTGTTTTATACGTTGGTTAACATAGTAAAAACTTTGCCACGCTAATAATAAATGCCCGTTTGGGTGAGAAAGGGAGTTAAGATTCGCAACAAATGGCAATTAAATGTTGTTTTATATATATACTCAACATGAGCAATGCATATATGTATATAAGTACCTATGTACATATGCTCCACTTTGGCAAACATTTAAAGTATTTTACATAATTAAACGCCAATCTAAGTTTAACTTTAGTCTAGATTTTATAAGTGAATTAACCAAGTTGAGTACTTTCTTGAAGCATCGTTTTGCACTATGTAATGAGTTGAAGGAAAGGCGTTACCAAGTAGCCTACAATTATTTGCATGCCATTACGAATTTACTGCTTTCTTGTATGAATAATTAAATACTTTTTTAAAGGTTGTGTAGGTCGTGTAATTTGTGAAGCTAATTTAATTATGCTATGTATTTCGATTACGCCAGAGTTATGTATTGCTTATGGTTAAACCAAATGTGGAGAACTTAAGTGCTTAAAACTATATTTTCTGGAATCGGTCGTACTGGTTAGTTTGTTACGTTTTAAGTCTCTATTTTTACTTAAAGCCTCATTTTACTATTATTACTACACTTGTAGTAAACCATTTTCTTGTTTTTTCCTCCAAAATTTGTACCAAATAAATAGAAAGGTCAATGAAGGATTCATTAGTAAAATTCCATAACACTAAAGTCTTTGAGCATATTTACAACTCAGTGAAACGGAAATTAGAAAAAATCTGTTTTCTTTTAATTTTCCGGCAAGGTAGAGGCTTATAACTTTATATATTCAGTACTTGATTATTATCTTTTTGGTAAAAATCCCACTTGGCGAGATACTCAGAAAGTTGATTTTCAACAAGTAGAATTTTGCGATCGAATTTCAAATAACTTTCTAGTCAGCTAGTGATCAGTAACTACTTCGATTCTCAACTCGCACCAAAGGACTTAATAGTAACGGAAACGGGGCCTATAGCATGAAACGATTATGTGGCTGTCACAAAATGTATGACTTATTCATCAAAGTAAGAAAGTCGCGGTCCCGGAAAGGTTACTTTGAAATTACTTTGGATTACAAATTGCCTCTACTTATAAAAAGCTGTAACAGTTTTAATGGCGTTTTCCGATCCTCCTTTACCGCTTTTAAGTTGTGGAATTTGTAAGTAATATTTAATAGTGAAAATAAGGTCTCCGTTACTAGTAATGCTTGACGTAAATGGTAATAGCTTCTAAAAGGTGAAAATTATAGCTCGAAGGTTAAGGGATGCTTTACTGTTGTATAAGGGAGAAAGGAGCCGTTGTTCAAATAAATGTTGCAACTCTGTAATTTCCTATCACTAATAATACTTATAAATTTCTATAGAAACATGCTTCAACCTTTTATTTCATATCCAATACAGCATCAAAAAAAAAAACCAAATATTTAAAAAAAAATGTGTTTTTTGATATTTTTTCAAAAAATTTCTGTTTTTTTGTGCTTATAAATTTAAAATCTCCTTTATTTCAAAGAAAGCCTATAAGAATCTTTCGATAACAGCAGTCTATTGAAGAAGTGTTGCTAAATCTGGAAATCAAGCCAGTCAGACAGTCGCATAATTTCGTATGATCTACTTCTTAAGTCTCGAGCATTTTGTTAACTCTATATTTAAAACGTGTGTATAGGAAAACCAATAATACACCGCTATAAATTTGAAAATTTTAAACCAGGTTTTCAATTGCCTAAACCAATTTTCTTTTTATTTGTTTTTGAAAGCTTTTCCAAGTCATTGGATTTTTCTCTAAACACTTTTGTGTGTGCCGTAGCTCAGTGGGTAGAGTAGACGAGTCTGATGCGGGGAACGTTGGTTTGAATCCTGGCAATTGCTAACACCTTTTTTTCTTTTTTTTTGAATTGCCAAGACGTTCCTGGTTCAAAATTGAAACTCATTTCTTCACGCTCATTTTCTTGAAAACTGGCATAATTCAAATTCTAACCCAAATTTGGTTTGGACATATATATAGCCCAAATTTTTAGCCTTGTAGTATGGTTTAAATACTATTGACAAAATCCACTAATTACCAAAAATAATTTTTTTTTCGACTGTTGTAAAATAGAAACTACTAAATTTAGTTGTAAAATCACTGCTTTTTAATATAAGCAAGCTTAAGATGGAACCGTGATGTGGCAGCGGAAACCTTTAAGCATGAAATTTGTGGTACTCATAACTTTGTTACGGCTTTAAAGTGGCGCTATAGTGACATGTGGTACTTTGTACTAAATATGAATTTATTATTACTTTGAAGTGGTGATTTTTAGTAAATGCGACTTCAAAGTTCCTTTAGATAAATCTTACGCAGCCATTGGATTCATTAAATAAAACAGACAAAATTACCTAATTTCTGCCTCCAAATAAATATTTATATCTGATTTTCTTGCATGTTGTTAAATACCAAACCATAACAAAAGAAATATATAATAAGAAAATAAGTTGCGAAATAAAGCAAAAAACAAGTTAAAAAAGAGGTTGGCGCTTAAAGTTCCCTGAAAGTCGCAGTTAGCACGCTACTACATCATTGCTACGAAACTCTAAAGTTAATAGATCGTTACCGGCTATCTTATTGGAATGTCGCTGAAATGTTGCCGTTACCAAAAAATTGTTCCCCCTTTTGGTGGCAAGTAGTAATGGATATATTTCTATTACATACCCGTAATTACTAGCTGAGCAATAAAAGTCACAACAAAGTCGGAGCTGCGTTTCAGCGACTATTTGTGCTATTTCGGTTCTTATACAGTAACAATAACATACGTACACTTGGAACGAATAATCCACGGCAACTCAGAAACAACTAACTTGCAGTATCCGTCGATTATAGTTATGTACACTTATCAGTTTTTTGACAGTAAAAAGCACGCTTTGCCAAGTCGAATCGCACAAAATTTGTACATAAATTCACTTATTTGGAAATATATGCAAACAAATTTAATTTATTTATTTTTCACACCACCAATAAGCCACAAATATTGGCTAAAGCAATAACGGCAATTAAAATATTTGCAATGTTTGCCAGAAGTAGGTCAAAAAAGCACAACATCTTCATACTCAAAAGCCTCTATTTCGGCGTTTATTGGACTGTACCAAGAAAAATATTTTCTTTGAACATTGTATTGATATTATCTGTCACAAAAAGTTTTAGACCTCAATATTACTGTTTAGAGCTCTCTCATTGCTTGGTTCGATTTTTCAGGGCTGATGCCATTTTTGATTGACGTAAACAAATTAAGTTGTAAATTGTTTTGAAAACATTAGATTCGCCACAAAAAAGTTGTGAGTGGAAGTTTTTGTCAGGTGGATCAGGTAAATCAAGCCTTAAACATTGGTATGGTTATCTGATTCCACGTTTTTATATTAAATTTAATAAAACCAATATAGAAATAAGATAAATACAGATTCTTAAATCGAATTGTATGCTTTAAATAAAGGTATCAAAACATTTTTTACAAACTTGCTTTTGAAAAGTAATATTTAAATCTGAAACTTTCACATTATTTGTTATCGTCCATATGAAAAATCAGTTTAAAAAACAAAATATTTTTTGGCACAGCCTAGTGTTTATCTATAAATGTGGTTAAATGCGCTGTGGCATACTAATCCCGGATGTGATATGCATGGCAATAAACAACAATTAAGCAATTTTTTGCATTCCATAACCTGACAGGAGAGTCAGCAATATATCCATGCAAATAATCAGTGCTTAGCTGGGCATGAAAAAGTAAACATTGGAGGTTTATAATTTTTGTGTTGTTTTTACTTTTATCGAAATTTTAAACATTCTTGGTTTATGCAATAATTTTCGTCGAATTCTGAAGGGAAACATAAAAATGTTTGTAGTGTTTTACTTACTGAAAGCAAGAATAAACTTGAAGAAAATGATTCCCAGTTTGCTTATTGAAGAGTGCACCTACTTTCCTCTGCTATTATCGGAGGGAATTTTTTGTATACCCAGTAGTGCTAGGCACACAAGGTATATTTAGGCTTATAATTCATTGAGTAACGGCATAACCGAAGCGAGATAGATATTGACTTATGTGTATCAAAATGTTCAGTAGGAAGACAAAATTTGATTAAGCCCGTCCCTAAGTCTGTGAACAAGATATCAACTTTATTGAAATTTGGTATGCGGGCTTCTTGTCACTTACCTCCCATCGCTGTATAAAATGGACGGTGGCGCATAATAGTGCCGCCAACTTTGTATATATATATATAGCATATTTTGTTAAATATAATCAAGTTGATTGTTCGGTACATTTATTGTGTTGTATCTTAATGTGTGTATTGAAATTAAGGTGCCTAATTGATTTCTTTTTAGAAATTTTTGAAAGTTGAAGAGATCATAACAAATTTTGGCACACAGATTCCCTTTCACAAAGCATATACGCAAGACAAATGTACGAAATCAGCTGAGGACCACGCCTAATTTTGTATAAGGGACTGTTAAAAGGATCATAGATCAACATAATAGGCAATATCAATGCGAAAAATAAGTTAACATGAATTAGTTTCCACTTGAAATGTCGGTATACGATGAATTCCAAAAAATTTATCTACATTTTTGAGAAAAGGCGTGACCTACCTTGACTAACCTTTTATATTGTATTATTCCATAAATCATTTTATGTTATAATTCGAACACGAAATTATTTGTCGCAACGAAATTTGTGGAAAATGTGGATTTTATAATGATAACTGTTTCTTGTGAAAATAGGCGAAATCGGTCCCTCCCACGAACAATTTTTTAATGCTGTTTTGAAGAATTGCTTGTGATATTTACTGTTACTTTTGCAAGATATATCAATAAGAACTTTTCAAGCAAAACTCAACGCAATATAAAAATTCTGCTATTTTCGAAGGTGGTTACTCGATATTTTTTAAAGCCATTTCAGTCATGTAAAGCATTTGGAACTTACATACCTTTTTCCGCGATTTTTTTTTATTTTAAAGTAACGAATCATTACTAAGTATATAAACATCTGTTTCACTCGCACTCAGATTTCCTTACTTGTTTAAGTTATAGATCCACTTTCATTACAATCGACGTGTGCGTTAAAAGAATTTTTTTAAATGTTAGAAGGTGTTCAAAGAGAAAGAAAGGCAGCATGATTCGTCACTAATCACATTTGCAGGCTTCTAACACCATCCACAAATACATTTGCACATGCATTTAAGCGCTTAAAAGCCGTAGAAGTTGGCATTTTGTTAGGAAATTTATTTCATTTTAATTGTGCGCTAGCTTTTGTGTAAGATTTTCTTTTATTCACGTGCTAATCTGAAAAAAGACATAAATGAAATTGTGAGAAATTATCGTGTACAAATTTGATAATCAGATAAATACGAGAAAATACTATAGATTTATGAGTCTAAAATTAAAAGGAATTTTTTTGCAAAACGGAGCAAACTAGCTTAAAGCTAAACTTAAATCATCACATCTTTTTAAAATTCATTCAGAGCTGGGCTTTATAAGATTTTTAAGTTTGTTTTCGGAACTTTTTTGCGGTCATTTTGTAACACCATTTCTGGACTTTTTTGAGATCATTTCGAGAGGTTTTTCTTTTTTCAGAAAAAATTACATTTTGAATTTGAATTCAATAAAGATCTTTATGAGTGAAACATGGAAAATCATATAAATATAATATAACTTTTATGTTTTAGATTTGCTGGAGTATTTCATGCGTTTAAAATTAAAATTTTTTGTTATAATTATTTTTTTTACTGTTATTATTATTTTGTTACCAATGCCTTATTTTAAATATGTACATCTTTTTATTAGTGTAAAGACATCGGAACAACTAAGTGTATGTTGTGCTGGAACTCTTTCTGTAATACTTGCTATTCATGCGGGGAAATCTTAATTGTTTATGCCTTTCACGAGCTTGCACCATCAACACACCTTTCGCTCTTTGAGCATATGTCAAAAAAGGTAAGTCTACACTAATTATATGTAGCAACTTACAACGTGCCACCTGTATAAGTGTCTTAAATTTATATGTACTCGCACATGAAAAGTACAGTGCAACCACGATAACATGAATTATTCAAATCGAAGGGTAAAGGATAGAAAGATACTAATACTTAAAGCAGTAGAGGAGGTCTTCCACCTATTTATCCATCACTAATAAATGAAAGGTACAACGTCATCAGGAGAGGCCAGACATTTTTCTAATCCAGTTGCTCCTTTAACTTTTGTTTTTTTAGTATAAAGCCATATAAATATATATATTTTATCTTATCACAACAAATAAAGCGTTAAAGTGACTATCAGCAGTTTTTCTTAAGTTCAATATTGCTTAAAAGCAACAGAAACCAAGTTCAAACCATGACCCTTTTATTTATTTAGTCCATATTTACTATGAATATTTTTCGCCTTTGACACTCTCTAAAGTATCTGTTTAATAGAAAAAAAATTTGTTCAGGGTTCGTGTGTTCATATTATGGAGCGTGTGATGTAGCCATATGTACTCGTATTTATAATACAGGGTGTTTTTTTTACAGGTTTGTTTTTCGAATAGAGATAAAACTGGCATTTTGTGGTCAAATCTGGCAACTCTAATGTCATTTATGTTCAGTTTGGTTTGCCATTTTATCATGAACAGGTTGACAAAAGAACAACGCTTGCAAATCGTGCAAATTTATTTCGAAAATAATGGTTCAGTTCGCGAAGTTTACCGTGAGCTCCGTCCATTTTATGGTCGACATAATCGTCCATCAGAGCAATTAATTCGGTTAACCATGGATCGTTTTCGCACTACGTTTACTCTATGTGATAATACGCATCCGCAGAGACGTCGAACAGTGCGCACCGAAGAAACAATTGCCGCTGTAGAGCAAAGTGTTGAAGAGGACCCGAATGAATCGATTCGCCACCGTGCACAGCAATTGGAGCTTTGTCCATCAACTTTATGGAAGATTTTGCGCAAAGATCTTGGCTTGCGACCTTACAAGATCCAGCTTGTGCAAGAATTAAAGCCGCGAGACCATGCAATGCGTCGTGATTTTGGTGTATGGGCCGAAAATGAGATTGATTTCGATGCTGATTTTCATCGCAAAATTTTGTTCAGTGATGAGGCTCATTTTTGGTTGAATGGCTACGTCAACAAGCAAAATTGCCGCATTTGGAGTGAAGAGAATCCACATGAGACCCTTGAAACGCCATTACATCCACAAAAACTGACTGTTTGGTGTGCTCTATGGGCTGGTGGAGTCATTGGGCCATACTTCTTCCGCAATAATGCTGGAGAGGCAGCTACCGTTAATGGAGACCGGTATAGAGCCATGATAACCGACTATTTTGTTCCCGAATTGGATGGCATGAATGTGGATGAGTTGTGGTTCCAACAAGACGGCGCTACATGCCACACAGCGCACGTCACAATCGATTTATTGAAGGAAACATTCGATGAGCGCATAATTTCGCGGAATGGACCTGTCAATTGGCCACCAAGGTCGTGTGATTTGACACCATTGGATTATTTTCTTTGGGGATATGTGAAGTCGCTCGTCTACACCAACAAACCAGAAACGTTAGGGGAATTGGAAGCCAACATTCGTGGCGTTATTGCCGGCATACGGCCCCATATGCTCGAAAAAGTGGTTGAAAATTGGACCTGTAGAATTGGCTTTATTCGAGCCAGCCGCGGCGGCCACATGCCCGAAATCATATTTAAACATTAATGGCATAAAATTATCCTTCCCATAAAGCCAAATTGATGGACCTTAACACGATTTTCTTGTGTTTTATTTCAATTCGAAGTTCTATACCCCTAAAAAACACCCTTTATGTAGGTAGTACAACAGTTATGTCTAATATGCACATGCAACCATGTAAATAAATAATTTGTTCGTTTCATAACAAATTTTTGCCACCTTTTATTTATGTACATTAGGGTGTTACATTTTTAAATGATTTTTATTTCTGTGTCATTCCTCAAAATGTGATTTTTTATAGAAAATAAAAGAATTTGCTACGAGAATATAACTGGAGATGAGGAACACATATGACTGAAGGGCAACATTTCGAGGACGGCCTAGTAGTCTAACAATATTACATATTCAGCCGATTATCTGACTCAAAGGACCTTAAGCTTTTGGGAGTATAGAGAGGGAGAAGCTGACTCAAAGCTAATGTTAATCTATGATAACCTTTAAGTAGTAATTGATTTTAATGTTTATTATTTTTTTATATTTTCAATTTAAATCATAATTTTATATAAAGAATTTGCACAAATCATAACGGGGTTTGTGGGGAATCAGTTACAAATTGTGTTCATTAGGGGCGCGCACTTGCGGCTCTCAAGTATTAGCCATGGATCGGTATCCTCTTTTTTGATGTGAATTTAGACGTTTTAAACGTCTAATTGAAATTTCCATAAAATGTTTTAGTTAAAAGAACTTTAATAACTAACAGTCCATTGCAAGAAGCAATTCAAGTGAAAAATAATGTTTTCCGCTATCAGATTGCATATAAAATTCGAGTAAAAAAATAATTTTTTATTTAAATCCCTTTCGCGAAACTGGTTGTAAGTATTTTTTTATGAATTTATGGTTATGAATGTGAATGTGGAAAACTTGATTTTTTGATTCAATTAAATTGTTCCAAATTTTTGAATAATAAGAATGTTCTTGAAATAAAAAGCGTGTTCAAACGTTATATTGCATGAAATTTACTAAGTGATGGTTCAAGTAAAATTTACTTGCATACTCAGTTCAAAATTTCTTGATGGGTACTCAAAAAAGCACGAGTGTAGCATAGTAACAGTGATATAAGTTAATTTCTCGCTTTTTCGGGATCATATGAACACAATTTCGATATGGTTTTCTCTGGAAAACAGTCCCGAAATGAATCTCAAATAATCCCGAAATAATCTTGTAATGATTCGGAAGTTATACCGAAAAAGTGCCGAAAACAATTAGGAAACGATTACGCAAAAGTTTCAAACGGATTTTGAAAATGTCGAAATAACAATACTGAAATGATCAAGAAACCAAATCCCAAAAATCACCCAGTCCAAAAAACCATTCCGAAGTTACCTAATTCTACTACAGGGTGTTTTTTTTACAGGTTTGTTTTTCGAATAGAGATAAAACTGGCATTTTGTGGTCAAATCTGGCAACTCTAATGTCATTTATGTTCAGTTTGGTTTGCCATTTCATCATGAACAGGTTGACAAAAGAACAACGCTTGCAAATCGTGCAAATTTATTTCGAAAATAATGGTTCAGTACGCGAAGTTTACCGTGAGCTCCGTCCATTTTATGGTCGACATAATCGTCCATCAGATCAATTAATTCGGTTAACCATGGATCGTTTTCGCACTACGTTTACTCTATGTGATAATACGCATCCGCAGAGACGTCGAACAGTGCGCACCGAAGAAACAATTGCCGCTGTAGAGCAAAGTGTTGAAGAGGACCCGAATGAATCGATTCGCCACCGTGCACAGCAATTGGAGCTTTGTCCATCAACTTTATGGAAGATTTTGCGCAAAGATCTTGGCTTGCGACCTTACAAGATCCAGCTTGTGCAAGAATTAAAGCCGCGAGACCATGCAATGCGTCGTGATTTTGGTGTATGGGCCGAAAATGAGATTGATTTCGATGCTGATTTTCATCGCAAAATTTTGTTCAGTGATGAGGCTCATTTTTGGTTAAATGGCTACGTCAACAAGCAAAATTGCCGCATTTAGAGTGAAGAGAATCCACATGAGACCCTTGAAACGCCATTACATCCACAAAAACTGACTGTTTGGTGTGCTCTATGGGCTGGTGGAGTCATTGGGCCATACTTCTTCCGCAATAATGCTGGAGAGGCAGCTACCGTTAATGGAGACCGGTATAGAGCCATGATAACCGACTATTTTGTTCCCGAATTGGATGGCATGAATGTGGATGAGTTGTGGTTCCAACAAGACGGCGCTACATGCCACACAGCGCACGTCACAATCGATTTATTGAAGGAAACATTCGATGAGCGCATAATTTCGCGGAATGGACCTGTCAATTGGCCACCAAGGTCGTGTGATTTGACACCATTGGATTATTTTCTTTGGGGATATGTGAAGTCGCTCGTCTACACCAACAAATCAGAAACGTTAGGGGAATTGGAAGCCAACATTCGTGGCGTTATTGCCGACATACGGCCCCATATGCTCGAAAAAGTGGTTGAAAATTGGACTTGTAGAATTGGCTTTATTCGAGCCAGCCCGAAATCATATTTAAACATTAATGGCATAAAATTATCCTTCCAATAAAGCCAAATTGATGGACCTTAAAACGATTTTCTTGTGTTTTATTTCAATTCGAAGTTCTATACCCCTAAAAAAAGCACCCTTTACAATACTCTGTGCAAGTATTTATTTAACCTGCATCCCAAAGAAAGGTTGATCTGCTCCAAAAAATTTAGTATCAACGAGGCAAAAATAAAATTTTTCTATGGAAAATCGAAACTTTGACTGTAACCAATCAGAGCAATGGTGAAAAGTACATTAACGAATCGAGACAGATATAAATATATACATATCAAAGTGTTTAGCAGGAAAATAAATCGATTACGTTGTGTCATTTCGTCCATCACTAAATACAATGACTTGGGACAATGTGACTTTCGTGTCGAGATTTTTTGCCACTCAACTCCCAATTCTTTTTGAAATAAGGGAAATCGTATGATAGCCAAGCCCACTCTTTATGAATCGTATATTAACGAAAACACAAAAAAAAATATTATTCTGTACATAATTGATCATTATGGATCGAATTTGGTTTGTAGCATCCATTTAATGTTTTTGCTTAAGTTTTTTGTAAGTGTGGCACCACCCAGTTTTGATTAAGTTAATTTGACAGAAATTATAAATCGTAACACATCGGTACACGGATTAAGATTATAACAAGAAATTAATTAAGATCCAAAGGATGCTGGTTGAATGTAGCAACAAATAGTTCTGAGAAAGATAATTTTATATCAATCATATTTCACTTAAAATGAGTTGTTGCGCAAAAAAAAATTCGACAAAGTATAAATTTCATGAACATGGCACTGCTATTTTTAACCAAGCCTCTTCTCTCATGTTTACTTAGAGGGACTGGCGTACCATAATCAGCTTTGTTCACATATAACCCAAAATATTTTTGATAAAAGTAAACTTAATTGGTTGTTAACCATATCCACATTCCATATAAATCTGAGAATATCATTCTTTTAAATTTTTTTTATGAGTAATCAGATACCCTAATGCTCATACTGCTTGAGTTTTATGCATGTCTGAACATGTACAAATTTGCACCACAATCAGTATAGACGTCAACAGCAATCAGGTAATCCGTGCAAGTACCAATGTTGGCCTAAATGACTCATTTCGTAGAACGTGACTTTTATGTCATTTGCAATGATAGCTCAACTCATTAGGTACACTTAAACAACAACAAAAACACAAAGCTTGTGCTTGTAACACAACTCTTTATTTTTATTTTCTCTATATGTATATACATATGTATGTTTATCTGTAACTGCACCACTGAGTATTAGCATTAAATTTAAAATAGTAAACCAAACAGTTAGATTCGCAAAACCTTTTGTCGCTGCTGACAGGCACTTGTGGCACGTTTTAGTCACCAACTAATGTAAAATAGAAATACTATGTACCTACTCGTAATACTTTTGGTGAAAAGTTCCGGCATATGCGTATTTATATATATAAGTATAACTATTATTTTCATGCATAATTGGGTGTGGGTGTGCTTTTGGTTTAGGTGCAGGACTGTAGAATGTTTCGAAAGCACTTAAGTCAATGTGGGACTTAAACTAACACTAAAACTCCTACCGTATGCATACCGATCTATCTGAAACTACCGTTAAGTAGTTGGTAGCTAGTTTGGTATTTAGTCTCAACGTTCGTTTCGCAGCGTTGCTAATGGTCAACCTCCGTTCTGAATGCGGAATCTTTTTGGATTATCTTATATATAAATAGACAAGATGAATGCAATTTAGAACCGTTTTCTGCTAAACTATAGTTCTAAGGTATACAAATTATATATGTATAGATAGGAAATTTTGAGGTGTACTTTTATCCGTAAATAAAAAAAATTTTAAAAATCATTTTAATATAAAAAATTTAACATAAAAGTCACACCACTACACATTTACTTATTCACACTATAGACACGCTGTGTGTGTGTGTACTTACTTTTTGTGTACCATGCTGAATCGTGAGCATGGCCGAAGAGTTGCTTTGTAGGAAAAAATTAAGAGCCGTCGTAGTGCGAGTAGACTTGCCATGCATGTTTTTGTGTTATTCGTGCGAAGAGTTGGTAGTGGACCAATGAAAAATAAGTATTCCCACTATAGATACTCTGTTGTGTCATGCATTTTTGCTTTAGTTGTTGTTATTGTATTGATTACTGGCTACGATGCCCAGTGTCAGCTGCTCTCCTGAGAGCACGAAAAGTTGCTTTGTTGGATACATTACACAAGCAATGTAAAATATGAGCAAATATGTAAAATTCATTGCTGATACCTACAAACAGGGTTTATAAAAATTAAATAAATGATTACTCATAAAGAGTATTAAACACCGAAGAAAATTAAAGGAAAATAGAGGAGGAAAAGAGTTGAAAGGAAGGAAAATTAAAGGAAAGAAAGGCTAGAAAAGGAAAAGGAAAGGAAAGGAAGGAAAGGGAAGGGAATGGAAAGGATAGGAAAGGAAGGAAAATTAAAGGAAAGAAAGGAATGGTAAGGAAATGAAAGGAAGGGAAGGGAAAGGGAATTAAAGGAAAGGTAAGAAAACGAAGGGGAAAGAAAGAAAATAAAAGGAAGGGAAGGGAAAGGGAAATACGTTTGAGGAAAATAAAAAATAAACTAAGAGAGTAAAAAAAGAAATCAAGGAAAATAAAAATATGTTAGAGGAAAGGAACGACATAGAAAGAAAGAAAAAAAGGCGGATAAAACATACCTACAGCAAAAAAATAAAATAAAATAAAGTTTATTGGTTGAATTTCAACCACTGGGCGAACTCTAGTATAATTTATTTGTCTGGAGTGGTAGTGGGCTTTCGGGAATTTTTTTTCTACTTGGTGTTTGATACTTCCTTTCAATAATATGAATAACTACAACAAGTTTATGTGAAAAAATATACCAGGCACCATGTGAAAAAAAATTTAACAAAAATAAATGTAATTTTTCAGAGTCTTTACACTTGCAATTTGTGAGTCGAGGATTAAATGGACTACCAAACGCATACTCAAAAATTATTTTAAACTTTTTGCCCCAAATTCTGAGAAAGATTTTTTAAATTTGCAGGAACTTTTGCATTAGCTTGCACATACTGATTTATAAGCTTTTTATGAAAAGATCCATCTGTATTTTAATATAGTATTAATAAGGGAGTTTTAGCTGAACATTTTTTCGTAATAAATGAGAAGAACCAACTGGATTATTTTCACATTGAGCCACTGTATATCAATATTTTCAATTTCAGACATTGGCTTTGCTATTGAATGATCTATCTTATAGATTCAAACGATTTATACTTGTATATTTGTGTACTTGTACGTCGGTACTTTCTCGGGAACGGGTTAAGCGCGTTGGATACAATTTGGTGTTAACAATTTCTTGCCAATAAGGATGCTTTTATGGGGTTGCCACTTATCTGACTTTTCAAACTAAAGGTATTTTATGTCGTCCCACTGAAGTGCGTAACTTTCATATTGAAAGCATATTTATTCTCAAAGAAATTATGCATGCTGAATAAGTGCTTTGTTTGCGTGAAAAATGCATGCTGTATCAGTGAAAAGTTATTTAATTTGAAAAGTATACACGTTTCCGAGTTGTTGAGTATTCTTAGATTTTTCCTTGTATTCTTAAAAAAAATTATTCACACTTTTGAAATAATTATTATTTTGAAATTAAATGTATAAAATATGTAGATGAAGAAATATTTCATAATCGAGACGATTTCCTGGACATGTTTATGCGATATTTTTTAATGAATCCTAGTGACTAATTGATTGTTGTCACAATTATAATCCATCCACTTTAGGAATATATGCTATATAGGTACATTGTTTATTTATCATGCAAAACCAATACTATTTTATCAGTGCAAAATTGGTGCTTCTGTACATATATATCATGTTTATGTACTAGTGATTCAATATGCGTTCAGAATCAATGACATACATCCATACAGGATTAGTACAAAAGAAGGGATAGAGTATGCCTGCTCCCTGAGAAACAAATGAACGAGTTCCAATTGATGCCTAAAATATTTATGCCGCTTGCATGTGTTTCTCTCTCTCTATGGCGCGATATACAACAGGTATATCATCATAAGCCTCCTAAGAGATTTTTGCGCCAAGCTTCTCTTCCAATTTGTGGTGTGCCGATTTGAATTTTTCCCTACAAATTGGTGGGACCTACAGTTTTTTGCCGACTCCGAACGGCATCTACAAAGGAGACGAATTTTTTGCTGAGAAGCCTGTCATGGCAGAAATACACTCGGAGAGTTTGCCAAAATACTGCCGAGGGGCGACCCCGTTTTGAAAAACTTTTTTCAAATCACTTTTGATGTTACCTGTACCAGGGCTCGAACCATGGACCTTCGGTGTGGTAGGCCGGCAACACTACCTTCACACCACGGCGGCCGCCGTGTTTCCAACTGGGTTTATGGTTACGATATATGGTAGCCACCTGATAAAATTATATAATTTTTTTTGACATATTCGCTTTTGCCTAAAGAGAGCTTCCATCAATTTGGATGAAATTTTAAATATATTTAATTTGCACAATTTAAAAATTGAGTGAGAAATGCTAAAAAACACTAATTTCAACCAGGTTCATCGCCCAGGATCGCCACCTCATCCCATTATATTTTTTTATCTCGACACCGCCTTGACACATTTCTTTGAAAGTTCATATATTTACGAGTTTTCTCCTACAATCATCTAAGCTTATTAATATAAGTGTTGGCACTTATGAGGTTTTAACCGTGTTACCGCCTATCTGAAATTAAAAAAACAAATCAAATACAATATTTCAAAGGGTCTATTAAGCGAATGTTGTTTTACGTCGTATTTCAACAAAAGAATTTCTAGGTAGGGCTAGCACTTGGTTTATGTATATATATTTTTTGGTTTGCCCAGATACTCTTATATAAACCCGAAGAACATGCAAACCACATTGTTCTACAACTTAAATTCATACTTTTCGTTAGAGATAAACGATATCTTACATTTGCATGCATGCTTTTGAGTGATGAGTTTGTTTGCATTGTATTTTATACTTTTTCTAAAATATAAGTTCAATGCTAGTTGATTAAAATGTTAACATATGCACTTTGTCTTATTTTACAAACGTTAAGGGCTTGGAGAAAACGCATTCATACCATGTGAATATATTAGACTGTGGCCATCATCATACAAAAAAAAAAAAAAAAAAAAAATGGTTGAAGCTTAGTCTCAGCGAGTTTAAAGTGAAAACTTCTTTAGGAGTACACCCATAAACTCTTAGCAGTCTGCACAGGTCACTGGGGTGGAATCAGGAGAAGATGGACGGAAGTCATAACTTTTGGAACAGGGATTAAAAATGTCCTTGAGTTAATCAATAACAATATTTTGTTATAACATATGTATATCAGTTTGTTATAAGACTTTGTATGCCATCAAAAATCTTCTAAAAGCTACTTGCGCCTTTTGAGCCATCTTTTTGCTTTTCGACCTAGTCTAATGTACCAATATATGCAGCTTGGAAATTATTCTGCTGATAGCTTTGTGTTGAAAATCTGCCGCTGTGAAATTGTTTAAACGTATAAAGCCCACAAGTGGAATTTCAAATATGGATTTGAAAAAAAAAAAAATAAATAAATAATATGCATGTAAAAAACTTATAGGGTTTTAAAATTTATAAATACTTTCTATAGTCAGACAGAGCTTTGAACGGATTAATTGCTGACAGCCAATTAAAATATTGTTGGGCCAGTAGAGAGCCTGTGGATGCTTGGACTTTTATTTGGTGACAGTCATGCTGAAGTGGGAATGTGCTGTCAGTAGTGAACCCTCCCCCCTTGTATATCTGCTATGAAAAGTGCTGCAGAATTTTTTTACCTTATCAGATGCCTCATAGAGTTGTAGGTATAACAAATAAAATTACTTAGGCTACTGAAATTTGAACGTTATTTATCGAGGTAGCCATATAATTTAGCTTGTTATAATAACTCATCTGTTAGAAACATTCAAAGTGGCAACAAATATGTAGGAAAGCTTGGAAAAAAAAATAAATAAATTTTATACAAACAAAATGGGACAAATCGTTTTCGAAATAACAGCGCATATGAAAAAAAATATAATAGTGGCAGGTGGCTAGCCAAGCTGATAAACTCATCCTAAAAAGTTTTGTTGAAATTCGATGTCTAGCACCTTCTTTCTGATTCCCACATTGACGTATTTCATTTGATTTTTTTTATGTTTCAGATAAATGAACACCCCGATATACCTTCGAAGCGAGGGAACTTAGATTGTAGCAGATATATATACAATTCATTTCATAGAAATGCTTCAAAGTAGTGTTCCAGGTAAATGCGTGGGCTTTGTACTTCAACAGTGGGCTTCGTGAGATGATGATCTTATCGGTATACTTCTATGTAGTGATTCCTAAATTAAATATTAAAAATACCAGCGGATATCTATCAGAGCAGATAGAATTGTTCTTTAGTGAAACGGCTAGAACAATTCTATCTGCGCTGATAGATATCAGCGGTATTTTTAATATTTAATCTACTTCCCGTGTATACTGGCTACAGGTTTGCTTGAGCGACGTTTATTCCCTGGGCGAACATAGTAGTATATGCCGAAAACCGTCAATCTTGCTGGTTTCAATTCAGCCATTACCTTGTGAGAGGAATAAACGAGGAACCGGTGAACCATGCTATGGATGAAATGAAATTGGAAGGACAGATGGACTGCAGTTGGAAGGCAGGCTAATTTTTCTGCCAGTACCTTACATCAAGCCTGCTCATTGTAGTGGTCGGAAAAAGGGAGCAATGGAGGGAATGCTATACCGTTGCCTGAGATCTCTCTGTATAACCTCAATAGCAAAATGCTTATTGGTCCTGTAGCAAATAAATACAGTGGGAAACTATAGCATATAACGTTACCTTTACCTCGTGCAGGCTATTTCGATCCCTCTCTATAAGGGTATGCTTAAGGGAAACTGCGGGACTCATTAGATTAACTAGGGTTCATTTATAACTCGAAGTCCAGGCGTTTCATCTCAGTATATTAGGAAACTACTCCTGTTACATTTACGTGGAGGATAATGAAGTGAATTATAGAGCCACTTCATTCTAAGCGATCAAGCTATTTGATTGGATCTAGGTTGGCTTTATTCTAATTACATCATTGCAACCCAGCTATTCTTAAAATACTTTAAGATGTATCACAACTGACCTTTTTCTGGTCCAAGAGAGCCTCCTCTATAATGGAGGGCTGTCACTGAACCTTATCTAACTTAGTGCAAGCACATTTTTATCGATATTTAAGTTATCAACTGATATATAGAAATGAAAGCAGATATAAACTAAAGCCATACTTTTTGCTCTCCTTTGCTTATACGCTGTCTTTTCTATCTGGCAATGCTAGAGTTCCGTTATTTGAAAATTCACACATCTCACCAATTTCCAACTTTCCTTAAATTTGTCTTTTAATTTAAATATATCATCACCGCGAGAGAAGTTTAACTTTAAAAACGTTAAGGACTATTTTTCTTAGTTACAAAATTTAACCTTTCTTCCTTCTGAATGGTTACAATATAACATAACCGACGCTTATTCAAATATTTTCATATCTGTTGGTATGCGCACGCTTTCAAATACTTCGATAGCCCACATGACAAATAATTTCTTTAGAAACCGGAAGAATTCTCAAAACTTATCATCTCTCACAAGCACAGAACTCACTAATTTGTCATAGAAAGTTTAAATTTACAGTCAATGCTTTAGGCTTTTGTACTTTTCAGACTCCAAAAAGTTATTCTAGTGAACATACAATGTTTTCGTATACTGGTATGTGCATGTATATTGTTCAGAAAAGCCCGAAAGCTTTTGATTTTATTGCGCCAAATTTTTGAGTGTTCAAACACCTGAATGTTGCATAGACTACATTTAATTCGACATATGTGTGTGTATGTGTATATGTACAGTGAAGAGCAAAAATTAGTACTGCTCATCACATTTTCTCGGTATTATGCAAAACACTTGTTCCGGTTGATTTCTTTTGAAAATTTAGCTTGTGCTCTTTCATATGGCATGTTCAGTACAAAATGTATACAACAAAGTGTGATTGAATTAGGCGTTTCTCTCAATGGGAACAAAACTATAATGTCAAACAGAAATAATCTTTAGGCTATTTGAAAATAAACTTTTCAGTTTAAAAACATTTAGAGAACCAATTTTAATAATTATTTTATTTTTAGTTTTCGAAATTTAAATTTTTGTTTTTAACTTTAACCCGGGAAGTCCCATAACTTTTTTTGTTTTGGATTTTTGTGAAATGTTGTATACTTATGTATTTCGATCTCCTGAGCACGAAAATGAAGTCCATTTTCATTTTCCTCGCTTCGATTTTCCTCTGCGTGAAATACAGTTATTCTTTTTTGTTTTTGTTATTTACTTCAGACATAATACGTAAAATTGCAACGGCATGTTTGCATTACCATATGGTAATCGTGGGAAGATTCGGGTTAATTCAAATGAATAAATTTTAGAGGAAATTCTGTTGTAAATTTAGAATTCTATTGTTGCTACTGAAATAACTTCGTTGCTATTAGAAAACGACGGAAATTCGGATATTTTGTAGGGTTAGACCAAAATTTTACCCGAACATTTCTCACGAAGTTCGGCTTTGAAGTCAATGTTGGTCCACTTTCTTGTTGCCAAAGAAATGAAAGATTCTAGAAGTCATGAAGGAAAAATTAGGTTGTATTGAAATTCATAACTTTTTTAATGATATAAGAAATATGAAAGCATGTATAAACAATGGAATCCAATAAAAAATCCAACTAAAAAGTTTGATAATAAAGACTTGGTGGATCCCTAATATCAAAAGAAGAGTGAAGATCTAAATCTCCATGGAGTAAAAGTAGTAGTTATACTTAAATTTGTTCCGAATCTTTAAAAATATTCTATTAAAAATTTTCCATTATCTCTTGTCGAGTCGTGGCAAATCGGTTTCGGTGTTCGGCCATCTTCACTGTTTCCTGTCGTGTTCTTAGTATTTAAAAAAAAAAAGAAAGAACTGCTTAAAGAATGAAACAACAAGAGGTATGAAAGAAACAAACATTAGGCGTGTTCCAATCAAGAGCGAGCCAGATCCAGATAGAAATTTTGCATGTAAATTCAACAACAACGTTGTGATCTTGATATTTATCTGGATCAATTTCGTATCCGTATAGAAGCTCTGTTCGTTTAGTTTTTTGAAGTAGATTTTTTGACAGTCAACTCTTATTTGCTTGGTAGCACAGACACACATATATAAACACACATAAAAACACAAACAACTCTCATACAACTGATCCGTATCGTCCCCGTGAGATCTTGATCGTGATACTGATCTGGACAGCTGATTGGAACGCAACTATTGTGTAGCAGAATGGATAGTAAAGAGGATTCTTCAAACGAGTGTCAGCAACCTGGCAACCATGTACCCAAGCGCCTCAACGACCCGACCTAACAGCCGAAGAGAGTCAGTCAGTCTATCGTGTGGTTCGTGACGTGCAGACGTTTTACCTTAATGTGAATTATTTTATAAAAACTCTGTACAATATAATGAATAAATATATGTTTTATTAATTATTAAAAAGGAAATCATGAGGCCTCCTGACAGCCTCAGAAGTGAGATGTAATCCACTCTCCGTGAAAATAAACGATTATAATACTATTTGACCAAGTGCGTGTGTGTGTGGAAAAATTGAGACTCCTTTAATCGTGTTCGAAAAATTGGGACTCCTCTGCACGTTTGCTTTACGTCCACATTCGTCGCGTGCCGTTAATTTGAAAGTTGTCGCGCAGCTACATGTAGCAACAAGAATTTTCGAATTTATTCTTTTCATTCTCGTTCGCAACTCGGTACGAAAAAGCCGAGTGCTACTCGCGATAAACACTCGTTAATAAAAATCGAAATAAAATTTATGTATACATTTGTAGCGTTAACAAGCAAAACGTCACCCGCTTGTCATCTCGTTCTTTCGCACAAGGTTCGCTATGCTTATTTTGCTATAAACGAAAAGTGTAAATAAGCAAAGAATTCGAAGTATGCGCATCAACGCTCGATGCACATACAAAAATATACACACATAAACGTTTACATCGCTTAAATTCCGAAGATACGTTTTGTCTTTGGAAAACGAAAAGCTGTGCCGTAGTCATAGCACGAGATTAGTACATACGTTTTGTATTTCGAACAACGAAGCTGTGCCGCAGTCTCAGCACGAAAAGAAATTCGGAAATAAAAAGAAACAAACAAACAATTTTGTTTTTGCAACGCTTGTGCCGTAGACACAAAACCACGAAATCCAACAAATAAACATACAAAGCTTCGTAAGTAGTTTGTTGCAACGCTTGCGCCGCAGTCGCAAAGCAACGAACATAGGTTTGCGCCGCAGTCGCAAAACAACGAACTAAAACTCGTCGATATTATTTGTTTTGTTACGTTCGTAATAAGAAATAATGTTGTGCTCGTCGCACTTATACGTGTTTAATGTCATTTATACATTTTGTTTTGTATAAATTCGTATGTTATTCGCTACAATAAATGATTATGACATTTATATGTAAACAAATAAACGAATAAAAACAATGGAAAATCTTCGATCTGCAAATGTTGCTGAGCTTCGACAGCTTTGCAAAGATGCAGGACTCGCCTGCAGTGGAAATAAGAACACTTTAATTAAGCGTTTAGAAGATTATAAACGAAGTGAAGAAAATTATGAAAGTGCAAGCTCTGTGTTGTCACAACGTGTGGCAGAACTAGAGCATACAATTCGCGAAATGACTCGAAAGCAAAATGAAGCGGTAATAGCTAACAATTTCGTCCCGCAGCGTATATCCTCGCCGGTAGATATACAATCGTTACCCGTAAATACAAACGTGCATACAGTGCAATCGATAGTACCACCGATTCAGGTACCATTTACGCAGGCACAAGTGCCAATTAATGCATTTGGAGTTGATTCCGTTCATAACCAATTCGGAAACGTCCCGTATCCACCAGTGTCGTACTCAATACCGATGAGTACAAATGTTAATAGCAATATGCATCCGGTTATGCAACCAACCGCGAGTTATACAAACTTTCCGAGCTACACAACGCATCCCGTGTACGCGAATCCGCCGTATATTCCAGATCAACGTTTAGGTTGGCAGCCGCGGACAATGTATAATGTGCGCGATATAGTCGAACTTTTGCCTTCCTTTAATCCGCTTTCGAATACGTCACTAAACGCGACTCAATACGTGCAACGTGTTGAAATGTTGAAAAACGCATACGGTATAGACGACGGTATATTATTGTGTGCCGTGCAGCAAAAATTGCAAGGTCCTGCGAAACAGTGGGTCGATTCCTTGCCAATGGTATATACTACTACCTGGTCCGAATTTTCTAATCGAATGATATGTGATTTTCCGTGTTTACATAGCATCGCCGACGTGCATATAAAAATGTCTCAGATGAGAAGAGGTGTTAACGAAACTCCACAAGAGTTTTACTATCGAATGCTTGCTTTCGGTACAAAAAGAGGTATCTCCGAAAATGATATTGCAATTCATATCATAAACGGAATAAATGATAGTGATATGAAAAAGAAAATATCGAACAACTACGTGCGGTGTATTGATTTGCTAAATGATATTAATAACTATAGTGTATTTAATGATATGAAATCATTGCAATATAAACCGAAACCATCATTGGTAACAAACGCTACGTCCGTTCCGCGTAATACGAATGCAAAATCAACCGAAAGTGTGAAGTGCTTTAATTGTTTAAAAATGGGTCACTATGCGATTAAGTGCCCAGAACCGCAAAGGAAAACTCGTTGTACAATTTGTCAGCGTACAAATCACGAAACTGAAAAGTGTCCGCAAAAAGTGAACAACTCCGTGAAAACAATTAGTCCCAATGTCGAGGCGGTTAAAAATCCGCATGCCGACGGTATCGTTAAAGACATTAGGGTAAACGGTTTGCCCACGAGTTCGTTTATCGATCCGGGAAGTAGTCGCACTTTGATTAAATAAAGTTTTGCAAACGAAATCGGTACTTCCACGCCATGCTCTGTAACGCTTAATGGGTTTGGTGGTGGAAAATATACGTGTAACGAAAAGATAAATGTTATACTCGAAATAGACGATGCAAAAGTTGACGCCGATGTCTTGTTAGTGAACGATAATTTACTGAATGAAAACATATTGCTTGGAACTGATAGATTGTGTAGAACCGGAAGTCGTCTCATAATCGAAAACGGTCGTTGTCGCGTAGAGAACATTCTGAACATTCACGTGTGCAACGCTATAGGTGAAAAAGAAAATGTCAAGCTCGAAGAACTTTTGAAATCGTATCGTAACGTATTTGCCGAAAAAGCAGCAGATCTCGGTCGCTGTAACGTCGCCAAAATGAAAATCGAACTTAACTCGAAAACGCCGGTTAATATGAAGCCCTACCGTATCCCATTTTCCAAACGAGCCATAGTGGCTGATCTCGTAAAAGATCTACTGGATAACGATATTATAAGACCATCCGAATCTTCGTACGCCTCACCAATTGTTCTCGTGGCTAAACAAAACGGTGAGCATCGACTTTGCGTAGACTATCGTTGTCTAAATAAAATAACGAATCGTATGTCATATCCAATGCCGATCATGGATGAGCATTTTGCACAACTCGCAGGTAACAAATATTTCACTATATTAGATTTACGTATGGGGTATTATCAAATAGAGCTTGACGAAGAATCGAAGCAGTATACTGCATTTATAACCAACGAAGGGCACTACGAGTTTAACAGGATGCCCTTTGGACTGGCCAACGCTCCGGCCGTGTTCCAAACCGTTATGAATCGACTAGTAGCGAAATTGAAGCCGGGTGAAGTCTTGGCATATCTAGACGACGTTATTATACCAAGTCGCACCATTGAAGAAGGGTTACAACGTCTCGATAAGTTCCTAGATATCCTGAAATCTAGCGGTCTAACACTACGACTTGACAAATGTAGGTTTTTAGAAACAAAAATTGAGTATCTCGGTCACGTCATAACCGAGAACGGGATAGCACCTGGTAATAGGAAAATATCCGCTATTAAGAACTTTAAAGTTCCGTCAAACGTCACCGAAGTACGCCGATTCTTAGGTCTAACGGGGTTTTTCAGGAAATTCGTACCCGATTATTCCCTAATAACGAAACCGTTAACAACGCTGCTCCGAAAAACTGAGCTGAACTCGTTCCGATGGACCGACATGCAGCAGATAGCATTTAATCGTATAATTGAACTTTTAACCACCGCCCCAGTGTTGGCTCTCTATGATCAAACTGCGGAACACGAAGTCCACACCGACGCTAGTAGTGTGGGGCTAGCTGGTGTTCTCCTACAGTCAACTGATGGGAAGACATGGCAGCCAACGATGTACTACAGCCGACATTGTACAGAACCGGAAAGCAGATATCATTCGTATGAGCTAGAAGCTCTCGCCGTCGTCGAAGTATTAGAACGGTTCCGTATATATCTGCTCGGAAGAAAGTTCCGCCTGGTTACTGATTGCTCCGCCGTCGCTCGAGTACGCGAAAATAAAGAACTTAAATCTAAGATTGCACGTTGGTGGTTGAAGATTTCCGAATTCGACTTTGAATCCGTGCACCGTTCGGGCAGTCGACTAGCTCACGTGGATGCTCTAAGCAGAGCACCCGATCAGCCAGCTGAACCTGTGGAAACAGCAGGTTCTATTTTCGAAATTACGTCCGACGTCAACGACTGGCTGTACGTTATGCAAATCCAGGACGCTAAATTGCGTGAAATAATCGACGTTCTTCAAGGGAAGATAAAATCATCACGCGACCCGGAGATAAAGAAATACTTCTCCATACAAAATCGCCGACTTTACCTTAAAGAGGAAGATGGACTAAAGTTTGTAGTCCCCAGTTCAGTACGTTGGCGTATTGCGCAACTATGTCACGACAAGAGGGGTCATCATGCCCTCGAGAAAACCATCGAACGAATTCGTAAAACATTCTGGTTCCCGCAGATACGCAAGTATACGAAACATTATATCGCAGCGTGTGTAGATTGTTGCTATCGCAAGGCACAATCTGGTAAGGCAGAAGGTACAATGCACTACGATCCTGTTCAACCGATTCCGTTCCGGGTGGTCCACATTGACCACCTCGGCCCATTCGTCCGAAGCAAGAAAAGCAATTGCTACGTTTTGGCAATTTCCGACGCATTTTCAAAATATTTGATAGTAAAAGCGGTTCGCGATACGCGCACGGTTCATGTTATAAACGCACTCAACGAAGTTACGTGCTATTTCGGGCTACCGACCAAAATAATCTCCGACCGCGGAACCGCCTATACATCCAAAGCATTCACAACGTATTGTGAACAAAACGGTATACAACATGTTAAAACCGCCGTGCGTACTCCAAGGTCAAACGGACAAGTCGAGCGCGCTAACAAAACTATCCTTAATTATCTACGTACCTCTGTTGACAATCCGAAAGATTGGGATTTAATTCTACGAAATTTACAATTTACCATAAATTCGCAAAGCAATAAAACTACTGGATATAGTCCAAATGAACTTTTATTTAATTTTAATTTACGTGATATCGTACACAACCAGTTAGTAGCCGCCATCCATGATGACGTAACCGAAACTATTGAAAATATATCAATCGACGACAAACGCGTACTGGCATCCGAAAATATCGATCGCGAACGTGAACGTTGGAAAAAACGTTTCGACGAAAAACACGCAACTCCGCGGATCTATAACGAAGACGATATCGTAGTAATAGAAAACGAAGCAGCCGCTACCGGTGAATCGCGAAAGCTGGAACCGAAATACCGTGGTCCCTATCGCATCGCAAAAGTATTGAATAATGATCGGTACGTAATCGAAGATATACCCGGCTTGCCTATAAAAACGCGTAAATTCACATCAGTATTCGAATCAAGTAAAATAAAACCATATTGCCAAAATTGTCCAGAACTGGATGATTATACTTCAGCAGATGAATCAGACAACGATGAAATCGAGGTCGATTTCCTGTCAGGAACGGCCGAGTGTCAGCAACCTGGCAACCATGTACCCAAGCGCCTCAACGACCCGACCTAACAGCCGAAGAGAGTCAGTCAGTCTATCGTGTGGTTCGTGACGTGCAGACGTTTTACCTTAATGTGAATTATTTTATAAAAACTCTGTACAATATAATGAATAAATATATGTTTTATTAATTATTAAAAAGGAAATCATGAGGCCTCCTGACACGAGTATGACAACACCATGGTAGAAATATTTACAGGAAAGCTGCCATGACTCGATATAGACATAGAACTCCCAAATTCGATATATTCCCTGAAGTTAGTAGCAGCATTCATCGTTCGAAAAATGGTGATGGATAGACCAATTTCCGAATGAGAACCTAATCAAACCAAATACCTAATTTCTTAATGCAATAAATATCTTAATGAAGTTTGATAGACATTATTTAGGATGATAAATTTTTAATAGAACGGAGCTTCTACATAGATTTGTATGACACCATTAAATCTTACCGAAGTGCCGAATAATGTTGGATTAAAAAACTTATCTTTAAATGGATGTAAAAAAGTCACGAAACTTGGACAATTAAAACAAACTAAAACGGGTTTGTAAAAAAATGTGTTTTATTAAGGTAGCATAGGATTATATTTATAGTAGAATAAACTGTAATTTGTGGAATCCTAGTTGCCCGCACTTGCTCTGTCTAGATGCGAAGTTCTTGTATTTTGTTCACGTGATCTTTGACAATGCTGTAGAATAAAGTAAAATAAAAGAAATACAAAAGGCAAAACTTATAGGTGAGGGGTGAAAAGCTATATGCACCTCAACGGGTTAGTTAATTTGTTTATATTCGGTAGACCATGGTTGAATTATACAAGGTTTGTCAGCCATTGACAGATCAAAATTGAAGCTCCCTAATTATCACCTAGCATAGTTGCCGCCGTAGTGTGAAGGTAGTGTTGCCGGCCTACCACACCGAAGGTCCATGGTTCGAGCCCTGGTACTGGTAACATCGAAAGTGAATTGAAAAAAGTTTTTCAAAACGGGGTCGCCCCTCGGCAGTGGTTTGGCAAACTCTCCGAGTGTATTTCTGCCATGACAGGCTTCTCAACAAAAAATTCGTCTCCTTTGTAGATGCCGTTCGGAGTCGGCAAAAAACTGTAGGTCCCACCAATTTAGTAGGGAAAATTCAAATCGGCACACCACAAATTGGAAGAGAAGCTTGGCGCAAAAATCTCTTAGGAGGTTTATGATGATATACCTGTTGTATATCGCGCCATAGAGAGATAGAGATAGTTGCATTCACGAATTGTACAAAAAAGGGCAATAATAGTTCCCCTTTGGGATAAAAGAAGTAGAAAGGTCCGGTATGTAGTTTTTTAATTCAAACAAATTTTCGAGAAAATTGAGATTTTAAATCACAAGCTATATTAAGTTATAGGAAATAAATTGCCTTAATTGCCGTATAAAGAATCTTGAATTGCAAGTGGTCTTAAAATTTAACTAACCAGTAAAAATTTTGTGTTTCGGGCACCATTTTTAAACCACTTTATTTCCTGTAAAACTTGGTCCTGTGAAGTCCAAGCTTGTCAGATATCTTAAATTATACCAGATTAAATTCAAAGGCGAATCTTCACGGTATTCCTTCGATAAACTCATTTCCACACCACCTGAGGTAGAGTTTTTGGCGCCCTTTTTTTAACGTGGTTTCCCCAGTAGGCTTAGTCCACTAATTAAGTCTAGTGGCTTTACGCAAGTAATTTGGTCCATCTTGAGAGATCGAAACTTTTATTATTTTTAGAAAAAGCTTAAATTCCAATAATAATTATAGGAAGAGGGATAGGAATATAGTAAGGAAAAAGAAAGAAACGAGATGGAAGAAGAAGAAGGGAGGGATATGGAGTGGCAGGAGGATAAAAAGGAAGGAGAGTACAATTTTTGGGCAGGACGTCTGACTGGTCTGCTAATCTAATTATTTATTTATCATCTTATCTGGTTACTAAAACCAGGCTAACTCCACTTATTCGAGAGAAAGGTTCTTCGAAGGATTTTTGGGCCTCTACTCGATGCCGACGGTGTTTACCGTAGAAGATTAAATGATGAGTTGAATGAGCTCTTCGCAGACATCGAGATTTTCCAACGAATTGAAACCTAGCGGATACGTTGGCTTGGCCATGTAGTGCGAATGGAGAACTATATGCTATCGCTTGGTGTCTTTAATTGGCGTCATCTGGCAAGGGATAGTCAGGTGGCGCTTTGTTGGAAGGTTAAAATCGTTTCGACGGTTAAACAAGTAGCAACGGCACTGAAACTTACTTGTCGCACTTTTAGTTAAAAATCGCTGTATTCATAAGCAATACGCTTCAAATAGTGGATGATACTGTATAACTAGAAATATAAATACTAAATTTTCCGATGTTTAGTATAAAAGTTATTTAAACTTACGTGTGTTTGTGGGTTTGGCTGCTTTTTTAAATCCACAAGGATGTATGGCCGGAATATAAAAAAAGTATGCATAGCTACTTAACGTCTTTATAAAATGGAAATTTAGTTCAATTAATTAATGTTTACATAATAAATACATTGCTAAGTTAATATTTATTGGAAACTTACTTGTATGTGTGTATAGAACCTCTATGTTCGATAATATGCATGTACTGCAGTTGGGAAATTGTTTGTATGTTTACAAAATTCTGTAAGAGAATTAAATTGTTATAGTTTTGTTAAATTTTCATACTTTTCCAACAAACTTACCAAATTCAACGATATCAGAAAATGCAAACAATCAGAATAGAAGCAAAACAAGAACCAGTGCTGCTGCAATTCCGTTTGTATTAAGATTTTGAGTTTTTAGTTCAATTTTCAAATGTTTTTGTAAAGAAACAACACAGTCGATGAATGCCAATCAGATGACATTTAATAAGGGAGCTTCAAGTCGCCAACTGTCAAAAACGTCAATGGCTGACAAACCTTGTATAATTAAACAATGCGGTAGACATAATAGTCCCTTACAATAGAATCATATTTAACTGTCAATCACACTTTATTAAATACATTTTGGTTCAGTACATGTCGTAAAACCATGAAAAAAACAACAGAAAACCAAATTAATTTTAAAACTTTACTATGGCGGCCGCCATGGTGTGGCGGTAGTGTTGTTGGCCTACCACACCGAAAATCCAAGGTTCGAGCTCTTCACATCAAACATCAAAAATTGTTCGAAAAAGTTTTTTCTGTAAGGCTTCTGCCATGTAAGGCTTTTCAGCAAAACTTCATCTGCTTTTCAGATGCCCTTCGGAATCGACAAAAAACTGTAGGTCCCACCAAATTTGTAGGAAAAGTTAAAAGCAGCACACCACAAAGTGGTAGAGAAGTTCGGCCTTAATCTCCTCGGAAATATATATCGCGCCAGTTATTTATTTATTTTAATAATTTGTCGGAAGCAATAAGATAGGACCAATATAAGTATATGAAAATCACTAAAATTTGGCAAATATAAAAGAAAGCCCCATACGATCCATACAATTCACGCCTACTTCCACAAAGTACACAGAATTTATATAGGAAAATATTTCATTAAGTGTGCCAAATCTTATTGATATAAACTGCACAATACAGAAATATCACATTTTAAATGTTACAAACAAAGTTTTCAGTACTTTGAACAAGTGGGCGTGGCCGTCAATCGATTTTGGGCATTTTCTGAATGTACATTAAGTCAACATTTTTACCAAATTTTGATACGAAAAATAAGTTTTGGTTCGTACATTAAAAGTTTTGTGCAATCATCTAATTTAAAAGAGACAGAGCCACGCCCATTCTGAAATATTTATACTTTTCGAATTTGTTCGTACACCAACGCTTTGGAAGTGAAATATGATCAGCGATTTTTTCAAATATATTTTTTGGTATCTTGAAAGGGGTTTGATTTATAAATAATAATATTTCTAACATTAACTTGATTAAAAGTAGGCGCTGCCACGCCCATTTTCAAAAATTTCAATGCAAGTTATACTAATTTTTTTGCTCGCTACTGTATGTGAAGTAGCTGCGTGTATTTGAGATATGGCAGACGTTCTCAAATAGGTTGAGTCTTTAACCATATATTTAAGCTCACAGTTGGTAGGCAAAAAGAATGCGCTCAGTATTTGAATAGATTTGTATCTTTACCATCGATCAGCTCGTTTAATTTTTACTTCAAACTAAACGAAACTCTTGTTCTATTTTTTTTCCGTTCAGGTTGTATAAGTGTAAAAAGGCGATTTTGTCTGTGTGTGTATATGTCCATCATTGATCTACTCATATATGATTTCAGTGAGGCACTTTATGGATTCACATCAAGATATTCTAATGAAAGTATTAGCCAACTTTCAGCTTCAACTAGGTTGGATCAAAGTCTCAACTTTTACTTTTCCGCATCATCGTCCTCACTCATTGATCAGCCATTTACTAGGTATTGCGCAAAATGATATAAATTTTGGTATGTTCGAGCAGCTTAGTGCAACTGCCTTGGCAACCCTTCAAACTGTAACACTTATGTGTTGCTCCTATTTGAGAAGCACTGTCTATGCTGAATCGTAGTAAAGCTGTTAAGTGCTTCCACACACAACCAGCCGAAAATCGCTTAAGCACGCAATAAATAACTACTTTGTACACGCACTCTTGTATTCGGGCATACATTGTACATACAAACATATCTCCATATATGTATGTATATGGAAATTTAAAAGTGATTACATTCACTTTGCATACAAAAAGGCGTTTAAGCTAGCACACATGCATACCTTAAAGCTTCAAGATGCACATATTCATTTCAATATATGTGTGGTTGAGTGGGTGAGGTTGCGTTTATGAAAAGTTTTGAGTGTATTCATCGCTGATTTATAGTTTTACAACAACAACTTGTGTAAAGTACATGCATACATGCAAGAGCGGATTCAAGAAAAATGCTGAGAAGGTGCATACTTAGGGTCTACCTTTGAATATAGGAAACTTACATAATATTTTAAGAACAATGTTATAAAAGCAGCGATATGAGACCTCCACAATAATGCATCAAGTTAAGCTCCTTTAATAACAAAACGTAAATTCGAGTTTTTTTAAACATTATGTCGCCATATCATGTGATGGTAAGAGTCCTAGTGTGTTTCTGCCATCAAAAGATTTTCAGCAAAAATATTTTTACCTTCGTAAATGTATTACTATTACCACAGAGCATGTTCGTACCAAAAACTTAGCAAATCGTCGGGCATGTACTGCAAAAGAGTAAAGGCGCTCCGGATTCTTATCCGGCAAAGGACACTCGCTATTGACATCCCTCCCCAAAACTTTTGGGGAGTATTTTTGTAGTCAAAAACAAACAACAACAACGTCCACGTAGTTAAGAATCTATGTAGCTAGAGAAGAAATTATTATCAAGTTTTTAGTGGATTTTAAAAACATTTTAAATTACAAATATTTTTTTCTTTAATTTCGTATATTATGTAGTACTAACAATATTCGAAATATCAGCCAAATTGGTCCGTGAAAACCTATTTCCGCAATACCTTGAACCTAACGCCATCTACGGAGTAAATTTTTTGAGAACAAATTTCTTTTACAAACGTTAATACATGATTCAAAAATTAGAAAAATAGGTCGATATATACGATTTTAAGATTATTAATTATTGCAAGTTCACCTCCACCTAGCGGAAATTTTATATTTATGTTATTCTTTTCGAAAGGTTTCTATGGTTCAACTCTTTTGGCTTAATTCAAATTCATTCAATTTTATTGGGCATTTGTCTTATATCTAAGAAGCTTTATTATACCATTATCATTATTATTAAGAACGGGGTTGGCACTGAACATTTTTTTCGTTTTACATAAAATACGCGTACCTAATTTTTCGGTGAAACGTTAACTGCTCTTCGAATTATCGCTACCGGAACCTAGTAAAAAAAAAAGTCGTGGTGTCAATTCGTTTTTAAAAACTTGTTTTAAACTTATTTTTACATGACCCTTTTTATGTTCAATAAAATTTATAACAAAACTTAAAACCTTTTTTAAAAGTGACTGTGGTCCTTAACCGATTTCATACATTTTCTTAATCAATTTGTGAATTCCTATTGAGAAACAGAAGTTTATAAAGAGAATATAATATTGAATGGTGAGAAATATAATTTGTTATATTTAGACTGTAGTCTGTAAGGAAAAATGTAAGTTTGAGAGCATGTTAATCGTTAATGAGAATATGTAAGCTGATAGTGAGAGAGCTTAAATTGAAAAAACGGAGAACAAAAACAAATTATCAACATTATGTATGATGTATTGTTGCTTTCGGGCAGTCTTCTCCTATTATATACTTTTTGCTTCATCCATTACACCTTCCATGTATTAAAGTTATTGCTTCCATAACCCAGATCAACTTACTTCAGCTTTATGTATGGCTTAAGCATTGGGGAATATAAACAAATTCATTTTGCTTATAATTAAGTTTTTCCACCTGACATATTTATATATATATAATTTTTTCTTTATCTCGATTAGGGGCGCCATGGCCGCCACACGCTGATTTCGTCAATATATATTTATCTTAATACAAACGTGTGTCAGAAAAAAAGTTTGTTCTAATAGCGAAAGATGCGGTGCTGCAAATATGTCTTACTAAGGTCGAAAACTTTGTACGTACTACCCCAGCACAACCAACAAAAAATTATGTGAGCGATTGCTGCGGGGCCTGATCAATTTGGAACAGGGAATATTATAGTACATTTTTGTAGCTCCTTTTTATTGCGAATTCTTTGGAAGCACTTTTCTTCACCCACATGAAGATTTTGGTTTGGAGATAAAGTGCTTTCATTTTTGGGCCATCTTTAGATAATCTTTTCGTTCTAGCGCGTTCATAATTAGTTGAATGTGTTGGTAGGTTTTCGTTCACGTGTTTTGTTCTTTAGATAAGTCTCTTTGAACATTTTGGGATTACAAGCGTTTACCAGCATATTTAAGTACTATAGTAGCTTTTATTAAGTTATGGTTGAAGCTTAGCTTTCCATGGACTATCAGGCTACCACAAAAGGTAGTCTCTCAGAGAGAGAGATAATAAGAGGGTACGTGTGTAGAAATTAGTACACGGCTATCGGTAATATACGAAATACGGCAGTCTCCAAACTCCTTTTTATAAAACGTCATCCCTCATATTGTACCACTTCTTATCAAATAAAATAAGCCATATATAAAGTGTTATCGCGTGCAGCACCCCTTCATTATATGTATGTATTTTCGATTGCTGTCTGTCTACCATGCATTTAACAAAGTCAGCATGCTTGTGAAAACTTTGCCAAACACTTAAAAAGTTAAGCAGGAAAAATTCCTGACTAAGATTGAAAGCAGGGAAAGACTTTGATGCTCATTGTTGCATTCTAAGTATTATTGCAACATTGATAATGAGACAAAGTTACTTATATACAGTTTGTGCGCACATTTCTGAGTAATTTGAACATTTACCTCAGAACAATTTTTGACATGTTATTTAAATTAAATATGAAGATCGAGGTTTCAATCAGAATCACTTTCTTGGTTAGCATCAGGCGCGTATGCAGGGGGGGAGGGTTCAGCCCACACTTTTTAATTATTAATTAAGTAATACAAACTTTAATAATCAGCCAAATCAGTCGATAAATATGGGTTTAAGGCTTTACTATCCCAAGCTCAGCTCAGCTACTTAGCGGAATTATTGTAAAATAATATTTATTTTAAAGCGAGCAATAATGTTTCGTATTTCAGCCGAATCCAACCATAGAAGCAGTGACTCACGCAATACCTATCGGAATATTGTTTCGGTTTTATTGTATTGTCATCGCTACCTGAAGTATGGTTACAAGTTTAAGCCTAACGGGAAGTTGGTTGAAAACCAAATGCAAAAATCCAAGGAGATACTACAAAACCGACCCAATAAAAAAATCTATACAGTCAAATCATCTAGGTAAGAAGGTTTCTGTCTTTCTACAATGTTACAAAAGAATGTTTATGTATCCGGTGATATAAAAGAACCAACCATAATGCAATCTTTGATTACGACTATTTATCTATCAGTCAGAAAACTTAGCGGCATCGAATTTTGTAGGAAGCAAAAAATTCAGATTATCTATTCCAGATTAACGAAACTTTAAACATTGGTATGGTATAGTAAAATTATTTAAAAAAAAGTTTGCCTGCTTTTAAAATAATACGATAATATGTAAATATTATAGCATTACCATCCTGCAGTCAACTTCCAAACTAGTCAATTACAATTTGTGGGCTTATTCATACGAGTCTGAGCGGCTGCAATGTTTCCACTATCATAAGTAGCAACAACCCTCGCAAACTGTGGATACATACATACAAGGTGGCGCAAAAGTAAGCTTCCGATGTTCAGCATGCGTGTGGCACGTGCAGTGTGTGCTGTTGCACCGTCTTGTTGGAACCACATGTTGTCCAATCCCAATTCATCAAGTTGCGGCAAAACGAACTCGTTGATCATTGCTCTGTAGCGCTCACCATTCACAGTAACCGTTTGGCCCCGACCGATTATTGGTCAAATAAATAGTCAGCAATATTACGCGTTCTGGAGCAGTGTAGCATAACATTGTTTATTAACGTGTATTTCGCATGTGTTTACTACACAAATGTCAAAACAGAACTGACTTTAGGGGCCAATCGCAAAATTTAAAGCATTTTCTGATATGAGGATTACTTTTGCGCCGCCCTGTACATACACAAGCGAAGAAGAAAACAATTTAGTATTCGGACAGCAATCGTTCAGTTAACAACACCGTCCTACATTTTAATTTTCTCTTCAAATAATATTCTGAGTTTTTACATATTTATTTATTAATATTAAATATGAAACTTTCTTGTAAATACAAGTTTAAATAGTTTAATCTTAATCCTTTTGAGAATTTCGGGATTCACTGCAATAGCGGCGCAGCGGCAACGCAACAACGAGTAAGCAGTGCTCAATCGAAAAGACGAAAAGAGTGAAAACAAATCATCCTTTGTCAAAGCAATTGTGTAAGTAAATAACATTTATTTTTGGAATAATCGAAGTAACCTTTTTTGAAGAAAAAGTTTTCACCAAATGAATAAAAGAAATACTGAATGGTTGCTATTTGTCAGGGTTGACTTATTATGATTGTGAAATAGAGTTTTCATTAATAAAATAAGAGTGCATCTCTAACGGAATCGTTTAGAAGCTGCAACAACGAAAATAGCGCGCGGAGACACAGCATAGCAGAGACACATACGAAGGTGGTTAAAAATTTCACTTTTTAAAAACTATAGTTATGTACTAAGAACTTGTATATTATGCAAAAGAATTCTATAGGTGAGTTATCTGCATGGTTATTTGAAAATGACTCCGAAACTTATAACTTTCACCATATAAAGTTAATCTTTCCTTGAATTTTCTTAATTTTATATAAAGGTATATTTATAAGTAAGATCAGATTCTATCTGACATTATTATTTCTTTAAATTGTAAAATGTTTCAAGAAAATTTAAAGATTTTAAATTTATTAAAAGTAACAATTATTAAACAAGTAAGGAAAGGGCTGTCTTCTTCTGATTCTTACTCACAATAAGTAAAAACTCTGCAAAACTTATAATTTAAAGATACATAGCCCAAACCCCATTTATCGGAACAATCGATAGTATAGGAGCTATGCGTTGTATTTCTCCGATCTTGCTGATTCCAAATGATTATTCTCTTGCAAAATAACGGCTCCATACCAAATTTCATCAAGATCTCTCAAAAACTGAGGTACTACTTTGCGTACAAACAGACAGACGGACATGGCTAAATCGACTCAGCTCATCGTCCTGATCATTTCGGTATACTTATTGGTGGGTCTATGTCTTCTTCTTCTCATACTTACAAATGTCGGACCAAAGTTATAACACCATTTTATGTTCATGAAAGGTATAAAAAAAGCAGAAAACTGCTTTTTATGAATGCTTTCCAAAGGTAAAATTGCTATGAACAGATATTATATTTTTATAGAAATTTGTTTCAATTGTTTAATATAGTGAAGTAATATTTATTTTGATAGACACATATTTTATAACTGATTACTGAATTTTCAATAAAGTAGTTTGTAATGTAATTTGCAATTTTCGTGTATTCTTCCACCCAAATTGAACTAACCTATTATGAAATGGCGCAGTATCTGGTATGATATTAATGAATAGGCTGACTGGTATGGCGGCTGTTAGGAACCTTACGCATATACTGACTAGTAAGTCAACTGGTATCATTCCGATGCATATACTGACTAGAATGTTAACTGGAATGATGCTTATGCAGTGGCTAGCAATTATTATTTCATAGGCCAACGCCATGTTAATTCTATATAGTTGCTTATATGGATGTAAGACAGAAATTCGAGTGATTGGACTGTCTGTGCCAGCAAGAATTAAACTAAGTAGAATTCAACTAGTAGGTTTGACTGCAGGGCAATAACAGCACGATTTTGCATACATTACTAGGATCATTAACATACTAGTACACAATTGCATACACACACACGTTCAGTATAATACATTTTAATTGCGCGTATAAATTAAATCAATCCAAACATCCGCTTATGTCGGACAACAAGAACGGTAAAATGCTTGCGCATAAATATGTTTGTGTATGTATGTTACTTAATGCATGTTGCTCATGCAGGAAAAATATTTGGTTCTGAACTAAAGAACTAACCCATGGTTGGTAAGAAGAGACTGACCCCACTTCTTAATGTCCACTCTTTTAATGAACGAGTTTACATAAGAAGTAGTTTAGAATGGCGCTGTCGAAACACTACTTCCCACACTACTTGTTGCTTGAACTAGAATACTATCGCATTTATAATTATAAGAGATAAACTCTTGTATTTTGCGATAGGCTGTCGTTAAACAACTAAAACGAAGAAAACACAATGATCGATATTTTCCTTGCGCCATTCAAATTTTTTTTTTTTTTTTAATATCTTTTTTTTAGATATGTTTTAAGATATGCAAGAAAATCAAATTCTGAATGTCGAAATGCGTTTCTATGGTTCTCTGCTGTTATTACTCGAACCATGGACCTTCGGTGTGGTAGGCCGGCAACACTACCTTCACACCACGGCGGCCGCAATTTGCAGGGAAAATTCAAATCGGCACACCACAAATTGGAAGAGAAGCTTGGCGCAAAAATCTCTTAGGAGATTTATGATGATATACCTGTTGTATATCGCGCCATAGAGATAGAGAGATTATTAATATATACAATTTATTATATTAATAGAAATTAGTATAATTTGGTCTAAATTATTTTATCAAGTCAAAGGGGTATCTTAGAATAAATAACTTTGCAATTATATTCAGCAAAATCAGAACTTTGCTGTAATAATTGACGGTACTTAAGGCAACTAAAAATATTTCACTTTAAAGGTTTATTTACTACAAAGAACCAAATGCTACTACAGCGTCACTTCAAAGTCGTGGAAGTTTTACAAGATTTCCCTGAGCCAATTATTGACATTTCGCCCATGTAAAAGCTTGATTTTGTCAAGGGAAGTCCAGTTCCGTGGCTTTAACATTGACAAAAATGGCATCAGAATTCACATTGTCTACTACTTCGACAGCGGTTGGTAAATTTTTGAGGTTGTTTTGATATCTTAGAACTAGAACTACAATATTTTGTCACGACCTCTAACGTTATGGTTACGGAAAGGTACATACATCGTATGGAAAGACTTAGGAGCAAACCTTTCGATGATTTAAACAGCGTTGGTAGTCCATGTACGAATTAAACCACACTATTGTTATCGGTTGGATTGACGTACGCTAGCCTACGTAGGGGTCTCTGGACATTCTAGACACATTACAACGATATCGGACACAGTAAGTGGGGCAACGTTTAAGGTAACTATGGATTGCAACTCGCTTACATCCAAAAAGTAACGACTCCATTAATACCACGTATAGCCAGGTTGTAGCTGAAATAACAAAAATGTGACCTCGAGTGCATACATAGGTCAGGAACATAAGAAAGCATTTGCAGCACTGGGCTATAATTGCTCCCTACTAGTCATTTATGGGCATAGTTGAGATAAGTTCATTTAAATTTGAGTAGCACATTTATGGGTATAGAAGGATATGGGCGGCCGCCGTGGTGTGAAGGTAGTGTTGCCGGCCTACCACACCGAAGGTCCATGGTTCGAGCCCTGGTACAGGTAACATCAAAGTGGCAGTGGTTTGGCAAACTCTCCGAGTGTATTTCTGCCATGACAGGCTTCTCAGCAAAAATTCGTCTCCTTTGTAGACGCCGTTCGGAGTCGGCAAAAAACTGTAGGTCCCACCAATTTGTAGGGAAAATTCAAATCGGCACACCACAAATTGGAAGAGAAGCTTGGCGCAAAAATCTCTTAGGAGGTTTATGATGATATACCTGTTGTATATCGCGCCATAGAGAGAGAGAGAGAAGGATATGGAAAGAGTCACTCAGTATACGTTTGAACATAATTATGTACAATTGGTATATATTATTATTATTGTAGCAGTACTTTCCCCTGCACACCTTCCTCGTGCTAATGTGAATAATTTAGCCCACACATATACGAAGAGATGGGAACTGGCATTAGTCGCATGCTTCTTTTCGACTAATTCCGGATTCATGCTAGACTAATTGCGTATTTTGCATAATAATTACACACACACGCCCCCGCCCACACTCACGCAGCATGGAGAAAATCTGTTAAGTGAAGGTGTAGATCAATTTTTGTAACTTTCATTTTTTTATATTTTTATTAAATGCAGTTACGATGTGTTGGGTCAGTCGGTTTTCGTTGCGCTGCGGGTTCTTAGAGTTTCCGCGTAATTTATGCACTTTGCAAAAATTTATCGCCACGCAATCTTAATGGTTCATTAATTTCATTATTCTCTCATCTGAAAAAATTCGCTTGGATAATGGACAAATTTTTTGTAAATGCTGCGCATACAGACAAATATACATACACGTTATAAACCCATACATAAATATGTATATGAGTTTACTTATATATAAGGAAATATACAGAAAGCGACATCACCACATCCTCTGCTGTGCAATGCTTCATTTGCCCACTTTTATGCAGATTAAGGTTGAGCACACAACAGGCAAGTTCCGTTCTTGTTTCGCTTCTGCAGGCCACTGCCGTTCTTCTCTTAACATTCTCGCAGCATTTTACTGACGCAGCTTGCCATCGACATTGCCATAGCTGTGCAATGTTATTGTTGTTTTCACATTGGTGTACCCACAAAGTGGTCACTGCGGTCGGAAACAGCCATGGTAGTGGCTATGACTGGCGCAGCAATACCGTAACCAAATGTTTGGTTGATTGTGCACTCAGTTGCTCATTGGTGGCACGTGTAGACGTGTTTTTTTATACGCCTCTGTATATTGGTGTATTTGTAGCGCAACTGAAGTTCAACGCATGCACTCAGCATACTAATGAGTTCGTTTCCTTTTCGACGAATATTTCGTATGTACATATATCCTTTTTTTGAGCAATGCAATGTGACGTATGCATAAACTTAAGAGAAGTATGTATGTATGTAGTTTGCATTTACATGCATTGTTTTTAATTTTTACAAATTTCATATCCCCCTACTTGCCATTAACTTAGTTCAGTTGGAAATAATATGCGCACAAAAGTGTAAATGTGCATTCATATTTCATCTCGGATTGTCTATAATAAATGTGCATTAATGTTTCCTTATGTCGTTGAATAATTATGTTCAATTCCTTTAAGATCACCATAAGAAAAGGAATTTCTGTCCTAGTGATTTTTCTTAGAAACGAAGAGAGCTTAATGGTTTACAGCATTCGAACAATGGATTTTGGAAGTAGTGAGCGATAAAATGAGCTAGCCGAAAACTTGATTTCAAGACGGTAGCGCCTAAAGCGATACTCGTAGTATATTTAATGGTAGCAATTCCGATCAAGCTTAGCTGCGGCTCAGTCTGATATAAAATGTATGCAAAAGTTATCATAATCACACTTCTTTTTTTTTTTATTTTCATATGAAAACCAACTTGTTTTAACAAATGCCATTCAGACTCGGCATAAAACCTGCAGGTCGAAAAATTTGAAGGAAACATTTTAAGTTTTATTGCAACAAAAACTTTTCCTTCCTTTTTTAGTATAATATTTAAAATATAGATGTAAATAAAACTGAGTTGGTGGAAAATATCTTCAAAACTCTTTTGAAGACATTAAAACTGGTTTACTAACCATACCTGCATCATCGTCGAATCGATAAATCCAATATATTGTGGCTGGGTGTTTACTGTCAGGAACTTGGGATTAGCACGAAATTTAGGCTACCTGATCATTGCAGCGTTTTCCATGCGGATGTTGCCGCCATCAAGAATACGGTGGATGGGATGCTGTCCAGCGCATTCGCTGTCAAGGAGTTAAACATCTACTCCGATAGTCAAGCGGCAATTAGGGCGTTGAGTGCAGGTAACGTTCGATCGAGGACAGTGAGCGACGGTCTGGAATCGCTTGCGGTTGCGTCCAACTACTTCAAAATAAAAATTATTCGGGCACTCGTGAAACAGATGTGGCGGCCTACAGAACACTGGGTATTCCCCTTACCACCTGTAGTTTGCTTCTGGGCAGGTGGGCTTCGGATCAGCTAAGCAAACGCTGGGCTAACACCACCTCATGTCAGGTGTCGAAGTCCTTTTGGCCAGTGGTTGACTCCAGGCGTTCAATGGAACTACTAGGGTTCTCCAGGGTACACCTTTCCATTTTAATTGGGGTGTTGACTGGGCACTGTTCGATAGGGGTCCATGCGGTGCGGTTAAATATACTTGATAACCCGAGCTGCGTGAGCTGCATGGAGGATGACGAGGTGGAATCATCAAATAATTTCATGCTTAGTTGTCCAGCGTTTGCTAGGACCAGGCGCAGGTATCTCGGTGCGGATGTTCTTAGGTCTCCGGAAGACGTGTCGAAGATCGATGTGTGCCAAATCCGGAGTTTTATTGTCGCTACGCAGCGATTTGCTAAGCAATCTTAAGTTAGTGTCACCGTTTAGAATGTGGTATCATAACGGACCTTATATGTGTCCAAGTGAGCTGCCCTCCTAGTGGGACAGCTACCAACTAACCTAACCAAACTAACGTATATACACCCGACTGTATGCCTCTTTTCTTCTTCATATGCCGGCTTCTCGTATCGTAGCGAACATATGTACACACGCCTGTACGCTTTTCTTCCCTCATAAGCCAGTTTCTTACATTGCAGCGAACATATGTACACACGCCTGTACGCTTGCGTTGGTCACTTCCAGTGTTCCGCCGTCTCCTTTGCATAGGCATGTTTCTAACCTTTTAGCGTCGCTGCCAAATCTAGTGTATGGTAGAGCTCATATGTATATATGTATATTAGAGTGTTCCTATTTGTAAGAAATTGATATTCGAATGGTATGTTCTTTAAAAAATATGTCAAATATACAAGGTGGCGCAAAAGTAAGCTTCCGATGTTCAGCATATCGGTTGTGGCACGTGCAGTGTGTGCTGTTGCACCGTCTTGTTGGAACCACATGTTTTCCAATCCCAATTCATCAAGTTGCGGCAAAAAGAACTCGTTGATCATTGCTCTGTAGCGCTCACCATTCACAGTAACCGTTTTTCACCGACCGATTATTGGTCAAATAAATAGTCAGCAATATTCCGCGTTCTGGAGCAGTGTAGCGTAACATTGTTTATTAACGTGTATTTCGCATGTGTTTACTACACAAATGTCAAAACAGAACTGACTTTAGGGGCCAATCGCAAAATTTATAGCATTTTCTGATAGGAGGATTACTTAAAGCCATGCTCAAATATCCCAGATGTATTTTCGAGGGGGAGCTGTGCTCTGCTAATATGAAACCGCCGAATCTTTTTAGTTGTAGTATCCCCTACGTATTTAAGTCACCGCTACCCAATGGGACCACTTAACTGGAAACTACAAAAGCGCTTACTAAAATTGTTGACAAGTGAAAGTACATACGAATATCTGCGCGGCAGCTAAATTGTTTTCACATCGTTAGTAAAGCAAAAAGATATTTAGCATCCCGAAAGTCCTAACAATGCATCTAAATACCAACATCAAATTGTACGTATGTATGTGTATATTCTTTGGACTGTTGCAAGTAGAGTTAGAGAGAGCAAATAACTTGTGTACATCCTTAGGCTATTGTGCACAAACAATTGTAAACACAAGTGAGTGGTTTGGGCTTAAGGGGTATAATGCAGGGGTGGCGCCAGAAAGATTGATAACAGTCGAAGCAATTAGCTAGAAATGCGATCACGCAAAACGATCCTCCTACAACTAAATCAATTTCAACATTTATGATAGTTAAAAGAGATCCATCATATGTGAATAGAACCTCTCCAAGCCATGCAAAACCAAACTAAGCGTCAGACAAGGTTACTATTAAGGCAGCCGTCGGCTTAAAAGAATTTAACTATACGCAGAAAAATTATGTGAGCCTACTTACTACAGAAAACTTCATTCTATTCCATGCAGTAGTTGTCTAGAAACTGTTGTTTCGGCTTATTTTACTCTAATAAAGACACCACATAGAAATTATTTCAGCTATCTATAATATACATCAGCATATTATAATTTTTTTATATTTTAAAGTTGGCAAACCCTTTTGAGAGATGCTCCCATTCGCTAGGCCGCTACTGACTTGTAAGTGCAATGCATTTATGAGCATCATACTAGCACAGCCTGACACACATAACGTTGAATGTTTGGTTTGTTGTTCAAGTTGTTTTTTTTTTCGAATGCCATCTCATATATGATGCAACAACAAAACGTTTTATCATTTCTTAATAACAAATACTGTGCAACTAAAATGATTGTGCGATTTTTAGGAGTTTTTGGACTGCTGTACAAATGCTTGCTGTGTTGTTGAAAAAAAATATTTGTAATGCATCTTTGTTCTGTTGCTATTTATTGCATCAGTAAAAGCTTACTGTTACATTTAATGAGTGTCTCTAATATTTTAGTATTAGACACAATTATGATAAGTAAACCGTTTGGTCCACAAGTGGCAGGCTCTCAACAACATATACGCAGAATCGGTGGATTCCCTTCCTAATTTCCATAAAATACTTTATCTTCAGCAGACTGCAACCTTCCCAGTAAAACGCGAGTCCTTCTGAACCCACCTTGATCTGGATACTATAACTCCTTACTTGGAGCATAAAAGCGATTGCATTCTCATCTGCACCTGAACAATGCTGAAAACTTCAAAACCCTAACTCAATGGGAAATGAGGGATGTGTGATTAATCGACTTAGTCAATTAACCTGAACTTGATTAATTCATTAATCAGAGAATAATCATTATCGATTAGGCTCCCGATTAATCACATTTGGATAATTTTGATTGTAATACTAATATGATTTAATATGCAAATAACAACCACAAATATATTGGCTTTCAAAAAATTCAGCACTCATCATTCTAGCAAAAATTTCCTATTTTGGTATTCACGTATGATTGTGTTCACGCCAAACGTAACGCATATTTGCGCTAACTCAACTCTTTTGTATGGTCTGCACTCCCTGACTGCAACCTTGTAAATATTGATTCAAAGACACATATATACAAATATCATAAATTTAGGCAAAATACGAGTATATTAAAATCATGGCGAATTGAATTTTTGTATAGCCTCGGAGCATGGCAATAGACACTTTCATTTTTATTAAGGACTAGAAACCCCGGCCACGCTTCGGTACATCTCAAAACCAGACCTGTTAAATAATGATAAATAATCATAATGACCACCGGTTTCATTAATTGCTTTCTTGAGAGTCCACTTAATAATGGTAACCAATTACTTTCAATTATTAAAAATATTTTCCAAGTAATTAAAAAAAAATCATAATTTTTTACAATTATTGAAAAAATATAAAATAATCAAAAAAAAGTAGCTTTTTTATACCAACTGTGAGGACCAAATAAATCCCCATTAATTTGGCCCACACAAAAACGACCCCACATAACCAGATGAACATACAACAAGGCTCAACAACAAAACTAGCACCAACATGAACACAACGAGCGGTCGCAACATGTCACAGCAACACAGTAACCATGGCAACACAAGCACCCGAGCCAGCAACATGTAACACCACAGCTATAAAAGCATCAACACAGCATCACAGGAGTGAGTCAGCACGGAGCTGTGGTCACGACCAGAGCGACTAGCGAGCGCATCTCGATCGTAGTTGGGTCTATCCAGTACAATCGAGATTCGCCCCGTAGGAGTGAGCCGTGGGATCGATGGGGGTTGTAGTTGGGTCTATCCAGTACAACTACCACTAGAAACCTCGCGCACACCCGCCACAGTAACGCGCAACCGCGAACAGGCGACGTCCGCTCGCCTACGCCGACGTAGACCGCGCCGCGAGAGTGATACCCCGCGGAGTAACAGCGCAAACGCACCACACGACCCCGAGCAGAGCGACGAAATACCGCACGACAGAGACACGTCAGCAGAGACCGCAGCAGAGCGGCAAAATACCGCACGGCAGAGACACGTCAGCAGAGACCGCAGCAGAGCGGCGAAATTCAACGCACCTAAGAGGGGCACCGACACCGGGCGTGGCAGAGCAACGCCGCTGCAACACACGACGCCGACGCCAGTACGCCAGCATAGTACGCGACAGCGACGGCAACGGAAGCACGGTAGGGTGCAACGCACCAGACTCTAACGGAATCCGTCTAACGGAACGCGGCTGGACCGTTAAGCCACGCCACCACAGCCGAGTGGCGACGAATGAAGTCAGAGGGAGTTGAATTTTAGAATAAAATACGAATGAATTAATATTCTAGCATTAAGTAAGAATAAAGTAAAGTTTAATACAGCGGAACGATTTGCGCAGTGTCCCGAATTTACAAATTTATTGCAAGCGAACCCTGGACAAGGCGAGTATACCCCAGCAATTACCAAAGAAGCAACGGGGCAACAAGAAAGCTTCGTTACATAACAGAAGTTATTTTGATTATTTTTTGATAATTTTTGTTCTTTCAGTATTGTTGTAGAAGCACATACATATTAGGGCTCTTGTTTACAATCGATTATCCGACTAATCGATTAATCGAATAGCAACTACTGAGATGTTTGAAAATCGAATAGCAAATTTTCGATTTCGACTAATCTAATACTGCCGGTTGATAAATAAAAGTTTTAAAATAAAAATAAAAAATTCAACATTTTCTATAGTTGCAACGCACGTTTTGAAGGTGACGGAACTCAGTTCCATGCGAATAGAGCATCCATTGTCAATAAAAAATACAACTAGTCGAATGCAAGCAACTAGTCGATTAGTGATAAGCGATTACTATTTCAAAGAACTACTTTAAATCGATTAATCGACTATTCGATTAGTCGATTATCAGGAGCTCTAATAAATATACCCATTAACAGTACTGAAAAAGATCCAAAAAGAAAATAAAAAAAAAATACAGAAAATTTAAAAAATTATCAAAACAACTTTGTTGGATTTTATTTTTTATTTTGTATTACTTTTGATACTTTCTGATCGTAATCAATTAATTGCCTTTTCTCGAAAAACAATTACAATAATCATCGCCAATTAAAAAACCTATTAGACGGTTGATTACTAATTACTAGAGTAAGTTAGGGTATTGTGCTATGGGTTGGTAAAGTGATATAAATAATTAAATTATTCATGTCTGACGAAGAATATCTTCTATAATGGTAATGGCCAAAAACCGCTACTGCAAAGCAACGGCTGGCATTGGTCAACTAGGTTGGTATCAGTGTGAAAAAAGATTTTCCATCCTGCGGTCGTAAACAATTCCGAAACGTTTTTAGGTTATCAACTTCTTATATTTTATTTTCGTTTTTGGTAAATATAGGCACCAATATCTCAAGTGATTACTTAATATTTTTAAATTAATTTTGGTTAAAAAAGCTCAAGTTTGGGTAATGTGATATGGTAGAAGTAGTTCAATGTGGAACAGGAGTATGAAAAGTATAAGATGTGTCTATCACGCCAAGTAAGCATCCGAAAATGTTAACTACAAAACAAAAGCAATTTGGGTGCATAAGAGCAGCAGAAAAATGAAAATCTTCTCCACTTTTGATGGAACATGCTCTTCCTGGTTCCGAATCAGCTTGTTACATATCTGAATGGATGCAAATTACCATATCTACAATGTGAATGGATTATTTCATGCGGTTTACACATCTTTCTTAGGAGAGCCATGTATGTAGTATAGTATATCACATTACCCCCGTATTTTGACAAAACGGCTTTTTTGACTTTTTATGAGTTTGAATAAATATCTTCCGGAATACTTAACACAAATCAGTCTCGTCTTGAAGTGTGCTTCACAATACTCGAATCTATCGAACTGTATGATTTTTTAACTGTCTACTTAATAAAATGTTGAGTAGCAGCCAAAAAAGCTATGCCTATATCACCCCTAACTTAATCCATCAATTTGGCTTTATTGGAAGGATAATTTTATGCCATTAATGTTTAAATATGATTTCGGGCATGTGGCCGCCGCGGCTGGCTCGAATAAAGCCAATTCTACAGGTCCAATTTTCAACCACTTTTTCGAGCATATGGGGCCGTATGTCGGCAATAACGCCACGAATGTTGGCTTCCAATTCCCCTAACGTTTCTGGTTTGTTGGTGTAGATGAGCGACTTCACATATCCCCAAAGAAAATAATCCAATGGTGTCAAATCACACGACCTTGGTGGCCAATTGACAGGTCCATTCCGCGAAATTATGCGCTCATCGAATGTTTCCTTCAATAAATCGATTGTGACGTGCGCTGTGTGGCGCTGTTGGAACCACAACTCATCCACATTCATGCCATCCAATTCGGGAACAAAATAGTCGGTTATCATGGCTCTATACCGGTCTCCATTAACGGTAGCTGCCTCTCCAGCATTATTGCGGAAGAAGTATGGCCCAATGACTCCACCAGCCCATAGAGCACACCAAACAGTCAGTTTTTGTGGATGTAATGGAGTTTCAAGGGTCTCATGTGGATTCTCTTCACTCCAAATGCGGCAATTTTGCTTGTTGACGTAGCCATTCAACCAAAAATGAGCCTCATCACTGAACAAATTTTTGCGATGAAAATCAGCATCGAAATCAATCTCATTTTCGGCCCATACACCAAAATCACGACGCATTGCATGGTCTCGCGGCTTTAATTCTTGCACAAGCTGGATCTTGTAAGGTCGCAAGCCAAGATCTTTGCGCAAAATCTTCCATAAAGTTGATGGACAAAGCTCCAATTGCTGTGCACGGTGGCGAATCGATTCATTCGGGTCCTCTTCAACACTTTGCTCTACAGCGGCAATTGTTTCTTCGGTGCGCACTGTTCGACGTCTCTGCGGATGCGTATTATCACATAGAGTAAACGTAGTGCGAAAACGATCCATGGTTAACCGAATTAATTGCTCTGATGGACGATTATGTCGACCATAAAATGGACGGAGCTCACGGTAAACTTCGCGAACTGAACCATTATTTTCGAAATAAATTTGCACGATTTGCAAGCGTTGTTCTTTTGTCAACCTGTTCATGATGAAATGGCAAACCAAATTGAACATAAATGACATTAGAGTTGCCAGATTTGACCACAAAATGCCAGTTTTATCTCTATTCGAAAAACAAACCTGTAAAAAAAACACCCTGTATATACTAAAGCAGGTGAGGTATGAAACTACTAAGATCGTTTATTGTAGCACTCATTAGCATCTTTCGTTTGATACCCATATTTTGTGTCACCCGGGTCCACATATTGGTCGATAATTAGGAAACTGGTTAAGATTTTGAAGTAAGCGGGACCTTAATATTTTATTTCAATATCTTAGGCTTTTGCTTTGCATTCCATTGGCTTAGTAATGTTCCCTCCTATCATTTCTTCTTGAATATCTGCCATGTGCAGACATCGACTTTTTATAATTTTGATATAATGGAGATATTACATTATAAGTTTGTTTCTTATTGAGTTTCTGTTAATTTCTGAAAATATTTTCTTTATTTTTCAGTATAGTCGGTGTGCAAAGTAAACGTTATTGTTGATCATGATTTTGTTTAAAGTTTTGTTGTCCGTTAAGCCTAATAATAATTCATTATTTGGTTGGGTATTGCTGTCGGTATCCTCATTTATCTCTATTATCTCAACTTATTCTTTCACTTCTAGCCAATTTTGAAAGTTTTATTTCTCAGAACCAATAATCTTCAGCATCTGGTCTATGCGATTCTTGAGTTTATAGCAAGTTTAGATACTCAAGCGTACTTAGTGGTGTATTGTCTTTGTTCCTTTTAGGAAGTCTATATACCTTTGTTGCTATAGATGCTTTGCAAGTGTGCTCCGTTCGTTGTCCCAGATCAATTATATTCATATGCTTGAGAGTTTTAAGTATCGCTTTTAAATGTTATTGCATTTCATTGTTTGCAATAAACTGTCAGCTACAGTTGGATTAAAACAAAGTCTCTTACAGCCTACGCCCTGCTTAAATAAAATCTCTCTGTCTCTCTCACTCTTGGCTTAATTCACATGCCAGCCACAATAGCTCTTTATGTCACAATGTTATGTATTCGTGTTCTTAATATTTATATTTTTTTGTTATTTGCCTGCATATGCATTTGATTCCTTTGTGCTCTTTCTTCTAGTAGTTTTCTTATTTTATTTGAATAAAGAATGTAACGTAGCAGATGTAATGGAAGCGTAGTTACATTTTGGTCAATTGTAAGAAATTTTATTATAATACTTTTAATAACAGCCAGTGGCCTCAATACATGTTTTTATGATGTATATTGGAACGATTTTTCGTCATCCCTTGTCTGGAACGAAAATCGACACTGATGATGGCACAACGCCGAAACCGGTTTCTCTCAAAACCAAATTTGACAAGGGATGACGAAAAATCGTTCCAATATACATCAATCATTCACCCTGTCGGAAAAACAACAAAACAAAATAAAAACATGGTTTTATATATTTTGATGAAATATGAAAATGTATTTTAGTGTGTGGCAAAGATTAATATCATATATTTTTAGTACCAAAAGTTATAATTTTTATGAATATTTGACCATATTTTATAAATTCAAATATTAATTTTTATAAAATTTGTTTCATGTTTATTTTTAATAATTATTTTTTAATTAAATACTAAAAGCGCAATAGCTTTTCTTATAGATCCATAGATCCATTTCGGAAGCTCCTAGACTTCTTCATCACAGAAATTTTGAAACGCTCCGTTAAGGAATAGGCTATTAGAACGCTGGTTTTTTGTCAGCAGCGCCATCTTGCAGCATTTATCGATTCTCATGATTTAATTATTTTATGTCATTATGTTGAGAAAGTATTGATATTGGACGAAACTAATTAAATTAAGAGGAAAAAATTAATCAACAACAAAAAATTTTTTCTAGCTTAATTATTTTTTCTTTTAATTCAATAATTCTTGAAAAATAGCTTTATATAAAAGTTCCCTTTAACAATTTTTATTAACCTTTTTTCTACATTGATAATAATAGTAATAATTCCCAACCGATAACCCACCATACCGCCCAACCGGCACGAGGAGCGCATCCGCATAAGGCGCGGCTTTTTTCTTTTTTTTATATACATATTGCCGAGTCGTTAAAAGGAAGGGGTTTGTTAGTGTCGAGATCTAAAACTGCTCAGCTACAGAGGAAAACTCATCAGCTAATTAACAAAAGAAATTAGAACTTATAAATAATGTATTAGCGAAGAAAGAATCAGTTCGATTGTAAAGAGTAAATTCATAAAGTTGCTATGGTTTAAGCGAGGATAGTATCGATTTTTTAATGCTAAAAAGCGAATCAGAAATATCAAATGTGCTGGAGTGAGTGTTATAATTATCACACAAACATCGGAAAGCCTCATTTAATTCAAAATTAGTCCTACACTGTTTCAAAAAAAGAGGTTTAAAGTGTCTTGATGGCCGAAAAGGAATGTTTAAGTTTACTTCTCCCAACAAAAATGGGCTAAAGACCAACCCATTTAATAATTTAATCATTAATATTGTTTCGAGCATTTCTCTACGACTAGCAAGGGTAGGAAGGTTAATAAGTTTCAAGCGATTAGTATAAAGAGGCAAATTATACAAGGAATCCCATGTAAGATCTCTTAAAGCGAAAAGTAAGAATTGCTTTTGAATCGATCCGATCAACGGATCAACGGATTCCAAATAATTGAGTCATGTTCTAATATCGGTCTTACTAATGTTGTAAAAAGGGCTTTAGTTACGTAAGGATCACTAAATTCTTTCGATAATCGCTTAACGAATGATAAAACACCCCCAGACTTATTGACGGTTGCATTAATATGGAGATTGAAGCTAAGTTTACAATCCATCGTAATTCCCAAGTCCAAAAAATCATGCACTTGTTCAAGACTATGATTGTTGATTATGTAGGAAGCTAGCTGTGTATTTCTGAGCGAAAAACACATATATTTACATTTTTTAAGATTGAGTGGCATATAGTTTAGATCGCACCAATCACCCAGTCTATCAAGATCTTATTTTCGCTCACCGAGTAAGACATACAAATCTTAACGTCGTTACCGTACAGCAAAATTTTAGAAAACTTGATAGTACTGTATATAACACTAATGAACAGCAAAAACAGGATCGGGCCAAGATGGCTACCTTGAGGAAGTCCAGAAGATACATCAATAACATAAGGTAGCGAATTTTGTTTGCATGTTTGACACATTTCCTAAATAAGTTATGAATCATTAGTTTCCAGATTATTAACTATTTTTCAATTATTTTTTAATTAGAATATTTATTCTTTATTTTAATGCAACTTATGAATTTTACTGAAGGTTGATTTATTGATTAATATATAATTTTTAATTTGTCAAAAATTAAAAAAAAATATTATTTGTTAGTTCATATTATAATATTTATAATATGAATTATAATTTTAAAATAATTAACGCAAATGAAAAATAATTAATTTTTAAATTATTAATTATATTTGATTTAAATTTAAGCTAATTAATTTTAAATTCTTAAATTTTATTTTAAAAATTTTTAGATTTAAGTAAGGCCTGAGCAATTAGTTAAAATATAATTTGTTAAATTGTTAAATTAGAATAGACATTTTCTTTTTGTGCTTTTAGCTTGATTACTTTGAAACGGCCAAGCTAAAGAAAATTTTCATTCAAAGCTGTTTAGTGGGAACTAAATGTCCTAAAAAAAATATAAAAATAATTAAAAAAAAAAAAAAATTTTTTTTGCTTCGGAGCAGTTTACCCTAACATTCTTTCGGCTTTAAATTAAATCTATTATATGTAACACAATAACTATCTTAAAAAGTTATAAAGAGGTTTTATTTTAATATGTAATCGCAGTACATAGAATATATTTCACAACAATTTATAAGGCGCTCCGTTACTGCAAAAAACAAGCTTCCTTACTTATTTTGCAAATAGTTTGCTAACGAATCCAGAAAGCGTTCACTGTAAATACCAGAATATTCTATTCACCCACATAAATATATACAAACATTTACATACATCCATGAATATAACATTTTATAAAAGAATTGTAATAATAGAAATAATGTAGAACAGAAATCGTGCTATTTATTTACTTCATATTTTTTCTTTATTCAACATTTCTTTCTGACAATAGACAAACAAAGGAATATCTGTTGCATAAGTTCATATAACGGTATTTTAATAACTTTCTTGCTCCAATAAACATCTTTAGGTTGCCAAATACATATAAAAGCACACATTCAAGTATACTTTATTCATTGCTTTGTTAGACACATTCTTATAGCAATATTAAATATGCATATTTATGATGGCATTCCTAACTCCAGGCGCTTAGAAATCTATTAAGAAATATTAAATATGGATCTTAAACGGTTCTCAATTTCAAAACTATTCGGCGTGTAGATGTGGCTTAAATTATTTAACGATATTTTACAAAGAAATTTGAGCATATATTTTTGGGTTAATTTTAAATACCAGAACCATTTTAACTGTTAATAAATGATGGAAATATTCATATAGTTGTTAGTCTTAGGATGTTTGGTTTTTTTTTTGTCAGGAACCAACAAGTTCGGACCGATACAACGCTTAGCTCAAATACAATCGATTGTTCGGATAAGCGGATTTTGGTCCGTAACTTTTAAAATTAAATAGGTAGTAATGTAAAAGTTTGCAGATTTTGTAATTATTAGATATGCAATGAGGTTAGTGAAAGTCAATATATCAGATAGTCCCCATACAACCCATTTTCCGATAAATGGATTTTGGGCTATGTATTTTGACCAGTTTGTACTTACTCTAAATAAGGATCGGACACTAGAAACCGTGATGCTTATTCATGAAAGGTATCAATCACACAGCCTAAGACAGCACATTCCTTATTTGGTTTTTTAATATTTCAGGATATTTATAGGGGATTTATCGTTTTTTTTTTACTATTAACTATTTTGCGTAAATTGCGAAGGAAATATACGTTCTTTGAAAGAGAACTGTAGCCCGTTTCTGTAACCTTTCGACAAGAATTTTAACGCAAAGTGCAACCCTGTTATGTAGCTATCGCTGAATAGTGTTTCTATAAGTGTGGTAAAAATTTATTTTCGTTATGGATTTCGATAAAAATAACGATACCTATAATGGCAGTGATAACAAGTGTAAAATCGAAACTAATTGCATTATGTGCAAATTTTTAATGTTATTAATATTTGTTAAAAATTAATTGTTATTAAAAAATAAAAACAAAAATAACATGTAAGAAAAAGTTGAAAAAAAAATTAAAATCTTGCCACGATTCGAACTTGATTCTCACCCCAGTTAGAGCAATATCTTATCTACTGGGCTATTGAGACCATTGTGCTGTGTGCCCCAAATGTTTTATTTGTCACCTAGGCCTTTTTGCCTATCATTTTCTCATTTTTATACGAGGTGTGTTCAAAAAGTATCGCGAATTTTGAATTTTCGCTGGTTACGTATATTCGAATTTCGAATTTTTTGTGGCGTTATGTTGGTACTCATGTCTCTCACTTATGCCGAAAAGCTCGGCCATTTTGAATGTTCAGTTAATTGTTGACAGCTGCTGTGCTTGCACGTGTTTGGATCGTCTTCGATTTTTACGCGAAATTCGTACAAAAATTGCTCAATTGTGACCAAAAACAGCATCGCATGAACATTGCTAATGAGATGTTAAACACTGTCCGCGACGACCCAAATTTGCTCCAGAGGGTCATAACTGGTGACGAATCGTGGGTTTATGGTTATGACGTGGAAACCAAAGCTCAATCATCTCAATGGAAGCTGCCGCACGAACCAAGACCGAAAAAAGCGCGCCAAGTTCGGTCGAATGTGAAAGTTTTCCTGACAGTTTTCTTCGATTGCAGGGGCGTGGTGCATCACGAGTTCTTGCCAAAGGGAGGAACGGTCAATAAGGAATATTACCTGCAAGTTATGCGAAATTTGCGCAAAGCAATCCGCCAGAAACGCCCGGATTTGTGGAAGAACAAAAATTGGCTTTTGCACCACGATAACTCCCCTGCTCACGCATCGTTGCTTGTGCGCGACTTTTTGGCCAAAAACAACACACTAATGATGCCGCAGCCACCGTATTCCCCAGATCTGGCCCCTGTGACTTTTTCGTATTCCCTAAAGTGAAGAGGCCCATGAAAGGACGACTTTACGTTTCTCTTGACGAGAGAAAGACGGCATCGAAGGAGGAGCTGAACAAGATACAAAAAAATGATTTTTTGAAGTGCTTCGAAGATTGGAAAAACCGTTGGCACAAGTGTATAATATCTCATGGGGATTACTTTGAAGGGGACAAAATAGAAAATCATGAATAAATAAATAATTTTTGAAAAAACACAAAATTCGCGATACTTTTTGAACACACCTCGTATAACACACCACGAACATATCGTAAGGTGAATTTTTTTCATACAGAAATGCTTTTTATAACGAAATCGTTACAAGCCATGCGATACATAATCATTCGTTATTATAACGAAAAGTTACAGAAACGGGCTACTGAGCCTAGAAGTAAAATTCAGGGTATTCGTTTAATTTATTATATGCCTCGTAAAGCTTGTATACAATGTAATCCAGAAAACTTATATGACAAATGACATATACTCGTATACCAGCTTTGCTCAATTTACGAGCCATATAAGCATATAAACATATTTTCTTGCAAGATGATATATATTGTAGAGCTTTAGATACCCGGGTATTGAGCTTTAGACCCTAAGTCTGCCGAGCATGGGACAATTGCTCATTGAACGCTCTATTGTTACTTCCTGAAGTCTGGATTCCGTCCATCTGCCGCTGACACGAACTAATTCATATGCATGTGATTTCGAAGCACTGTTTGCACTATAACACATATCTTGTCAGTGTAAAGGTTGACACGGACGCTGTTCTTCCCATATTTTCGCCTGAAAAACACTAGAGTGATGTGGCAGTTTTGAAGATCTGTATATTTGCAAGGTAGTATGTCCGTCGAATTTTAGATGACACTAAAGCAGGCATTATCTTCTTATATATTTTAAACTAAAGCGGATTGATCGGAAACCACGGTAATTATGTATTTACGGCCTTTATGAATTGAGGTAACATTGAATCCATTTATTTTGCTTTTCAGCACTGTTGGAACTCCGTTTAAAAAAACTGTGAAGCCTAAAAACAAAGTGCTGATAAACACGATAAACAAAAACACTAGAAAAAGCTCCACATTTATATTTTATTATAATTTTATTATACATAGAGATTGCAAAAATTAGCGCTTTCTCATGCATATTTTAAAACTTGTAGGTCTTAAAAAAACTTGAAGTCATTAGGGGGATCCATCATAAATATTGCTTAAACAAAAGTTTATTAATTCAAAAAATTGTAAGCAAAAATTCAAATCTTTTGTAAAAGAAATTGATTTACCTACCTTGTGTGCAATCGGTTTTCGATTAGCGATTATTTAAATGGTCGATTATCAATTTTTGAGCTGTCTGAAAATTGAAACCTGGCATCAGGCATCACCCTCAGGTATTATAAACGAAAAACGTTAGAAAAAAATTAGCTAATAAAATTAGTAAAATAATAGTAGAGTCCGTGAACTAGTCGAATGTAAACTACTAGTAGATTAGTCGCTTAGTGATGATCGATTACGTTTTCAAACAACTATTAAAGTCGATTAGTAAATTAGCGAGAGCTCTTCAACATATTTCACTTTTCTCTGTTATTACTTCAACAACTCGATTTAAATAGAGAATAGTTTTAAAACGCCAATCAAACAACTATTTTAAATCGAAGAGAGTTATTAATAAGTCGATTATCAAAAGCTCTAAACAACTTGCTTTTTTACTGAAAGATCACCTTAAAACCCCAATTATTATTGTTGTTTATTTTCTTGTGAGATAGTTTTTAAACAATTTCTTCATTGCTTTCAAGCAAAACTCTTTGATTCTGAAAATCCTGAGATTGTAAAGATGTGTAGCCCTAGTACCCACTCACTTTAAGCAATTTATTTCAGTGTTCAATTTATCATACATAAAACTTACTTTAGTACGTGCCAAACGGTAGCGCATAAATACTCACACATATGTAAGTAAGTGCATATGTGTGGATACGCACGATAAGCGTAAATATGATAGAGCAAAATCTTTGCTTTCTATGAACAACAACTTTGTTTGTTACACCAGCAAGTAAATATTGATTCATAAAAATGTTGTTGCACATAGTGAAAAATTGAAATTTATGAAGCCCCAATGTAACAAACGAGTTAAGATACAACCAAGTGCCACCTAAAACTAAAGCTTCAAGCACAACCAAATGCACTATCACGTAGTAAAGAAATTGTGAAACAAAAAATGTATATACTGGTTAGTGTAAAATAAACAAAAATAATATTGAACATTTTTGTTAGAGTAGTTTCATATCTTTATAACCTTTACATTGTCAGAGACAGAGTCAAGTTACATGCAGCAACTCGTCAGCAATATGCATATAGTCTTTTCAAGCAAGTGATGTATATCAATTTAATTTCAGATTTTTGTTCCACTTATTTCTAGCGTGCTTTTATGAAGACTCCAATATACTCACTTAACAATAGTAATTACATACATACAGCTGTGTTAAAAATAATAGCGGTGAAATTAAATTAGATATCGTTCACCGAAATAAGAAGAAGCTGTGTTTTAAAAAATTTTTTAGCGAATTTAGCGAATTCTGTAAGAGAATCCACATAAAAAGAAATATCAAAGATTACACAATGTTCAGGAAAGTAAATTAGACTTTAAAACATGGTCATCGGAGCCTGCAAACTTTTTAGCGAAATACTAGACAACTTTTGAGCACGCAGTTTTGTAGATCAATCAAATTAAGTGTAAGTTAAGTAATGTGCAAGTTAGAAATTGTTCAAAAATTTCCCTGAATTTCCAGAATTTTTTTCGTCGAGGGTGTTGAGTTATTTTTTCCATACAACGCATGAACCAAATTTTATTTTGTATTAAAGAAAATTTTGAACAGCCTGTACAATAAAAATTATAGAAATTCAGGTAAAATTTCGAGCGAGTTCTGACTTGATCATTAGTATAATACTAAAAAGTTGTCTAGAAATTCTGCCAAAAAATTTTCAGGTTTTGATGGTAATTTTTTGAAGTATTGCGGTATTGCGCTTCAGACCCATCCATGCCGCGTGCGTGCCGATAGTCCAAAGCCCATTCTATTCCCCCGTAGAAGGGTTGAAAATCGTGTTTCATTGTGGGATGGCCACATACTTCTTGTCACTTCTGCAGGACTGCAAACGCTTCCACCTACCCTTAGCCTCGCTAAGGAAGTGCTGAGGGATCCGACCCTTGTGAAGATCCAGAGATGCAAGGACCTCCTTCGATTCTGACACATCAAGAGCCGATCGACGCCGTGCCAGCTCATCGGCTTTTCTCATTTCAAAAACTTTTCTACATATGTACCACTATTATGTATGTAGGCATGTGTATTAGACTGGGTCGATTTATTAACCGATATCGCGCCATCGATTTTTCGATAGGTTTTGGGCTCAGGAAAAAAAAAGTTCCAAAAAAATAATTTTCGAGCCTGCGAAATCTCATTTTTTTGACTTTCTTCGACTTAGATTTTTAAGGTTTTTTTCATAACCTACTAAAAAATTTAATTTTAAAATTTTCATGTATACCCTGTCCGATCCAAAAATGTCCGCTATAAACGTTGGCGATAACAGTTTTAAAAAAAAAATATATATTTTTTGGGTTTCGGGGAGTGTTTTGGTCAAAAAATTTACCCTTTCGCCATTTTTTTTAAATGTATTTTCAGCATACATGCAAAAATGTTTTCGATGAAAACGAAAAAATATTTTTTTTTTCAAAAAACTGCTATCGCCAACGTTTATAGCGGACATTTTTGGATCCGACAGGGTATACATGAAAATTTTAAAATTAAATTTTTTAGTAGGTTTTGAAAAAAACCTTAAAAATCAAAGTCGAAGAAAGTCAAAAAAATGAGATTTCGCAGGCTCGAAAATTATTTTTTTGGAACTTTTTTTTTCCTGAGCCCAAAACCTATCGAAAAATCGATGGCGCGATATCGGTTAATAAATCGACCCAGTAGGTCATGAAAAAACCTTAAAAATCAAAGTCGAAAAAAGTCAAAAAATGAAAATTATTTTTTTTGGGTATGCGCAGTGGACCTTTATTTTCCTGAGCCCAAAACCTATCGAAAAATCGATGGCGCGATATAGGTTAACTTTCGTCCATACAAATCGACCCACCCTAATGTGTATACATCACCTTTCACAACTTCATTTATACCTGTAATTGTTATTACAGTAAACAACATAAGTAGTAATGCACTAAACCACAAAAGTAATACAAAGCAAGCACTTAGACTCAAGTGATTCAAGCTGTTTTACGATTTATGTATGATTCCATTGTTATTTACAATCTTAACCACGCTTCCACAATAAAATCCAAAGAAGAGATTTGCTAACCAGCTTTGGCACCTGCTGTGTTTAAGTGCGCTTTTAAAACACATAAACCACAATCAAGGTAAATATGAACTTGAATGTAGAAACGAAAAACAATATGCCATTACTTCTGCATACACAAGGGTTAAGCACGTGTGTTTGTGTATTTCAAGACAAACGAGATAATAATAATAAGTATTTAGAATTAAGAAGATTTTACTTTGGTAGATAAAAATTTATTTGTGTATAATTTTTAATCCACTTAGGTTTAAAGAGTGTCATCTAAGTAAAGCAAAACAACCAAGAAAAATTGTAAAACATTTTTAGGAAATGCTGTAGAGCACTTGCAAATTTGGACATTTTGTGAACGCTTTGAAGGAAAAAAACTGTTAAAAAAATTGTTGTGTTTTGGGTATCATTTCCTTGAATAGAGAATACCTCCGCTCGAGTATCAAGCGAGCTGCATCAAAAGTTGAAAACATATATTGTAGTTTTTTTAGTTTTACTTGTAGTTAGTACTTGTGTAGAATATTTAAAAATATTCAAGTTTTAATATGCCCAAGACTATAAATGAGCTTCAGGCCAAGAATAATAAATTTCATGACAATTATTATTGCTTTATTTTTTTTTTTTTAATAATTTAGTGAATTACTAAAAGTTTTTAACTGAATAGAAACGAAAAAGACTCCTACATCCTTGCCTTTGTCAAAAATAAAATTTCTCTGCAGACCTACTCTTTTGATATCGTTTCACCCGTAAAGTTTCTTTGAGTAAAAAATTCACAAAGTAGTAGAAGTAGAAGAGAAATTTTCAACATTATCGGCAAGTAACTATGGGTTAAATTTATAACATTTCTCGTTTTCCTATAAAATGCAAAGTTTCTATGTCGTTGTTTGTTTTTAACAACTAGAACAACCGACTTAAATCCTTGTTCCATTTATTTTACTTTTTAGCTAAAAAAGCAAATTTTTTCGAGAAAAAAGATAGTCCACGATATTGCTAATATTTAATAAATTAGGTGTCAAAACTGCTGACGTAGTAGTTTGTGCAGTCCATTTGTGTTCATCTTTAAAAAGTGCAAAACATTGAGTGAAATAATTGTATTTGAGAAAATTTATCCAAAAAATAGCGAAAATGAAATTTGATATTTTAGGCGATGGTAATTAAGTTTAAGCGATTCCAAAATTAGGCCGCAGCTGCAATACCAAAATGTTACGTATACGCCTTGACATTCAATATTATGAAATTCGTTTTTTTTCGTACCCACTTAGCGACTTCTAAAGAAAACAACAAACTGAAATTTTTCTTTCTTAACTTGAAATTTGTTCTGAAAATACGAAGTGAACTTGGCGGTTGAGAAAAAATTTGCATCAATAACTAAAATTTCAGACACACAATGGCTAGAGGCTTCACCTGTGTCCATTCGTTCATATGCAAATATGCTTTTCTTACCATAATATATTACTCGTTTATTTCATCGGGTATTCATGTTTTATTAAAATTTAAAAAATATGCTTAAATTAATTAGTGTGAGTCTAGCTTTTTTGTGAAATTTTATAATGTATAATCTCTTTTTTGTTATATACGAGGTGTGTTCAAAAAGTATCGCGAATTTTGAATTTTCGCTGGTTACGTATATTCGAATTTCGAATTTTTTGTGGCGTTATGTTGGTACTCATGTCTCTCACTTATGCCGACAAGCTCATTGTTGACAGCTCCTTTGCTTGCACGTGTTTTGGATCGGCTTCGATTTTTACCTATTTTTTTACCAAAATTGCTCAATTGTGACCAAAAACAGCATCGCATGAACATTGCTAATGAGATGTTAAACTCTGTCCGCGACGACCCAAATTTGCTCCAGAGGGTCATAACTGGTGACGAATCGTGGGTTTATGGTTATGACGTGGAAACCAAAGCTCAATCATCTCAATGGAAGCTGCCGCACGAACCAAGACCGAAAAAAGCGCGCCAAGTTCGGTCGAATGTGAAAGTTTTCCTGACAGTTTTCTTCGATTGCAGGGGCGTGGTGCATCATGAGTTCTTGCCCCAGGGAAGAACGGTCAATAAGGAATATTACCTGCAAGTTATGCGCAATTTGCGTGAAGCAATCCGCCAGAAACGCCCGGATTTGTGGAAGAACAAAAATTGGCTTTTGCACCACGATAACGCCCCTGCTCACGCATCGTTGCTTGTACGCGACTTTTTGGCCAAAAACAACACACTAATGATGCCGCAGCCACCGTATTCCCCAGATCTGTCCCCCTGTGACTTTTTCTTGTTCCCTAAACTGAAGAGGCCCATGAAAGGACGACGTTACGCTTCTCTTGACGAGATAAAGACGGCATCGAAGGAGGAGCTGAACAAGATACAAAAAAATGATTTTTTGAAGTGCTTCGAAGATTGGAAAAACCGTTGGCACAAGTGTATAATATCTCATGGGGATTACTTTGAAGGGGACAAAATATATATTCATGAATAAATAAATAATTTTTGAAAAAACACAAAATTCGCGATACTTTTTGAACACACCTCGTACTTCAGTTTTTACACATCAATTTTTAACCTCTTAAGAGTTGTTTACCTGGGAACCAGCCTAAGCCCCAACTATAATGTCAGCCCAGAAGTCCAACGAAGAATCGCTTTTGTAAACAATTGATTCTTCGGACTAAGTAGGCAATTGAGCAGTAAAGTCCTATCTTGAAGAACGAAAATAACACTCTTTAAGACACTGTATGTCCCACCAATTTGTAGGGAAAATTCAAATCCGCACACCACAAATTGGAAGAGAAGCTTAGGAGGTTTATGATGATATACCTGTTGTATATCGCGCCATAGAGATAGAAGACACGCCTACCCGTAACTGTCCTGGTTTATGGTGCAGAAGCTTGGCTACTGACAACATCTGATTAGGCGGCTCTGGGAGTATTCGAGAGAAAGTTTTTCGGAAGATTTACAGACCCTTAAGCGTTGGCGACGGCGTCCAACGAATTAAAACCCAGCGCATTTGTTGGCTAGGCCATGTTGTGTGAATCAATTAAGATGCTTCGGAACAGAAAGTATTATTTTCGGAAACCGCGGTGGTAGCAGAGGAAGAGAGAGATCAACACTCCGATGGAAGAACCAAGTGGAGACCGATTTGGGATTCTGTGGTGTTCCCATTTGACGCCAGTTGCAGAAAGAAGAAACGACTAGCTAGCTATGTTGGACTGCCAAAATCGTTGAGAAGGTTAAGCGCTATTTAAAACAGAAGAAGAGTTTAAAAGGTTCGTACTGCTGTTGGAGTGAAAACGGGGAGAGTTGAAAAAATTTGCAGCAATTTATATAAGTTATATTTTGACTTTCAGTAAGCTTAAATAAATTTGTGGCATTTCCATCACTGTGGTTTGTTGCAAACTCGAAGCGAAACCTGTGAAGACCTTTTTATGTTGAGTGAATCGAGTATCTATTTAAATTATTATATGATCAATAAATGGATAAAAAAACCGAAATGAAATAAACCTTTAAGTTACATGCTTGCAAAATTTTAATTAGTTTTCTATCCGCTCTTTTTGATTTCAATATCTAGGTCGCTTGCTTTTTTGCACAAGTTCCGAACAATTTTTCTAAGTAATGTTCGTCGGAGTGAATACGTCGTTACTCCGACGCTAAGTCTTTTGCGAAATCCACTACAAGCGCTTAATCAATATAAATTTCCTGGAGTTTATTGTACAAAGGCAGAACGCACCGATTTTTAGTAAAGGATTCATAGTTTTGTGTTAACAAAAATGACAAAACGTTGCGTTTATTATTTAAAAAAAATTAGTTTTTAATGTTGAACTAAGAATTTTATAATACTAAGCAATAGAGAAAATGTTAAAATTTTATAAATTTTGCGTCTTTCGCATAACAAACCTGAGAACGTAAATTAGTCAAGAAATGCCCGTGATTGGCACTATTTTTTGCTAACTTCACGCTGACACCTTATTATCATAAAACTGCATATCCAAATTTTTTATGAAAATTCGGATTAAAAAGCGTGGAATTTTGATGAAACTTAGTTAAATTTTTCTAGGTTTTGTACAAAGTTTGGTATTTGTTCTTGCATGTTTTTAATTAGATAATGGGCTATACTTTTATAAGAAGCATGTAAAAAATTCTCGTCCCTTTCTATTCTTCCGACACTGTTTGCTCTGATTAAATTAATGAGCCTGCACACAGTGGAATTTTAGACGTTCGGAATTCGGACTTTTATAGACGTGGGAGATAAGGGAGAAGAGCGTTTCAGCCAGTTAAGATTACGGTATCACTTCGGTCTGTTATTTTATTACTACCAGAACTAATGTGCACGCATACCTCGAAACAGGGTTTATCGTCTTGAAAGCCCAGTGAATTTCGTAAAAGGTCTGAAAAGACTAGTATATGTATATAGGCCTAATGTTCAAACGCATATTCCTTCTTTAAATGGTCATCTAACCGCTTGGGCGATTTTGAGCGCATATTCCACTAATCGATAATTTCATATAATCATAAAAATATAGTTTGAAATTAGTCTAAAATAAGAAAATTATAAATCAGAAGCATAAACTGGTATTGTGTTATTAAACCAAAAGTAAACAACTAGTAGTTTATTGCCGAAGGGGGCTGGGATCTATTCCCCAATCTCCCCCCTGGCTACGCCACTGGTCTCGTTATATTTGATATTATTTACCCAAAGCAATTTTCTATTTATTTTGGGTTGCTACGCTTTAGTCGCTGTCAAGTTAGATATTATGCTGAATATCTAACATACATCCAATAAAGTTAAACCTTAAGCTAAGCAGCAATACATAATAAATTTCCTATGCGATATTCGCTGTTATTCCACTCACCACATAAATCAAAATAAACGGAAACAATCATTTTAACCGGAAACGAGAAGCTGCGCAAATACTTTACGTAAGTAAACTAAAACAAAAGCGCAGACAAATTCCGACCAGAGTATGATGAAATTCGGACTGACTAACAGTTAAAAGGGTGGCGGTAACATAGAAACTAAAAAAGAATTTGTGTATAATGAGCGACCTTAAATTAGTTAAATTTACATCAACATCTTGAGCCTCAACGTATTACTCGGTTGCTTCCGCTTATGGTGAAACAAATGTAAATTCTTGTTCCTAATCTGAGGTATATAAGACTTATGTACACATGCAGCCACAAGTGGCATTATATATCAGCAATATTTTTCTTCTGCATACACGCTGCGGCAACATTAGCATCCCACACTGCGCTAATAAAAAGAAACAAACTCTTGATGATGTCATTAGAATTGTGGCAGGATGTAAATTAGCAGCGAAATGTGGCAGAACATTGCACATAACTTGTCTGATAAATATGCCTATAGTAGGGATGAACATTTTTCCGATTTTTACAATTCCGGGATTTGATGCGATTTTACAATTATTTAAATTATGAAAGAACATGAGGTAGCTTTCCAGGCCGTGAAGGCATGCCTGTTGATGGCAAGAGTGTTAGAGTATCCAATTCAAGGCTCAAAACTTTCTCTGGATACAGGTGTAAGTGCTTATGCTACAGGAGGTGTTTTTCCCAGATTGTTGATGGGCAGTATTAACTTATTACGTGCTATAGGCGAGCAATCGGGAAACCTGAAAGGAACTGTGATATAACACGGAAACAAATGTTTGCATTAGTAGAGTGTCGTGGGCAGCGATTCCACGTAAGGACAGACTACGAAGCCTTGAAATGGCTTTTGCAGTTCCGCAAATCTGGAAGGTCAATTGGAACGGTGGATTGTACGACTATAAGCTTATGATTTATCCATATAGCATGTCACAGCTAACACCCGAGGAAATACTGGTCATATAAATGCAACGGAAGTATTGTTCGGAAGTTGAGGCCAAGGAACACATAACAGATGTCCTGCTGGTGACTATAAAAACTACCGACGAAGACAGGTGAGGGTATATTTGGTTGGCTGTCGTCATTCATTTTCTGAGTGGATTGCCAACGTGATAGAAGGGATTGAGAGGATCGCTATGAATGTAGCATGTCCATTTTCTATAACCTACTAGGAAACAAATAATTACTGAAAGGTATGGACTATTTTAGCAATGGCCAGAAATGTGGGCTATGCCAAGTCGAGACGCAAAAACTAACGCAGGAGTGTTCACTATTGGGTAGCGAGGTTTAATGAGCAAGACTGCGTGTATCCGTAACACTCTAACAAGGGCACATCATACTCGGTCAGAGGGCATGATAGCATAATTAGGACCTTGGAAGATTACTTTTGAAAGTATTGTATGACCTTCAGAAAGATGAGGAGACTCACATTTCCTTGTGATATGGGTCTGCAGTACATGCTGTCAGACTCTTGTAGGTGTTCTTTTTGAAAATGGTCTTAGGTTGTCTGCCAGCTTGAAGTTAAGGGATGATGCTGGAATAAATGCTTGGCTCCGTTAGTATCTTGGAAGAAGAAATTAGAGAAATTCACTAGCTTGTGAAACAGTCAAAAAAGCTTATTGTTGTGCAAGGAATCTAATTAATTTCAAAGTAACATCCACTAGGAAAGTAAAATTTTTGGAATTTCACGGGATCCTGGGACTAGTCTCGAATTTGGAAATTCTGTACCCTCCAAAAGTCTATATTGGAAAAGTAAAAAAAATTTATTTATTTTGCTTTGCTGACTTTCCAACAGGGTGGAAAGTTGATGTACATATATTGGAAAGGAGCAACCTCCTGCCGGTTCTCTTGCTGGAAAGCAACTGGTGTTATGTGAGGTTTTCCTCAGAAAGTGGTAAACTAGTTTAAATGGAAGCTCTCAGCACCTGATAATTTACGATTTCTTTTTAGCTTATCGAGTGCTTAGTGCCCTATGAAGATATAAATATTGCATTTTAACTGAAGCGGAAAAACCTCTGAGGTAGATAAAGGTGGTTCACTACCACCTTAAGATTTCTTGTGCTTAGTTGCTGAAGCAGGCCACCTTCAGAAAATCTAAAAGTATGTGCTTGTACTTGGATGATGTGGATGTTTCTGGCTTTTTCTAGGTATGCATATTGCTTTTGCCATTGAGTCTACAATGTCCTTGAGTAAAACCCATCAGGATCTAAGTATTGTTCTTAAATAAGCTGACTATGGACAGCTGCTGGTTTTTGGCCCAGCCTTATCGAGCTCTATATCAAACACTTCGAACGGAAGTAATAGCAACCTTGCAGTTTATGTAGAGTAGTACCAAAATGGAATTGACGAGTCTGCTCCATCGAACATTATTATTGCCTTGAAGAATTGAATCTTATAAGCACGCATAACTGATTCAGACAAATGCAATCTGACTGCTTCAAGTTAGTGTTCCGCTTCCATATTCGTCTGCTATTTTCTGGGATAATCTTTAGGAGCCCAATTGGCTTTTGAAGAGATTCGACTTGGTCATTACCAAAGCATCATATGCCAAACTACTAATAGTACCTAAGCATATAGCATTAATATGATCTGAGTACGTCTTGATTGTCACTTGCTTTATTTAATTTCTTATTGAAGTATTTGAATTTCACATTTTTCATTTGTCTAAAGGCTTAAAGCGGCTACTTACGCTAGAAAGACTCTTCGTTGGGAGCAATTATTTTTCGGCGTTCTGGGAGCTTTTCAAATAGAGAACCAGTGTCTTATTTTTAGGGAATCACCCAACTTCAGTGTCGAAAATCTCGCTCGTACCAAAAATACTTATAACTAAATTGGATTTCGTTCCATGAAATAAGAAGAAGCTGTATTTTTATTAATTTTCGCTTAAAATATATCGAATTCTGTAATAGAATCCACACAATAGGAAATTTCAAAGTTTACACAAAGTTCAGCAAAGCTAATTAAATTTTCAAAAAAGCCCATCGAATCCTTCAAATTGTTTGGCAGAATTTCTAGAAAATTTTCGAGTATCCATTTAAGTGCATTAATTCGCAAGTTAGAAATTGTTAAAAAAATTTCCTGAATTTTCAGAAATTTTTACGTCAAGGTGTTGAGTGATTTCTGCCATACGACGCATGAACAAAGTTAATTTTTTTTCTTTTTATGTGGATTCTGTTACAGAATTCGCTATATTTTAATTAGAAATTATTAAAAATACATTTTCTGCATATTTTGTCGAAGGATAGCTAATTTGATTTCGCTACTATTGTATTGAACGCAACTGTAGATCCCTAGTAATAATGGATACAATTTTATGTTATAGTTGAAAAATCAGACAGACAACATATAGATAATTTCTAGATAGTATGCATATGCTGAATTCAATGGTGTTAACCGTTTTGCAAAGTTAAAAAAAATTGTTTCCTTAAAAACCCTGATCTTAGGAAAAAAAATAATTTTTTAAGCAAATTTTTTAAAACAGTTGGAATCAGTGTATCCGAATAATATAGAAATTACCTAACTTCCGTTTATCGATTTTCTTTAGCAAATACATACGATGTGTTATTACAATCCGCAGTGAGATGTCAAAATAGCGACTAATTTTAGAAACTTTATTCAAATTAGTGTCACTCAGATTTTAAATATGAGTAAATTGCATTAAAGGTGTATACGATTAATGAGGACGTGCACTGAAAATTGGAGTAGTTTAAATGTTCTTAAATTAAATTTAGCATCGTGGTTGTTGATATTTAAAGCTCTATTGTCATACAAACACCTGTGCTTGCGTAACACAATAGACGAATGCTTTGTTGATTGCTGAAACCACAAACAACAACAGTTGACAACAACAAAAGCACTTCATCCTAACAACATTTTCCAAAAGCTGCTCCAACAAAAACAATTGCACTTTGTCGTGTTAATTAACAAAATTTAATGCAAATTGCATTCAATTTATGTACTTGTATGTAGTTCGTCGGGTAGTAAACAGTTCAAAGCTTTAAACCACTCTTCACTCAAAACCAACCGAATACGTCTATTCGAGTAGTATGAAATGTTGTTGAAATTCGAGTAAAGCTTACGGCATTTACTACAAATTGTCATTGGCCTTTGGTAGTTTTAATTAACTTAACTGTCAAATATGATTAGGCCAATGTCAGTTACATAAATACTTGCAAAACACAAAATTCTTGCTCCATACATAAGAGTTTGTTATTGGATATCTAATCTTCTATGATTATTACAAAATTAAGCCTACAAATAACTACTATGTATGTGTGGACTGGGTTTACCAAAAACATAACCGAATGTGTTCTGGGTTTCCACAAAATCGTAATTAATTCAGCATCATTATTTATTGGTAAATAGGAACCTGGGTGATTTTGGAAGTTGCGTATCAAAGCAGTCATTTCTCTTAAGCAGACTTGTTAAATTTGATTAGTAATTAGTAGTCATTTAATTAGACGGCTTTATTACTTGGCAATGATTATTTTAATTGTTTTTCAAGAAAAGGCAATTAATTATTGATTACGATTAGAAAAAAATCAAAACAAAAAAAAAGATAATCAAAATTAAAATTAAATAAAATTAAAAATCAAAAATAATCAAAAAAGCTTCTTTGAATTTTTTTTTGATTTCCTTTAGCAATTTTGATTTTTTTCAGTATTGTTGATGTGTATATTTATGTGCTTCTATAACAATACTGAAAATAATCAAAAACAATATAAAGAAATCAGAAAAAATCAAAAGTAATCAAAACAACTTTTTTTTGGACTATTTTTGATTATATAAAATATTTTTTTGGTTTTTTTTTAACTATCGTAAAAAATTATTATTTTTTTTTTATTATTTTTTTTTAATTAATTAGAAAATAATCATTAAAATTTCAAAGTAATTGGTAATCAATCATTAAATGGATTCTCAAGACAGTAATAAATAAAACCTTTAATCATTAAAGTTAGTAATCATTACACTGCGTTACAAAAACGAGCTTTAGTTCTGTCCTATGAACCAAATATACTTTTTCAGAACGGGGCGAAAAAATAAAAATACAAGCTTATCGGCGATTTTCATGTACACCTCAGAATTTTTTTGTTTTTTTTTTTGCAGTGCTCCGTAGGTTAGGTTAGGTTAGGTTAGGTTGCAAGGGCAGGACAGAGTACCTGGACTCTGCCCGACACTTAGGCCACTAAATAGGCCCATTGTGATACCCTATACGGTCTCTACCCACCTCTATGCCCCAGAGATGCGAGCAAGTCATCCCCGACGCCGACAGCAGCTCAGCCGCTTAACAGTTAGCCGATCCAACAACCCTAGAGTATCAGAGTTCAAAGGTCTCCCGAGAGCTGAGAAGGACCAGTCGACTCACACGGTTGCGCTGCCGTCGACGCCAGGGAAAACCAACTCACACCCTGTTCAAGGCAGGGGATCGAACCACTTCGTGGAGTCAATAAATTTAGATAACGCTTTTAATTCCATTTGTGATACCTCAGCGAGGTTATTGAGAAACGGTTGGCCCAAGATAGCTAACCGTCGCCTGCTGAGTGCAGGGCATTGACACATAAGATGCTGAACACTTTCCTCCTCCTCAATACATCTGCAGCTGCGACAGTAATCATTAGACATTGCGCCCATTCTGGCGCCGTGAGTGCCTATTAAACAGTGCCCTGTTAGAACCCTTACCAGGGATGAAATGTCCGATTTATTGAGGGACAGCAGGGAGTTTGTACGTCTTTTGTTGTAGGAAGGCCAGGTTAGCCTGGATATCTCACACGTCGAGAGCCCTGACCAGAGCATATTTGCTATTTCCATTGTTTTTGTGCTAACACTAAATTTAAAGGAGGCCATGGGTATGCCTACCGAGCTATTTCCTGGAAGGAGATGGGTGGTGGTACCCCGTCTAGCCAGCTCATCCGCTCTGCAGTTGCCTTCAATATCCCTGTGCCCAGGTACCCAAATAAGGCTAATACTGAAGTGCTGAGCCATCTCGTTGAGAGATCTGCGACATTCAGTTAACGACTTTGCATTGTCGACATATGAGTTCAAGGCTTTAAGTGCGGCCTGACTGTCTGAGAAGATATAGATCTGTTTACCATTTTGGGGCATGGATACCAAGCTTTTCACCGCGCCGTGTATTGCCAGCATTTCCGCTTGGTACACGCTGCAGTGGTCGGGAAGACGGAAGGAGATCTCTAGTCCCAGGTCCGGTGAAAAGATTCCTCCCCCCACCTTCCCCTCAAGCTTGGAGCCATCAGTAAAGATGTTGATGGCGCCCCGAACCGTATGTGGTCTGCTGTCCCATTCTTGTCTTGTCGGTATTATAACCTCGTAGTTCCTGACAAACACGTTATTTGACGCGCAGTAGTCCGTGTGTGGTGGAATGTTAACAGGCGCGTGGTTGCCCAAGATTGTTGCGTGCCCACTTTGTCCATTTATCCAGACGCCAGTCTCCCTTATTCGCAAAGCTGTGATCGTGGCTACTTCCTTCGCCACCAAATCAAGCGGTGGTAGATGCAGCATAGTGTTGAGTGCTTCTGTCGGGGTGGACCCAAGGGCCCCGGTTATGCAGAGTTCTGAACTCCTTTGGACTTTTTGTATCTGTTTGAGGTACGTATTCTTAGTAAGTGCAGGCCACCAGACTAGCACTCCCTAGAGTAGGATCGGGCGAACAATGGCTGTGTAGATCCAGTGCACTACCCTGGGAGAAAACCCCCACGAAACACCAATTGCTCTCTTGCAAGTAAACAACGCGCACGTTGCCTTTTTAACCCGTTCTGTTATATTGTCACCCCAGAGTAGTTTCCTGTCTAGAGTAACTCCTAAATATTTGACTTTGTCACTGAATGCCAAAGTCGTGTTACCAATTTTTGGTGGTATAAGGTTCGGTATTTTGTACCTTCTAGTAAAAAGGACTAGCTCGGTTTTCTCGGGGTTAACCCCCAGACCTGTTGACTTTGCCCAGTCACAAATTTTAGATAAGGCTGATTCCACTAAGTTGCATAGAGTTTGAGGGAATTTTCCCCGCATCATAACGCAGATGTCATCGGCGTACGCAATCACTTGGTGGCCTTCCGCTTCCATGAGGCGTAGAAGCTGGTTTACAGTAACCACCCAAAGTAGCGGTGAGAGAACACCTCCCTGTGGGGTACCTCTGTTAACGAGTCTGTGAATCGAGTTCCCACCTAGCTCGGTTGTGATCCGTCTGCTAGTAAGCAGTTTACGAATGAACTCCACCAGACAGGTATCGACCCGCAGACCCGTCAGCGCAGAGGTGATAGCTTCCGGAAGGACGTTATTGAAAGCGCCTTCAATGTCGAGGAAAGCCACCAAAGTATATTCCTTTAGGTTAAGTGACTTGTCTATAACAGATACAAGAGAGTGCAAGGCAGTATCTGTTGACCTACCCTTACTGTAGGCATGCTGAGCCCGCGAGAGCTGAGTTGGGTCAATCGATCTTCTGACATAGTCCTCCAGAAGTCTTTCTAGGGTTTTAAGAAGAAATGAGGATAGGCTTATAGGCCTAAAGTCATTAGGTTTAGTATGAGATGGCTTCCCGGCTTTGGGGATGAAGACTACCTTAACCTCCCTCCATGAAGTGGGTACGTAGTTGAGCCTTAGGCAGCCTATAAACATAGTTTTCAACCAGGGCATGATAAGCCCGGATGTATGTTGTAGCTGGGCCGGGAATATTCCGTCTGGTCCAGGCGACTTATGGGGCTTGAAGGTGGATAAAGCCCAATCTAGCTTCTTCTCATCGGTGATCTCCCTTATCATTTTATCGGAAGGCACCTTTCCGCCGGTAGTAGTAGACACGTCTGTGCATGTCGGGAAATGTGTATCCAGGAGCAGATTCATGGTATCCGTAGTCGAATCCGTCCACTGCCCATCTGGCATTTGGACGTGGCTCAGTGTTGCTGGCGCTTTTGAGAGCACCCTCCTCAAGCGCGAGGCAGCAGATGTGGATTCAATTTCACTGCAGAATTCCACCCAGGAGGTTCGTTTGGCCTTGCGGATTTCTTTTTTTATATGTACTTAGCTTAGTTTTGTAAACAGCCCAGGATAGCTCGCGGCCGTCCTGTTTGGCTTTATTAAAGGCAACCCTACAAGCCTTCCTGAGTCTATCTAGATCAGACGACCACCAAGGTGGCTTATGGGCTTCCGTTACCTTTTTGATCGGGCAGGCCTTATCTAAAGCAAGCTTGCATTGTTGATTAAAAGTGTTGACTAGCTCGTCTAGTTCCTTATCATTTCTAGGTGTGACCATTTGTTTTGATAGATTTCTATCAATGAGCTTCCTGTAGTAGCCCCAGTTTGTTCTTTTTATATTTTGTATGAATTTTGGACATGTGTGCGTATCTGCTATTGAGAAACTAATATATATATGGTCTGAGAAGGAGTGTTCTGTTAGAACCCTCCATGATTCTATGAGGTCGCTGAAGGAGTCGCTGACCAGTGTAATATCAAGGACTTCCTCGCGGTTCCTTGTTATGAATGTGGGGTCACTTCCCCTGTTGCATAAACTTAGATTAGTGCCTAATAAGTAGTTATATAGTGACTCACCTCGGTCGTTTGTGTCGGTGCTGCTCCATTGAGTGTGATGGGCATTCGCATCGCCTCCAAGCACAATTAGATTATTACGTGGCCTAGTGGAACTCACGAGCTCTCTGAAGTTATGTGGCGGTAGTGAACCTTCGTGATCGTGGGCCAGATAGAAGGAGACAAATCTACAACTTCTACCCAACCCCTCGACGCTAATCGCTGTCAGATCTCCGTCACTAAATTGGGGTAGAAGAAAAGCGTTAATATTCGACTTAGCTAAAATACACGTACGAGGCTTACCCTTATCTTGAGCGCTGTAGAGCTTGTAAGTGGGAGTCCTCAAACCACAGATCCTATTTCCAGTGATCCACGGTTCTTGAACTAAAACGATATCTACTCCCCCTGCCGAAAGTTGGAGTAGAAGCGCAGCTGACGCTGCTCTACTGTGATGAAGGTTGATTTGGAGGACCCTCATCATCTTGCTTTTTAGCACTCTCCTCCGTGAGCGTCGCGTCGGCGTCGTCCTCGCTCAGAAGCTGACTCTCGGAGTAAAGCCTCCTGAGAGTCCCGCTACCGTCCAAGCTGGACGAGGCATAGCCGCTCCGCACATCCGACCCACTGTCATCAACCTCCATCTCGTTATCGCTGGGGGGAGGCTCCACCTCCGCCAGAGATGAAAAATTAGCCAGGGCTTCGGCGTCCGCCTTGTACACCTTCAGGCTTATATTTTTGAAGCCATAGCTTACGCGGTAGTCGCACCGGTCCAGGGCTTCGATGCTTACCTGGTCTAGCAGCAGAACTATCTGCATCGTCGCTTGTCCGGCTGCTTTATCCACGCTGACCACCTTCCAGTTTTGGGTCGGTAGACCCGGGTTAAACTCCTGCAGTTGTTCCAGGATTTCATCTGGCTCCGTTGGCGTCACTGGAACCCAGGCTCTAGCTCTTGGCCGCTGCGGGATGTCGCACGCATCCACTGCTTTGAGGCGCGCGCCAGGGTACACTTCCCCTATTCGCTGCACGCCAATCTTGTATAGGTCCACGGACCTAGCGTCTCCACAGGCGATCAGCCTGACATTGCCTTGGTACCATCCTGCATCGGTATAGGATGGTGGCGGTCCAGGGTTCTCCCTCTTCACCTGGATGGCAACTTTAGCGAGCGCGGCTTCGATCCACTTCCATTGTTGTTTCGGGATCCTGCCATCTACGCTGCCCTCATCGATAACGCCAATGATCTTGCGATCCTTGGCTACCGCCGCGAAAGACCGTGTATAGCCTCCCTGCGTTTTGGCCCTTTTCGGTGCCGTTGGGGTAGTCACCTCCACTGAGCGATTGCGCTTAGAGGCTTCCCCTTTGTTAGCGCCATACAACTCCAGTTTAAAATCCGGCACTACCCGCCGAGCCCACGCCAGGTCTCGCTGGAGCTTCGCCCAAACCTCCGCAGAAACATCTTCCTCCCTTGTCGGTGAGGTCGCGTTTCTGTACAGAATCCGGGCTGCAGACCGCTTATCCTGGTGGCTGGCCTTTGTGGGTTGCCTAGGCACCGAGTCCTTGGCCCTATCGCTAGCACCCCCCTCACCCTTGGCGCCCCCAGCTACGGACTCGCCAGACGCTTTGCGCTGAATGGCAAGGCCACTGGTGGAAGCTACAGGATTGGTGGTAGCTGCGTTGCTGGCCTCCCGATCGGCACCCCTGGTAGAGGCACCGGTCATCGGACTACTCGGACCGGTTTTGCACTCAGCCCTATCCCGTCTAGCTGCCGCTGCAGCACTGAAACGCCGGGGTGTCCTCTCGGCTTTCGTATCTTTGTTTTGGTCCGGTTTCCCCGTGACCATCTTAGCGGAGCGAGCTCCTGCTGACTTTTTATTAGGAGAGTCAGACTCCTTGCTTTTATTTACATTTTTATTTATGTATTTTTCCATAATTAGGACCCACGAGTGGCGGAGAAGGGGACGGTCCACCCGGGCAGAGATCCGCATTACCCGGGTAAGGCTAAATAGAATCGGAGGTCGCCCGGTGTCCGAAGCACTCCGTTCGCGACTGGGCTATTTAAGGGCCCCCAGCCAGGTTGATCATCGGCACGGGTCGTATGACACCTTGATCCAGCCCTTACAAGGAAGGAAAAAGGGGGGGGGGGGAGGGGGGGGGTTTGGGGTTGAAAAGGTCGCCGCTCGAATTAGCCGCCGTAGCGTTACCAGGTATCACCACGAGGAGGCTCCTCCCCCACTTGGAGGAGGAGGGTGTAAGCACCTACGAGTCGACGGTTTGGGGTGGCGCTGGTGTGTGCAAGGCGCGAACACCCCCATTAAGATACCCGTACCGTACGTGGTAGCCAAATTGTTGGTACAGCGTACTTTATTGTTGACCTTCCATCAGTAAACTTGCATACATTTCTAAAGCAATAGTCGCACACGACTAAAAAAAAAAAAATTCTGACGTGTACATGAAAATCGCCGATACAAGTGTATCTTTATTTTTTCTCCCCTTTCCGAAAAAGTATATTTGTTTCATGGGACAGAATGTGTGAAACGCGGTGTCATTTAACAGGTCTGCTCTTAAGCGATAACTAACGCAACTTGGAAGCACCAAGAAGAGCCAAATTATCCTCTGCCTGTTTTTCCAGATAAATCGAGTTCTCCCACTTAACTTGATGACAAATTCTGGTGCCTAGGCGGGGCTTCTTTGATATGACCCAGCCAGGGGTACTTTAGGCGTTTAATTCACTGCACTATGCTTATATTTCATAACATTCATACATCTTTAAACTTCCTTCGATACTTGCGGTCGTCATTCAGAGTAGGCCCAGTAATCTCCCTTTGAACTTTTATCTCTTATGTATATTCAAAGGGGGAAAATGATGTTCTTTTTATTTTCCAATCGTCAGGGATAAGATTATCGCTTTCGTCACTTCCCTCGCAATGTATGTGTTTTTTTGCACAAGTAAGTCTCAGTCTTTAAGGCAGTTTATCAATCTCATATAGTTATTACACAGTAAATATTACATAACACAAAAGCAAAATAAACTAGTACAGCTGGGCATAACAATCAAAGAAGTGTAGTTTTGGGTGGAACTACCTTTAGGGCAGTACCCTTCCCATTCAATTTAGCTCCGTTATTCACTCTAAGATCTTAGATATTCCGAACTCTATATCTAGTTACATCGATTATTTTCTATAGTTACAAACAACCGTTATATGTACAAAACTATAATTCTCAGTGTACTTTTTCATGCTGACTATAAAAAGCGTAAGCAATTTTCGTCCTAAAATATACCCTCATGGGATATTGGACTTGATGATATTTTCTGGCTTGCGATGAATTAATCTGATATCTTCAATGTTAAAAGCTCTTTAAAAATCTCTTTAGCATGAAAGTGGCAGAATGGTGGCCTCTATTCATTCCCCTTAGACAGTAAGGGCAGACAATAAGTTTATTGGTCTAGACTCTCTGCAAGAAATCGAAGAATTCGTTTTAGAAATGGAGTTAACATAATACATTTTCCTTTGACTAGGAAATCCACTAAACATAAATGAAAACCCGAATATATATAATAGCAAGTGTCGACGACGGTACATTGCAGGTGTTCAAGAAAAATTAATAACAGGGATCCTTATTGAGCCAATAGAAGCCAAATTTACAGTTTTTAGAATTTTTGTCTGTCTGTCTGTATTTTTGGGCACTCATCACCCAAAAACTACTGAATAGAATTGAATGGCATTACTATACGATAACTTGATCAGTTTCGGAGAAATTGAGCAATATGTGAACCAAGGTAACCCACAACGTCGGTATCAAACGAAAATTGATACCGAGAGCTACAATAAGCTATGTCATTAAGTTCCATACCTTATTTGGTATGGGTGATATAATGATTGAAATCGGACTCAGTCTGAGACGCAGCGAAGCATGGGCGGGCTCACTAGTATAGAATACAATTACAAAAACCAAAACATCTACAACTATATACATATTTATACTATGTTATAAGAATTTAAATTTCTGGCACAAACATTTTTAACATTAAAAAGCCTCTCCGTCTATATATTTATTATCTAGTTATTACTTCTTTCGTAATAAAATAGTTATCAAAAAAATTGTTCATGCCATGTTGCTGCAAATTCCTCTAACTGCTTTACTGCCCTGCTAGCTTCTATTGTAGTTTAATATTTTATTTTTTGTGATTTTATTTGAAATATATTTTGCTATTTTCATGCTCGTGTAAATTTATCTCTTAGTATAAATGTATGTGCAACAATATACAATTTGGCATTATTATCAGTGAGTAATAAATCTTTAAAATTGGCATAATTTATAATGCAGCACATAACCACAAGGTACATATCATTTTAATGTCTTCGTACTTAGAAGTTACTTTATTACTCGAAGGACTCGACTCGACACTGTACTGATCTGTGTGTGGTGAGGCGCAGTGCTTACTGTCCAATATGACATACAAAAATACATAAGTATCAGAGAATGCATAGAATCGGTGTGATATACCTCTTACCTAATACGCACACAAACGCGTATAGAAATTTATATTTAAAACGTGCACATGCTGCACTACATAATCTTGGCACAAAGGACGACAATAACACAATGCAGCCAACATTTCTGTGCTCCTGTCGCTTCCTCTTAGTGCTGCTCTTCCGTTTATTTTCCGACAACCGCTGCGCTGTTTTGTAGTTGTTTTGTGTACCGCTGTTTAGCGTTGTCGCAAAGGACATGAAAGCGATTCGCACTGATATTCAGTATTTACTTGTAAATGTGTTGCAATTAAAATTTTTACTAGTATTAGATTATATAAAAATACCGTGTAGGAATATTTGAATGTGTAATTAATTATGAGGATTGTTAACTTAAGGCGACCGCTTTGGTGTGGTAGTGTGTGTGGCTTTTCATTCAGAATGTATCTGGTTAAAGTAATAGATAACATCAAAAGTGTAAAATGTTTTTTTTTTTTTTAAAACGGGTCTCCTCCCGGCATTGGTTTACAACAGCCGAAGCTATTGATATTGGGAAATTAATGTTATACTCCCCCAGGGCCCAGGGTTTTTTAGTGTGCCTGGTAATGAATTCATTTAACTAGTTGTTTTATCGCTTACTGAAGTTTAAAAGAGATATTTTAAAACTCATGTATGTAAAAAAGTGCATGAAAAACTGCCAGCACAGGAAATTAACTTAGATCACTTTCAGTCCTATGCTAAAATACGCTCATCGTAACTTCGCATCCAGTGGGACACCTCACTTGACATACTTCTTAACAAATTAAAAAATACCAGAAAGTTTTTATCTGCCCTTTGACGAGAGTATATTAGCTTTTAGAGGTGAAAGAACTCTTGTAGGCCAGCCAAAGAAATACAGTTTTTTTTGTATCCTAGAACTCATACGCTTTTACCATCCGATATAACGTTGAGCATTTGGAAACACCCTCATTAAAACAGAAAAGTCTACAGGTGCATTACCTTTCGACATATAATTTCAGTATTACTGAAAGAACGAAAAGTGGGAAATACGTTGCTATTATCATTGTTGCTAGGCCCGATAATAGTCATTTTGAACAGAACAAATTTGTTTTGCTGTACTTTAAATTTACCCCGAAAAAAAAGATATTCACCATTCATGAACGCTTTTTGTGTTTTGTTATGACATTTCTCGACAATGGATGAACATGAATTTCGGAATTTTGCAACGAAATATGTAAAATAACACAATTTTAATATTTCTTAAGATTCCATAAAAAAGCTGATTCACATTTACAAAACCTACTTCGAAACAGCTATTAGTCAGTGAAAGTTCAAAATCGCTTAAGTGACATCTCAGTTTAGCAGTTTTGCAACTACCAATTGTTAAATTTTAAGAGAAATGTGACTTTACGGAAAAAGTTCCCATCAAAGATCGAATGTTTGTATACTTATCCAAGCCAGCATGCTGGTTTCTTGATAATAAATGAATACACCTTTAATGGCAGGAGGCTCCAAGAGTATTTGAACAAATGTCGCTAACGCGATTTTGCGTAAATGCGATACGCAGCTTTGCACTTGCATCGATGTGTTCCACCTTTTTTTTTCTTGAATACAATTATTTCTTGCACAAAAAAAAAACTACAAGAAGAGCTTGAAAAATATCCACCCCCAGCCAGTATTTGGTGCCGAAGTCCCTCCACCCAAAGTATTTTTGGACTTGAATAATAATTGAATAATCCCACCAAGAGTAAATGACAAGTGAGAAACTTATGGCCCACGAATAGCAATAATTAGATGCTTTAGTGACTTGAAACTCTGACTGTATAGAGAGGAATGGGCTTGCATATGTAATCAAAAATATTTTATAAAAATCGATACGAGCTCGTTTCATAAATACTTTTATAAAGATATTGGGAAAAAGTGTTAGGCATGGTCTTTGAGTATATTTCTGATAAAACAATAGTACTTCGTAAATTAGAAGCAAACGTCTTTGGAATTATACACTTAAAATACAAAATACGAGTACACCATCTCCCCTCTGTTAAGCATTTTTACTAAACCGCTTCCTAACTTTCAACAATTTCCCAACTCATAATTCAACAGCGATCGTAAATAATTTTTTATAGCCCAACACTTTATTATCATCGGCAAACTAAAATAGTCACGTTCACCCATTTCGTTTACTTACACTGCGTTACAAAAACGAACTTTAGTTCTGTCCTATGAACCAAATATACTTTTTCGGAAAGGGGAGAAAAATAAAAATACACGTGTATCGGCTATTTTCATGTACACGTCAGAATTTTTTTATATGTATAAAGTATAAAGGTAGTAGTGTCAGTCTGTCCGCCTGTGTGAAAGACTTTGGATCGATTTTAGCCTTTTTTTTCGAGTCGATTTTTAACCTTTTTTTTTTGTCGACATGAGTGGCTTATTACGTTTTGTAGTGCATAACCGAGGTTTTAATATGGTGAATCCTTCTAGGACAGATGTAACAATTTTGACACTGAACTTCGATTTTCAATGCTATTTAATAATGAAAGAAAAGCTGACATTCTACGTACGTAAGATGACTTACCGATGAATTATACGAGGTTTATGAGAAGATCTGAAAAGTCTCGTTCAAGACAGGAGATAAGAAAATTAAATGGTTTTATTAAACAAAAAATACTAAAAAATGTTCAATTTCCATAAAATATAAATTAATTTAATAAATAAGCTATCAATGAACCTACAATATTTTCAGAATTAATTTCGCTTTATAATTGCTGCGAGTTTTACCTTTGATGTTTCTTTATTTATACACATTCGCAATAAAATTTCTACCAAATATCCTTTGAGTAAAGTGCGGCGCATATTTACAGCACTATAAGAACTCGTAAAATATAAGCACAATAGCCATTGTCTCTTCATGCAGTACAGTTTAGGCCAATGATAATACATTCTTAACATACTGGGTTTTTTTAAGAGTCTGACGATCGATATTTTGTAAAATGCAGCCGAGTTAATGCATGCCTTTTCCCAACTCCTTACGTTCTTCTCGGCCAGAATTTTATAGCTCTTCTGGCGCCTTAACGTAGTCTGGTGAAAGTTTATGGTCAGCGATTGGGTTTTCCATACACCACACTTTTTGTCTTTTAGAATAATTGTTCCTCTATAACTTAAGCACTCTATGTTCTCCGGCTACCAAGCTTGTATAATTTTCCTCACAGGATATATTGTTTGTATTTAAAAAAGAATTTAAAAATGTTTTTTACGTTTCACGCATATAACTATGAAATTCACTAACCAAAGCCTTCTAGTTAGCCAACAGTCTTTTTTTAATATAAGCAACTGAGTGAGTTTTAAGATTTCAGACAAAAATGTACCAGTTTAAAATTAGGTCAAAGTTTTCGTGGTAACTAGAAAAACCCGTAATGATTGGCTGCATCTCAGAACTTAAAATAGACTGAGTCCAATTTCAATCCTTATATCTCTGAAATCAGTTTAAATATCAAACTTAATTAGATCGCTTATCGCAGTATTTATTAACACCTTTTGTTTGGTACTAACATGTTTTGGATCACCCTGATCCACATATTGGTCAATAACTCCGAAACGGATCTAGCCAACGAAATAAATGATATCTTTAATATTAACTTATACGTATAGAAATGAAACATTGAAAGTTGCGTTAAGTTCGATTCAGCGGTTTTTGAGTTATACGCGCGCAAATATACAGACAGACAAACAAAATTTCTAAGAACTGTTATTTTGGATTCTATTGGATCTATAATGAATGTGTGCAATGTTCAGATATCGACCTGTTACAAATTTTTTATATGTAGAGATTGTTTGGGCGATGTTTGAGATTGTTGAGCAAAAAATTTAAAAAGCCTCTTCATATGCTACATAAGTACTCGGCCTACATTCGAGAAATTAGAGCTCCGATGTTGGAAACATAAAACTTAAAACTGAAGTTCCACCAACATAAACAATTTTTTTAGGACATATTCGGTTTTTTAGGATTTAGTTAAAAGAGTCAGCAAAGTCTAGTTATAAACCAGTCTCTTTTTGCTGGTTTTTCGTTTTATTGCAGGGTATCTATTTATGACTGTGTGTGCTTTCGCCTATTGACCGTTTAAGCGGTGATCGCTTTTTAAAATCGGCAACGCGTGATTATTCAACTTGCATGGTGATGATTACTGGGTCGAGTCGCCTTAATTGCTACCAGAATTTAATTAATGTTCATTCTATAGAGTCGCTGTTGTTGGCTCCTTAGGGTTTAGTGCAATTGCTACTAGTTTTCGATTGGCGCTGTTGCTATTGACTTTGCAATATTTTATGGCTTTATCCTGCACAAGCGTACGTACATATAGATTTCCAATGCATATCACACATTTCGTTAGGTGTGTTGAGCCTTAACTTTGGATAACGGAGGCCAGTTATTTTAAGTATTTTAATTGAAAATGTTACCAAAAAGAATTATGCACTTTTACAGTTGTTATATGCTTTGGCTTGTTAAACCATTTTGGTTTTGAATTTATTGAGATTAATGGTTGTTCAGAAAAATTAGTGTTATTAAGGCTCGAATGAGCATTTTTTCGCTTTTGATTTTAATTGATTTTTATGGTATTGCATACAATATAAAAGCGCATATGTATATATAGCAGAAAGGAGGACGATGTCGTATTCGAGTAATGGGGGAGTTTCGGAGAATTTTAAAAAACCTCCCAGGAGATTAATGAGGGAGACATTCCTTCTAAACGACCAATAAAAGATTTTTGGAGAATCATGCCTCAAGCCTTCTATGAAAGCAAATGGAAAGATTGGAAGCAATGGAATAGAACTCATACATAAATACCTCACATATCAGCAAAAAAGTGATTAATTAGATAAAACAATAGTTATTATAATTTAAATCTTTATTTAAATTGTGTTTACTTTTTCTTTTTTTTTGAAAATTTTTTCTCTGTTGTTGGCAGAAATATTCGGCTCACTCAAAAGGTGTTAGCTAGGAGTAAAAGTGGGAAAAATCTCTATTTTCCCTCCAAAAATGTATAGAAGGGAGTCATTTTTTTTAATAACTTGAGGAGGTCTCCCCCTATTGCTCCATGACTAGTAAAATCGGAGCACAGAGTGTAGAAATCTCTGTTATTGATCTGAAAGGATGTTAAGGGGCCTACTCTCTTTTTCATATTTTCCAGATATCTCTCCTTGTCCTCCACAAAGAGTATCATAAGAGCAGAAAACGAACAAAATATCTTTTATTGTTCCAAAAGAATGTCAAGGAGAGGACTCTCCTATTCATCGCTTGAGGAGATCTCGCTTCAAGTTCTGCTGGGATGTTAAAAGCTTTCGGGATGGCCCACCTGACACAAATTTTTATTCAGAACTTTTTTGGAATTTAATTTACTAGAAAATTATATTATTGAAGTTAACATCTTAGGAGGCAAAATTATGTCCAAAAATATTGAAATTTTGATAGCAGTTTTGCAAACTTTAATTAACTGGACTGAACTTTGTGTAAAGTTTAAAACTTTTATTTATGTACTTTCTGTTATAGATTTCTCTACATTTTAAATGGAAATTATTAAAATAACATGAATAAATATATTTTACAAATAAAACCATTTTTAATTTTGGCTGTATTTCATAGAATAACGTGTAGATCAACTCCTATGTTTGGATTTGATATTCATTGTTTCGGAGAAATACTCTGGTGCAAGTTTTTTCATTAAAGTTCATGTTTAATAAGAATCTGCTAAGAACGATGTTACCAAACATGCTTGCATTATCATACATTTTTATATTATACTCTTTTCTCTCCACAAATTTAAAGAACAGTTTAAGGTTGCGCCTCAGCCAGGCAGGTTTGTCACAGTTACTCAGTGTGTATGGAAGAAAACACCAAACGCCATGTAGAAAACATACATATATATATCTATTTATATAAGAGTCCTAAAAAAAACCATTTGCTTTTCAGTTGAATAAATTTTAACTCCTTTTTTTTTTTGAGGCACTTTAACTTATGTAATTTCACATATATAAATGTTTATATGGCTTTGGTATAATATTCTAATAGTTAATGTGTCAAGCTATTTTCACTCACTGCACTACAAATGCGTCTAAGTACAGTTAATTATATCACGACAAAAGTTTATTGAGTTCATTGAAAATGTCGAAGCACCCACTTGTGTGCAAATTCTAAACTAATTAATTCTCTAAACTAGAGATAAGCGCAATATCATTCAAAGCAAAAGTTCACAGAACAACTCAATCGTACATAAGAGAAGCAATGCATTTTCAAGCTGACTAACATATCTATGAGCATAAATACAAAATAAAAATGCGAGCATATATGATTATGTATGCTTATACGAGGTGTGTTCAAAATTATCGCGAATTTTGAATTTTCGCTGGTTACGTATATTCGAATTTCGAATTTTTTGTCGCGTTATGTTGGTACTCATGTCTCTCACTTATGCCGACAAGCTCGGCCATTTTGAATGTTCAGTTAATTGTTGACAGCTGCTTTGCTTGCACGTGTTTTGGATCGTCTTCGATTTTTACCTATTCAAAAAAATGGATCAAAGAACCTGTATCAAATTTTGTGTGAAAAACGAAATTAAGTGCGCGGATGCATTCCGAATGTTGACTGTGGCCGAGAAGATGTGAACGACGAAGAGCGTGCCGGACGCCCGAGCACTTCAACAACAGACGAAAAAATTAATGAAGTGGAGAAAATGGTATTGGCCAATCGTCGAATCACCGTTAGAGAAGTTGCTGAGGACCTTAACATATCGATTGGCTCGTGCCATTCGATTTTTATCAATGATTTGGGCATGAGACGGGTCGCCGCGAAATTCGTACCAAAATTGCTCAATTGTGACCAAAAACAGCATCGCATGAACATTGCTAATGAGATGTTAAACTCTGTCCGCGACGACCCAAATTTGCTCCAGAGGGTCATAACTGGTGACAAATCGTGGGTTTATGGTTATGACGTGGAAACCAAAGCTCAATCATCTCAATGGAAGCTGCCGCACGAACCAAGACCGAAAAAAGCGCGCCAAGTTCGGTCGAATGTGAAAGTTTTGCTGACAGTTTTCTTCGATTGCAGGGGCGTGGTGCATCATGAGTTCTTGCCACAGGGAAGAACGGTCAATAAGGAATATTACCTGCAAGTTATGCGCAATTTGCGCAAAGCAATCCGCCAGAAACGCCCGGATTTGTGGAAGAACAAAAATTGGCTTTTGCACCACGATAACGCCCCTGCTCACGCATCGTTGCTTGTGCGCGACTTTTTGGCCAAAAACAACACACTAATGATGCCGCAGCCACCGTATTCCCCAGATCTGGCCCCCTGTGACCTTTTCTTGTTCCCTAAACTGAAGAGGCCCATGAAAGGACGACGTTACGCTTCTCTTGACGAGATAAAGACGGCATCGAAGGAGGAGCTGAACAAGATACAAAAAAATGATTTTTTGAAGTGCTTCGAAGATTGGAAAAACCGTTGGCACAAGTGTATAATATCTCATGGGGATTACTTTGAAGGGGACAAAATAGATATTCATGAATAAATAAATAATTTTTGAAAAAACACAAAATTCGCGATACTTTTTGAACACACCTCGTACATTGCTATTTACATATATGTACTTATATATCGTTGGTATACAGGGTCATGTGGTGGGGTACTTTACCGAAGGTCCCAGGTGACTTGCTGCTACTGGTGTGTTACAAAAATTTTGACATAAAAATATTATGGAAATAGTTGAGTTAAACTTCTCGTAATTTGCTGCCATGCATAGCTTCTCTGAAAAATCTATCTGGTTTAGCAGATATCTTGCGACGTGAGCCTAAAACATGTAGCTGGAGCCAATTCGTAGTACAAAATTGAGAATAGCAAACCACAAACCGGTGGAGAAGCTCGGCCCTAATTTTCTCTTGGATACATAGGGCCAAATAATTGTTATTATAATTATGTATATAAATCAGAGTGTGGTGTACATTAGTATTATAGTGTTCTAAATGCTCGCTTCATTTGCAAGCACAGTATTTCTTTATTAAGCGGTTGTGGCAGCCTTTTTGTTTAACAAAATTTGACTAAAACTTTACTACTCCGCATTTGATTAACCCTTTGAGTACATTTGACGAGTGAGACTCGTCATGTGTTTACTTGGGCGAAGTTACGACGGACGAGTCTGACTCGTCATCTGAGTACAAAATTATTAGATTTAAGTTATTAAGTTATTTATATCACCAATATAAGCATATTCCAAATAAAATGTATTACTCTTACATATTAATCCATATAGCAAAAAATTAAATCCGTTCCATATGCATAAAAGTATCCAAATAATTCCGTACTCAAAGGGTTAATATTTATTCATACATATGAACATGTGCATCCCTGAATGAAAATCATTACAGTTGATACGGATGATATGAAGGTTGGGACGGTGCTGACTTGGTCAAATAAGTTACTTTGTTTTATTTTATTTTATTTCATTTTATTTTATTTTATTTTATTTTATTTTGTTTTATTTTTATTTGATTTTATTTAACAGAAATCTAATCGCAAATTTCGCAAAGATAAAACTAAATCCTGTATTGATTCTTAAGCTCCAATATACTCAACATGAGCAATAACTTATTGTGTTCTTGTAAACATTTTTATATCATTAATGAAGTTTACATATTTGTATTACTGTGACCAGGTTAGCCTTTTTTTTGTCCTTTAGCCTTATAATTTTGGTTTTAGCTTTGTGGCTTTTTTCTAGCCTTTTTTTACTATAACCTATTCTGGTCCCAACACCATATTTTTCATACAACTTCGAGGAATATATAAAATTAGAGTTGAATGACAGTAGTATTGATGACGAAATACAGAAATTTATTCGTAAAAATTGTCAACTATTTCAATTGCGACATCGCCTACCTGGTATTATGAAGTTTTGCAAAAGATACATTTTTTTTCAGTTGATAATTCTTCGAAAGTTACAAAGCCGGATGTATTTTCCCGCTTTCAAGAAGAAAAGTCTAGGCATTCTCCATGCCAAGTAGCATTGATTGAGCTGCAGTGGCGGCAGCTAATAACCGTAAAGTAAATAAATAAATAATCGAGAAGTAACCACGCCTCACTTTTATACGCGTATAAAGTATTTTATCAAACTCTCTGATAGTTCTGAATTTAACTTGCAAATTGTCCTTTTAAAAGCTTTAACTGCAACTTTTAGCGGTATAAATTTGTTTGAGATTTAATTTGTTACCGATACTATCTTCACGAGAATCCCCACACACCCACTGTTGTTATAATTGTCAAAATTGTGCTGCTGGAGTTACATAGCTTAAATTAGCAGGAAGAATCTCCGTAACTAAGAAACAAGGAAATTCTTAGTTAGTGGAACTCCTTAACTTTATGTAACCTATCACGGCCTGAACTAATCCCGCTTAGAACCGGACCCGTTATTTATAAAAATTTTGTTTTTGCGTTATCTCCAAAACATTTTCGAATTTTTTATTTGCTTACCCAATTTCAAAAAGAAAATCTCAGTGTACATATATTTTTGTACATGTATTGCGATTTACCCTTCCATATTAAATTAATTTGAGCACAACTGCGTATGGAAGTGCCGAAATGTTTTTGTTTTGCCCTTTCAAAGGAAACTCAGGCACTTTTATATGCATTGTATTTATACATATGTGAGGGCATATGGAAGTGCTTTGAAAATTATTTTTTATGTTCAAAGCGTAAATTTGTATCTGTGCCTATATTTGATGGCAAAATAAGAACAAAAGTGTTTCAAGTGTATAGGGATTGCCCAGCCCTGAATAAAACTATCAAAAAGTGCGAAGTATTAGAATGACTTTTATAAACATGACTTTTAAAAAAAAGTCAGTGGTTAAATGTTATTCATGACTTTTATAAATATAAATCAAAAATAATTGTTATTTTGGATTTATAAAAATAAAAATAAAAAATAACTGCTACAAAGGATATATAAAAATAAAAATCAAAAAAAAACTGTTAAGGGGCGATTTTTTTAAAAAAAATCGTAACAGTTACGGTCCCTGGCCCTTGCCATCAAGATTTATTCATTTATTCTCAATAACACTAAATGCTGGTTTGGAAAATAGTTAAAAGAATCTATCTTGATGGGAACTTTTTCCATAAAATCATTTTACTTCTTTAAATTAAGCAATTTGTAGTTAAAAAAAAGCTAAACTGAGATATCACTTACGCGGCTTTGCAGTGTCACCGACGATATGCTCTACATTGCTGGCTCAATATTTCCAAAAAAGCAACCCTTTGTGCTCTCGGTGAGAATCGGTCATACTTGGTATCATATTCCAGCGATTAATAAAACAACAACAACTCAAGCAAGCAAGCCTGACATCTCTACTCATACAATAATGGTTGGCATTTGTAGTGGTATTATTTTTAAGCAGATTTTTCTTTTATAAATACTAGAGTTCGCCCAGTGGTTGAAATTCAACCAATAAACTTTATTTAATTTTATTTTTTTGCTGTAGGTATGTTTTATCCGCCTTTTTTTCTTCCTTTCTAAGTCCTTCCTTTCCTCTAACATATTTTTATTTTCCTTGATTTCTTTTTTTACTCTCTTATTTTATTTTTTACTTTCCTCAAACTTCTTTTCCTTTCCCTTCCCTTCCTTTTATTTTCTTTCTTTCCACTTCGTTTTCTTACCTTTCCTTTAATTCCCTTTCCCTTCCCTTCCCTTCCTTTCATTTCCTTTCCATTCCCTTCCCTTCCCTTTCCTTCCTTTCCTTTTCCTTTTCTTTCCTTTAATTTTCCTTCCTTTCAATTCTTTTCCTTTCCTCTATTTTCCTTTAATTTTCTTCGGTGTTTAATACTCTTTATGAGTAATCATTTATTTTATTTTTGTAAGCCCTGTTTGTAGGTATCAGCAATGAATTTTACATATTTGCTCATATTTTACATTGCTTGCTTAATGTATCCAACAAAGCAACTTTTCGTGCTCTCAGGAGAGCAGCTGACACTGGGCATCGTAGCCAGTAATCAATACAATAACAACAACTAAAGCAAAAATGCGTGACACAACAGAGTATCTATAGTGCGAATACTTATTTTTCATTGGTCCACTACCAAGTCTTCGCACTCACAGTGAGAGCCGCCCACACGAATAACACAAAAACATGCATGGCAAGTCTACTCACACTACTACGGCTCTTAATTTTTTCCTACAAAGCAGCTCTTCGGCCATTCTCACGATTTAGCATAGTACACAAAAAGCAAGTACACACACACACAGCGCGTCTATAGTGTGAATAAGTGAATGTGTAGTGGTGTGACTTTTATGTTAAATTTTTTATATTAAAATGATTTTTTAAATTTTTTTTATTTACGGATAAAAGTACACCTCAAAATTTCCTATCTATACATATATAATTTGTATACCTTAGAACTATAGTTTAGCAGAAAACGGTTCGACATTGCATTCATCTTGTCTATTTATATATCAGATTTTTTTTTTGAACTGACGGCATCGCAGCTTGGGCACACCTATCGATACGTATATAAATATTTTTACCATCAACGTATAGTTTGGCTTTACAATTCGACAATTTTTACTATAGAATAGATGAGAATTTACGACTAACAAAAAACTTATAAATGAGAGTAAATGTGATGTCTTATGAATATGCATACATACTTACCACTATGGACCACCAGAGGCAGCTCTAAAGCGTGCGGGCACACAAAAAAAATTTGAAACGGTATATTAATTAACAGGATTAAAGAGACCAACATTTATAAAAGTGTTAAATTTCTGCGTGTAGAACAAGCCGCTATCGGCATTAGTTTATTAAAAAAATTAAATAAGCATTCATGACTAATAGTGAAATAATAAAAATGTAATCATTTAGCGCATTTTCTCCTTAACATTTCCTCAAACTTTGTATTTTTTTCTCTAATAGTTTATCTATGAAAGCGGGTCAAATATTTTCAATTGCATATAGTAAATAAACAAAGTTGTGTTCTGCGGAAATATTTCTACACTGATTTAATACTCATGGGTGAAGTATATTAATCTGCTTACGTGAAAGGCAAAATAAAAACAACTCAAATAAAATAAATAAAAAAACTAAAAAGAAAGGAAAAGAAGGGAAGGGAATGTAAGGATAGGAAGGAAGAAATGGTATTGGAGTGAGCGAAAATCAAATTAAAGGAAAGAAAAGACAGAAATCAAATAAAAGGAAGGGAACATAAACGAAAGAAAGGAAAGAAAGGCGAAGGAGAGGAACAGCGTTTAATTAAAAAAAATTAAGTTTTGTGGGCGATCTATAGTATAAGTAAGCACTCGTATGTGTAAGCATTCTGTTTTACATATATTCAAATATATTAGTATTCATATTCAAGAGGCCGCTGCGTAACCAACACTTGTGCTAAAACTTTTCAGAGGTTCCTGCCATAAAGAACGAGCAGAGCTAGAAGCGGCTGATTGGGCAACAGGCAATAATTTCGTAAATCGAAAAGCAAATAAAATCAAATAGCAGAGAGATGTGAATTTTAGGAATTAGCGCATTGCCAAGTTAAAATAACAATAACTTCTAACCTTCCTCCATGTACAAAAATACTTCCACATCAGAACTCAAAAACGTCAGATAAATGTAATTAAATGTCCAGTGCAAAAGCAACTTTTCTCAAACATGTTTTCTATCCACTAGGCTGAAACAAGTGATCCAGTAACTGCTAATCGATAGCGACGGTAAAACTGTTTTTCAACAATCTAAACGCACAACTTTTTTGGTTTGTTGTCGAGTTCAATTTCCTTTGACTCGTCTATCGTTTCAAGTGGTCTATGCGCTAACAGCAATTCAATCATTTTGCAAAAAACGACTTATGGCGCTAAATTGGCCTTTTGGTGTTCGCATGACTGTCATAAGAACAAGATCGCTACTCAAATGAAACTGTAGCTTAAATCAAGACGTGGCCAAGAGGAAGAGGGGGGGTAAATGTGTGTGTGCGTAAATGAATACATTAGCTTGTCTAAAAATATTTATTTAAAATTATTTTTGCAAAATTTATTTGCAATATCTAACGTCTTGTTGATCCTTCCGACTACTTTCAGAACCTGTTGAGTTAAAACGGGAAGAATTAAGTGAAAAAAATTGACTGCTTCAACCTAAAACTTTAGGCAAGCCTATCCATTTTTGATCAGATGAGTTAACCAACTAGCGACTCTTTTTTCATCGAAGTGTCGCGAATATACCGAAGTCTTCACGTACACGTATATACGCGATGGGTTACTTACGATTTCAGGATGTCCGTTTTCAATAAATCGTACACGATAGTTAAAGTTAAAATAGTATAATTTATTAGATATTCAGTTTCATATAAAATATGTAGTTAGACAAAATGTTAAAGTTCTTTCATATGTGTATTGATTTCACACCACTCGTACTAGTCGCTCCGATCTCTTCGTTACTACTACTGACGCTGTACTCCCGCTGATAGATGTTTTTCGTGCCACGGTTGTAGTTTGGAACTATAGTTGCAACAGTGATGGTAGTTACGTATATTTTAGGGATGCATTTATTAGGCGTGACAGAACCATTTTATTATCTATTTGTTTTATACAAGCAGGTTGGACCTAAGTCAAATTATGAGAATAAGTAGCGCAACGCAAGTATGGAAGTGTATAGAGTATGCAAATCGGGGGACTTTGAACAAGCCCCTTTTCATTCAAGAAAAAAAATTTTACAAGTAAAAGAGTGCAAGTGCGTGTGTAACCGAACATTAAATAGCCAACTGGGAGAACTTTGCGTGCTTAGGTGTTAAATTGTTGGAGATTGTGTGCGTTTTCACAGGTCATACCTTCCACAGTGATAATATCCCTCGTACCAAGCTTCTTCATTCTATCTCCAACGATTCTAAAGTTCTACTAGCCGAGTTTAAAACTTTTTTTTCTTCAAAACTTTGCAAAAGTTTTTAATAGGATAAGACGGTCAATGTAGCTACCCAATTTTAGAATTTTACCTGAGCCGGTCAGTGAAATGTTGCATGCTAGTTTTTTCTAACTCTTTTTAGTAAACTTTTATAGCAACAAGGGCGTGGTTCATTAACAAATTAGGTCAGTTCTACTGTTTATACTATACATAATTGCTATATGTTTAGTGGCAAGAGTTGTCGAAGTTATCTAGTTAAAAACTGTTCTGAAGTTAGTAAAAGTTGAAATTTGATAATTTGTTTATTCCAGACCTGTTAAATAATGATTACTAATCGTAATGATTACCGGTTTGATTAGTTACTTTCTTGAGAAACCTTTCAATGATTGATTACATTTTTAATGATTATTTTCTAATTAATCAAAAAAATTATCCGAACAAAATTCGTGATTTTTAACGATTATAATAATTATTAAAAAATTATTATTATAAAAAAAAACAAAAATAATAAAAAAAAAGTTGTTTTGATTACTTTTGAGTTGTTTTTATGTTTTTTATATTTTTAATATTTTTATATTATTTTTGGTTTTTTTTAGTATTGTTGTAAAAGCACATAAATATTTATATACATCAACAATACTGAAAAAATTAAAAATAATCAAAAAAAAAAAAAAATCAAAAGTAATCAAACAAGTTTTTTTTTTATTATTTTTGATAATTTGAGAGTTTTTTTTGATATTTTCTGATTTTTTGTAATCGTAATCGAGCGGCCCCCGTGGTGTGGAGGTAGTGTTGCCGGCCTACCACACCGAAGGTCCATGGTTCGAGCCCTGGTACAGGTAACATCAAAAGTGATTTGAAAAAAGTTTTTCAAAACGGGGTCGCCCCTCGGCAGTGGTTTGGCAAACTCTCCGAGTGTATTTCTGCCATGACAGGCTTCTCAGCAAAAATTCGTCTCCTTTGTAGATGCCGTTCGGAGTCGGCAAAAAAACTGTAGGTCCCACCAATTTGTAGGGAAAATTCAAATCGGCACACCACAAATTGGAAGAGAAGCTTGGCGCAAAAATCTCTTAGGAGGTTTATGATGATATATCTGTTGTATATCGCGCCATAAAAAAAAAAAAAAAAAAAAAAATCGAGTAATAATTACTTTTTATTGAAAAAGAATTACAATAATCACTACCAATTAAATAAGCCGTGTAATTAATTGATTACTTTTTACTACTTAAGAGGTCTGGGTTATACACATGTGAACCGCCTTGCCAAAATGAAAAAGGCAATGAAGCACCGAAATTTTACTGAAAAATATAAAATTACAGTACTAACTAGAAGCCATCATTTATGTATTATCTAATTTTATACGTGGCTCGAAATTGTCTTGGCTGGCAACTAGCTCTGTTCAAAATGGCATTCAAATAATTGCATTTTTACTCAAAATATCTTGAAGGACGGACAGGCTCAATTGATTATTTAATTTATTCTAAGAACTTTGTTGTCTGGAACTCTATATCTCTCTCGACTATTTTATACCGTATACGAAATAAAAGATAAGGTTAGAACTGCACAAATTAACAACACGCTAAGAACAACTTTAAACTCACACTATTTCCAGTTCAGCAATAAAATCTATAGACAAACAAACGGACCTGCAATGGAAAACCCAACATGGGCTTTTCTCATGCAAGCATTCATGCAGAACTTGGAAAAAAAAAAATGTGCAGAATTTGAAAACGTTAACGTTAGTTACGTTGATGAAACCATCTGTGTCTTGATTACTAACAACGAGGAAAAAGTTTTAGAGTTCCTCAATAAGTAAAGAATGCCTCTTACACAGGAGGCATACATAAGAAAATTTGAATTTTTTCTATTTTGAAAATCAAAATTAGAAATTAAAAATTTTTTTCAAAATATTTTTTTTTATACATCTAAGTCCCTCTTTGAAAGCGCCAAAAATGCTTTTTAGCGAAAGTAGTTTCCGAAATATTGATAAAATAAACTTTACAAAACTGGAAAAAAGTGAAGATTTCAATTTGCATAACTATTGAAACAAAAAAAACTTTGTTTTATAATAAAAGGAACTTCTTCACAAAATTTCATTCAAATCGGAAGGGGTGATTTTAACTATGTGACGATTTGAAGTGGAAAGACTACAATTAATATTTTAAATGACAGTATAAAAGAAAATATAAAGTTAGATTTCTTTGAATTTAAATATTCAATAATAACACAGTTTCCATTAGTTTTCTCTTTAACGCGGAACAAATTCACAGACCCTTTTACCTGATAACTTTTATGCAAATTTTGCCTTGATCAGAAGTTATAAAACTATTCTTCGAATAAAGTTTGGAAGAGAATACTTAGAGCGATATTTATGAAAAACTCTTTTTAACTTTTTAGGACAGTCTACGGCATGCATGTCCGTACGCACTCGGAATCTAACTTTGAGCACAGTTTTCATGACTTACTGATGTTTGGTACTATTGGCCGTTGGCATTAACGAAAAAGCCAAAGATGAGATGCTATTTCGAGTCAAAGCCTCAATGTGGTAGTACGAAAACATTTATATGGCTGAGTGTACTTGTACAATGTTTATGGTTATTCGAAGGGAGATATGTTTGTGTATACGCTATTGAAAACAATAGTCAAATTGTGGAAAAGCTATGTACCATGCGAAAGAAGAACAATAGCGACATTTTGCTAGCGGCATTAGTCGCGATATTTCAATGTCAAAATGGTTGACCACAAACATACAGACGGATTTCGAATACAAACGTATTTTAGACCACTTATAACTATCCGCCAAAGTGATATATGAGCATATATATATATTTCGGTGTACAAGTGTGTGTTCTTTCTTTTGTATGTGTGCGTGGATGTGCCACTTTTGTAGTGATCTCTTCCAGTCAACCGGCTGCGGTGCACCATTTTTTTTTTGGCTAACCTTCTATCATTTGGTGAAATGTCGTTTTGAGCAAAAAGCTTGTTGTTGTTTATTATCGTTTTTGTGTTTCGAACGCGTTTGGCATGACATTTGTATGCTGAAAAGTTCTGTCAGTTGGCGTGGAAATTATTTCAACGAGTTAAAATTTAAATGCATTTTGCTTGTGAAATGTTGTTTATGCCAACCAGTCACTCATACGCAGTGGTGTTCCGAAAACCAAAAACCAACAAACAACTACAATTGCGAATTCGCAGCAATGAAAAAACTCGCATATGTTTTTTATGTATATGTTTTATGTGCTCTTAGTTGGGTTTGTTTAAATTCGTTTGTTGTTTTGTATATGCTTTAAATTCGGGTCAGCGCATCAGCAGTCAGTGTAGCCACATATGATGGGTTTGTGTTGGCCACGGCTTAGGAGGCGGGCGCAACAAAACATCAGAAATGGCGCGGCTTAAACGACAAATCAATGTCACCAACAGTGACGCGCTTGAAACCGGCCTCTTGCAACAAATATTCAAGCACTGTTTACCTTTTTTTGCCTTTTGCAAAATTTGAAGCGTAGGAGTATTATGAAAAATTTAAGAGTAACATGCTTATACTTTGCAGCATAAAAATTTCAGCTTTTTGATATGACATCATAAATTCTTTCAAAACTTTCAGTAAACAAACCGGTGCTCAGTGCTGGAATAGCTAATCTGGCTGCGCCATGGCAATCACTTCGAAACTAATGAAGCGCTTTTGTTCTGATGACTGCTATTAGATACTTGGTGAGTTTAGTTTTGAAGTTCCCTTTTGATGACTATTCTTGCTTACCAGTATGGCGGCTACACCGTGGTCCCAAATGATCCAAGAAGGTTTTTAGCAATATTGGCAACAAAGAAAAGATGTTGATATTGGTTTTTTAAAGGATGGGATGATAAGAAGGGTGGAGCAAGCTTGAGAAGTAGACTTTCTTGTAGCAATCTGGACAGGTATTCGCTAGAATGAAAATATTTGAAAAATTTATAGACGTGAAAAAACGTATGTACAGCTGCGTTCAATATTATAGCACTAAAATCAAATTGAACATCGTTCAACGAAATAAGAAGGAGGTGTGCTTTTAATAATTTTAATTTAAAATATGGTGAATTCTGTAACAGAATCCACATAAAAAGAAATTTCGAAGTTGGCACAAAGTTTAGTTAATTAAACTTTAAAAAATGGCCATCGAAATCTCCAAAATTTATTGCCAGAATTATTTGAAACTTTTTGAGCATGCAGTTTTTTAGGGCAATGCATTTAAGTATCATAGTGCGCAAGTAATAAACTGTTCAAAAATTTTCCTGAATTTGTGTTGAGTGATTTTCCATATAAAGTAAGAAAAAAATTAAATTTTGTATGGAAGAAAATGTTGCTTTTACTAAAATTTATTAGTTTACAAAACTGTGCACTCAAAAATTGTCTAGAAATTCTGCCAAAAAATTTTAAGAGTTTGTAGTTTATTTTTTAAAGCTTAGTTAACTTTCCTGAACTTTGTGTGAACTTTGAAATTTCTTTTGATGTGGTTTCAGTTAAGAAATCCGCTATATTTTAATTGAAAATTATTAAGAATCCGCTTCTTCTTATTTCGTCGAACGATGTCCAATTTAGTTTCACCACTATTATATTATTATTCATATAATAAAAAATAACTTTTAATTAAAAAAAAAATATGTTTACACTATTCCGAGTAAGCTCAATCAAAAATATGCCTTTAAAGACACTCATTTGCATCTGAAAGCCATTCTTTTAGATTTTGAAGCTATGAAAGGATCCGACGAAGCCAATATAGAATGCCTCAAGTCTTCCATGGTATGCAATCTCGACGTTTTGGGTTGGGCGTCAGCCACTAATTTCGAAAATTTTTGGTCCTTGCTTCAACCCGCTTTTTCATTTCGCTTTTTTATGTATTTTCGCTTGGGTATACAACTATAAAAATGTATTACGATATTTGATATTTGCCTTTATCACGAAACCGTGCAATAAAATACCGCTTTCGACTGATAGAACAGATGCTGTTGCAACGCCTTGGTCGGCATTAAAATGCACTGCATGACAGTTTACTCACTATGTGGCTTGAAGTGCTGATAAAAAGTCAGCAGATTGTGCTTTAAGTGGTTTGTGGTTAATTGTGACTATGTTTCAGGAGAACATTACGCGCCAGGCAATTAAAAATTAAATTGTTTCAAAAGGAAAGTAAATGAATCATATATTGGCAACAATTCGTACTTCGTCGCCTTATACCAAAAAAACTTATGTGTTGTTGTTTGTTTTTAAAATAAAATAACGAATATTTAGCAGAACAGTAAGTTACATAAAAACATTAAGCCATTGAGCAAAATACTATTCCATTTCTGCGTTAACCTTTTAACATAAGGTATCGGCCAACGCGAGATTATGATAATTGTTTTGTTAATATAAAATATAATTTATGGTTTTTCATTTCATTATTTGATGAAATGGTCAGGAGTAATATACAAGTTAAATTTTGTTAATGCCACCAAGGTAGGTTGTCGCGAAAACTGGAGGGTAATAACCCTTCTTTTGATTCGGCGAAGGTTGTTCGTGATCACAGAATGGTGAGCAGAGAGGACCAACAGTCAACATACTTCTTACAGGAGTGCCTACTGAAGCGAGAACACCGATCCCAAGCAGGTTTATTACCGGGTATCCGGGTAGATAATTGTAGGGTATACGACCACAGGTTTATCGCTTGTATTCCTCACAGAAATCTGAAGAGGGCCCGCTGGGTTTATCAGGGTGGCGAGCAACAAGATAGATAGGCTAGGTGTTCTACGGTTTAAAGTTTATATAGGTTTCGGTTCTTCAAATATTATTATCTTTGTATTATTGCGAATTCCATTTTGCAAAGATTTCTGGTTCTGCCTTGGCATTACAAGTATTTCTGAGAACTTATCTTTAGAATACTCCAAAAGCCATCATATTTTTTTTCCGCATACATACATATATACATATTTACACTTTTGATGAAAATATAGCAAGTAGCTGTGACTAGGTCGCATTAAAGTCTGAGCACATAAACTACCCAACCTAAGCAGAATCAGCCTTATTTTGACTTAAAATTTTTATTGTTTTTTCCTTCTACAAGGTGGCGCAAAAGTAAGCTTCCGATGTTCAGCATATCGGTTGTGGCACGTGCAGTGTGTGCTGTTGCACCGTCTTGTTGGAACCACATGTTTTCCAATCCCAATTCATCAAGTTGCGGCAAAAAGAACTCGTTGATCATTGCTCTGTAGCGCTCACCATTCACAGTAACCGTTTGGCCCCGACCGATTATTGGTCAAATAAATAGTCAGCAATATTTCGCGTTCTGAAGCAGTGTAGCGTAACATTGTTTACTAACGTGTATTTCGCATGTGTTTACTACACAAATGTCAAAACAGAACTGACTTTAGGGGCCAATCGCAAAATTTATAGCATTTTCTGATAGGAGGATTACTTTTGCGCCACCCTGTATTACCAGTTTTCTCAACTTATACTTACACTTTTTCATATCGATCAAAATTTGACGCAACTTTAATCGTTGTTTGCTTATTTCTGTTGCAATATTTCTAATATTTGCTCTCATTTTGTTGCGCTTTTGCTAAAGTTCGACATGAAATCCAAAATGCATGAAAAGCTGCAACAGAGCAAAAAATAGATTAGAGTTCGAACAGCAGTTACCACGTTTTTTTGAAGTAGAAGTTTCTGCATTGGTTGCTATAAATGGATGTACGTATGTGCATTTTTAAACGTATGTAAGTATGAATGTATGTATTAGTTCGTTTTAGTTTTCCACATGCATTGCCATTGTGTTAAAAGTTTTCCTGCAGCAAAGTTTGTGGTGCATAGCGTAGCTCAATGTGTTAGTTGGTCGCCGATTTTTATAATTTCTGTGTACATTAGACTAGGTCAAAGAAAGTTTTTTTTAAATTATATTGATTTTGTTTTCCAGAATCGTCAAAAAAAAAAGAAGAACTTAGTGATAGTTTTTAGAAGTTTATCATTGGTACTTTTCTCGATTTGGTACTGCTCTCAATTTAACCGCACAGAAGTAAAAAAATCAGCTGAATAGAGTTTTGTAAAAACGTGAATTTTCTATAAAAAGGTTTAAAATGAAAGTTTTGTAAGGAAATCCTTTCCCCGGTAATCAAGCTTTAACTGTGGCAAAGCGTGACCTTTAACTGCATTAGGTTGCCAAAATTCCACTCTCGAGAACGGCGTTAATTTCATGACCTCTTCCAGATGTTGCCACTGAATATATTTTTAAAGGATTTCCAATTCCAGTAACCAGTCTAATAGCACGGCTCATTTGAAAACTTGCTATTGAGATATCCAAACGGGTTTACTCTCCCAATTTTAGATGTAACTGGACTAAAATATATTTTGTAGAAAAATCAATGCACAGTTCAATTTATAGCTCGTTTTCTTCAATCTTAGGGTTTTTTATTTAATATACTCAGCTGAACATAACTCCTCAAGTATATATGTTTGTGTTTGTTTGAGTAGCAGCAAGAGCACCCATAGAAGGTTCTGGGAAGTGTTGCTGATTTTGACAGCCCTTTGCTCCGGAACCAGCACTTTGCGGTACAAGGCGAACTGTTGCGATGTTTGATATATCTAGGTCGATATTTGTACTGGAGGTGAGAGACATCACATCCGTAGATCAACCATCAAGTTAAGTTTTTGTTGCAGTGCTCCGTACGTGGTAGCCAAATTTTTGGTACAGCGTACTTTATTGTTGACCTTCCATCAGTAAACTTGCATAAATTTCTATAGCAATAGTCGCAAACGACTAAAAAAAAACTCTGACGTGTACAGGAAAATCGCCGATACACGGGTATTTTTATTTTTTCTCCCCTTTCCGAAAAAGTATATTTGGTTCATAGGACAGAATGTGTGTAACGCGGTGTGATTAAAACAAATCAAAAACTAAAATTATGCAAACAGATTTTCCCAATTAAAAGGAATAAGCTGGAAAAAAATGGAAGAAATCAGTTGATGACCACGCCCACTTCTGTTTGAAAATATATTGCATACTTTTTATAGAGATCAAGTTAGGCAACAATTGCAACCTTCAGTTCATTTCTACGTGAAAAAAATTCTTTGTTAGGAGCTTAAGAAAGGCCTGGCAACGCTATAATCCCGTAGAACGGGCCATATACCTATAGCGATACTAAATTTTGTTCTCATGGTCTATATCCAGGAAAACAAAACTCCAACTTTTTTTTTTCAAGCTGACGCGTTTTTAGTTATAATAGTTAAATTTTTTTATTTAACTATAACTGCAACCGTAAATAGATATATATAGTTAAGCTTACAAGCTCTTCCATTATTGCTTGAAATATACAATAACCATTACGTTTCGCTGCGAATTTTAAAATGCATGAGCTCAAGCCATATGCAGCTAAACCTATTTGTAGTCAGTGTATAAATATAGGGGCTTTATTTGCTGCAATACTTGTACCCATAAGGATTAGAGAGATGCCCTGAAAATGCGTGACAGGCAAGCATAGATATTCGAAAGGCTTACATATATAATATAAGCGTTTATATCTAAGAACAAATCTACATACCTAAGAATGATTGTGTGAAGTTGCACTGAGTCATACAATGCCACCAAAAAATGACGCTCCTTGCAATTGCTTAAATTCTTGTTATACTCTTTGAGAGATAGTTTATGTGAAGGGCTGATGGACCTTGCAAATTAAAGCGTGCAACTGTGGTTCTTCAGAGTCCGCGCTACTACTAAAGTGGAAGATTTCAAATATGTTTTATTAAACCAGAGAATCTACCCATTTTAACACCAAAGATTTGAAATGTATCACCTTTTTTAAAGAAGTTTTCTAAAAAAAAGGATAGCAGAGAGTCAACTTTATACCCATTTTTATTACTAGAAGTAAGTCTCACAATAAACATTACCACGAGAGAGGAAATAGGCTGATGACTCTCAAGTGTTTCAAGTGTATTGGCTAACGACTACTTGGCGGATAAACTTACAAGAAAAGGTAAGACAAACAAGTTCTTTTTGATACAAACTGCTTAGCTTTAAAAAATGTGTATCGCACCACTTCTTGTTTTTTTTCTGCCCACAGTAATTTTAACAACATGAATTGGATCATGACCTGTAGAATCTGCTTACATTATAACTGGAAAAATTTTAACAGTAATTTATTTTTAATTCACTGTCTAAATTTTTGACTAAAGAATAAAAAAAATGTAGTCTCAACTGTTTTTAGGACACAACTATTTTTTACAGAAAAATCAAAACTCTTAAACTACATTAATTTATTGGAGGGAAATAAGTAAGTATTGTATTAGTAATCTGTACAAGTATATGCAAAATTTTGTATACAATAATGTAAAATTAATTATTTCGAATTTATATTAATCTAGATATGGGCTATGTTTAAAGCCGCTTTCGATAGCACGAAAAGGAGCTGCCGCTATGTCTGAATTTGGTTTCCCCGCAAAACTTACACGGCTATGCAAAATGACCTTGAGCAACACAGCCAGCTCGGTCAGAATTGGGAAGTACCTCTCCAAGCCGTTCGAAACTAAACGAGGTTACCACCAGCGTGACCCCCTATCGTGCGATTTCTTTAATTTAATGCTGGAGAAAATAATACAAGTTGCAGAACTTAACCACGCTGGAACAATATTTTATAAAAGCGTGCAACTGTTGGCATATGCTGACGATATTGATATCATTGGCCTTAACAACCGCGCCGTAACTTCTGCTTACTCCAAATTAGAAAAAGAAGCGGAGAAAATGGGATTGGTGGTGAACAAGGGCAAAATGGAGTACCTTCTGTCATCATGCAAAGAGTCAGCGCATTCGCGCCTTGGCAACCAAGCCACTGTTGGCAGCAATAATTTGGAAATAGTAAAGGACTTCGTTTACCTGGGAACCAGCATTAACACCAACCATAATGTTAGCCTAGAAATCCGACGAAGAATTACTCTTGCGAACAAATGCTACTTCGGACGGAGTAGGCAATTGAAAAGTAAAGTCCTCTCTCGACGAACGAAAATAACACTCTACAAGTCACTTATCGCACCCGTCCTGCTATATGGTGCAGAAGCGTGGAAAGTAACAACATCTGATGAGGCGGCTCTGGAGTATTCGAGAGAAAGGTTCTTCTAAAGATTTGTGGACCTCTACGCTTTGGCGACGGCGAGTACCGAAGAAGATTTAATGATGAGCTGTATGAACTTTACGCAGACGCCGACATAGTTCAGCGAATTAAAACACAGCGGTTTCGCTGGCTAGGCCACGTAGTGCGAATGAGCGAATTTGCTCCAGCCCAGAAGGTATTCTTATAGGCACCCTCCGGTGGAAGCAGAGGCAGAGGGAGACCACCACTCCGGTGGAAGGACCAAGTGCGATCCCGCGGTGTTCCAATTGGCGCCAGTTGGCGCAACGAAGAAACGACTGGCGAGCTATGTTGGACGGTCAAAATCGCCCATGCGGTTAGATGACCATTTAAAGAAAGAAGAGATATGGGCTATTTTGGTATAGGGAAAAGCGGGTAAAGTGCTTCCATATAACAATTGCGATCATTGCAAATGAAGACCAAAAGTAATGAAAAAAGCTAGAAAGACAGTAAGATGAGATGCAACGGGTATCCTATTTGGAAGGCCTATCGATGACCTATTGCAAACTAAACTAGGCAATCTCCAATTTTAACTCGAGTAATTTAAAAAGATTTGGTGGCATATGTATTTCTTTAAGTGGCTGTCAAGGTTTTGAGGTCTATCAATGGCAGCTACCGGCTTTTATCCTACCAAATTAGATTGGTAAGGATTGGCTAAAACCACAGAAAAATTAATATATGAAATAGAAAAACGAACCACAACAACAATTTAAATTATTTTAAGAAGCAAGTACAAGTAGAGGATGCGTTACTCCTTGGAAGATGTGCTTAGCACCTAACTAAGAAGTGTAATCATTCAGTTAATTCCCCTACTAAAAATCAAAATAACAAAAATCTTTAAAACTGAACCCATTACCTTATAATATCACTATTTTCATAAACTTTTCCGCAATGGTTGCATGAGGTTTTTCGGTGGTGGAATGTCCCGAAGCTCTTCTACATTAACACTTGATTTCGAATCAACAAATTAAATCCTGCCTAGAATGCGAACTAATTTGGGCTCATAAAATATGTATTCGCACCAGAATGCTAGTTATACCTAGTAGAGCTACGGACACAAGGTATATTAAGTTTAGTCGCGTAACGGTGGCATGTAACAACATAAACGGATCGATATAGATATTGACTTATATATATAAAAATGTTCAGGAGGAAAAAAGAAATTGACTAATCCGTACTCCCGTCCGTCTGTTAACACGATAACATGAGTAAATTTTGAGATATCTTAATGAAATTTGGTATGCGCTATTTAAAATGGGCGAAATCGGATGATAGCCACGCCCACTTTTTATGTATAGAATATTTTCGAAAATACAAAAAAATGTGATTATTCAGTACATAATACACTTATAAGGATTAAATTGGGTGTGCACATTAATGTTAAGGCACAAAATAAGGTGTTCAAGAAATTTTTTTAAATGGGCGTGGCACCGCCCACTTCTGATTAAGTCAAATTTAGAAATAGTATTAGTCATGAGTCAAAACCCGTTCAAGATATCAAAACGAGATTTAGCACTCATATAGGTGTAGCTCCCCCCCTTCTATAGTTGACTATTCCACAACACTTTTTATGCCATAACTCCGGAAAAAATTGACTTATCGAAACGGTGTTTAGCGAAAAGGTTGTACATATAAAGGTAAATATTTGTTGTAAAAATGGGCGAAAGCGGTCAACCGCCACGCCCAGTTTTTTGAGATAGTTCTCAAAAATTTATTTGTAAAATGTAAAACGCGATATTTTTATAACCATGAAAGCTATATCAACAATAAGCTTTCTAAGCAAAACTCGACCGCAAACAAATTTTGTGGATTGTGGGGAAGTAGGCGTGGTGCCGAAAATCTGCCTTTTTCAAAAGCGATTGCTTATAGTTTCAACTAGATATTTCAATCAAAGTTGGTCAGCTGCTTCTCAATAGTATATACAGGGTGGCGCAAAAGTTATCCTCCTATCAGAAAATGCTATAAATTTTGCGATTGGCGCCTAAAAACAGTTCTGTTTTGACATTTGTGTAGTAAACACATGCGAAATACACGTTAATAAACAATGTTACGCTACACTGCTCCAGAACGCGGAATATTGCTGACTATTTATTTGACCAATAATCGGTCGGGGCCAAACGGTTACTGTGAATGGTGAGCGCTACAGAGCAATGATCAACGAGTTCTTTTTGCCGCAACTTGATGAATTGGGATTGGAAAACATGTGGTTCCAACAAGACGGTGCAACAGCACACACTGCACGTGCCACAACCGATATGCTGAACATCGGAAGCTTACTTTTGCGCCACCTTGTAGTATACTTCTGTCAAAAATTAAGCAAATCGAATAACACATATGTAAAATATCCAGGCAAGTTGTTAATACCCCACTGCAATAGGGAAGTTATATACCTTTTTTGATTTTCATAGCTTTAATGAACATGAGAGGTTTGTAAGTATGAGAAGAAGAACAGATGGGCCCATCAATAAGTAAACTGAAATAATAAGGGCGATGAGCTGAGTCGATTAAGCAATGTCCGTCTCTGCGTCAGTCTGTCTGTCTGACCGTCTGTCTAATTGAACGCAAATTTTTCAAACATAAAATGTGCATGTGTTGGTATTTTGAAAAAATGTGGTTAGCAGTTGGTGGTAGGGAAGCTATTTATATACAAATATATACAAATAAATTCATGGCGGCCGACGTGGTGTGGCGGTAGTGTAGCCGGCTTACCTAACTAAAGGTCCAAGGTTCGAGTCCTGGGACAGGTAAACAGTTTTTCAAAAAGCGGTCGCCCCTCGGCCGTGGTTTGGCAAACTTTCCGAGTGTTTTTTTTGCTATGGAAGGCTTTTGTAGGAAAAATTACAAGCAGCACACCCCAAATTGGTAGAGAAGCTCGGCCTTTATCTCCCTAAGAGGTATATATCGCTTCAATTATTTATTTTATTTTAATCTTAATGATTACCGGTTTTATTAATTACTTTATTGAGAATCCTGTTAATGAGTGATTACCAAATAATTTAAAGTTTTAATGATTATCTTCCAATTAATTAAAAAAATAATAAAAAAAATCCTGATTTTTTACGATTATTAAAATCAAGAATAATCAAAAAAGTTGTTTTGATTACTTTTGATTATTTATAACTGATTACGATTGGAAAAAATCAAAAGAAAATAAAAGAAAAATCTTAAATAATAGAAAAAAAGTTGTTTTGATTACTTTTGATTATTTTTAATAAAATTTTTTTTTTCTTCTGATTATTTTTATTTTTTCAGTGTTGTAGATGTGTATATTTATGAATAATCAAAAAAAAAAAAATTTAAATAATCAAAAGTAATCAAAACAACAACACTGAAAAAATAAAAACAATAAAAAGTAATCAAAAAAAAATAAAAAATCAAAAATAATCAAAATAATTTTTTTTTTTATTTTTGATTTTTCCCGCTCGGAACAATTAAAATAATCATAACCAATTAAAATAGCCGTCTAATTAATTGATTATCAAATTTAAAAGGACTGAATGAAATAAATACCTCTCTATTTCTCTTTCTCTTTATGGCGCGATATACAACAGGTATATCATCATAAACCTCCTAAGAGATTTTTGCGCCAAGCTTCTCTTCCAATTTGTGGTGTGCCGATTTGAAATTTCCCTACAAATTGGTGGGACCTACAGTTTTTTGCCGACTCCGAACGGCATCTACAAAGGAGACGAATTTTTGCTGAGAAGCCTGTCATGGCAGAAATACACTCGGAGAGTTTGCCAAACCACTGCCGAGGGGCGACCCCGTTTTGAAAAACTTTTTTCAAATCACTTTTGATGTTACCTGTACCAGGGCTCGAACCATGGACCTTCGGTGTGGTAGGCCGGCAACACTACCTCCACACCACGGCGGCCGCCATGTGAAATAAATACCTCTTTTTTATAAAAGCTGCCTCTACGGGCTACCCTGATGTATAGTGTTTTTCTTTTAAAACTGAAGTCTGACAAAAGAATAATCCTTATACCTGTGTCCTTACTATAAATTTCACGCATTCTTATTTCACATAAACGCTTTTGATATTTTTCGTTGGGTTTCTGCAATATTTTCCATTTATTCAAATTGTATTTAATTTCTTTTTCTATACAAATATATATGTACATACAAATTCCCATTTTATATACCAACATAAGTGTGCATTGATTCATTTTCTCTGCTGTAATACAAACACAGGGAACAGGCGATTACGAGGCTCACTGCGTGTATTGTTTGCATAGAAATGAATGAATTGCTTTTGGTATTAGCTAAGAAAGATTTTAGGATGCAAACAAAGGGGAACAGACATAGATTCACTCAACGGCATTTGTATATTATCCAACAGGAAGAAGTGCATAATACTATAGATTTGCAAAATCGTCTGCTGTCTGGATGTGGAACATAAGAAAAGTGTACCTATAGGGAGCAAAAATATTAATGGCACAATTACTTTTGCGATTTTTACAAAATGGAGATTTATCAAATGCATCAATGTTGATAAACTGAAGTAATTGTAGTTATTGTGTTCTGGCTTATGGGTTATCGAATCTGAGATTGAATAAAATTGAAAAATACTCCAGAGGAGTGGTTCCAGCTTCGAAAACGCTTTTACAACTAAGGTCGGGATAGTACAGCAAGTTAGCTCTATATAATGCCCAGACTGGAGCCTGTAATATTAGATCTATGGTTAGCAAATGAAGAGTGGTCGCATAACATCAATCATTTAATTCCACTATCTCTGTGATATATAATTGTAGAAATAAGAACTACAACAAGTATATATAGTTTTAGAGCTTTTGTGGTCAGTGTCGCAGGTACACCGGCTGGTGGTGCACCGGAAATTGGTCCCGCTTCTCCAGCTGAGGTAGCTGCTATGACAGCGAACGATATAAAGTGTGGTGTTTCAACTCAGGAAACCCCCAAATATTGCCCTTCCCACAAAAATCAGACGTTTGTTCAACAAAAGCGGGCCAATTGGGAAGAGCATCTTAGCACTGGTAAACCCTGAGAAAACATAAAAAAAATCAATTATCTTTCACGATAACGCCTTTGATGCCCTCCACAGTTCGGCTAATAGGTTGGAAAGGGAAAGAGAATTCTGTAAGATTATCGATTCAGCTGCGATCCCTATAATATCGCCTGGTAGAATACCGGAAATGCTTAAGTACCATATATAGTTTGAAAGCAGTCTGTCTCGAGGTACTTCCAATCTCTTAATCTCGACACAGAAGATCTCTTGCTCTTAGATCAGTTTTAGAATTCAATTAAGCTCAAGTATTTTACCCATTGAGTTCAGACATCGAAGTCTATCAAAAATTTAGTCAAGTTTTCCTGTTCGTGTCTCTCTCTCGCTAAATCTCAAACTTCCTCTCAGCGCTCCACCATTTCATTCTCCCCCTCCTTCCCGTTCTCTCGCTCACCCCCTCACAGTATTTCCCTCTCCTTATTTTTCTAGCCCTCTCTCTCACCCCCACTCCCGCTCACTCGAAATTCCATTTATTCGCACTTTCGCTTCATTTGTCACCTTTCTAACCCTCTCAGGCTCGTTCTAAGTCTATCTTCTTCTTTCTCTTCCTCTCCACATTTTGGTCTACATATCGGATCCGGATTTCCATATGGGATTACGGACCACTCAATAAAACTATTATCAACACCTTCTTGGTATGATCTATGACAAGTGGCGCATAGACTGACTAGTATGCTAACTGGTATGATATGGATATACAGGGTGGCGCAAAAGTAATCCTCCTATCAGAAAATACTTTTGCGCCACCTTGTAGTAACTAGTGTCAACTAGTCAACTGGTATATTGCTGATGCAGATGCGGACAATTGCCACATCGCCGTGTTAAAAGTACCTGTTGCTAATATGGAAAAATTACAGAACTCGAACTAGTTGAGCAGTTTGGTAGACTGAATTTCTATAAAAAAAAAATTTGCTTTTAGATCTGGGGAAGCCATTTTTTCCGACTTTAGCACATGAAAATCTTAATCTTAAAGTTCGGAAATAATAAGAATAAAGTTCAGCGGGCTTGTCTTACGGGGATTCCATTATACTATAAAGTCTATAGATATATTTATGTAAGTGCATCTGCTCATGGTACTCCTGGCAGTCCATGAAATCACATTCATTGGCCATAAATCTTAGTTAGTTTCGTTGAATGCCTGTTACTACCATGGCACTTGCAGTGTTTTTTTGGTTCACCTCATTCGCCAGTTTTTAATGCCATATCATTGTCGGTTGCATTGCAAATACATAAAAGGCATGTATCACCTATCTACGTATGTGCAATATTTTAAGAAACTTACAGATGAAGTTAGTGGAAATCAAGTTTTTATCAGCTATTGGAAAGTGGGATATAAATGTAGAGCAAGCTTTGATAGTTGAATCAATACTTTTGGCAGGTCGACCTTTTGAAAAGCGAATAAGTTATGAATATCAGTTTCTTAATGGGTTTCAACTTCAATATGTCAATTTCAAGTAATACCTAAGAATTGCCGGCATTTTAAAAAAAAAGTGTTGGGCCAGGTAAAGTGTTAGCTAACACTTTTCGTGTGGTTAAAACTTAGTGAATAGGGAAAAGCGTTAAAAATGGTGTTAAGCGAAGTTAACGCTAATACTGGTTAGAAATTCTCAGTGCTAGCCGGTAAACCCAGACAATAACACCAGTTAAGTCACCTTTTCAATTAAAGAGTTTGCTACCTTACAGCTATCTTTAATATGTCCAGATTTCGATTTTAAAGGCTTCAGTCACGGTATCATTTTTCAGACTTTCGAAATAGGAACAGGGTGCTGCCGCTTGAAGCCTTTGAAACCTGCTACCCAAAGTAGCAAAAATAAAAGGGACAATTCTGTGCCCTTATTACACTCTTAATTTATAACTGTGGGTACCACAAAAGGGTATGCTTTCTTTCTTAATCAATTTCCGAAAAGAAAAATTTTCCATTACGTTAGTATCTGCTCTACCGAGCACACTCTTCTAACATCAAATTAAATGCGGCTCAAAACTATTGAAACTGCGAGTTTCCTAAGATATCCCTTCGAAGCCTTCAGATTAATCAGAGCGAAGTACCATCACAGCAACAACATCAAAAAAAAAAAACACGCTGCAATATATGAAGAACAAGCCTAGGCCAGTCGAATAAAATAAAATTTAAAATGGCACAACAGTATATATTTATTTATTCGCTACGAAATATCGCACTTTATGGATATAAAGGTTTACCTTTACTCGTATTTGTATACCATTTAAAGTTATACAAAACCATTTAAGAATCAAATACATTTAGATTGCTTAATTTTATTAAATGTTTTCACTTATAGGCATGACAGTAATAGAAAAATACTTAGGAAGAATTATCGTTTACCTATTTGAATCCAAATGCTTTCTCACTTCCTAGACCTTTTACCTTTCCAATTATAGCCGAAATGGCCGTCTTTAACTGTAAGCCAATCACCCACATATTAATTCTCACTACACTCCTTTCCTAATCATCCATTATGTGAATTAAACCGCACTGATTTAGCAGCGATTGCCACACGTTCAAAATCACCTTTGATTAAATATATCTTATGCCTAAAACCCATATAACCAAATTCCGTTGCGTAGGCAATTTGGGTTTTATTAGTGTAAAATATATGAATACAATTGGCGTAGTAAATAACTATGCTTGTATGTACAGTTGCGCTCAAAATAATTATAGTGCGCACATTGGAATCACATTATTGAAATTTTCCTCGCTTGTGTACGTATAAATGAAATTTTCCGGTATTTGAGACAACTAACGGAACATTTGAAAGTAAAGAACATAAAGTTAGAAGGCAAGTTTGCTAGAATTTAGAGGCTGACAGTCGTTTATAAGATTTTACTAAAAATAATAATAATAAAAAAATAATAAAGTTTGTCATTTAATTAATGTTTTTTGGTAAGAGAAACAGTAAGCATAGTAATTGTACTTCATCACAAATAAAAAATAACCTTAATTTTTCTAAATTAAAACTTTTAGTGGGTAAAGGAAAACATTGTACCGAAGAGAAACGTAATCTCATTATAAAGTTAAAAAACAAGGAGAAAACTTACTCCGAGATAAAAGATATGCTAGGATGTACTGCACCAATGATAGCTAATGCTATTAGCAGCAGATGATAGGTTTATTACTCGCTATAGCAAAAGTAATGCTACTGCGTCATCTTTCGAAATCCGAAAAGAACTTAAACCTTCAGTAAGTGCAGTGACTATTCGTAGACGACTACTAGAGCAACATTTTCATGACCGAAGTTCGCGAAAAGTACCTCTTTTGACAAAAAAATACGTCGCTAACAAACATATCAACTGGATGGTGGAAAAGTGGAGAAATATATTATAAACTAACGAAAGTAAGTTTGTGCTTTTTGGAGGCACGGGTTCTCGACAGTATGTGCGCTGGCCACCGAAAACTGAATACTTGCCTAGATACACTGCCAAAACAGTAAAATACGGAGGTTCAAAAATATTAGTTTGGGCATGTTTTTCATTTTATGGTATTGTGCCCATACATCGTATTGACACTGTCATGGATAAGCATGCCTACGTTGATATTTTGAAGAGTACTATGCTGCTTTATGCAGAATATGAAATACCCCTAAAATGGGTCTTCCAGCAGGATAATGACCCGAAACATACAAGCCGGCTCGGTAAGGAGTGGTTTCGTGTCAATGAGATTGAGGTCATGTCCTGGCCTGCACAATCACCCAACCTAAACCTCATAGATAACAAAGAAAGCAGTTTGAAAGGCAAAAATAAGTAAAAATCGTAACCTTTGGGCAATAGTGAAGGATTCCTGGGAAAAAATACCTAACAAGCGTTGTGTGGCCTTAGGCAATTCTATGCCGCGTCGATGTAAGGCGGTTATAGATAATAAGGGTTTTACAACCAAATACTAAACTATATTTTACTGTGCAGACTAATTTTTTTTATACCTGTAGTAAGTTTTTTAAGCTAAACTTGAAGTACTATTATTTTTTTGAACACAGAATTTTCGAGCTATTTCAGTTTTATGTAAATTTTTTTGTTATTTTGCAATTTAAATACGAAAAACCTTTATGATATGTAAACCGAATGTGAACGATATGCTTGTACTTAATTTTGACACAAAAAACCATGATAATAAGAGAGAAGTTTACATTGTGACTTGATATCACTATTATTATTTTGAACACAGCTGTAGGTATTTCAGTATGTTCTTCGTCGTGCGAAATGCCACACACTCTTCAATACAAATCACCGTACTTCATACCATAAAAACTCGTATCATGAATGCCGACAAACTTTTAGATTTGTTGTAATCAATTTCTCGCTCGCCCAATTGTTACGGTACATTAAACTCCATAATAAAAACAATTTGTTGGATTCGCATATGCAATGCTACAAAACGGAATTGTTCGGGTATACATTGGTAGGATGTGCAGAGTTTTATGCTACTAAAAGCCAGATAGGCATGTAGCTACAAGCTTTAGGGCGGTATGAAACCAAAGAAAATTTACTTTGAAAATTTCTGAATAAAAAGTCTATAATCTAGTTTAAATTTTAAATTTGGCTTAATTTTTAACTCTGTACCGTAACTGACCTCTCTTTCCGTTTGTTGCGTTAAAACTGTTAGTGCAACGAGAAAGAAAAGTAGCAACACTCCAAAATGTATTGTATAGGCATGCACCCAGGAATGTGACGGTTATAGGCAGTATACATTCCAGAATGCATATTTTTCGTCACGGCGATGTCCTAGGAAAGTGATGTATCTATTTATAAATGCCAGGGTAATGCAGAGAGAAATGCTTTGGTGAGAACAGAGCGTCTTCATCTCATTTTCTGTTCATGCTCTCTTTCCAGAAAAGAGAAAATTGGTCGTGGCCAAGGCAAATTCAACAAGGTAGAATTGACAACTGAAATATTTTGTTTTTGTAGGAATTCTTACTTCAAAAAAATATAAACAAGCGTATTAACATTTTGTGGCCCGAGCCCAATATTTGGGTCCCATCATGGGTCCCAACAATTTTTTTTATTAAAAAATTAGATCGGAACTGCTGAAGCCGCAAAATGATTAATATTGGGAAAGATCCTACTTGGAAACGAGCCTTACCAGCTAAAAAAAGCTTCAACATAGAAATGAAATGGGGTTACCTTTTCCAACAAGTGCTACTTTGGCATCTACGTCTTTAAGGACTATTGCATTATGACAAAGCCGTGTATAGAATATTAGTCGATTCCCGCCGGTGACACCGCAGAAAGGAAATCCCCACTGTGTTGAAAAAACTGGTGGATAAGGACTTGGTTTCTCCTAAAGTTTTTTATGGGCATCAGTGACTGAAAAAACTTTATTTATACAATTACCTTTGTAGATTTTTCGCTTAACTATTTCATTCTAAGAAATATCCCGCCTCTAATAAACGATTTCGAATATATACGAGTACATATGGCTTTAAAAAGCTTTACAAGTTTGGGCACTAAATTTTTATGGTGGGAAATTTCTTGGCCATTGTAATCGGTGAATACCATTTTTGGAGATTTAATTTTATTAAAAAATGCATGCTTAGGCTTACCAATTACAAATTTTCTCTTGTTTATCCAACTGAATTTTCCTCCTCCAGTTTTCCGATCATATATTCAGCAATGTAGTTAAGCCCATAAACATACATTTCATTTTATTCATATTATTCAAAATATCGCATCCATTCCTTTGTGCTAACTATGTTACAGCCGTTTCAAAATTTTTTTCTCCAATTAGTTTCTGGACATTTCTTGCTAACATAAAATTCAAAGTCTTGGAACAAATGTATATATGCATGTATTCATATTGAATTTGTTATTTCTTCTCACTCTTGAAAAAAATAAAAAATATAAACATAATGGGTTAATAATTTTTTTTATTTGACGCAAGAATTCCTACAGAAAAGAGAGAGCTGTCAAGTTCACTACTACTTTGTTTAATATACTTTGGTCACGGCGGTGCTCTCATTTTGAGCTTCTATCGTACGGTATTATGATACACACAATATCATGCATCCTTAAAGCCGAAAACTGGTCATGAATCCTGGTAAAGATGCACGTAGGTATCTATAGGCATTAGCTTCTTTATATTGCAGAATGCATTCACAAAACAGAGAAGTGGTAATTTCCGAGCACTCTGTTTCAGCTTCAAACGGACAAGGTCATGGACGAGTTTCGCATGACGTTTTTCAGTAAACTGAGACAAAATGACAAAATTCTATACATCAAAAACAAAGCAAGAGAACGCTTCTACTGTTATACGAGGTGTGTTCAAAAAGTATCGCGAATTTTGTGTTTTTTCAAAAATTATTTATTTATTCATGAATATCTATTTTGTCCCCTTCAAAGTAATCCCCATGAGATATTATACACTTGTGCCAACGGTTTTTCCAATCTTCGAAGCACTTCAAAAAATCATTTCTTTGTATCTTGTTCAGCTCCTCCTTCGATGCCGTCTTTATCTCGTCAAGAGAAGCGTAACGTCGTCCTTTCATGGGCCTCTTCAGTTTAGGGAACAAGAAAAAGTCACAGGGGGCCAGATCTGGGGAATACGGTGGCTGCGGCATCATTAGTGTGTTGTTTTTGGCCAAAAAGTCGCGCACAAGCAACGATGCGTGAGCAGGGGCGTTATCGTGGTGCAAAAGCCAATTTTTGTTCTTCCACAAATCCGGGCGTTTCTGGCGGATTGCTTCGCGCAAATTGCGCATAACTTGCAGGTAATATTCCTTATTGACCGTTCTTCCCTGTGGCAAGAACTCATGATGCACCACGCCCCTGCAATCGAAGAAAACTGTCAGCAAAACTTTCACATTCGACCGAACTTGGCGCGCTTTTTTCGGTCTTGGTTCGTGCGGCAGCTTCCATTGAGATGATTGAGCTTTGGTTTCCACGTCATAACCATAAACCCACGATTCGTCACCAGTTATGACCCTCTGGAGCAAATTTGGGTCGTCGCGGACAGAGTTTAACATCTCATTAGCAATGTTCATGCGATGCTGTTTTTGGTCACAATTGAGCAATTTTGGTACGAATTTCGCGTAAAAATCGAAGACGATCCAAAACACGTGCAAGCAAAGCAGCTGTCAACAATTAACTGAACATTCAAAATGGCCGAGCTTGTTGGCATAAGTGAGAGACATGAGTACCAACATATCGCCACAAAAAATTCGAAATTCGAATATACGTAACCAGCGAAAATTCAAAATTCGCGATACTTTTTGAACACACCTCGTATTCTCGAGGAAGACTCAGAAAGATATCAAAACTATGACCGCTTCTCTGTTTTTGAAATACTACATGCCGACATGCGTTCTCGATCTCATAACATTGAAGCTACGACGGATACTCTGTTTTTGCGATACATTCCAGTATGTCACCTCGCTCTTTTGTGATGCATGCAAACGTGCATTCGACATTGCATATAATTGAATCTGGAGCTGAGAGCCTAGACATGACAAGTTCACTGTTTTTAGGATGCATTCAAAAATAAAATAGATTTCTCCTTATTTGGAAGCTACTAAAAAGAGCGCTTCATTAAAAATGATAGTTTTCCACATACTCGTAAGTCGTTAAAGTCATGTAAGACGAATTTCCCACTTGGTGTGAGTGCAGCTCTTAAGATATTTGTTTTCTTATTTAAGAGTCATATATATCGGTATTCTAAACTGTGTGCAATTCTTTAAAAAGTAAAATCGACACTGGTAAAGTAATCAAGTTTTGCATGAAGGTTGATTCAGGTCCCAATGTAAGCTTTAAGTCATTCACGCCTTAAATTCTTTAAAAGAAATTACAACTTATATATGTATATATTGACGTAGGGAGAGTTGATCAGGAAATTTGATGTGAGAATTTTCTTGCATATATAGGAATCACCCTAATTCATACGAGTAAAGAATACGAGGTTAAACAAACGCCAGCAGCTATGGCCTAGGGCTGTTAGTTTGCAACGAAATCAATAAATTTGATTGTAATATATCAGTCCCACACTTGTAACTTACCTACGCCACCTTCGGGCTTTATATGTGGCTTAGTTTTATTGAATACACATTTGTACCTTTTTTGGCTGATCTACGATTACAATTTCAGTTAACGGTGTGTGCGCTTTTACTAATCCTGCTTTTATGTTTGTTAGCATATACAACTAAATACTATAGATACAGTGGCGTAAAACATGTTTCGGTAGGACTTTAGACAGTTAGGAAACATGTCGTTCGAAATACCAATTGACTTTGTTACTTCTTCAGACCAACTTAGCCACAATCAAATTATACCACCTTCATTCAGGAAAGTTTAGTTCATTTTATTGAGATATTTACCATCGCTAGTAGAAGGCAGTTGTGGCTGAATATGGAAATAAGGCACGAATATTTTCATACCCATTTTCCACCAGTTATAATAGAATTTTCAATAAGTTGGCGTCACCCAGAGTAAGAAATTTGTTAGCTCAAAAATTTAAGCCGAAATTCCGGATAGTTCAGGACATATGATGCTTTGCGTTTTATTATGAAAAAAGAAATAATACTCATTATGAGTAAAAAATAAAAATAATCATTATCTGCGGTCCTTGAATCCAAGTTACGTTATTTATATTTATGTATTTATATCGTGCGCCCGTTTCCCCACGTAAGTCACGAGCTTGCACTGAGTCCACAGTGCACAGTCCTTAAGTTGCCTCACTTTCCGTCATTATCTTTAGTACCTTACCTTAAATGCCCAGCTGAAAAGTTGTCAGGCGCTTCCCATAAGAAGGCATTACCGCTTCTTAGCAAGAGCAAGGCACGTTTTCGCAGTAATCTACAGATAGCGCTTCCTGTGTTCATTTGCGAGAAGCGAGGTGGTAAGGCGTCAAGCATAAAAGCCTGAAAATGCGACAAGACATATATGGAGTACTTGAAGCGAACTCCTTTTATAAGCAATTTCGAAAGCGGAAGGATAGGGCGTTGCAATTTGGCCAATTTCATATAAAGAATAACTAAAGAATTCATCGACGTGGCAGGGCCCTCTAGACTCCGGAGAAGCGCTTCCATAAGTGATTCTTAGTTCTTCCTTTTTGAACTGTGTCTTTAACGCATCTTTAACCAATGTAGCCCTCGTTGCGCGTGGTTCGTTAAAATTGTGATTGACCAAGGTCACTCATCCATGTATGCTGGCCCAGCTATAGTTCTACACCCCATTACACTACCTCTTACTTTATTGATAAATTGTCTCCTTTCCTTACTTTAATAAAATAAGTCCTACTTGTATATCCTTATAAATATTTATATGTGCATATTATTCTAGTGTATGAGTACGAGCCACGCATAATCCCAACAACTCACTGCATGAATTCATAGCCACAAAACAAATTGCTAGCTTAATCATCCGTTTTTATTGCCATTTATTTCTCCACTATATGTTTGTATGTATGTTTGTATATTCATACCCACGATAGTAAACAAGGTAATATAACCTTTGAGTAATGGTTGTTATACTTCACGTGGGCTTAGCTTTCGATCGTGGGAACGGGGATGCTTTTTATGAAATCTAATAACAACTAGTTACTAAATACCTACAGTGTAAGTGAGGTATTGCGAGCCGAAAATATTAGAGATACACTTCTTTGAAAATAAGTAATTTGACGTTGAAAAGAATTGACGCTAACAATGTCATGTTCATACGGCAAAATTTGTAATTCTGCTTTTAGGAAGTATCACAAAGATTCACACCCACAGCCAGTAGGGTTTATCCATAAATTACGTGAGCTCAAAGTAGAGAGAGGCCTCCAATAAAAAATATGAACTACTTCGTCAAAATCTTTCAGTATAACCTCAACATGAAGGCTATCCGCATATGTCATATGATTATTATTATCCATCTTCAAACATGTTTAGCGTAAATCTCACTAAATAGGGGAAAGGACCCCAACCAAATCTCACTAAGTCTCACCTAAGCCGAAGGAGGTATTAAAAATTTTAAAAGGTAAACAACACAAATATTCGGCGCAAGCACAAATCAATTAGCGAATAGCATATAATTCTCAAACTGTTTATGTTCACTTTTACTTAAGCACATTTATATGCGGTACAATAGTTATCGAAAGCGTGGTTTGGTAAAAGACTACTAAGTCCCACAATATATTGTTAGTGGCTTTTCACTTTGCCCTGCAAAGCCTTGCTCTCTCGATCACTATTTTGGTTGCGTCTAAGGATCGTTCTTAAGCTCGAATCAGGACCACCGAATACATATTCACGATTGTACAAACACTGGCCATCGGTAACTTGGCACATATTCAGTGAAAGTCAAGGCCCATCTTCTCTTAAAATTTTCGGCGTGCTTCTATTAATTTTTTCTTACAAATTTAAGTGATGAATTCTAACAGCACCTGCCAAAGCAGATGAATTTATCCGAAGAAGGCTTTTCGTTGCAGAACTGACACAAATACATTCTGTGGATTGCCGAATACTACCCAGGGACAACCTTTCTTTCTTCTTTAAATGGTCATCTAACCGCCTGGGCGATTTTGACCGTCCAACATAGCTCGCCAGTCGTTTCTTCGTTGCGCCAACTGGCGCCAATTGGAAACACCGCGGGATCGCAAATCGGTCTCCACTTGGTCCTTCCATCGGAGTGGTGGTCTCCCTCTTCCTCTGCTTCCACCGGCGGGTGCCGATAAGAATACCTTCTGGGCTGGAGCATCTTCGCTCATTCGCACTACGTGGCCTAGCCAGCGAAGCCGCTGTGTTTTAATTCGCTGAACTATGTCGGCGTCTGCGTAAAGTTCATACAGCTCATCATTATCAGCTCACCAGGGACAACCCCGCTCTCAAAAAACTGAAACTTTCTGTAAACTACCACCACTGACGTCACCCGCGTAGGTTATTTACAATCATCAAATAAAGAATCGTAGTCACAAATTTAAACAAGTAAGGACGTTGTCCTTTTGGGGATAAGCGCTAAAAAGGAAAACATTTCACATTACTTAAGACTGAGAATACCTTTCTCGATGAGCGAAAATCATCTCGGTTTGAAATAACGGACATTGTCGAAATAAAATAAAATAGATTTTTGAGTGTTCAGGATGAAACTTTTATTTTTTTCACGTTATTCCAGTAGTTTTTTCTATCGACAACCTAATACGGCATCAAAGAAAAGGGGAGGTCTCGCCTCAAGTGGAAAAAACAAGGGCGACTTTTATGTCCTTCTCTTTGCCAATTGCAGTCAGTTATCACTAAACAGTGATAGTTACTACGCTCACTGGAGCTCTATAGAGGTAGGTCAGAGTTTATCCTCAGAGGTCAGACCGAGTTAAGAGCAGCAAAATTTTAATTGTCTGTATCATGCGCAGATGCTCCTTCCTTTGGCCACTGTCAGCCCTTTTTGCCGCTGTGGCCTTTATTAACACCTCGTAGTATGCAAAAACTAAACCATTGGCATTACCTCTACCATCTAGTCCCGTCAGAGTCTGAATTTTCGAATGTTAGATCACATACTAATTCCATTATCAAAATATTGTTAAGCTCGCCTAACATAATTTTGAGGGCAGCAACTTATGTCTGTTCTAGTTTATCATACAAGGAGTCCCTACACAACAGTAATATAACTTGATACAAATTCTATCCTAAGAGGAAGGTACAAGGACCAAATTTGTACTCACGCTATTGATAGACGAATGGACAAGGCTAAATCGGTTTCTTTATTAGTTCTAGTAATTTTCGTATAAATAACTCTATTTCTTTATTTGATGGTATTATAACACGCTGTTTACTTGTACAGCTGGGTTTAATACATTCCTACATACATACTTATAGAATGTGTTTAAAGGAAACCATTGCCTTTCATCAAACTCTATGCAAAATTTTTCGACACCAAAATCCTATTATAATAGACACACAGAACACAAACAAAAAAGTTTAACAAAATGGCGAATTTTACAAAGTTATTTGCTAAATTTTTCAATAAAAACTTGCAGCGACAAGCAATTTTCCCGCTGTTTTCCTCATTTCCCGCTTGAAATAAGCCTTTGCTAGAACGTTCCGTTTATCCACAGGAATTTCCATGTACTATTTACTCGTATTTTGTTGCTGTAACGAATACAAGCCAAGTGATAAATTTCGCCTGTCACCTGAAAGAATTCACCGCAAATTTATAAATAAACTCAATTGTTGTATGTAAGTGGTAAAGGAAGCTGCACTGCGGCTGGAGAATGTCAATTGGAAAGTTGGCAAAAAGGTAACAAATTGTAAACGAAAATCTACCTACTCGAATCGTCTACAATCTACAGGGGAAGGCTGGAGTTGGTTGAAATAGCTTTAGTGAAATATTTGGATTTCATGCAACATTTGAACGTAAACAACAACAAAATGAGCACAAATTAATTTAGTGCTGTGGTGAGAAGGAGTGGTTGGCTTAACATCCAACTTTGGACATTATAAAGGTTACTACAAAGAAATATTGAGCTAAGTATAAAGGAGTAACAACAAAAATTCGATAACATTATAAAATCCTATCCATCTTAACTTTTAATAATAATTTAAACTTTAACGATGGTTTTCTGTTTTTTTTTTTTCGTTTTACCCGACTTGGTCCTTGCCACTAAACTCCTTTATTATTTATCCCACAGTTGTCGTGCTTAACCACGGCACGGACTTTGCATAATTGGTATCAAAGCACACCTTTCATTCAACCCGGCAGGGTAAAGTCCTCCTTCATCTTTCTCTTCCAAACGGTCCGGACCTTAAAATCCTTTGAAGCCAAGAGGGTGATGCTTGAAATATCTTCTGGGTAGCAGTTTCTTTGTTCATGCGTATAACATGATTCAGATAGAGAAGGATTTGAGCTTTAGTGCTCTGCAAGATACTCATATCGTTAGCTTTGTCTACCGAAGAACTTTTCAGAGGTTCATCAAATAGTTGGAGGCACCAAAGAGCTTTTCCAAACAGTCCCTAACTGTCTTCGATTGCACGTTGGGTACACTCAGCTGCTCACTTGCAGACAGTAACAGCGCTGCACAGTATCCCATCCACCGCTTCCCTAATGTCGGGAACCTACGATTGGAAGACAGATTACCCAGACCCCCGCAAACCCTCCGATCGTCCCTTGAGGGGATTTAAGAAAAAAACACTTGCACACAGAGCAAAGATCGTCGGATAGTAAACTGTCTTGATAGGGCTGATTTCGAAGCTAGAGAGAAAGCTACAGTGCCCATTGTGGGCAGGCTTATATCCAGCGTCTTGAAGACTAGTCGCAGCCCGAGGTGCGCCAACAATGTAAGTGGGTACAGACTCAGCATAACATTCAATGCTAGGGTAGGAGTTGTGCGTATGGTCCAAATGATTTCAACCAAAGCCATGCGATGCACTGCAACCATTATTTTAATGGAAAATACCGTGTCCAGTGCACCACCCTTGGAGATAGTCCCCTGAGCTGGCCAATGGTTCACTTAGAGCAGTACAAAGCACCGAAGATTTTTTAGCTGTCTCGTATACATTAAGCTCCCATGACAGCTTCCTGTCAAGCATAATTCCGAGGTACATAACCCTGTAGAGCTGTACGACTCCAGCAGGCAATAGTTAAAATACAGGAATCTTGTACCTTCTCGTGAATAGAACTAGCTCCGCTTTACTTGAGTTGACAAAAAGTCCACGCGATTCGCTCACAATACAGGGTATGCTTTCAGAACGTCACCACGATATTTAGAAACTTTCCTTGGAGTAGGATTGGCAGGTCGTCAGCATAAGTCATAACTGAATAGGCTCTGCGTTCGAAGTCCTGGAGACACCCCTGCGGTTAGGGGTTTAGAATATACCTGAGATAGGCAAACCGGTCGTAAAAGGCGACTAATATGCACAAAGGTAATGACGTGCAACTCGATTGTTGATCTACGGATATGATGCCTCTCACCTCTTATTACCCATCTTATCCTTCCTTACGGAAGGAGGGGTGACATGACCTAGAAGGTTTCACTGGTCACAAATCGCTACCACGACAGTCGGCCAAGGACTGTTAATTCGACAACACTCTCCAAAACCTTCGGGGAGTGTTTTTGTCATTACCACAACAACAACAACAACAACAACAACAAGTCCTGGAGAAGTCGTTAGCATCTACTTGCTTGGGAAAGTGTCTAGTGTGGGTGATATTTACCGAACTTTTGTTAGTCCTCCCTACCAAGCAGCCGTGCTAGTATATCTTGGTACTCCCCGAATATATCGATATATCGATTTCTCTTTAACGCAGCCAATTTGTTATAATAAATTGAACTGACAAAGGCCACAACAGTGAAACTTTCTACCGTGTTAGTTTTAGATTTTGTTTTCATTGCATTGCATTGTAAATCCGAGCCATATATAAATCAATATCAACACAGTCGTGAACGCTAAATCACAATTAGTTGTGCGCAGCCGCGAATCGCGTTATATTTTATAAACAAGAAATTCGGCAATTTTGTCCATATGTACAAAATTATTAATTACCTTTCAACAAATCTGTGCTAATAAATTAAAAATCGATAAGTACACATTAACATTTCTACATGCAAAAATCATGTGATTAATCTCTAAGCAGAGTGATGCGCCCTTAACCCTCATTTGTACTAATGGGTCCAGCCAGACCTTTTTGAACTTCAACCCACTATTTTTTATACCGGGAGACTTCTTTATATTTTACGGCTTTATGACATCCTAGATATGTATTTTTTTTTAATGTGAAACTGAACTTTCAACAAAATGATTTTAGATTTTCTTTAGGGTCTGGTCAGACCTATTGGTACTCTATATGACAATTCAAGTAACAGTCAAAATGTGGGTACGTTTATAGTGGGTTTTAATTGATCCCAACTACACTGTTGGGCGCATAGTTGGGTTGTGTAAATTTTAATTTGTGTAGCATACTTATAGGAGAACCCGTAGGAGAAGACAACAACAGAAGACAACAGACGGTCGTTTACAAATGGTCACAAACAAAAGGGATCAGCTCAAGCCATATAAATGAAGAGAAAAAGCAGTATCTGCTTCGACTCTCATCCCACATTCATCCTATGCTTATCGCATTTATGCCTTGGTGGACCAAAGCACAGAAACATACGAATATAGTTTGAACTTCGCATGCTACCGATATTGGCTACCGAACTGGTTTAGCGCCAATCAATTAGAAAATAGGCTAACAAACGCTTAATAGCACTTGTTATGGATAGCTCGTTGTTGTTGTCACTGCCAGTCGCACGTAGCTTCAGACGCTGGCACTGACAGGATTTAAATTTAGCCGAAATGTTGTGATTGTCTTAGCCGACATGTTTAGATGTGTGTCAGCCTAGCGGTGGGTGTATAACTAAACAATACGCTAAGGTATTTGTCTGTTTATGCCTGCATTTGAATTAAGGAATAATGATTTGCCATTTCACACAATGATGCGGTTTGTTGGTGTTGACCACAATTACTATTGCCGCTGCAGCAATTAACCGCTTCAGTTTTAGCTCGTCATCCATCAGTTGCAGCACGTATTGCTTATGATATCTACTTATGTATATATGTATGGATATATTTTAGACTGCGAATTAGGAAACATAGAAAAAACAGGGTGACTCAAAATGATTTGACTCAAATTTAGGTAACCAGTGTCTCCAACAAATGGAAATGCAGATCCTTCGTCTTGAAAAATTTTAATTCATGAATGTTTTAGGAACTTCAAAATTTTGTAAGTTAAGTTAAAGTTGAGAAAGGCCGGCCATTGGATCGCAGATCGCTCACTACTTTGCCTTTCCCAGCAGAGTGGGTGGTCAGTCTTCTACTGCTTCCTAAGATGCGTTTCGAAAATAATACCCTTTCAGCTTTCATCCATTCGCAGCACATGCCAAAGCCAACGTAGCCGCTGGCGTTTAATTCGTTGGACGATGTCAATGTCTCCGTAGAGTTCAGATAACTCATTATTAAAGTGACTTAGAGAGTGTTGAAGGCCAATCATGTAAATGTCATCGGCATAATCCAGCAATTGCATGCTCTTGCTATAGATGGTTCCGTAGCGGTGAAGTTCTGCGGCTAGTATTATTTTCCCTAGCATAAGGCTCGAAGAGGTCCCTTCAACCCCTGCGGGCTAGGGGCTTAGAATATGCCCCAGGTAGGCATACCGGTCGCGAGAGGCACTAATATGCACAAAGGTAATGAAAGGGAGTGTTTTTGTCGTTACAACAACAACAAGAGGTCCCGTCCTATTCTGACTGAGCTGGATGCATGTCAATTCCTTCTTCACGGGGGTTTTCCAATAATTGGCGCATAGTGAATATCTGGTCGATGATAAATATACCAGGGCTGAAGCTGCACTGATAAGGTCTAATCAGTTTGTCTACGGTGGGTTTCAGTCTTTCGCACAATACGCTTCATAGGACCTTATATGCGATATTAAGGACGCCGATGCCGCAGATTGTATGATCTCCTTTCTTGTGGATTGGGCAGATGACTTTTAGATTGCAATCGGCAGGCATGTGACCTTCCGACAATTTCCTGGACGGAAGCTAGTGTATGGACTTTATCAACTTCTCGGCTCCTTGCTTAAATAACTCAGCCCTCAAAACGTCAGTACGCGTATCTTTACTGCTTTTCAATCGAAATATAGCTACTCGTATTTCGTTATAGCCTTGTGGGGGAATACTTATTCCTTGATCTTCGATTGTAGGATCGGGTTGGGGTTGGTTATCTTCTCTCAGCCCTTGTTAAATTTCTCTGTTACAATGGGACGAGAAGTGATTCCTCCATAATCTTAGTACGCCAAGACCATTCGCCGAATTTGTTTAATAGAATCTCTTCGATTGTACTCTTTTCTCCCTCTCTGTTTTCGCCCGAAAAAGCTGTCTCTCTCTCTTCCCTCTTCAATTTGCGGTAGTGTTCACACACAATCCTCGTTGCATTCGCTCGCAGAGTGGCCTAGTAGGCCTCGTCTTTTATTTTTATTGCAGCGCGAAAATGTCCAGTAGCGTGAAATCAGTGAAAAGAAAACATTGCTCTTAGCTAACTATGTCATTAGAGTTTTGAATAATCTTTTTTTAGCCACCTTGTAAAGTGTTTAAACGTATAAATGTAGTGAATACAGAATCGTAATTTCTATCGCGGCAGCGTTAACCTAAATAAACATTACAACTGCTTTTCTGAATGATAATTGTTTGTCACTTACATGAAAAGCAAATTAAGTTATTACCTGGCATATCCCATAAATTATTGCCAATTAAACCAGTACAAACGCTTATACATAGCCTACAACTGGCTTTCTGGTATCGTTACTAAGCCTATTCAACTGATTTTGCGCTTGATTATGCTGTCTTTCCCTCGCTTTCTCTGTAAATGGCCGCAACAGTTGTCACTCACAAACTAAAATTATTCCAAACAATTAGTTGTATTTTTTGGTCAGTAACAATTTTACCGTTCTATAGCTTTCTACGTACGCTAATTATACCAGCTCTGTTACGGTGTTATTGTAGTCATTGTTAAGGCGATATCTGATAAAACTTTGACGCGTCACTTGACATTTAAAACTTTGCTAGAAAAGCGAAAAACGCGAATGGTATGTCACAATGAAGGGTGCAAGCACATCCCTTATTTGCAAAGTTTGTATCAAAAAAATGTGTTATAATGTATTAAATGTATTCAAAGTTACCAGATTGTCCTTTTTGTTTTAAAATTTTGCGAATTTCATTAAATAAAACATGTCAACGCACGCAAAAAGATAGGGCTTAGTCAAGTCTCTGCGCTGACGCGCGTTAGAAAACGTTTATGAGACATGTTGCTTTGAACTAAGTACATTTTATTCCAGCGTCAAAATGAAATGTCACGCAACGCGCCACCAAAGTTGTATCTGGCATGGCCTTTAGTTGTTAATAATTGTTTTAGATTGATGACGCCTATCATTAACGCTTCTGATGTAAATAATTAGCTTGAATTGCTTAAACGGAGTTCATTGCAATTGAAATAGTAAGTTTTCGTTCTAGCTAAATATAATTTAAAAGGATGTCTATATCCTACTCCTAGAATTTAAAAAATACAACACAAAAAAAAAATATTTGAAAATAGTCACAATTTCTAGCTTCATTCGGAGTATTATATGAACTTGCATGTCAATTTTTAAGTTTACAGTGGCGGACATAAGTGTACATACAGTCGTTTTCTGCGATTTTCACCAATTTTGACCTTAATAAAATTATTCTAACAAAGACTATATAAAAGCATGTGTCAGTTTCTATTACAAGAACTATACATTTTGTTTTAAAAATGTAAGCAAAATTCGCAAAAATTCCAAGTTTTAGCAAAATTTTCAACTTTTTTCATAGAAATTTTTGGAGTATACAGTTTTGTAGCTCATTAAATTTTAGTCCAATAATGTGTTAATTTTCCTGATTTTTGGCAAATTTTTTTTCTGACGAGCTAAAGTATTTTCTTTCATACAAAAAAAAAATTGCGTTCATAAACTTGTATGAAGGAAAATGCAGAAGCCTTCAGGAAAAAAATTGCCAAAAAATTCTGAAAAAAAAATTTTAAATTTTAATCAATTTTCTTTGAATTTTCACTAATTTTGTGTACATTCTTGAAACAAAACAAATAGTTGTTGTATTAAGCCTTGACACACGTTTTTAGTCAAGCTTTGTTAAAATAATTTTAATATTTCCAAAATTTGTGAAAATCGCAGAAAACGACTGTATGTACACTTATGTCCGCCACTGTATATTCATAAAACTAAAAAAAAAAAGAGATGGACATGGTTAAATCGACTCAGCTCATCGTTCTGATAATTTCAGTATACCTTTTGATGGGCCTCCTGCGGGTTGGGGGGTTAGAATATGCCCGAGGTAGGCATACTGGTCGTAAGAGGCGACTAATATGCACAAAGGCGTTGACGTGCAACTCGATGGTTGATCTACGGATATGATGCCTCTCATTGCCTGACATGACTTAGAAGGTTGCACTGGTCATATCAAATCATTACCAAGACAGTCGAGCAATACCGCAAGGGAGTACCGGAGCGTACTGGGTATATATCCGGCAGAGGAATGTCACTTCCGACAACACTCCCTAAAACTTTCGGGGCGTGTTTTTGTCAGTAAAAACAAGAACATGGGCCCATCTTTTCTTCTTCTCATACTTTCAACATTTCATGTTCATTAAAGGTATGAAAATCAAAAAAGATATATAACTTCCCTATTGCAGTGGGGTATTAACAACTTTCCCGGATATTTAACTTGTGTGTTATCCGATTTCCTTAATTTTTCGCAGGAGTATACTACATACTATTGGGAAGCAGCTGACAAATTTTAATTGAAATATCTAGTTGAAAATATAAGCAATCGCCTTTGAAAATAGCAGAATTTTAATGATGAAAAGTGGGCGTGGCCACGCCTACTTACCAAAACTGCACAAAATTTGCTTGCGGTCCAGTTTTGCTTATAAGCGTGTGTACAAGATCCAAGATTATAGAAATAGTGCATTTTAAATTTTACAAACAAATTTTTCAGAACTATGTTCAAAAACTAGGCGCGGTCTTCAACCGATTTCGCCCAATTTTACAGCAAACTCTTACCTTTATATATTCAACATTTTCACTTAATTTCATTTCCATAAATTCGACTTTTAGTTTTCAATATAGTCATCAAACGAATTTTTTTAAAGCAAATATTTCTTTTAATGGTAGTAATACATGTTCCAAATTTCAGGGAAAGCGGATCATAGATACGATGTAAATAGAGTAACTCAGCCTAACTGAACGGAACCTTGATTTCAAAGAAAGAAAATAAATGTTTGTCTATCTGTACGATGAGCCTTAAGCCAGTGCAATTAATTACCACGGTGCAAAAGCTGCTGTAGTAAAATGTTAATAGCAATTTTCCATCTTCAGAGGAAAACCCAAGTAACTAGCTAATTGTAGCCACCCATGTCCACCTGTTTAAACAACTGCTTATTTATCTAATTTAAGAATACTCAATTTTCTGTATTTTAACTAGCATGCCCATTACCTAAAGTAAAAGTTTATAAAACAGAAAGCAACGTGTCTACACTTATTTCTAATAAACTTGCACCAGAAAAGAGGTAAATATAGTAAATGAAGATAAACTTTAGTTTCATTCAGACTAAATTACAAAGTAAAATGACAGCATCAAACAAACGCAAGACATGAAGCCTTAAAGGAATACGAACATAACTGACGCACGAAGTTTTCTATGTACGCCCATTTTATTGGTAAATTTTAAGGTCCATCCCTTACCTTGCTTTAAACATTAGACCACCTGTCTTTCTACTTGTCAGCTCAAAAGTCTCGATTTCATTGCGTCAATATCGAAGAAGAAGTTGACTGTTTATTTGAGTGCAAAACCAAAAGTCAAACTTACTCAACTTCACTAAAAGTTTCAAGTTCAGTTCAGCCATAGCGCATCTATATCGGCGGCAGCTCTTTATATAGCTGAAATACAATATACATAGGTATTTATATAACTATATATATAACAAGAATTCGTACAATATGCAGACAATTGTTGTTGCAAGACTCGAACGTTTACAGCATGCAAACGCAAAACAAACACCGCTTTTTGCTGTTAACTTCGACGAGTACATTGATGAAATAAGAAAAACCCAAATATCGAACAAAGTACTCAACAAAAAACAAAACTGCCGAAATACTTCAAATTGCCAAGTTTGCAAGTTGATGCTACTAAATGTTGACAATACGCATTGCGAGTGTGTTGGTAGTAGACGCCATGAAGTACGGAACTATTTTCACTATTCAAATTTCAGAAATGAAAAAGGGTAGTTCTTTTCCAATTTTCTTAACTTCTCGAGACACTCAAGTGTAAGAGTTGAACCTTGTTATTGTGAAGTTAGTTTTGTTGGTTTTTGTTTCCTACAAAATGGTTGTATCTAAAAATGCCTGCCATGAAATCAAATACTCTGAAAGAATTTTCATCGAAATTGTCTGTGATTACAAAGAGTATACGAATATGCTTAAACATGTGTGCACATTAGGGTGTCCATTCGGAGCAATCAAACCAACTAATTGGGAACTATTTTGAGGCTTATTTAAACATAAATCCCAACTAGTCAGTCAACTGTCACTTTTCGATATAAACAACTGCGAATTCTAAAATGACCACAGGTCGATTAACACATTTCAGACAGAAATATACTAGTTCAAAATATATCAAAAATAGCATTGTTTTCTAAACGCATATTAATATTTAAATGGACTCCTAAATAAATATAAATTTATCTGGGCTCTTACTCTGTACTTCTATTCGGAAGGCTGTTCTGCTCGAAAGCAAACATTTATTCTAATACACATCGGTACTCTGAGGTTCGTTCGAATTTACTTTAGATGATATTCGATAATAGCAGTCATCACAGTTCACAAATTTCAAACTCAAATAAAAATACAAAAACACAATGCATAATCTTAAGTACAGTATTAAACCGCACTGCTGCACATGTCGAAGTAGTGAAGGTCATATATAGGGCAACCAAAAACTAGCACAAGCAAGTTGTTTCTTAAAGCAGCTTTTACATAATGCTTAATTTAGAGTAGTTTTTATCAAAAATTTAACATTTTGTCCTACATTTAATAGAGCTAAGCATTTTCAAATTCAAAATATTCGGTAATTTATGCTACTTTTAGTACTAACTGAAAAATACAAAACTTGTTTTTAAACATTCCTTCATAATAAGGCATTTTTGATATACCCATTACTTTACGATCTTTCCCACAGTTCGATCACTGAATTGTTAATTAATTTTGTATTTCAACACAATTTTATTGCAAGTCTAACCTCTTGAATACATTTCAATTACTCGTTACAGCTTCAACAGTAACCACGAAATAAAATAAGCACGTATGGCTATCCGGTGATGAAACCACAGATTCTTCCGACCGGTACGTAACCAATGTACCGATAAGACTATCCAAGCAACGGCTTTTTGATGACTCATTAAAACTATTGTGTAAAGGGAAGTACTGCTGTTATTTCTAACAGATGCAGCGTAATAACACAGTGGGGTACATGGTTGGAAGAAATTAGATATTATGCTAAATATTTTGAAAAGATGAGAACAATTTTCGAATTATTTGATTCAAACGATTCTCAATTTACTAAAATGCGAAAACTAGAAACTGCTGGTCTTCCGCTTACAGTGCAATTGAAGGTTTTAAAAAATATAGTTCAAAAAATGTAATGTGTGGAAGTAAGAGAAAAGCTCTGTTCACTTTTGTTGAAAAACAAAGGCTACATTGAGATAAAATACATTGGTGACCAAATTGCAATAAATTCTACATCATGTCACAATTCCAAATACACAATTTCCGAAGTGTTGGTCTTGAAATATGCACTTGTGACGTCCTTAGATGTTGTAAGAACTTTTTCGTTGTACAAAACTATTTACCGTGATAATAGACGCGGATTTCTGTCCGAAAATTTTGAAACAAAAATATTTACCGTGACACGGATTTCTGTTCTAAAATTTAACAAAAATTTTACGAAAATTTGAAAAAAAAATAGAAATAGCAACAACAAAATGAATCCAATTTTTTTTAATAAATATAATAATTTTTTGGTTTGAAACTTTGGCTGTTTCTCAACTCTAAATAGCTTAGTTTAAAGAAGAATAATGACTTTATAGAAATAGCTCCGATCAAAATAGATTCTTTTAATTATTTTCAAACCAAAATTTAGTTTTCTTCAGAATAAAAGAATAGATCTTAATGGCAGGGACCTATGACCGTTTTTGACCCAAATTTAGCCTACGCGGTTTTGCAGTGTCACCGACGACTTGTACCTTTGTTATTTTATTTATTTTTTTAGTTTTAAGAATATAAACTGAAATAAAATAGAAACATTTTTAAAGCTAGTTTAAAGTGCCATTTCATTGAGTTTTAGGGAAATTTTTAGGCGCCAAAGGGCAGTTTTTAAAGCAACTTTGTGGTTGCCCTAGTGATAAGCATCTCGAAAAGCGCACGTGCGATCTTATGTTCGAACGTAGGTCCTGGGAAAATTAATTTAAATTTTTTTGTATTGAATCAAATTTAATTGTTTATTAAATATACAAATACTATTACTCTTAAATATTTTTTATATTATGAAAAAATGCTAATTGTTTTATTATAATCATAAGAAATCACATTTTTGTGGATTTTCGTTTCCGAATAGAGATTTCTAACTTACGACCGTTTTGTGAGTACCAAATTTTCTACAATCGAAAAGGGGATGAATCAAATCCGAAGGGAACACAAAGTAACTCGAACAACGAATGTGTTCTACCCGAATATATCTTCCAGAGTACTAATCATTCGAAAACGAACAAATTATGTATCTTTCCAGTAGATTTACAGAGTAAAGGATATGCTACTATGAAGAAGTGACGGATAAAATCAGTACTTCCAAGTTTTACGATGTAGTTATCTCTACATTTTGAAGCTCCTTCACTGACTTCCATCAACCTGTTTCATCGACCGTTAATAATAAACGAAATGTCAACAGAGAAACTGTATGCGCTTTTCTCTATTTCTCAAAAAGAAATATCTGGAGAGGTACAGGTTTAAAAAATAGTTCTACTAGGATTTTTCAAATATGGTATTCCACAAAAATTTAAAATTTCTTATCAAGAAAAAATTTATTTGGATTTTAGACGTCAATCTAGTGATTTCCACCAAAGCGTACGGATCAGCTGCCTTTTATTTTGTCAAAACATTATTTACACAGCTGGGCGAATTCACTTACAGGTGATCTCATAAGAACATACGAGCAGTGGCTTCTTCTGTCAAAGTAAAAAAATTCTATGCAATCTGACAAGAGAAGCCGCCAAAACAAAACACATGAAGTATGTGTGTGTATACAGAAACAAGTTCGCCGTGATATCACTTGGTATAAATTCGTCTTGTTACACAGCGAGGCTGAAATGTTTGATGTTAGAGTGTGAAATGCTTTACATACAATTCCTGATAAACTCTACAGCAACATCCTGGAAAACAAGTTCTTGGAGACGAACATACTCCCCGACACTACGAATTGATGTGTAAAAATATACCTAGCACTGATTCTTAAAATGTTTTAACTAGGTCGCTGTGGTGGATTCTGTCAGCAGATTTTTGTATTCGATTTTAAACCAACTTCCTGTTGCGCTAGGATCTTGAAATTATTATCAACAATTAAATGTACCAGTTTGGAGATATTAGGAAAAGCTTATTTGAGAATCAATCTGGCTGATATTTGGAATTTTTATCAACAATTCAATATACCAGTTTGGAGATATTAGGAAAAAATAACTATTAGAAATTGTTAAAAAAATATTTTTAAAGCGGGATATAACTATAACATAAATTCTAGCCTGCCCTATCGACAATCCCAAATTTTTAATTAAAAATATTTCTCTAATAAATTACCTAATTTTTTCTATTACAAATCAACTGGATGTTGCATGAAAAACAGATCTTTATGTGGGGCTGTGATTGGATTACACGTAAGCAGAACTGGGGTATTTTAGAGCAATTCGAGATATCCGACAAAACGATTTTCCTGTTACTATTGATTATGATCGAAAGGGGGGGGGGGGGTTTGCTAGCCCTCTATTACCAGAACATGTCAACAAAAATTCTTATTATGTTGCTATTACGAGCATTAGCATATGCGGTAAAATGGCTCAACGAAAATCCTTTAGAAATGAACCCAATCAAACTATTCAAGTATAATATACATAAAAATACCTTTCACCGCAATTAAAAGAAACTCCTACCGGTCATTAATTTAAGCGAAAGTAAGTCATTATTTCTAATATTGTCCACGCCAGCTATTAGGGACAATTTATTGAGGTTTCAATATGGATTGTGTGTGAACGGTGCGTTTCGTGTTAATTAAATTTAATTTACGTTACATAACCCAAATGTAAATGTGTTAAACATGTGTCGAATCGGATGCAAACTAATTGTCCAATAGCAATTCAATGTTCAAGTGCGCTTAGTCGTAAACAAATACATATGTATGGACGTTTGTATGCCCTTTTGTGTATATTTGTAAATTGCCCAGATTATGTAGTACAAGTATTTATACGTTGCTAATTACTAGTGGCTCAAAATACGTAGTAAAGTTGTTAAACATATTAGGGCAGTTAACTATTTATATGAAAACGACGTCAACTCTCGGAATAGCTTAAATATATTTGAATATTTCTTGAGCTTGAACATTTTTTTTAAATGAAGCTTGTGTTATAATAAATTCAAGGCTAAACTTTTTCAACTCACGTGGGGACAATACTACGTCCAATTTACAAAAGTTTTCGAGAGTTATTAATAACATGACCAAGTCAATAAATGTAGCTACCAAATTTGAAGTTAATCCGATTTCTTACATCTTTTTAGCAACCATACTTTTACGCTAAATAACCTGCATATTTCTAGGCATCGTTATTCGCTACCGATTTCTCTTTTAAACTCAATATCCGTGTCGTTTCTTTATACCGCTGCAAGCTCTAGTTATGTGGACTTATACAGTTTGATACAATAAAGTTGCACCCTAATAAAAAGAGAGAGCTAAGGTATGAATTACAAATTTGTCACCTAAGTACATATATCAAGTGCTTAGTTCGCGCTAAATTAGCTGCATGGTTGCATTGCTGCTCACCTGGCTATCAGGGTTAAAACTTTACTACGATTGTAGTAGATTTACTATGTTTTTGATTGGTAGTTTTAAAATCGATTACATGACTAAGTTTTACAACATTGGTTGATTTAAAATTAAACTTAACAAACGACGCCGGAAAACTGTATTAAATTATGTAATTTGTAAAATAATTTTAATGAAAAGTGTACATTGTTCCATTCATTCTATAAATTGCTTCAATTCGATAAATTTTGAAATGTACCATGACCTCTGTATGTAAAATATTATGATGCACATATCTCAGTGTAATAAACTAATCAATATATAAAAATCCGTTGTGAAAAATTCCTATTTCTTAACTCAACGAAAATGTTAGAGAGAATTTATAAGATGAATTTCATATCAAAACTTGTAAAAAAGGCACATTTTGAATCCGACCGTCTCAGATTTTGATGAAGTTTTGCACAAAGGTACATTTTACCTACATAAACACAGACTTTAGAAACTGCATTTTCGAAAAATTGTGGGCGTGACAAAGTATCGTAATATTTGAAAAATTGCGTTGATAGGTACTTTTAAGATGTGATTACTACGGCATGGTTTAGCCGATTTCAAATATCTTTTTACCATTAGAAAGGTATGTAAATCAGCTTTCGAAAATATACACTGTCAAAAATTTATACTACATTCAAATTTTTTTTTTGTTGAAAATCATATTTTAAGGTGAGAAAACACTTCAAGTGCAAAGTGTAAAAAAAAAATTTAGAAAGGCTTATTTAATATACATATATATCATTTCTAAAAACTTAATGGCGGTCTATTCTTTTTTTTAGAACATTTTTCAAATATTTTTCGTGATATGAAATTCATCATAACAGACTGATTCCGTTTTTAATCATTATATCTCCGAAATTAGTTGAGATATGCAACTTAATCACATTGAAGCACTCATAAGAATCTTTTGCGTAATACCTATTAACACATTTTGAGGCACGTTGGTCAGCATATTGGTCGACAACTCCAAAACCGGTCAAGTTATCGAAATAAGGAATATCATAAATTTTTGGGTAATGCAGCGGCAAAAGTTGTATTGAACTCCGTTCAGCAGTTATATATGCGCCTAAACATACAGACAGACCGAAAACATTTCTAAATACTCCCTCCTTTCAACTTTTCCTGTATATCTGCAATGTACAGCCATCGACCTGTTACAATTTTAATATATGTAAAGATATATCTCAGTGCAGTATACTAATCAGTATATAAAATATCTTTAAAAAAATATTCTTTCGATTTCATAACTCCCTCAAAATGTTATTTGAAAAACTGTAATTGAAAAGCTCTGCCTTCTACCTTTTTGAAATCGTTTTTGTTAGACACTCCTGAAACGGCATACATATTTAAATCTGAAAACACAATTTTGTAGCTCTTCTATTTCTAGTAAAAAAACAATATAAATTTAAATATTTTTGTAAGTATAACGAGCTCAAGACCAGTTGATAACAATTCTTCGTTGATTATTATTATTATTATTATCAACTGGTCTTGAGCTCGTTATACTTACAAAAATATGTAAAATGAACAGACCGTAAAACCAACAACAAAATATAAATTTAAAATTTTTAAAATCGTACTGAACTTTAATATTTTTCCCATCGTATTTTTTCTGTTTGACGTATCAATTAAGCTTTCAGAACACATTGTCACCTTAACTAGTATTTTAAATGAATTTTTTTTTTAATATTTTGGAACAACAGAATGATAGCATGGCTAGCAATTTTTCGAAATCAAAAATGGCTGGATAAGGAAATGCTTCAGAAATCAATTTTCTTCTTGTACACTATTTACTATGGAATTTTGATTTTTGATACGATTTACTATATACTACGAAATTCCCCTGCTGTACTTGAAACCCTTTTGGCTACCTTACAGCTTAGGCAGCGGGAAATTCAAATTCATTATTTGTAAATATGTTAACATATTGAAGTATCTGTACGTAAATACTTTGTGGAAATAGCGTAAACAAATATTTGTGCAATTGGTGTGTAAACATTTATTGATTTGTTGGGTTTGATTTGTGCATTGGTGGTGGATAATTGGAAAATCTATAAACCCACACGCACAAATCTACTCAACGCATGTAATTAAATTTAGCTAGGACACATGTTTAGTAGATGTTAAATTTTCATCAATAGAACAATGGTAACGCCGGTCGGGATACTACCACATACATGTGTATGTTTGTATATTTCTTCATTTGTTTTAATCTTTTCCAAAACATGTAAACTTGCTCGCTTTGATGAATGGCTGGTGGACTTTGACATGTGTGACATTGCAAGTTTCATTTGCAGTTTCAAATTTACAACGCTTAGCATTACGTTTATAAAACACAATTCAAAATTGATTAAGTCCTATATATTTTAAATTTGTATCATTTAAAATACGGTTTTTTCCTTGCTGTTCTTTTTCTTTACCTTAATTTCCTTGCCTCTTTTAATTGATAGTTTTGTTTTTTTTTATTTATTTATTTATTTTATTTTAATTTATTTTATTTTATTTTATTTTATTTTAGTTTATTTTATTTTATTTTATTAATTGATTTTATTTCATTTAATTTCATTTCATTTCATTTCCTTTCATTTCACTTTATTTTGTTTTATTTTATTTTATTTTATTTTATTTTATTTTATTTTTTTGTATTTTATTTTATTTTATTTTATTTTATTTTATTTTATTTTATTTTATTTTATTTTATTTTATTTTATTTTATTTTATTTTATTTTATTTTATTTTATTTTATTTGCTTTTATTTTATTTTATTTTATTTTTTTTTATTTTATTTTATTTTATTGACATAGAGCTGCTTTGTTGTCAATTAAAACCTTTTAATAATTAAACAAATTATTAAAAAAAACAATAATAATTTTCGCTATAGAAAAATTGTTAGTGGCCTTGAGCTCATTCATATTCATGATACTTGAAAATGTATAGGCCGTAAAAACCAACAAATTGATGAAATAAAAAGCAATAATTAAAAAAAAAAAACCGTGAGCACCCGGTAGCTGCCTGTGACAACAAAGCAGCTCTGCAAAAAATCCATCATGATTAAAAACTGACTGCCAGATGGAGGTGTTGGTCATGTATATGGGTAAGTGAAAAAAATGAGTTTAGAGGACAGAAAAACGGGCGTTTGTTAGCTTAATGTTTTACAATGCGTGCCAAAATTTCTCCGATGAGTGAAGTCTAGCAGCTTCCGAAATGGATCTATAAGAAAAGCTATGGTGGTTGTCTCTAAAAATTTTCCTTTTCTATTCAATTAAAAACTTTGAATAATTCAATAAATTATTAAAAAAAAAACAATAATAATTTTCGCTATAGAAAAATTATTAGTGCCCTTTAGCTCATTCATGTTCATGATACTTTATTTTATGTTATTTTATTTTATTTTATCTTATTTTGTTTTATTTTATTTTATGTTATTTTATTTTTTTATTTTATTTTATTTTAATTTATTTTTTTTTATTTTAAATATTTGTTGTTTTTTATTATTTTATTAATTTACTTTATTTCATTTCCTTTCTTTCATTTTATTTCATTTCATTTCATTTAATTTTACTTCATTTCATTTCATTTAATTTTATTTTATTTTATTTAATTTTTTTTTTTATTTAATTTAATTTTTTTTATTTAATTTTATTTTATTTTATTTTATTTTATTTTATTTCATTTTAATTTTTTTTTCGCATTACAAACAAATCTAGCCACAAAACACTGTTTGTGAATCTTACATATTTACTCAAGTTATACAATGCTGGCTTAATGTTTCCAAGAAAGCAACTCTTGGTGCTCTCAGTGAGAGCCGCACACAATGGGAGTCGTATCCCAGCTATTGACACATAAACATCCACTCAAGCAAGCATGCATGACATGTCTACTCCCACAACAATTGCTTTATAGTATGAATACGTGTTGGTATTTGAAGTGGTTTCACTTTTAAACTGACTTTTTCTCATTTTAATTAACTGTTTTTAAATTTTTTTTTGATTGGTGGCCACACAGCTAGGGCAGATCAATCGATATACACATGATTGTTTTTATATTTGGAGTATAGTTTGGTCATAAAAGGAGTGACAAGTTTTTTTTATAGTTTTGAAAACTACCTCGATCTTCAGTCTTTGAATTTGGACGAATTAACGCTAATCTTTTAATATCGATTGACGTGAAAAAGCCCAATATTACACAAATCTGGGTAATCGTCTATTAAGAACAATTAAATGTTAAAGCGTTATTTATTTTAAACATTAACCAAGACTTAACCATTCCACTTATTTAAAATAAACAAGCAAATCTTTTTTCATAAATCAGTGTTTTCCTTTCACCCATAAACCGCATTGGCAGTACAAAAAAATTTCCCAATTTATTACGTGCATATAAAAAACTGGCAGATTTTATTAATGCTTAAAATACTTGTACATCCAAGCCGTGCGAATACAAACAAACACTCCAACATGCGTAGGATGAATAGCACACGTCATGATACTCGCATACCCGGCCACGCGTGTTGGTGAGATTTTGCGCATTTACCAAAACTTTTGCGGAAAAAATATCACGAGTTTCGATAGAACAATAAAATTTAATTTGCCTGCCACTTAAGTAATCAACATGACGATGACAGAGCCAACAAAAATATCGAAATACAATTTTAATACATCAATGTATTTGGTATGTTTCAAAACAAGTAAAAAAGGAGTGATTTCCCTGCAAGAAAAGAAGAAAACTAGCATACCCGGCAGATGTGCTCTATTAGGTTTAATAGCGCTGTCTATATCATTAAATCAAAAATATATTCGGTGACAATGTCTAATTGCTAGAATTTGAAAAATACGAATTGTTAATCGCGACCGTTAACTTACAACCTCTATATACAACACCAGTATATACAATTCTTAATAGCAAAACCTTATGCGGCATTTAATAGAACAAATTTTCCCCAAGAAAACTCTTCAAAAAAAGTTCAGTATAAATCCGGGTTCATGCAAAGTTTCAGTATTTATTCTGGCTGCATGAATTGCCAAAATCCATTAACCAGAACGAAGCAAAGCCAAGCACTTACGCGCAACAGTTGAGCAATTGACCATCTGACCTTCGTTGACCTGTTGCTGTATGAATGGAAGGATGAAAAAACAAACAAATCTATCTTAAGCTTACTCACTTCTTTCCAACTACACGTACATGCAACATCTGTTAAGCCAACAAAAATATGCCTACATTTATTACATAATATCGGAAAAAGCCGAAAACAATAATCAAAAAAAAAAGTTAGCAAAACTTTTTCAATAATCCATCATTTGATGGGGTCATGCGACTTGCAAAGAAAAAATTGAAATGAAATCCTTAATATTAATGGAAGAGAGAAAATGCTATATAGCTGTCGAGCTTAAAAATGTGTTTCGAAAATTATTATAGAACAACATTTGTTTTAAGTGCAAACAACTTTAATGTACATTAACCCAGTAGGGAAATCAAAAAAAAGTGAATAAAATATTTTGTGTTAGTGTTAAGAATGAGCATACTACTAGACACGGTGATATCAAACAACTTGCAGCGGAATTACAGACATCAATATAGCCCAAATGCTGAATTGCTCCTGGGAGCGCTAGGATACCACTGCCAGCTGTAAATTTATTTGTGATTCCTTCTTAATCAGAAATTGCCAGTGGTAGCCAAAAATAGTCAGAGGTTATTGGAATTCAGTCCCGCCCATTTTAGTGTTACTCTATAGGCCAGTACATTTTTTTTGACAGACTTACTAGTTTTAGTCTGAGAAATATTGAGTTAGAGCAAAAATATGTTAATAATATATAGGAAACCGAAAAAACTGAAATATTTAAGTATTGAGGAAAGCGGAAAATAGAACTACCGACAATTTAAAACAAATTGTTTTGGCTTACCGTGGCCTTGTGGCCTTAAAAGATATAATGGTATTTCAATTGGTTCGCAAAGAAGTTTAAGAGATAGCCTCTGCAATAGCCGTTATTCCGTTGCTCTCTTTATTATATTGAAAGATAGGTATATTAATAGATTGAGCTAGTGCACGCTACCCGCAGATGTTTTGTGCCCTCATCCACGGTTTACTTTACATATAGACTCTGATGCAGGAAGTTGTGCTCATCAGTTTCTCTCGAATTATCACGGAAACGGCACGAAATGTGCATATGATCCTTGAGTCTATAATGGCTTGTGAAAACATCTATAGGATCTTCTTGGAAATACTGATTATTAGAACATTTAGTATTATAACCACCTACCATGGCCTTAGTCCAGACCAGTTACATTCCTATTAGAATTGAGTAATCAATTGACTAAATAGTTTTTTTAAACATTAATTACTATTTAAATTAGAATTGGAAAAAAAGAAAGAAATTTCAAAAATAATTAAAAAAAAAAAATCGAAAGTAATCAAAAAAATTTTTTGATTGTTTTTTGATTATTTTTGATTTTTCATGGTATTTTTTTTTTTAAATCATAAAAATCATGATTGTTCTTTAAAATAATCATTAAAACATTGATTTAAACCCGAAAACAATGGGTAGTCCATTATTAAAATGCTTTTCCAAGAAAAAAAAAATCAATCAAACATTATGATTATTAATCATTACTTAACAGGTCTGCTTTAGTCTCATGTCGACACCACAAATAAATCCTTTTAACTTTTGTTTGGCATTTTATAAACAGATTTTTTTCATTGCCCAAATATGCTATATTAGGAGAAAAATAGAGATTTTACGAGCTGGCTAAAAGGTCCAGAATCCCAAATTAAGGTTAACTATTTCATAAAAACTTAATTATCTGGCTCACTTGTGTTCAACGCTAAAATATGCCAAAAAATTAACCCAAAAATGGATAGTTTAGAAGTCTGAAATTCGCTGGGATCGCAAAAGTTACCAAAACTTGCTAAAATGCCTTTAGAGCTTTTAGGCGATAGATACTAAGTTTTAGCGACTCCCAGACTGTGACTATAGACTGAATTATAAGACTGTAGTACAACAGACTCTTTATGTTATTTTGGGAAAGCACGCTTGAAGCGGAGTGCCTCTAGACGCTCGTCCGCAGCTGTCAATGACAGTACATGATAGAGCAGTTTCAATAAAAAATTTTCGTTTTTATAAAAAGTGCTTCGATTGGTAAAGTGTTTATTAGTTACTCCGTTCAATAACTTTTCGACATAAAGGTTGTTATCGAAAAAATATATATGTATACATAACCCTAGGAGGTATCCCAACCTTAAAATATTTTTGTTGAAATACGATGTAAAACAACATTCCTTTGATACACAAACTAACATTTCTTATTTGTTTTTTTATTTTTTATTTACAAATATGTGGAAACTCTTTAAAAAACGTTCTAAATGGCAACACTATGTAAGAGAGCTTAGAAAATGGAGGTTACGCTACCGAGAAATATTTATGTTGAAATATGTAAAAAAACGGCTTTCGTTTGATACCATATTGCCATATCTCACTCAATTATACAAAATTTAAAAGAGGTGGTAACCTCGTAAATCTTTTTAGTCGCTTAAGTAGGAGAGCTTGAAATAAAAAATGTTACCTATGTAGATCTTTTAAATGCACCAGTAGTCCGAACACTGAACATTTTTCCACTGGTAGAGTACATACGTGTGTGTGTTCAAAAAGTATCGCGAATTTTGAATTTTCGCTGGTTACGTATATTCGAATTTCGAATTTTTTGTGGCGTTATGTTGGTACTCATGTCTCTCACTTATGCCGACAAGCTCGGCCATTTTGAATGTTCAGTTAATTGTTGACAGCTGCTTTGCTTGCACGTGTTTTGGATCGTCTTCGATTTTTACGCGAAATTCGTACCAAAATTGCTCAATTGTGACCAAAAACAGCATCGCATGAACATTGCTAATGAGATGTTAAACTCTGTCCGCGACGACCCAAATTTGCTCCAGAGGGTCATAACTGGTGACGAATCGTGGGTTTATGGTTATGACGTGGAAACCAAAGCTCAATCATCTCAATGGAAGCTGCCGCACGAACCAAGACCGAAAAAAGCGCGCCAAGTTCGGTCGAATGTGAAAGTTTTGCTGACAGTTTTCTTCGATTGCAGGGGCGTGGTGCATCATGAGTTCTTGCCACAGGGAAGAACGGTCAATAAGGAATATCACCTGCAAGTTTTGCGCAATTTGCGCGAAGCAATCCGCCAGAAACGCCCGGATTTGTGGAAGAACAAAAATTGGCTTTTGCACCACGATAACGCCCCTGCTCACGCATTGTTGCTTGTGCGCGACTTTTTGGCCAAAAACAACAGACTAATGATGCCGCAGCCACCGTATTCCCCAGATCTGGCCCCCTGTGACTTTTTCTTGTTCCCTAAACTGAAGAGGCCCATGAAAGGATGACGTTACGCTTCTCTTGACGAGATAAAGACGGCATCGAAGGAGGAGCTGAACAAGATGCAAAAAATGATTTTTTGAAGTGCTTCGAAGATTGGGAAAACCGTTGGCACAAGTGTATAATATCTCATGGAGATTACTTTGAAGGGGACAAAATAGATATTCATGAATAAATAAATAATTTTTGAAAAAACACAAAATTCGCGGTACTTTTTGAACACACCTCGTACTTATATAAAAATATATAGGTATAAGTAAGATATGCGTGCACACGCGCTTTTACCACAAACATGAAAACACGAAGTGTTGCAATGAAAAGTTAGCCTAGCTTCTGAAACTTTAACATACTTTTGTTACATTGTTTGTTTATTTGATTGGTAAGAAGAAAAACTTTTAGCACGCATATCTAGTGAACCGCAATAAGTAATCGTAATGCTGGCCAATTTTCAAATATATCCACCGCAAGCGGTCAAATCAGTATCCATATGTTATTATGCTCAACTTCTCAGACACAAACAGCACTCTACACTTACCCAGCCACGTACATAATAATGTATGTATATAACATTTGCTATTTGTCTATTGATTGGGCAGAAGATTATGGGAACTATGTACATAAGTAGGAATCTAGGAATTTCACTTTTAGCCTACATTAGCTTAAATGTGGAAGTGGAAGTTTAATCAGCGTACAAAAATTTTAACTAAGACTTACATACGTGGATATTGATTGGGGTCCTTCAAAACAAAGTTGTATTGCAATCTTGATGCTCTGGATAGCTTGGGCAGAGAGGGAAGGTTTAGAATATTCAACGAAGTATGTCAAATACAAGTTTTTGAGCCCTTATATAAGATGCTATAGTAGCTGGACTCTCCGAGTGTGAAGGCCCCTTTTTTTGAAGGACTACCAACCAAAACCTAACCTACTACGCCCAAAGCAATGTTGCTTGCCTAGGACCCCGTTTTGCATAACTTAAGTTACTGAAGCCTGCTACGTCAGCTCTGTGGCTACTTTCACGCAACTGCGCTAGACAAACCAGTTTCGCGAGGAGTAAGTTCACAGCGTATTTGCTGACCATATCAAATTTATCATTTTATCAGATAAATTTTTGTTTGACACTCAAACTATGAGTTCCACAGTCTAATATTCAACAGTCGAAGAAATTAATAAATTAGTATTAAGAAAAATATTGTCGGAGTATAAACTCTATAAGTCTCTAAATACAGTGACTCACCCCAACGATGTCGTTCCTTTCACAGTGGAGTTCCTTAATTCTTTAAACCCATGGGATATGCCTCTACATGAACTTTAACTTAAAAGCGGTACACCAATAATCCTTTTGCGAAACGTGGCTTTCAATGTTGTCGGCATTGATCTTCCATGCCCAGCTTTATGTTTCACTTTCACCACCGGTATCAGGAAATCAAACTTTTTAATTCCCGGTTAAGGAAATGAAACGGTAAATGTTGTTTTCACTGAGGTTAACAACAACTAAAATGTAAATAATTATATTATAATAAGCATTTTAAAGAGTCTTTTAAAATATACTTTAAATTTAAAGTAAATACATGCGCATTTTTTCAAACTTTCTTTCAACATAGTTTTGCACAAAATTTCCAAATATATTTTAAGAAAGGAAACACGTTTCCCGTTTCTACTGATGCAAAATTGCCCAGAAGGCGAAGTAAATCCCGCCAGGTTTTAGCTAGTTAGATATACTGCTCATTACTAAGTTCAGAAACACAACAACACACTTAAAGTAGATCTAAAGAAGTTGTAAGCATTGACTAACAAATTAATTAAAAGCATAGCTTATTTTAGAATAAAAGTATTTACAACTTGGATGCTAAAGTTTACAGCTGAGTATATAATTGTACGTGATAGCCAAACTGTGACTCTCCTTATTACTTACTCACTGCGCTTTCTTCCCCTAATAAAATTAATGTTTCCAAATATTTTGCAATGGTTGGGTTTATTAGACGTAATGCCAGTGACTTCAAGGATCCCATGACTTTGAAGGCATTTTTTACGTCATTGGTAAGAAGTCATCTGGAATATTGCTCGATTATATGGAGTCCATTCTATGAAGGGAACTTACATAAAATTGAGAGAGTTCAAAGAATTTTCACCAAAATTGCTTTGCGTATGCTTCATTGGCCCGATCCCATCTGAGCAGGCGTAAATTGCTCGGTCAGCAGGCTTTGCATGACCGAAAAACTTGTATCTCACTCATGCTTGCCTTTAACGTTATCCACGGTAATATAAACTGCTCTGATTTATCTCATTTATTCGTTCCATACATTCCACCACGTGATCTAAGGCATACTAGACTATTTGTTGAAGTAACTCATAGAACCCATATCCAAGGCTATACCACTAGCAAATCGATATAGTGGTCTTCTTAACTTTAATGATAGTGTCAGCGACAGTTGGCCACCCCATTAATGAAGGGAGTCGAATCGAGCAGCCGAAGCGAACAGTCGCAAGAACGTACTTTTCCATTAACCAAATTGAATAACTTATCGACATTCATCATTTTTATATAATTCAATATTCATTAAATACTAATCACTGAAAATTAAACAAGAGTTCATTTTATTCAACCGGCATTTTTGACAATAGCATATATACATTTAAGCTTGAACTTTTCTCTATTTTTAACTAGTCTGTAAGAAAGTCTGTACTTTTTAGACCGAAATATATAAATAAATAAATAACAGCTCCACTAGAGAAAAAAAGTGATGACTCACCCTGCTATATAATTCAATTGTCAATTATTCTCATCAACTGTTTCAAAAGACTTCCTTAGATTCCATTTACATAGATGTCATTGTCAAATTATGTGTGAATCTAAGCTAGTAAATTTTGTGCATAATCATTGATAATCATTAAGATGCTAACAATTAAAATCAATTCAACTTTTACCCTAATAGTATTTTATGCAAATTGTAAAAGTAGATTAACACACCTACATAGAAATTAATTAATTACAATTCAGTACTACATTGTTTGAGCGGAAGTTACTCCATTAGAGGCAGCAGCCAACGATATTCAATAGCTGTTGTTGTGAACAAAAAACTTTGAAGTGGACTTAATTCACGCACCAACTGATCTGTAAGCTGTTTAAAATGATGGTTGAAAAGAAGGAATCGGAAAGCCGCTTAAGGTAGAAAGCGCGTAAAAGGCGACTACCTGACTTGAATAGAAAATATTGTTGTATTTGAGTAGCTATTTCATGCCAAGTGGTGAATTTAAAAGGAGACACTGAAGGCTGCCGTAAATGAAATCCTCTAGCTAGTAAATAAGTTGCTTGAAGGCTTTCACTTAAAAGGTTTCCAACAAAAATTATTTATTTATTTTCTTTTAATTCACCTGCTTATATTTTGTGATAGATGTAGAGGCGTATGGATGAAGGTGCTATGTTGCAATTTTGAATTTTGTAGATTTACGGGCTTATTATGTAAAGCGGGGGGATCACCTTTTTTGAAGTTAGTATAGTATCGAGCGGCCGCCGTGGTGTGAAGGTAGTGTTGCCGGCCTACCACACCGAAGGTCCATGGTTCGAGCCCTGGTACAGGTAACATCAAAAGTGATTTGAAAAAAGTTTTTCAAAACGGGGTCGCCCCTCGGCAGTGGTTTGGCAAACTCTCCGAGTGTATTTCTGCCATGACAGGCTTCTCAGAAAAAATTCGTCTCCTTTGTAGATGCCGTTCGGAGTCGGCAAAAAACTGTAGGTCCCACCAATTTGTAGGGAAAATTCAAATCGGCACACCACAAATTGAAAGAGAAGCTTGGCGCAAAAATCTCTTAGGAGGTTTATGATGATATACCTGTTGTATATCGCGCCATAGAGATAGATAGATAGTATCGAGCATTCAATCACTTCAATAACTTTTAGCAGGCGAGAGTGCTGAATATGAGTGAGTGCGCCGAAAAGTCTCTCGGTGACTTACATAACTAGCCCCTTATATTTGGATGAATAGGTTCCTACTTGGCGGCCGCCGTGGTGTGAAGGTAGTGTTGCCGGCCTACCACACCGAAGGTCCATGGTTCGAGCCCTGGTACAGGTAACATCAAAAGTGATTTGAAAAAAGTTTTTCAAAACGGGGTCGCCCCTCGGCAGTGGTTTGGCAAACTCTCCGAGTGTATTTCTGCCATGACAGGCTTCTCAGAAAAAATTCGTCTCCTTTGTAGATGCCGTTCGGAGTCGGCAAAAAACGGTAGGTCCCACCAATTTGTAGGGAAAATTCAAATCGGCACACCACAAATTGGAAGAGAAGCTTGGCGCAAAAATCTCTTAGGAGGTTTATGATGATATACCTGTTGTATATCGCGCCATAAAGAGAAAGAGGTTCCTACTTAGCTTCTTACTTAGCTGTAGTACAAGGTTACAAGGTCATAAAAGAAGAGATGAAGTATTAGAGAGAAAAGTTCTCAGGAAAATGTATGGTCCTTTCTTGTAATGACAAAGGCGAGTATCGAAGGAAGTTTAACTATGAGAGGGACGAGCTTTACGCAGATCTGACCATAGTACAGCGGACAAAATCCCAGAGACTCCGTTGGTTGGGTAATGCTATGCCAGTGGACAAAACAGCTTTAGCCCAGAAAGTTTTCCTATTGAAACCCGAATTCCCCAGCAGAGGAAGGGGGAGGTCTCGATTGAGTTGAAAAGAACAAAGGCGACTTTAACTTCCTTCGTATTTCCAATTGTGGTCAGTTGTCGCCTAGGAGAAAAAATTATGATCACAAGGTTAGCTTCGATAAGTTTGAGTGGCAGAACACCGGTCACCAGGTGTAAGTTAGTCTTATTATACCCAATGAATTCTCGCACAATCCACCTTGACCGAGAAGGATGACGGTATCCTGCAAGAGGTAACGTTAGACCATGACTTGCTCCACTGAAGTGGTCCATCTATTCAAAAGAAGACTACAGTTGACAAGCGGAATACTAAATACTAAAGAGCTCGGCACATTCAGTTCGCTAGTACCCTATCGGGTCGAGAGATAGGCCTGACAGTTGCCCGGTATATTGTTACGCTCCTGTACAGAGCTGATGCTTATGCTGAAATAGTATGAGACAATGGAGAGCGAGTTCAGTCATTCTCAGACTACGACACCACTGCTGAGTTTAGATCCTTAAAATCGCCTTGGCTAATAGAGTATATATTTAGTTTCCTAACCGCAGTATCGCTGGATAGCAATCCATGCAATGCATCCTTGGTTACCAAAACTTCTACTTGGAAGACACTTCAACGGTTAGCCTTTTTAAACTTGCGGTTCGCAATAAGCTTCTGAGAGAAAAGCCCCCAGCAATCTGGTGAACTAGTTCAGAGACCCACTACGCCAAATGAGTACCGGGACTCATTAATCTCTCGAGTTAATTACAGTATTGAAAGTAGCAAAAGAGAAAAATCACCAGCACAGAGTAATCTGTCGGATCCAGGTTATTACCGGAGACAGTAAACAAACTGAAGTGCCTGTATACTGCAATAACCTGGTCCAGACAAGTACACATTAGGAGAGTATCGCCCTGACTATCATCTCATAAAGTTACCGAGTTACATTTGAAAAGAGGTCAGATATAGTTCTGAATATATCTTAGCGCATCTAACAGCACTAGTGATACTCCCTCAATGGAAAGCAGTCTGATGGTGGGGTCTTATAAAAAAAGAGTTCCGCTTTATGGATTTTGAGCTCCGGTCCATAAGACTGTGTCCGTGTAGTCGCCGTGAGCCATAAGACCTGATGAATGTAGCCCAGACTGCTAAGGAACCTAAAACCAAATAGAATTGTAATGGTAGAGGGGAAGGCAACCACTAACTCGAAGGTTCGGCAAACATTTTTAGATTAAAACTTCAGAATGTTGTATACCTCTGCACGTCCTTGCCTAGATTCCGCTCTAGCTTTATTTCACACAATTTCAGAAAATAGTAAGGCTTTAGAGTTCTCAAAATTGTAATATTTCGAGATAATACCTTCACTCACGGCTATTTTCAAACACATAAGTACCAATACTAGACGCATTCTGGAGAGCTTTCCTTCACGCACAATATTTTTTTCAGATAAAACGTATTAAACTACAAATTACTATCTTCAATGAATAGCAACATTTTCGTGCAACATTACCACCAAAAGGCTGGACAGCGGGATTGTGACTATTGACGCCAAATGATGTCAGTTTGTCTAAAATTGTAGACTGTGCGCAGCACATAATGGACATTGTGCACATAAATAAGGCGAGTGATGCAGCTGCAAAAAATATGAATTGTCTGAATGTATTAGCCTGCCCACAAATGTTTTTGCCTTGAAAACTTTTGGATATTTTCGATCATATTTTACAAACTTTAGACTATGCAAAAAAATGGTCTTTTCTTTTTCGAAAATTTTAGTGATATTTATTTTCAGATTTGACAGAATCTGTAAAAGTATTGAAAATATTAATTTTTAGAGGTTAAGAGGTTTGAAGTTTTCAATGCTGATGTCATTTTTGCTTTTAAACTCCTCAAGCAAAAATTTTGTTGGGAGCTTAATTTTCAGCTTAGTTTTTTTTACTTCAGAGCTTTGACATTTAAGGCAAAAATGCGCTGCTAAAACATCTAAGCTATCCATGAAATGCTCTACAATTAATAACCTCTATTCTGCCTTTCGAATAAGTTCCCTCTCTATGAGCCGCCTTCATCGAAAGTGGGTACTCTTCGCTACTTTTGAGTTTAAAGAAATAGAGGAAAAGCGAAGGCCTTTTGAAATCAGCTGTTTGGATTGAAATGCGTGAATTTGAAACAAACAAAAACAGCAGAAAAAATATCGCTGTTTCAATAACGTAAAAAGAAAATAAAATTGCGTTTTTAGGAGGCTGTATTATCATGACGAGCTCAAGACCAATTGCTAATAATTATTGTTACTCAATTTTGTAACCGGTTTGAGCTCGTTAAAAACTTTCTTTCTTTTATAGGCGTCCAAAGTACTCAACCGATCTTTATATTCTTCGGTTCACTGAAGGGAAGTATCAGTAGAAGTTTGAGATGTAGAGAAGGTGTTTGAGGATAAAGAAAATGAATGGGTGAAAAGCAAAAGTAGAAAGAAAAAGGGAGATAAAGGGATAAATGAAGAGAAAGTCCCGAGTGGAAAGGGAAAAATACAATTCGTTAAATGTAGCAAGTCACATTTAAGGCAGCACACCGTCTGCCGGGTGTGCTAGAAATCAATATAAATAGTTAAGTTTTTTTTGCTCCAGTCTAATGTACATCGCTCATACATGCAAGGTTACATATGCAAGCTCATTTGTTAGCAGCCGCCTGCGTATTTCAGCATAATTTACAGTGCACGCCCCCTCTTGAAAGGCCAGCAAGCTACTATAAAAAGTAAATATATGATCCGATTGACACCCAACTAGGAATTGGCCAGTGCAAGAAGCAGCAGCAGCAGACAAGCGCCGACAAGATAGCTGCGGGGCAACAAGGTTTTTCTAGTCAGCTTGCTACGCGTAGGAGAATGCATGCAACTAAATGTATGTTTTATAAATATGACTATACAGGGTGCGGCAAAAATTTTAATCGTCACAAATACCTTAAATACCTGCGCTTTTTACACAAATATTTTCCAGTTTGGAAGAACTGATGGAAATATTTTTATAGCTTTCATGAACATGAAATGGTCCGATGTTCTGGAAGAAGAAGAGATAGACCCACCAATAAGTATACCGGAATGATCAGGGCGATGAGCTGAGTCGATTTAGCCATGTCCGTCTGTCCGTCTGACTGTTTGTACGCAAACTAGTCCCTCAGTTTTTGAGATATATTGATGAAATTTGGTATGGAACTGCCATTTTGCATGAGATTAATCATTCGTCGGAATCAGCAAGATCGGAGCAATACAACGCATAGCTTCCATACAATCGATAGTTTCGATAAATGATAATTTGGGCTATAAGTTTTGCAATTAAAAAAGCTAGGAACGTAAAGTTCTGCAGGTTTGGTACATATTATGTATGAAATGTGTGTAGTGAAAATCAGCCAAATCGGACATACATAACCCTACCTACCATACGCAGATAAAAAAGTGGATAAAACATAGGTCGCGCTATTCGCAAATGAAGATAAAAAAGTGGATAGTTTTGTATGGGCAGCGTGAAGATATTATCCACTTTCCCCTTGTTCTTGACGTGTACGTGTGACCTTGCATCACTCTCGCACGCATTTAGAAACACCATAAAGAAATAGCATAGCTGTACTTCTCTAACTAAAAAATTTCCCAAAACAAACCTGGCTGCATACTTTTAGGCACTACCAGTGTTGCCGTAGTGCTTATCCATAAAACATTTCCAAATACCCAAAAAATTCAAAATAAATTCACAAAAAACTTTTTTTCATAATTTTATATTTAATGAACCAATAATTTTTTTCTTTTTTAACAACACATTAATTTCCGTACAAATACATATTTATATTTATATGTCGATGATTCCACGATACATCAAAGGTTTACCCGGTGGTCCGCACTCCTGCATGTACAACAGACGTACATATGTAGTTGCTGTAGTTTTTTTCGAATTTCAATAATTGAACAAAAATGCTCAATTGCTAATTATTATATGTTGGATCTTCTGTTACACCCAAAAACTAACCGCACCTGTCACCATTGTAGATCAACAATATAACAAATTCCGGGTTAGTACCAGAATGTTTATTCCGGAAATGACCACATATAGCCGTAACAATCATCAAACAGAAACTTAACAAGCGACAAAGAGACGCACTCTGCCTACGTAATCAATTCGAGAAAACATGGGAATAGCGCTTCAATCGTGACGCGTCTTTTATAACTTTGAGTTGTTGTCGACGACAAGCTTATGTATCAGTTCCTCATCGGTGATGTTGGCAGCGCGAGAGATGTATGCACATCTTTTTGATCATTTAATAGCATATAAAAATGCAAGGGCAATTTTGTCTTTTGCGCTGGAAGAGAATAATAATTCATTTATTCTTGTATTAATTTCATTTATTATTATATTTATATTTTGTTTTACAATTGTACTTACCGCGAATTTCAAGCAAAATAAATATTTGAAATTAAAATATTTTTACAAAAATTTCAAAAAAAAATTCTGATGACAGAAAATTTTACAAATTTAATTTATGTAAACAGCTGTTTTATTTCCCTTTGTTACGATTTTGTATTCAATTGCTAAAATAATACTATTTCATTCACACTCATAGGAGTAGGAATAGCGAAAAAAGTGAACGAATTTTGTTTGGGAAATATATTCCATAAATATGCGTTGGTGTTGGTATGCAGGAGAAAAAAATAGAGATGGTTTTGGAATTCGATAAAAAATTGAGAAAAACTGGATAGCCATGGTTCGTAGGGAACATATGGCTCCCATACAATCGATTGTTCCGATAAATGATAATTTGCCTATGTATATTTAAATTATCAATTTTGCAGAGTTTTTACTAATTGTGAGTAAGGTTCGGACACTTAAAACCGTGATGCGTATTAATGAAAGGCGGCTTAGTCGAAGACAACCCTTTCCTTACTTGTTTGTATGCCCAGTTGCGGTTAGCGCTTAAATCATATTTAATATGCTGCCCTAAAAAGTGAGTCCACGGCGGAGAGAGACTTTCAATGTTTGTTATTTCTGCCAAGAGAAGGTTTGTTGCAATTGGCCCATCCAATGGGGCTTTTAATCATAAAGAAGAAGACCAAATGAATTCCCATGAAGCAGGGTAAGGACTGTTTAATCTGAAGTACTGCTGCACGCAGATGAGAAACTGGCTCCCAGTAACCGAAGCGCTCCTTAGTTACGATATATTTCCGTACTACTCAGTAGAACTTAATACATCCAGATCGAGATGCCTACGCCTTGTCCTCGGAAAGGCTGGGTACCTAATTATGTTTCCACCTAGCCATATTAATTATATCTTAAGCAGATGGGGTTTTTTCACATTGCGTATCACAACTTTCACCTCATAGAACCTTGTAAACACTTGCATCACCTTACAAATATGACCGGTGGTAAACTCTAGTAATTCAGGGTAGTGATTTTCACCTAGATCTTGTCATAATGACTACGATTTAGGGACTCGTTTTCGCGAAGCGCTGCGTAAACAAGCAGAGCGTAGCAAGTTCACCAGAAACCTGCACGAGATGAGTTCCTCAATCCTTCTCGTCCCTCCGTAGGGTACTTGAGTGATGCCAGCTAGCGCGACAGTCGATGGTGCATATTAATTTATCTTGCTAGGAATCTTTCTTAAGGGGTATTGGTGATTTTAAGAGTAATGGGAACCGAAGAAAAACTCAAAGTAAGTGCTCCGTAATTCAGAGCCAAGCCATTCGCAGAACAATTTTAGGAAGCAATATCTAGTACTAACAAAAAGAATTCGACGGTTACTGAAGGTACCCTTAAAAAAAAAATACAAGAAAAGCATATCTTAAGAAGAAGATAACAATGAACCGATGATGCCGGAGGAAAATAACAATACATGAATTTAAATGTTAAAAGCTCTTCCCCGAAAGAGATTGCCTTATAAAGAAATATTTTAGGTATCAACTAGGACATCCAGGTGACATAAGTTCGGTCCACCTGATACCAATTGTGGGCTTCCATAGTGAAACATAAAGGGGCATGTGCGGCGGAAACCAAGCCACAACAGGAGATAGAAAAGGCATTTAAGTAACCCATTTTATAGACAAATTTTCTTATTATATAAAGACCTTCTCTCCCTTCAGTGAGTGTGAGTAAATGGGAGTTGCTATGGAACCTTTTTTGGCATTTCATACGGGTGAAGATGAATGTGAGTGACTGCGATGCAAAGTATCAGGGTAACTTACATAATCAGCGCCCTAATTCCAATGAAATTATTCATACTGAGTTTATTTTGGTCACAGCTTGTTATGTAGTCGACGTAAGGAGGTCTCAATATGAGAATATAAGCGTCATCCAGATAGATCATGTAGATGTCGCTGCTGCGTTATGATTTACATGTCTAAGCATAAGCGGACTGTTCAGATTGTAGCTTTGGTTTGGATTTCATGCTAAACACATTATTATACAAGGTGGCGCAAAAGTAAGCTTCTGATGTTCAGCATATCGGTTGTGGCACGTGCAGTGTGTGCTGTTGCACCGTCTTGTTGGAACCACATGTTTTCCAATCCCAATTCATCAAGTTGCGGCAAAAAGAACTCGTTGATCATTGCTCTGTAGCGCTCACCATTCACAGTAACCGTTTGGCCCCGACCGATTATTGGTCAAATAAATAGTCAGCAATATTCCGCGTTGGCGGCCGCCGTGGTGTGAAGGTAGTGTTGCCGGCCTACCACACCGAAGGTCCATGGTTCGAGCCCTGGTACAGGTAACATCAAAAGTGATTTGAAAAAAGTTTTTCAAAACGGGGTCGCCCCTCGGCAGTGGTTTGGCAAACTCTCCGAGTGTATTTCTGCCATGACAGGCTTCTCAGCAAAAATTCGTCTCCTTTGTAGGTGCCGTTCGGAGTCGGCAAAAAACTATAGGTCCCACCAATTTGTAGGGAAAAATTCAAATCGGCACACCACAAATTGGAAGAGAAGCTTGGCGCAAAAATCTCTTAGGGGGTTTATGATGATATACCTGTTGTATATCGCGCCATAGAGATAGAGAGAATATTCCGCGTTCTGGAGCAGTGTAGCGTAACATTGTTTATTAACGTGTATTTCGCATGTGTTTACTACACAAATGTCAAAACAGAACTGACTTTAGGGGCCAATCGCAAAATTTATAGCATTTTCTGATAGGAGGATTACTTTTGCGCCACCTTGTATATTGAAGTTCTTTCGTTGCCATGAACATGAGATATATTGCTGATTTGCTTACTTTAGATATTGTTAATTGGAAGAGAAGCAGGCGCCCTTTTGTTGTTGTTGTTGTGGTAACGACAAAAGCACTCCCCGAAGGTTTTGGGGAGTGTTGTCGAATTAACAGTCCTTGACCGGATTTGAACCCGGTACGCTCCGGTACTCCCTTGCGGTACTGCCCGACTGTCGTGGTAGCGATCTAGACCAGTGAAACCTTCTAGGTCATGTCGCCCCTCCTTCCGTAAGGAAGGATAAGATGGATAATGAGAGGTGAGAGGCACCATAACCATCGAGTTGCACGTCATTACGCATATTAGTCGCCTCTTACGACCGGTATGCCTACCTCGGGCATAGTCTGAACCCCTAACCAGCAGGCGCCCTGACATCTGCTACTTGTGATATGAGTAAGTATAAGGCCGAAGCGACTTCCAGGAAAGTGAAAGCAAGCTAGTTATATAAAGTATTTATTATTCACACATTAAAAAAAAAAAAAAAAATTCACATGTATTTCGACTAATAAGAAGATGGAATTGTTTAAAGTATTCTACAAGATTTGGTTTTTTCTTTTTTTAGTTGTTGGTTTTATGGTCTGTTCATTTTTACATATTTTTGTAAGTTCAACGAGCTAAAGACCAGTTGATATTAATTCTTCGTTAATTATTATTATTTTTTTGATTAGAGGAAAAATTTAAAGCAACAAACATATACAGGCTATAGTTATAGTACTTTTTCGAAAACAGCTACGATTTCTCGTCAGACTAATTCGTATAGTTTTGCTATTTCAGAGGATCTTGTGGAGAATCGAACCCACTCACTCTGATTGCCAGCGCAGCTGCCTAACCCATAGGCTATGCTGCGTGTAGTTTTGCAAGATTTCCGCTCACATGCCTGAGAGCAGAGTTGACCTAAAATTATCGAATTAATTAAGCAATAAAATAAATGGATCAGAATTTTGAAACATTAACTTTCATAACAGAACTCGAATAAAAGTCCTTACCATACGTCTCATGCAAAAATTTATCGTGAGTAGTTATGCCAAAGGGGCACAACTTTTGCGCTACCTTGCATTCGTCGATTAACGAACTAACATAGGTTTAAAGAGCAGCCACATCGGCGCGCCATTTATCAGTTGCAAGACATGGTGTTGGTTGCATGCTGGCGAACGTTTTGTAAGCTGTCATCGCAGCTGGCAGCAATAGTCACAAATAATAAGCGATCGATGATGCAATAAAATCCAGCAAAAAAACTGTAAGTAGGTATGTAAGTAAATAAAAGTACAAGATCGATTTCGATGCAAGCTTATAATCAAAGTTTGCTACTCTGGCATGCAAACAATTCTTTAACTCCGTGACCGTTCCCTATGCAGCATAGTTTAGTTGTATTAAAGCGCAGACACACTTTATGCGCAAGTAGACATACGGACTGCAGTTTTTTTTTTCATAATCTCTACTTAAGCGTTTAGCATGTTGCTACGTTAAACAAATGTAAGTTAAATGCTCCTCATAAATTTTCGCGTTTTGTGGATGCGTGTCTGAGGTCAGAAAGAAAACGACGAAATCGACAGTTGATGTACAAAACAATTTAATGGGTGTATGCGCGGATGGTGTGATCAGTAAATTCGCTATGTCGTGTCATAAGTTAATATTATTGACGCAAATTTTTTGGGTTTTTACAATCCCAAATACCGGGTTTTACCCTACAATCCCGGGATTTGGATAGTCAATATTATACAACAGTTTAGTTTGAAAAAAGTGATTGATATTGTTTCCAAAACTATTGTCGCGAATATACGGAAGTCTTCACGCACACGTATATACGCGATGGGCTACTTACGATTTCAGGATGCCCGTTTTCAATAAATCGATAGTTAAAGTTAAAATAGTATAATTGATTAGATATTCAGTTCCATATAAAATATGTAGTTAGACAAAAAGTTAAAGTTCTTTCATATGTGTATTGATTTCACACCACTCGTACTAGTCGCTCCGATCTCTTCGTTACTACTACTCACGCTGTACTGACGCTGATAGATGGTTTTCGTGCCACGGCTGTAGTTTGGAACTATAGTTGCAACAGTGATGGTAGTTACGTATATTTTAGGGATGCATTTATTAGGCGTGACAAGTCGGCCCTTCGTGACCCAAATCGTCCTCGATTTCGTCGTCTGATTCGAGGTCAGGGCTATTACTACACCAAGGTTTCATTTTATCGGAGGCATAAACGGAACAAAATTTCTTGTTTGTTATCCTGGGATATCCTCTAATAGGTAACGATCATTTCCCAAAACTTTTCGAACTATATATGGGCCACGATATTTAGGCTCAAGCTTTCTAGATTCACCCGTTGACGTTGGTTCATTTTCGATGACAACTAAATCTTCTTCGGCGTATATTTTTGGCGTTGTATGTCGTTGATCAAATCGTGTTTTCCATTTTTGACGTTCGTTGGCAATGTTAACTACAGCTTGACTACGTTTTTCTGAAGCAGTTAACTTAGGCGACTCTTCGCCGACATCGTCGTGTAAAGCGGCAAGTAGTTCATTGGATACTAAGTCTCGAAGTTGAAAATCGAACACGAGTTCGTTTGGACTAAAACCTGTTGTAGTGTTTTTGCGTGAATTCACTGACCATTGAAGATCTCTTAACATGAGAGCCCAGTCCTTTGGATTATCGGTGGTTGTTGGTAAGAATTTGAGTATACTTTGGTTTGCGCGCTCAACTTGCCCATTTGCACGAGGAGTGCGAACGGCAACTTTGATATGATTAATATTATTATCGTTACAATATTATTCCAAGTTTTTCGAAATAAAAGGTGTTCCTCTATCGTTGACAATACATGAAGGTAGACCAAAATATGACGACATTTCGTTGAGAGCTGTAAGGACATGTATTGTTTTTGTATCGCGTACAGGCTTCACTACAAGAAACTTACTGAATACGTCAGATGTTGCCAATACGTAGCAATTTTGCCTCTGGATGCGGACAAAAGGACCTAAGTGATCGAGATGGATACGGCAGAACGGAATCGGCTTAATATCATCGATATGCAGACTACCTTCGCGTTTGTTGGAGCCTTGCGTTTGGTAGCAGCATTTCATAGATGCAGCTATATAACTTTTAACGTAGCGCCTCATATCGGCAAACCAATAAGTTTGCTTTATGCGTTCGAGAGTTTTTTCCACTGCGGGATGTCCTGCCTGATCATGGCAGCACTGAAGAATTCGCCAACGTACACCTTTAGGTACAACAAATTTTATACCCTCTGGTAGTTTCTTATATAAACGGTTATTGCGTAGCAGATATTCAGCTTTTACGGATTTTGCGTCTGATGATTTTAATGTACCATTTAGCACATTTATATGTTGTCGTAGTTTTTCGTCTTGCATTTGCATCGTGAAGTTACAATCGTATAAGACAAGGATTGGTTCATTCGTTAGTGCGTTAATTAAAGTTTCAAAGGCATGCTGTTGCTCAGGACCCCAAGTAAACTTGTCCTGATTCGCTTTTGTTCGTAACATGGTGATCGGTTTTGATAATATGGAATAGTCCTTCACGAATTTCCTAAAGAAACCCGTGAGGCCCAAAAATCGTCTTACCTCAGTTACGTTGGTAGGTCGTTGAAAATTCCTTATAGTGTTTACCTTATGTGCGCCAGGTGTTACGCCATTCTCGTTGATAGTGTGCCCAAGATAATCAATTTGCGTTGCCAGGAACTTACATTTATCGGGACGAAGTGTAAGCCCTACTTCGTGTAACAGTTTTAAGAACCGTTCTAGACGTAACAGTCCTTCGTTTACCGTCTTACTAGGAATAATTATGTCATCCAAGTAAATAAGTACCTCGCCTGTATTCATTTTAGACGCGATTTTGGTTATGATCGATTGGAAAGTTGCTGGCGCATTCACGAGACCGAAAGGCATGCGATTAAACTCGAAGTGTCCATCTGACGTCACGAACGCGGTATATTGTTTTGACGAGTCGTCTATTTCGATTTGGTGATATCCCATACGGAGATCGAGTGCACTAAAATAACGATTTCCGGCGAGTTGTGCGAATTGATCCTCCATGTTCGGCATGGGGAATGGTTGTTTCACTGTATTTTTGTTTAGACAACGATAATCTATACACAGTCTATGTTCTTTATTCTTTTTCTCCACTAAAACCACTGGAGACGAAAATGACGATTCACTGGAACGGATTATGTTGTACTCGAGCAGCTCTGTTATTATTTGTGATATTATCGAACGTTTGGCGAAAGGAATTCGATACGGTGCGATTAGAAACGTATTCGCCACCCCCAAAACCCCGTAGTTTTGTTATCTCATTCTTAAGAGTGCCTATACGACTTGCAAACGATTTGCGTACGAGCGTACGGGTACTACCTGGATCAACGAATGCAAGGGTTACGTGACCATTCACGGTTACTTGTTTGATAATACCGTCACTTGATTTTTCAGAACTTTTGTCCGCGACCGGATCATCAATATTATTTACATTAACGTTCTTTTTTTCCGCGCATTCTTCACTTCTATGTGTCGTGCGTTGACACTTTGAGCATCGTTGCTTTCTTTGCGGCTCGGTGCAATTGATAGCTAAATGTCCGAACTTATCACAATTAAAACACTTTATATTATTTGTTGTTGCACGTATTTGTTTATTAGTTGTCGAATCATTGGATTCTTTTATTTTTAATGGTTCAGATTTTGTTGCAAAATAATTTTGTTTTGGTTTTTGTACGTTTTCCCGAACGTCATTATACACGGTATAACTTGTTATGTCTCTCAATAAATCTTGGCACCGCGAATATTCATTAGATATTTTACGTTTAAGGTCGATATCGTTAACACCATTAATAATATGTCGTGCAATGCTCGATTCTGTTAAGCCACCCTTATTACCAAGTGCTAACATTCTGTAAAAATATTCGACCGGCGACTCATTATGTTGACGCTTCGTGCGTGAAAGTTTTATATGCGTATCTGCCATATTAACCGTACACGGAAAATCAGTCTAAAATTTATCTACGAATTGTGGCCAATTTACGAACGCGCACTGTAACGAATCGATCCATAATTTTGCGGCAGCGCCCATCTTTTGTTCAACCGCAAAAATTATGACATTTTCTTGCCAATTGTACGCACTTTTTTGCATTTCTACACGATTGATAAATTGCATCGAGTTTAGCGACGTTTCGCTTGTTGGGTTGTATTCCGGCAACAACTCAACAATGTCTTTTATCTTATAAGAATTATAATTCTCACTACACAATGGGAACGGAACGGTGGTTGCATGAATCATATTGTTTCCAATTGGAATTTGTTGCACAGGCGCAGTTGGTATATTTGGCCTCTGCCACTGCGGAACGAAACTGCCATGCACATACGTTGTTGTTGTTAGTGGTTGCATATTTGCCGTACACGTATAAACTGCTGACACGGGCGATGACGTTAACGTCGGCTCAAAGTTTTGCACACACGGAGTCACTCGCGCATTCACGTTTGTTGTTGTTTGGGCATTTATAAATCTTTCGATGGTTTTTTCGAGCGACGATATGCGTTCTACAATTGTTACTTCTTCTTCTATTTCACTTTCACTGTCATAATCATTTCGATTTGTAAACGTTGCAAGAGTTGGTTTTTCGTGCCCGAGGTAGGCAAGTCAGCCTCTTTGCATTTTTTTCGCAACTCTTTTAATGTATAATCTGTTTTCGGCATTTTTATTTTGATTTTATTTTCGGGTTCTAATAAGAATAAAGTCAGTTGCAATTACAAATTTGCACACAAACGAGTATATTACTTGTAGTAAAGTTCAAACGCGAGACCGAGATAGTTGATTATTTTATTTTTTTGTTTTGTTTTAAAACGAGAGCGATGCACATAGATACGAACGTATGAATGCAATAACGAATGCGCCGATACACAATTGCGAAACTACAATTTTGAGTTATGGTCCTTGAGAACAATATAATACCGACGTCAGAAATACGATAAACGACACCAAGGGGTGAACGAGATAACCGACGTACCGATGCGTAACTGCAATGTCGCAAGTTCGTATTATAGTCTTTGGGAACAATATAACCACGAAGGTGTGAACGAGATAACCGACGTACCGATGCGTAACTGCAGAACTGCAAATTTGAATTTTATTCGTTGACGTAGCTCAGCAACAAAGCGTATGTCGCTGGAGCCTTAAAATTCGAGGAGACGCTGCACAACTTCAATTTTGAATTTTGGCCTTTGAGCTTAGCAACAAAGCGTATGTCGCTGGAGCCCCAAAATTCACGGAGTCTCATAAAATGTGTGGTTATGTATTGTAACAAAAACGTATGCCACTATACATCTTTATACCGCACGTTCACACAAATAAATGATAAGTTAATTGCACACACTTTTCGCAGTTATTTTGTTTAAACGTGTTAGCGTTTGTAGGCGTAGAAGTTGAATCTTACTTCTGAACTGTCGCGAATATACCGAAGTCTTCACGCACACGTATATACGCGATGGGTTACTAACGATTTCAGGATGTCCGTTTTCAATAAATCGTACACGATAGTTAAAGTTAAAATATTATAATTGATTAGATATTCAGTTTCATATAAAATATGTAGTTAGACAAAAAGTTAAAGTTCTTTCATATGTGTATTGATTTCACACCACTCGTACTAGTTGCTCCGATCTCTTCGTTACTACTACTCACGCTGTACTGACGCTGGTAGATGGTTTTCGTGCCACGGTTGTAGTTTGGAACTATAGTTGCAACAGTGATGGTAGTTACGTATATTTTAGGGATGCATTTACTTGGCGTGACATATACCAATGGAAAGCCAATGCAATAACCTTTCTAAAAATGCATAGTTCTTTGGGGTTATATCAGTTTTAAAAAATGCCAACTTTGATAGGTCTAGCTCCTTCCGTTCGTCTAATAATCGCAAAAGACCTTAAACTAAGTGAAAACCTACCGCTACGTGCACAATTTTGGTCGCATTTTGAAGATTTATACACCAATGGAAAGCCAATGCAATAACCTTTCTAAAAATGCATAGTTCTTTCGGGTTATATCAGTTTTAAAAAATGCCAACTTTGATAGGTCTAGCTCTTCCCGTTCGTCTAATAATCGCAAAAGACCTTAAAGTAAGTGAAAACCTACCGCTACGCGCACAATTTTGGTGGCATTTTGAAGATTTATACACCAATGGAAAGCCAATGCAATAACCTTTCTAAAAATGAATAGTTCTTTGGGGTTATATCAGTTTTAAAAAATGCCAACTTTGATAGGTCTAGCTCCTTCCGTTCGTCTAATAATCGCAAAAGACCTTAAAGTAAGTGAAAACCTACCGCTACTTGCACAATTTTGGTGGCATTTTGAAGATTTATACACCAATGGAAAGCCAATGCAATAACCTTTCTAAAAATGAATAGTTCTTTGGGGTTATATCAGTTTTAAAAAATGCCAACTTTGATAGGTCTAGCTCCTTCCGTTCGTCTAATAATCGCAAAAGACCTTAAACTAAGTGAAAACCTACCGCTACTTGCACAATTTTGGTGGCATTTTGAAGATTTATACACCAATGGAAAGCCAATGCAATAACCTTTCTAAAACTGCATAGTTCTTTGGCGTTATATCAGTTTTAAAAAATGCCAACTTTGATAGGTCTAGCTCCTTCCGTTCGTCTAATAATCGCAAAAGACCTTAAACTAAGTGAAAACCTACCGCTACTTGCACAATTTTGGTGGCATTTTGAAGATTTATACACCAATGGAAAGCCAATGCAATAACCTTTCTAAAAATGAATAGTTCTTTGGGGTTATATCAGTTTTAAAAAATGCCAACTTTGATAGGTCTAGCTCCTTCCGTTCGTCTAATAATCGCAAAAGACCTTAAACTAAGTGAAAACCTACCGCTATTTGCACAATTTTGGTGGCATTTTGAAGATTTATACACCAATGGAAAGCCAATGCAATAACCTTTCTAAAAATGAATAGTTCTTTGGGGTTATATCAGTTTTAAAAAATGCCAACTCTGATAGGTCTATCTCCTTCCGTTCGTCTAATAATCGCAAAAGACCTTAAACTTAGTGAAAACCTACCGCTACTTGCACAATTTTGGTGGCATTTTGAAGATTTATACACCAATGGAAAGCCAATGCAATAACCTTTCTAAAAATGAATAGTTCTTTGGGGTTATATTAGTTTTAAAAAATGCCAACTTTGATAGGTCTAGCTCCTTCCGTTCGTCTAATAATCGCAAAAGACCTTAAACTAAGTGAAAACCTACCGCTACTTGCACAATTTTGGTGGCATTTTGAAGATTTATACACCAATGGAAAGCCAATGCAATAACCTTTCTAAAAATGAATAGTTCTTTGGGGTTATATCAGTTTTAAAAAATGCCAACTTTGATAGGTCTAGCTCCTTCCGTTCGTCTAATAATCGCAAAAGACCTTAAAGTAAGTGAAAACCTACCGCTACGCGCACAATTTTGGTGGCATTTTGAAGATTTATACACCAATGGAAAGCCAATGCAATAACCTTTCTAAAAACGCATAGTTCTTTGGGGTTATATCAGTTTTAAAAAATGCCAACTCTGATAGGTCTAGCTCCTTCCGTTCGTCTAATAATCGCAAAAGACCTTAAACTTAGTGAAAACCTACCGCTTCGCGCACAATTTTGGTGGCATTTTGAAGATTTATACACCAATGGAAAGCCAATGCAATAACCTTTCTAAAAATGCATAGTTCTTTAGGGTTATCTCAGTTTTAAAAAATGCCAACTTTGATAGGGGTAGCTCCCTCCGTTCGTCTAATAATCGCAAAAAACCTTAAACTAAGTGAAAACTTACCGCTACATGCACAATTTTGGTCACATTTTGAAGATTTATACACCAATGGAAAGCCAATGCAATAACCTTTCTAAAACTGCATAGTTCTTTGGGGTTATATCAGTTTTAAAAAATGCCAACTTTGATAGGGGTAGCTCCCTCCGTTCGTCTAATAATCGCAAAAAACCTTAAACTAAGTGAAAACTTACCGCTACATGCACAATTTTGGTCACATTTTGAAGATTTATACACCAATGGAAAGCCAATGCAATAACCTTTCTAAAACTGCATAGTTCTTTGGGGTTATATCAGTTTTAAAAAATGCCAACTTTGATAGGGGTAGCTCCCTCCGTTCGTCTAATAATCGCAAAAAACCTTAAACTAAGTGAAAACTTACCGCTACATGCACAATTTTGGTCACATTTTGAAGATTTATACACCAATGGAAAGCCAATGCAATAACCTTTCTAAAACTGCATAGTTCTTTGGGGTTATATCAGTTTTAAAAAATGCCAACTTTGATAGGTCTAGCTCCTTCCGTTCGTCTAATAATCGCAAAAGACCTTAAAGTAAGTGAAAACCTACCGCTACGCGCAAAATTTTGGTGGCATTTTGAAGATTTATACACCAATGGAAAGCCAATGCAATAACCTTTCTAAAAATGCATAGTTCTTTAGGGTTATCTCAGTTTTAAAAAATGCCAACTTTGATAGGGGTAGCTCCCTCCGTTCGTCTAATAATCGCAAAAAACCTTAAACTAAGTGAAAACTTACCGCTACATGCACAATTTTGGTCACATTTTGAAGATTTATACACCAATGGAAAGCCAATGCAATAACCTTTCTAAAACTGCATAGTTCTTTGGGGTTATATCAGTTTTAAAAAATGCCAACTTTGATAGGTCTAGCTCCTTCCGTTCGTCTAATAATCGCAAAAGACCTTAAAGTAAGTGAAAACCTACCGCTACGCGCAAAATTTTGGTGGCATTTTGAAGATTTATACACCAATGGAAAGCCAATGCAATAACCTTTCTAAAAATGCATAGTTCTTTGGGGTTATATCAGTTTTAAAAAATGCCAACTCTGATAGGTCTAGCTCCTTCCGTTCGTCTAATAATCGCAAAAGACCTTAAAGTAAGTGAAAACCTACCGCTTCGCGCACAATTTTGGTGGCATTTTGAAGATTTATACACCAATGGAAAGCCAATGCAATAACCTTTCTAAAAATGCATAGTTCTTTGGGGTTATATCAGTTTTAAAAAATGCCAACTTTGATAGGTCTAGCTCCTTCCGTTCGTCTAATAATCGCAAAAGACCTTAAAGTAAGTGAAAACCTACCGCTTCGCGCACAATTTTGGTCACATTTTGAAGATTTATACACCAATGGAAAGCCAATGCAATAACCTTTCTAAAAATGCATAGTTCTTTAGGGTTATCTCAGTTTTAAAAAATGCCAACTTTGATAGGGGTAGCTCCCTCCGTTCGTCTAATAATCGCAAAAAACCTTAAACTAAGTGAAAACTTACCGCTACATGCACAATTTTGGTCACATTTTGAAGATTTATACACCAATGGAAAGCCAATGCAATAACCTTTCTAAAACTGCATAGTTCTTTGGGGTTATATCAGTTTTAAAAAATGCCAACTTTGATAGGTCTAGCTCCTTCCGTTCGTCTAATAATCGCAAAAGACCTTAAAGTAAGTGAAAACCTACCGCTACGCGCAAAATTTTGGTGGCATTTTGAAGATTTATACACCAATGGAGAGCCAATGCAATAACCTTTCTAAAAATGCATAGTTCTTTAGGGTTATCTCAGTTTTAAAAAATGCCAACTTTGATAGGGGTAGCTCCCTCCGTTCGTCTAATAATCGCAAAAAACCTTAAACTAAGTGAAAACTTACCGCTACATGCACAATTTTGGTCACATTTTGAAGATTTATACACCAATGGAAAGCCAATGCAATAACCTTTCTAAAACTGCATAGTTCTTTGGGGTTATATCAGTTTTAAAAAATGCCAACTTTGATAGGTCTAGCTCCTTCCGTTCGTCTAATAATCGCAAAAGACCTTAAAGTAAGTGAAAACCTACCGCTACGCGCAAAATTTTGGTGGCATTTTGAAGATTTATACACCAATGGAAAGCCAATGCAATAACCTTTCTAAAAATGCATAGTTCTTTGGGGTTATATCAGTTTTAAAAAATGCCAACTCTGATAGGTCTAGCTCCTTCCGTTCGTCTAATAATCGCAAAAGACCTTAAAGTAAGTGAAAACCTACCGCTTCGCGCACAATTTTGGTGGCATTTTGAAGATTTATACACCAATGGAAAGCCAATGCAATAACCTTTCTAAAAATGCATAGTTCTTTGGGGTTATATCAGTTTTAAAAAATGCCAACTCTGATAGGTCTAGCTCCTTCCGTTCGTCTAATAATCGCAAAAGACCTTAAAGTAAGTGAAAACCTACCGCTACTTGCACAATTTTGGTGGCATTTTGAAGATTTATACACCAATGGAAAGCCAATGCAATAACCTTTCTAAAAATGAATAGTTCTTTGGGGTTATATCAGTTTTAAAAAATGCCAACTCTGATAGGTCTAGCTCCTTCCGTTCGTCTAATAATCGCAAAAGACCTTAAAGTAAGTGAAAACCTACCGCTACGCGCACAATTTTGGTGGCATTTTGAAGATTTATACACCAATGGAAAGCCAATGCAATAACCTTTCTAAAAATGCATAGTTCTTTGGGGTTATATCAGTTTTAAAAAATGCCAACTCTGATAGGTCTAGCTCCTTCCGTTCGTCTAATAATCGCAAAAGACCTTAAAGTAAGTGAAAACCTACCGCTACTTGCACAATTTTGGTGGCATTTTGAAGATTTATACACCAATGGAAAGCCAATGCAATAACCTTTCTAAAAATGAATAGTTCTTTGGGGTTATATCAGTTTTAAAAAATGCCAACTCTGATAGGTCTAGCTCCTTCCGTTCGTCTAATAATCGCAAAAGACCTTAAAGTAAGTGAAAACCTACCGCTACGCGCACAATTTTGGTGGCATTTTGAAGATTTATACACCAATGGAAAGCCAATGCAATAACCTTTCTAAAAATGCATAGTTCTTTGGGGTTATATCAGTTTTAAAAAATGCCAACTCTGATAGGTCTAGCTCCTTCCGTTCGTCTAATAATCGCAAAAGACCTTAAAGTAAGTGAAAACCTACCGCTACGCGCACAATTTTGGTGGCATTTTGAAGATTTATACACCAATGGAAAGCCAATGCAATAACCTTTCTAAAAATGCATAGTTCTTTGGGGTTATATCAGTTTTAAAAAATGCCAACTCTGATAGGTCTAGCTCCTTCCGTTCGTCTAATAATCGCAAAAGACCTTAAAGTAAGTGAAAACCTACCGCTACTTGCACAATTTTGGTGGCATTTTGAAGATTTATACACCAATGGAAAGCCAATGCAATAACCTTTCTAAAAATGCATAGTTCTTTGGGGTTATATCAGTTTTAAAAAATGCCAACTCTGATAGGTCTAGCTCCTTCCGTTCGTCTAATAATCGCAAAAGACCTTAAAGTAAGTGAAAACCTACCGCTACTTGCACAATTTTGGTGGCATTTTGAAGATTTATACACCAATGGAAAGCCAATGCAATAACCTTTCTAAAAATGAATAGTTCTTTGGGGTTATATCAGTTTTAAAAAATGCCAACTTTGATAGGTCTAGCTCCTTCCGTTCGTCTAATAATCGCAAAAGACCTTAAAGTAAGTGAAAACCTACCGCTACGCGCACAATTTTGGTGGCATTTTGAAGATTTATACACCAATGGAAAGCCAATGCAATAACCTTTCTAAAAATGCATAGTTCTTTGGGGTTATATCAGTTTTAAAAAATGCCAACTCTGATAGGTCTAGCTCCTTCCGTTCGTCTAATAATCGCAAAAGACCTTAAAGTAAGTGAAAACCTACCGCTACGCGCACAATTTTGGTGGCATTTTGAAGATTTATACACCAATGGAAAGCCAATGCAATAACCTTTCTAAAAATGCATAGTTCTTTGGGGTTATATCAGTTTTGAAAAATGCCAACTCTGATAGGTCTAGCTCCTTCCGTTCGTCTAATAATCGCAAAAGACCTTAAAGTAAGTGAAAACCTACCGCTACTTGCACAATTTTGGTGGCATTTTGAAGATTTATACACCAATGGAAAGCCAATGCAATAACCTTTCTAAAAATGCATAGTTCTTTAGGGTTATCTCAGTTTTAAAAAATGCCAACTTTGATAGGGGTAGCTCCCTCCGTTCGTCTAATAATCGCAAAAAACCTTAAACTAAGTGAAAACTTACCGCTACATGCACAATTTTGGTCACATTTTGAAGATTTATACACCAATGGAAAGCCAATGCAATAACCTTTCTAAAACTGCATAGTTCTTTGGGGTTATATCAGTTTTAAAAAATGCCAACTTTGATAGGTCTAGCTCCTTCCGTTCGTCTAATAATCGCAAAAGACCTTAAAGTAAGTGAAAACCTACCGCTACGCGCAAAATTTTGGTGGCATTTTGAAGATTTATACACCAATGGAAAGCCAATGCAATAACCTTTCTAAAAATGCATAGTTCTTTGGGGTTATATCAGTTTTAAAAAATGCCAACTCTGATAGGTCTAGCTCCTTCCGTTCGTCTAATAATCGCAAAAGACCTTAAAGTAAGTGAAAACCTACCGCTTCGCGCACAATTTTGGTGGCATTTTGAAGATTTATACACCAATGGAAAGCCAATGCAATAACCTTTCTAAAAATGCATAGTTCTTTGGGGTTATATCAGTTTTAAAAAATGCCAACTCTGATAGGTCTAGCTCCTTCCGTTCGTCTAATAATCGCAAAAGACCTTAAAGTAAGTGAAAACCTACCGCTACTTGCACAATTTTGGTGGCATTTTGAAGATTTATACACCAATGGAAAGCCAATGCAATAACCTTTCTAAAAATGAATAGTTCTTTGGGGTTATATCAGTTTTAAAAAATGCCAACTCTGATAGGTCTAGCTCCTTCCGTTCGTCTAATAATCGCAAAAGACCTTAAAGTAAGTGAAAACCTACCGCTACGCGCACAATTTTGGTGGCATTTTGAAGATTTATACACCAATGGAAAGCCAATGCAATAACCTTTCTAAAAATGCATAGTTCTTTGGGGTTATATCAGTTTTAAAAAATGCCAACTCTGATAGGTCTAGCTCCTTCCGTTCGTCTAATAATCGCAAAAGACCTTAAAGTAAGTGAAAACCTACCGCTACTTGCACAATTTTGGTGGCATTTTGAAGATTTATACACCAATGGAAAGCCAATGCAATAACCTTTCTAAAAATGAATAGTTCTTTGGGGTTATATCAGTTTTAAAAAATGCCAACTCTGATAGGTCTAGCTCCTTCCGTTCGTCTAATAATCGCAAAAGACCTTAAAGTAAGTGAAAACCTACCGCTACGCGCACAATTTTGGTGGCATTTTGAAGATTTATACACCAATGGAAAGCCAATGCAATAACCTTTCTAAAAATGCATAGTTCTTTGGGGTTATATCAGTTTTAAAAAATGCCAACTCTGATAGGTCTAGCTCCTTCCGTTCGTCTAATAATCGCAAAAGACCTTAAAGTAAGTGAAAACCTACCGCTACGCGCACAATTTTGGTGGCATTTTGAAGATTTATACACCAATGGAAAGCCAATGCAATAACCTTTCTAAAAATGCATAGTTCTTTGGGGTTATATCAGTTTTAAAAAATGCCAACTCTGATAGGTCTAGCTCCTTCCGTTCGTCTAATAATCGCAAAAGACCTTAAAGTAAGTGAAAACCTACCGCTACTTGCACAATTTTGGTGGCATTTTGAAGATTTATACACCAATGGAAAGCCAATGCAATAACCTTTCTAAAAATGAATAGTTCTTTGGGGTTATATCAGTTTTAAAAAATGCCAACTTTGATAGGTCTAGCTCCTTGCGTTCGTCTAATAATCGCAAAAGACCTTAAAGTAAGTGAAAACCTACCGCTACGCGCACAATTTTGGTGGCATTTTGAAGATTTATACACCAATGGAAAGCCAATGCAATAACCTTTCTAAAAATGCATAGTTCTTTGGGGTTATATCAGTTTTAAAAAATGCCAACTCTGATAGGTCTAGCTCCTTCCGTTCGTCTAATATTCGCAAAAAACCTTAAACTAAGTGAAAATCTACCGCTACATGCACAATTTTGGTCGCATTTTGAAGATTTATACACCAATGGAAAGCCAATGCAATAACCTTTCTAAAAATGCATAGTTCTTTGGGGTTATCTCAGTTTTAAAAAATGCCAACTTTGATAGGTCTAGCTCCTTCCGTTCGTCTAATAATCGCAAAAAACCTTAAACTAAGTGAAAACTAACCGCTACATCCACAATTTTGGTCGCATTTTGAAGATTTATACACCAATGGAAAGCTAATGCAATAACCTTTCTAAAAATGTATGATTCTTTGGGAATATCTCAATTTAAAAAAATGCCAATTACGGGTGTGGGACTTCGATATACAGGGTGTTTTTTTTACAGGTTTGTTTTTTGAATAGAGATAAAACTGGCATTTTGTGGTCAAATCTGGCAACTCTAATGTCATTTATGTTCAGTTTGGTTTGCCATTTCATCATGAACAGGTTGACAAAAGAACAACGCTTGCAAATCGTGCAAATTTATTTCGAAAATAATGGTTCAGTTCGCGAAGTTTACCGTGAGCTCCGTCCATTTTATGGTCGACATAATCGTCCATCAGAGCAATTAATTCGGTTAACCATGGATCGTTTTCGCACTACGTTTACTCTATGTGATAATACGCATCCGCAGAGACGTCGAACAGTGCGCACCGAAGAAATAATTGCCGCTGTAGAGCAAAGTGTTGAAGAGGACCCGAATGAATCGATTCGCCACCGTGCACAGCAATTGGAGCTTTGTCCATCAACTTTATGGAAGATTTTGCGCAAAGATCTTGGCTTGCGACCTTACAAGATCCAGCTTGTGCAAGAATTAAAGCCGCGAGACCATGCAATGCGTCGTGATTTTGGTGTATGGGCCGAAAATGAGATTGATTTCGATGCTGATTTTCATCGCAAAATTTTGTTCAGTGATGAGGCTCATTTTTGGTTGAATGGCTACGTCAACAAGCAAAATTGCCGCATTTGGAGTGAAGAGAATCCACATGAGACCCTTGAAACGCCATTACATCCACAAAAACTGACTGTTTGGTGTGCTCTATGGGCTGGTGGAGTCATTGGGCCATACTTCTTCCGCAATAATGCTGGAGAGGCAGCTACCGTTAATGGAGACCGGTATAGAGCCATGATAACCGACTATTTTGTTCCCGAATTGGATGGCATGAATGTGGATGAGTTGTGGTTCCAACAAGACGGCGCTACATGCCACACAGCGCACGTCACAATCGATTTATTGAAGGAAACATTCGATGAGCGCATAATTTCGCGGAATGGACCTGTCAATTGGCCACCAAGGTCGTGTGATTTGACACCATTGGATTATTTTCTTTGGGGATATGTGAAGTCGCTCGTCCACACCAACAAACCAGAAACGTTAGGGGAATTGGAAGCCAACATTCGTGGCGTTATTGCCGACATACGGCCCCATATGCTCGAAAAAGTGGTTGAAAATTGGACCTGTAGAATTGGCTTTATTCGAGCCAGCCGCGGCGGCCACATGCCCGAAATCATATTTAAACATTAATGGCATAAAATTATCCTTCCAATAAAGCCAAATTGATGGACCTTAAAACGATTTTCTTGTGTTTTATTTCAATTCGAAGCTCTATACCCCTAAAAAAAACACCCTTTAGCTGCGGTAAGGCATGCATTTCGTAAGAGGCGACTAAGATCCACAAAGGAAAATGATGTGCAACTTGACGGTTGATCTGCGAATATTATGCCTCTCACCTCTTATTACCAACCTTCTTCATCCTTAGTGAAGGAGAAGAATTAGAAGGTTTCACTTGTCCGCAAAGGACAACCCTCTTAAAATCTTTAGGAAGCGTTATGTCTGTAAAAACAACAAAAACAACATGACTCCGCCAACGGTAACTTCGGGCTTTAGCATGTTTTGACTAGATCAAGATTGTAGAGTTAATTGTTAAACTTTCTTCGATATTTGAAAAACTTTTCTCTGCACTTTTACCTTCGAAGTTAAACAGATAAATTTACGAGTAAAGTTCCTTGAAATGTTGATGTTGCCACGCTGCTACATCATTGCTACGTAGCCATAACGTCAATGGAACGATGCGTGTAGTGAAATTCACTTTAACCCTAGACACGTAACCTTCGCCGATTCGACAAATACGCTATTGAAAATTTTCGGTCTCTTTTTAAGACTGCCTTTCTAAAAGACTTAGGGCCGGTTTCACCAGCTCGACTTAACTAAGTTAAGTCGAGTTTTTCACTTTTTCAGTTTCACCATCTAACTTAACTAAGTCACAACTTAGTCAGCCTGCCAACTGACTTATTCTCGACTAAGTCAGTGTTGCTGTCGTTCAAAACCTAAATGTCAGTAATGCTCCTAATTTGTTTTGTACAATGTCCCAGCCGGAAAACTCGTCAAGCATGACTTTTACGTCGTATGCGTAGATGCATGTGAACGCTTGTTTTCTAGCATGCAACCATTACGAAACTATCGTTTTTAATTAAGCGCTAAATTCAGTACTTTCCAACTAAAGAGAAATGGGTGTAAAATCAATACATTCCTTCGTGTATGGCCATTCATGCTCATTTCGCACTGGGGTATTGGGATGCGCAGAGTTGTCTGGTATGAAAAAATACTACTATGCATAAAACAGATGATCGGGTTGTTGTGTTCAAAATTATTTAAGTCGCTCAGTTGGTGAAACCCAAAATTTAGTTAGTCTCGAATCTGTGCTAACTTAAGTCACGACTTAGTTTTAGTCTTAGTCGCGTTGGTAAACCGGCCCTTAAAGAAATGTATCAGAGTGGTTCCAAAATAATAAAAGAATGTTTTATTTCGAGGATTAAAAACTGGTACACATATGCGTACAATAAATCAAACCAAAAATTAAATAACTATATTAAAAATAAGTATTTTAAAAAATGCTCGTCCAATCGACGAATGGTTGGGTTTTAAAGGGAGTGAGCGAAGGTTAGCTTTGTAGGGTTAAAGTCACAGCAATGGTCGCAGTTCCGTTCCAGGGACTAATTTTGCTAGTTGAATAGTATTTATCATCTTCCAAAATGAAACAAACCCCATCTTTACAATTTGGACTATCATTTTGTCCCATCTAATTTACCAATTAAGTCGGATTTATTTTATTTTGCAAAGTACATTACAACACAATTAAGGAAACGCTTTAAGTTTTTTAAATACTCCAAACCTTCGATATTCTTTTCTCACATTTCATATTTTAAATGGCAAATAAATCATGGTATCTTTGTTTATTATTTTCCATAGCAAAAATGTTTGAAGTTTCTCTTTTGTATTTCAACTTTTGAAAAACTTTTAGCCTTGTTTTTGGTTAGGGCAAAGAGTTAACTAAAAACACAAATGCTTGTTTGCAGCTCACTTACCCAGTTGGCCATAAATCGTATAAAAGTGTGTGTGTGTGTCATGCGTGTAAGATTGTTTCCACAATACGCATATTTACACTAGTGCGAATACACAAATGCCAAATTTAATCCCACTGGCATACCAACACCTCTAAGCCCCAACTTGACAACTGTAAGTCCAATAAGCTCTTAGGTAATAGATGCCATAGTAGTAGCATTACAAAATAAGACAATAAAATAAACATTTTTGTCTTGCAATTCCATTACATTTTATTGAACTTTTATGACAATTTTAAATTGCTATTTCAAGTAAAATATGAAAAAAAAAAAATTAAAAACCTTAAACGAAAAAAGATTAGGGGCGGTAGCTTTCTCTTCTACGGAAGTGAAACAGGATATAACTACACATATACACACAATAAGTTCGGGCAAATATTTGTTAATATACCGTTACATATGAGAATAAACATCTCTGTTTCAAACTTTCTAAAAAGTCAAAACAATCACAGCGTAAAAAGCGCTATTGCATGTGTATTCATACATTGTCATATACGAGTATAGCACGCGCAATGGGAGAAAGGAGCAAAGATTTACTGCATTGAAGCACGAAAAAAAGCACCAAATGAAATAAAACGGAACCGACAATAAAATCTGCATTGTTGAAAAGCTAAAAACAATTGACAAAAAGTATTGCCAAAAGCAAAGAAGGGAGTACAAGTTCGGTTGTAACCGAATATTAAATACTCAGCTCTGAGTTTTAGCAAAAAAGTCATGAAAGTAAATTCATAGCTTAACTATGAATGCAGGTAGAAGAAGGAATTGCGTGAATGATAGTTTTAAAAAAAGTTTTAAAGTTTTTGTTAAAGTTTTATTAAAATTCGTAGTGATGTCTAACACAGTTTTGGACACATTAAATGAAACATTTTTGTACAACTGATTTAATAAGTAATTTATTTTATTTTATTTTATATTATTTTCCTTTATATTATTTTATTTATTTCATTTTATTTTATTTTCTTATAATTTACTTTATTTTATTTAATATTATTTTTTTCATATTTATTATTATATTTTATTCTATTTTATTTTATTTTAATTTAATTTATATTATGTTGTTTTATTTTACTTTATTTTACTTTATTTTACTTTATTTTATTTTATTTTGTTTTATTTTATTTTATTTTATTTTATTTTATTTTATTTTATTTTATTTTATTTTATTTTATTTTATTTTATTTTATTTTATTTTATTTTATTCTACTTTATTTCATTTTATTTTATTTTATTTATTTAATTTTTTTATTTTTGTTTTGTATTATATTATTTTATTTTATTTTATATTATTTTATTTTATTTTATTTTATTTTTTTCTGTTCTATTCTATTTTATTCTATTCTATTCGTTGAATGCGTTGAATATTTTCAACTCTAATGAGTAATCACGTGCTTTGATTTCGTATACAATGATTTTATGATCAATGCGGTTTACATATTTGCTTATGTTTTTTATTGCTGGCTTAATATTTCCAAAAAAACAAGTATTCGTGCTCTCAATAGAGTTGCCCACACTTCGCATCGTATGCCAGTAATTAATGCAATAACGTCAACTCAGGCCAGCATGCATGGCCTGCCTAATCACAGCACAACTGCTCTATAGTATGAATAGTTGTCAGGCGCTTCCTCAGCTAAGTATAAAAATTTAATAGCAATTGAATCAGATACAATTTTGAGCTAAAAATAACGCACCAGATGCGTTAGTACGTATCGGGTGTGTATGCCAAACAAAAAGAGAGGAATGAGCATTACTACAAAGAAGAATTAAATTGAGCTTTTGGTGTTCTTTTTCCATATATGCAATAAAAGTCAAATGGGTTTAATAGGACTAAAGAAAAGATATGAGAGTTTAAGAAATATAAGGGCCAGAAAACCGTAAGGTATTTCAGATTTCAATATTCACATTTGCTACCAAACTATTTCAAGAAAGTAAGTAGCAGAAAAGAACTAAAAAAAGGGTGCTTAAGGTGGTGGCCTGTAATTTTCCGAGCTCTTTGTAACTGGGGCTCAATGACCAAAACTCTAACATTAAGAACTAATGCAGCCCAAGTTGTTGAAATAAAATAAAACATTTTGACGGCACATCACATAGGTTTAATTAAAGAGAGGCAAAGCCATGCAAATTTTCATAATTTTTCTTACATAATATTAATCCTTAAAGGTCTATCAATTCTAGTATACTTTTTTTTAGACCATTTATGCTGATTTTCAAAATATAGAATTTCACCCAACTGCCACAAAATGTATGACTTTGATAAACAACTAACTTTATTTGATAAATTCGCAGTCGCTGCGAGTTAGTTTCGACAGCTAATATTTACTTTCAAATAATTTAGATTTTAAGTACTAACAATTGACGACTAACTCATGCTACCTAAATGCAATTTTAAAATCTTGCACCTACTTTTAAGTAGCTGTTATAATCCCTAATATTTTGGGGTCGTCCATTGTCCGTTTAAAATTATGGAACTTGTAAGTGATATTTAATAGTTATAATAAGGTATCAATAACCTGTTAGGCTAGACTCCATTGGCAGTGGCTATTGCAAAGTGCAATTGAGAGCACGAAGGCTAAGTGATTATTTACTTCTGTAAACGGAATCACCTTTTCAACTAAGTATCGCCAACGCTTGAATTTTCATTACTAAAAATGGAGTTTTCCACTGTTGTAGCAACCAGTATATTTAGTGATCGAACCATTGCGTTGGCAATCCTGGAACAAATAAATATAAGCAAGTTGCAGATGGCACCATGACGTGGCTGTGAAAATTTGTGGTAGTCATAACTTTAAGGCGACGATATAGTGACATTTCGTACTTTTTAGTAAATATATCTTCAAAGTTCAATATTTGAAGTTGCCGACCCTATCGTCAGGTGTTTTGATGTAGTGCTTTTTGCTGAAAACGATTTAAAAGTTATTTATTCTAAGCTACCCCATTTTCTTAGATAAATCTTTTGCCGCCATTGAATTAATTAAATAATTTCATTTCTGCGCACAATTTAATATATTAATGCATAAAAATTAGTTTTATTTACCAAAGGCCCAAAAAACGCATATCCAACGAGAGTTTCTTGCATGTCATCCAATGCTAAAACTAAAAACAAATTAATAACAAATGAAAATTGGAATGGCGCGTATCAAATAACGATACATTATCATTATGTTTGACAGTAAATTTTCAATGGTTTTAGTTTTTTTAAGCAGGCTATCCCAAAAAGGCAAGCGTTTCTCTCTGATTATTATTAACGCGATGATATTATGATACCAATTTTAGTTCATAAATAAGAATGTACAACAAACAAATATATAATGACAGAATATTTTTCAAGTTAAAGCAAGCAAGTAGTTAAAAATAGATGTTTGCGAGTAAATTTCGCTGCTACATCATTTAAAGTTGCGGTTACCAACAAATTATTCCATGCTTTGGGTTTGTCCTAGTTGTGTTAAGACACTACTCTCTCGAAAACTGATTAGACTAAGAGAGCCAGTTGTAAAGCACTGAGAAAACTAGTGAACCAATACTGCGGCAGCACTTAGTTCATTTCGCTCCTCTTAAGTCAAAGCAAATAAATATTCTAACTTTCACTAGTCGTATAGAGTTTCAAAAATCCAATCGATCCCACAAACAGCTGCCACCCGCATTCTATTCTATAACATCAATCGCTTTAGCGAGCCAGCTCGCAAATCCAAAGCACCAATCAATTTCGCCAATCATCTTTTCACGCTGTTTTTATTCAGTAAACAAGTAAGGAAGTCTAAGTTCGGGTGAAACCGAACATTATATACCTAGTAGTGATCTATTATGGCATACCAATTTACGCAGGTTTACTTTAATACTTTTCAGTTCGCATTATAAAGCCGCCTGATTGTTTTCAGTAACAACACCTCTGTCATGACTTTTGACGGGTAAATTAATTTAAAGAAATATATAAATGTTTGGCATGACGTACACCATGTATATCATCATAAACCTCCGATAAGATTTTTGCGTCGAGCTTCCCTTACAATTTGAATTTTTTCCTACAAATTGGCGTGACCCAAGGCCGTACTTAGGGGGAGCTTAAGGGGGTTTGAGTCCCTCCGAAATGTTGACACAAGCACGCGGTTTCATACATTTTTAGCACACAGTATTATTTTCAATAAGAGTTCTAGTGTGTTCGTTTATTCTCATAAATTTGTACGGATGAAAAAAGATTTACAAAAACTAGAAAATTTCTTTGAGGACTTAAGGTTAATACAATGTTATACTAAAATTGCATAAGCTACAAAACTGCAAACTCCAAAATATTCTGAAAATTCTGAGACAGTAGCTGAAAATTTTGACTTATATTCGCCGAATTCTCGCAAACTTTGCACAAGTTTTGACCTTTTTTTTAAAATCTTTGCAATATATGTATGTACATTGGCATATTCTGTTATAGAAAATTTGTAAAAGTAATTTTACTAAGCTCTAAAGATGGTGAAAATTTCAAGAAAATCTTTACTCAAACTTGTTCTCCCTAGTGTATGTGTTTGTTTTATGTTCTGTTTTTAAATTCAAGTTGAACTTGTAATAGTTCTCGTTATTTTTTGAATAATAATAATAATATTGAAGAAAAAAAATTTGCATATGTTTCCCTGTTTTCGAAAAATCTACCAAGGTTTTTTTTTTTAAATTAACCACAGAAAAAATTTTGGAAGTGTCAACATTGGTGCGTATTCTCCTTACGACGTTTAATTTTAATAATGTGCTAGATCGACTCAGCTCATCGTCCTTATTATTTCAGTTTACTTATTAATGGGCCCATCATTTCTTCTTCTTCTCATACTTACAAACCTTTCATGTTCATTAATGGTATGATAATCAAACTAGGTATATAACTTCCATATTGCAGTGGGGTATTAACAACTTGCCCGGATATTTTACTTGTCTGTTATCCGATTTCCTGCTTCCCAGGAGTATACTACATACTATTGAGAAGCAGCTGACAAATTTTAATTGAAATACCTAGTTGAAACTACAAGCAATCGCCTTTGAAAATAGCAGAATTTTTATGCTGAAAAGTGGGCTGGGCCACGCCTACTTCCCAAAAATCCACAAAATTTTTTAGCGGTTGAGTTCTGCTTAAAAATTTTATTATGTGTGCAAGATCTTATTGATATAGCTTTCATGGTTATAAAAATGCCGCGTTTTACATTTTACAAAGAATTTGTTTTGTTAAAAATATGGGCGTGGCCTTTGAGCGATTCCGCTCATTTTTACAACAATCATCTCCCTTTATGTGTGCAATATTTCCGCCAAATATCGTTTCGATAAATCAATTTTTGCCGGATTTATGGCATAAAAAGTTTTGTGGAATAATCCACTATAAAGAGGCGGGGCCGCGCCCATTTTCAAAAATGTATATATTTGGACTTTCTTCGTTCACGAATACTTCGAAAGTGAAACACAAATGATATAAAGCTTTTGTACGCAAAGTTATTACCTATTAAATATATCTATGATCCTTTTCAAAATCTTTGAAATAAAAGTGGGCGTGGACTTTAATCGATTTCGCCCACATTCCGAAACATACCTCGTATAGATATAAACATGTGTGCTAAATTTCATTTCGATATCTTGAACGGTTTTCGGTTAACGATTAATATTATTTTCAAATTTGACTTAATCAAAAGTGGGCGGTGCCACTCCCATTTTCAAAAATTTCTTGAAAAATTTATTTTCTGCACTAACATTAAGTACATTCCAAATTGTATTCTTATAAGTGTATTATGTACTAAACAGTATTTTCGAAAATATTCTATACTAGCAACCTGCACCTTGTTTCACACAGGTTGATAATGTTTAAAACAACTTTATAATTAACATTACATACATACATACGTCCGAAGTGAAGTAACCCTACCGAGCTCTTTCACGAATTCATCAAATGAATGGCTCACCACAGCTGTCGCTTAAAGCACGCTGACTTATTCGGTTGGCTGCGAACAAACACACAAACAGATTTTTTTGGAAAAAGTGCTGCTTTTGTTTAAACAATTTTGGTTAAATTAGAAAGAAATCAACTATATTTTTTGATGCAGAACGAAAGTAAATATTTCAAAGTTTAACTTCAAGGAAGATTCATTCTAATCGGTTGATTAGGTTATGATGTATGGCTGTGTAAACTAAAAATTTATGTTTTTTTACCATATTTTGTCCGATTGCCACGCCCCCTTTATATATTCCTTCACATTATACGAAAAAAAGTCCATCTTACACAGCTAAGCTTTAAAATGCAAAAAACCGCTTTCAAATCGGAGCATTCTGTGCGAAGCCAATTCCTTACATAGCTTTTTAGTGACTTTATTTTATAAGTAGTATAGATATAAAAAGTCGGGGTGGCTATCATCCGATTTCGCCCATTTTAAATAGCGCTGGGAGATGAGTGCCAAGGAACCCGCATACCAAATTTCACTAAGACGGACGGACGGACGGACAGACATGGCTTAATCAATTTCTTTTTTCCTCCTAAACATTTTGATATACATAAGCCAATATTTATGTCGATCCGTTTATGCCGTTACGTACTGCCGTTACGCGACTAAAGTTAATATACTTTGTGTGCGTAGCACTACTAGGTATAATAAATACATACATACTCGTATATTCGAAATATTTAGCCCAAAATATTGAATGCAACTAGATTTTGTACATCTTTGGAGCTGTATTTGAATGAAATGAGAGAGAGTAAGCGGAATAAAGAAATATAAAAAAAAGTTAGCACTACAATTTAAAGCAACTGTAAAAAATTTAAGGATTTCAAATTGTTGCAAAAGTAAATTTTTTGTTACATACATATTTACATAAAAGCATACAGCGGCACCTTTTTTAAGGCAACTATGTATATAAATGTGCGCATATATGTATTTTAGACTGGGCCACAAAAAAACAAAAAATATGGTTTTAAAAATTATTAGGGTATTATTTTTCAAAATAGCGAAAACCAAATACTGTCAAATTTTCAGACCGTAAAATGTATTTTTATTGGCCTATCATTGCTAGATGAGATTTTAATAATGATTTCACAGCTTGAAACTTGTCAAACTATTGAATTAAAAAATAATTAGGTTGCATATAATAATGTAGGAAATTGGATTTCTCATAAAAAATTGTACCTAAACATTTTTCTCGGTAGGCCATTGCAGAGTAAACAAGCTCTCTTAACTTTGGAAATTTTGCAAAAATAATACAAAAATAGATTAAAAAAAAAAACAAACCTACCTATCCCAGTCTAATGTACATATGTATTGTTCATTGCCCCTCTATTTCCGTTTGTATGTATGCTATTTATTGCATTTAGTATTTTTGGGCGATTTCTATACAATAAAAAGTTATAGTTGCTTTCACTCAGCTATTTTGAATTTTTATTGCTATATAAATTGCTTCCGTATAATAATAAATAGAGCAATGAAACTTGAAAAGTAGTATCTGAGCTTATAGTTTACAATATCGGCGGTATGCTAAAACAAAAAGCGAAGTCATACAAAGCGCATTCCAGATCAACAACACTTTTTCCGACTTAGGGCACAAACTTCGTATGTTTTATGTTTACTCCTTGTGAGCTCGATTGTAAAATCTGAAAAAATAAATACAATACGGTTAATTTTTGTTAATAGATAAGGCTATGATTTTATAGGAGTAGTAAGTATATAATACTTTCTATTTATTGGAACTGCTAATAAGTATGATATTATTGATAAAATACATTTTTTATTAGCTGAATTTATAGATTTTATGAAATATGTTTAGAAGAACAACAACATTTATTGATTTTTCTCTTTAATTATTTTCTCTACAACTATACTCAGTGGAGCAAATTTTAAAAATTCAGGAAAACTGCGTACTCAAAATTTTCTAAAAACTCTGCCCAAAAATATTGATGTTAAAAGTTTTAACTTTCCTGAACTTTGCGCAAACTTTGAAATTTCTTTTTATGTGGTTTCTGTTATAGAATTCGTTATATTTTAAATGAAAATTGTTAAAACCACATTTTCTTCTTATTTCGTAGTAGGATATCCAATTTAATTTCTCTACTATTGTTGTGAACTCAACTGTATACGAGGTGTGTTCAAAAAGTATCGCGAATTTTGTGTTTTTTCAAAAATTATTTATTTATTCATGAATATCTATTTTGTGCCCTTCAAAGTAATCCCCATGAGATATTATACACTTGTGCCAACGGTTTTTCCAATCTTCGAAGCACTTCAAAAAATCATTTTTTTGTATCTTGTTCAGCTCCTCCTTCGATGCCGTCTTTATCTCGTCAAGAGAAGCGTAACGTCGTCCTTTCATGGGCCTCTTCAGTTTGGGGAACAAGAAAAAGTCACAGGGGGCCAGATCTGGGGAATACGGTGGATGCGGCATCATTAGTGTGTTGTTTTTGGCCAAAAAGTCGCGCACAAGCAACGATGCGTGAGCAGGGGCGTTATCGTGGTGCAAAAGCCAATTTTTGTTCTTCTTTGCACATCTTCTCGGCCTTCTGAGAACATTTTGTACCACCGATAAACGTTGCTTCGGTCCAAGGTATCTTCTCCGTATGCCACAGTCAACATTCGGAATGCATCCGCGCACTTAATGTCGTTTTTCACACAAAATTTGATACAGGTTCTTTGATCCATTTTTTTGAATAGGTAAAAATCGAAGACGATCCAAAACACGTGCAAGCAAAGCAGCTGTCAACAATTAACTGAACATTCAAAATGGCCGAGCTTGTCGGCATAAGTGAGAGACCAGTACCAACATAACGCCACAAAAAATTCGAAATTCGAATATACATACGTCACCAGCAAAAATTCAAAATTCGCGATACGTTTTGAACACACCTCGTATATCGAAGTGTTCAGCAGGAGTAATTAAATTTATTGTGCTGTGTCCATCTGTCACTGAACACGATAATTTGAACAAATTTTTAAATATCTTATTGATGTTTGGTATGTATGTTTACCATTGATGTACTTATGCCACTTCTTGAATATTCGCGAATGCGAATGCGAATATCCACTAATGATATTCGCGAATGCGAATATTCAGTTTTTGTTCAAATCTGTCGATAATTGTGTAGAGCTATCTCGTTCGATAGAGGGGCGTTTGGTTAGCATTTTGTTCGCGAATCGACATGTTACCAATACTCCTGGGCACTGTTTACTCCTACTAGTTTGACATCTTGTTTTGCGAATCGGAGTGGAAGGCAGTGGATGAAGGTACTCCATATACTATGCTCCTGGGTACCCCTCTCGACATTTTTCATGGCGCCGGCTACGAAGTTGTCTACGATGAGTTTTTATAAATATAAATAATCCAGTGTTTCTGGCGTTCCTGGCCAGAGTATATGTCTACAAGTAGAGCAACTTACTCCGAACAACCCAAACCAACACAGGGTGGTTTGCAATAAATATTTAAAAAAAAAAATTTAAATAATATAATATTGACCCATAAAATTCACAAATAATTGAAAATAAAGCAGTTCTAGCTGGCTAATTTTCCGAAGAGTAGCACCAAAGTGGTATAAAAAATGTGCATCTTCACAGCGCTCTGTTGAAATTAGAGTTAGTTTTTTTATGAACAGTGTGTTTCGTGACTATGATTTCTCCCTTTCAGCTATTTCGATCCGAGACTGTGACTGCACAGTGATAGACATACAATAGGAGCAGTAGCTGTGTTCAGTGAGAATAAAATTTTGAAAAATTGTATCAAATGTTTACTGGTGTTGGGTGACACAAAACATTTGCAGCGAGAGAGCGCAGTTTGACATTTCATTGAGAGAGATGGTTTCAAATTTCTGCTGGAGGAATTTCACTCAGTGAAACTTGCAAGTGACAACAGCTGATCGTGACATGGGAAAGCAACAACAAAAATTAAAAAATTGGAGCTATTAACCAATCAAAATGGCAACAGATGTTTTGCTGCAAGTTTTTACTGACTCCTGTTCGGCGTTTTACGTCATTCTCACTTTGCTAACACTTCTTTGCAAGTTTTGTCACCGAACACAGCTAATGACTATTGTTATCTTTGTTTTGGTTATCCACATTTATTTGCAGTGTTCGAATATTGCAACATTTGAGAAATTTTCAATCAAATTAAAACAATAGCAATAGCAAAATAATTACCAACCTTTCCAAAAAACTACCAAAAATAGCTATAAGTTGTGGTTTTTAAACGACATTTCCAATTTACTTTTACACACAAATTACAGATTCATTGACAAAGCCAATTCATGATTGCGATTATTGCAACCGTGATTGAGAACGGGAGCAGATTCTGTCAAAGCCAGTCAGTCACGGGGTTTTCTTTGAAGCTGTCCTGCGATTTATGGTTATATTTCAGTGGCTGAAGTTTAATTATTAATTCATTGTTATTTTCTAAGAGAGAAGTATTTTTGTTTAAGCGTCTACAATTTTTGGTTTGCTTGTTTAGTTTATCGTTGAATAATATATTTTTAGTTTGAACATATATTATTAGTTGAGTTACTTTTTCATGCATTAAAAAACATTGGAAATAAATTGATTTTAGTCTTATTAACTGGTATTATCTTCAAATTACTTTTTTTATGATATTCATATTCGCAAAACATTCTCAGAAATTTTGTGAATGCGAGTACGAATGTCCAAAAACATTCGAATATTCGCAAATACGATACGTTTACATCCATGCACAAATCGCTTTTTAAATATGCAAAATTGTTTGAAACTTCATACTTTTTTAGAATGTTTCGGAACTTTTTCTCAACCGTTTCGGGATGGTTTTCGAAACTTTTCGGGACCAGTTCTGGATGTTATTTGGGCCGTTTTCGGCATATCTTTTTTGTTAACATTTCAGGACTTTCACGGGATCATCCCGAAATAGTCCCCCAATGATTCGGTAATGGTGTCGAAAACGTTCCATAAACAATTAAAAAATTATCCTAAAACTATTCCAAAATAGCGCCGAAAACAATTCCAAAATTATCCTGAAAAATTACAAAAAAAAATTCCCAAAAAAAAGTCTAGCAAACAATTACGAAATTATCCAGATACGTCCCTAAAGAGTTTCGAAAACAATTACATAATCATCCCGAATTAAATGCGTTCCTGCTTTACAGTCAAAAGTGAAAAGTTACTAGCGCCTTGCTGCACAACACAAACAATTTAAGCAAACAACAACTTAGTTCACCAAAAAAAAAGGCAAATATTATTTACTTAAATAAAACTTGCAAAATTAAATTTGTTTTTGAACGGAAGTGGCAAAGCAACCGGAAGTAAACACCAGCATTCAATTTTAGCAGCCACAAAGACTTTACAATGTAGCAAGAGAAAATGAAATAAAAAATGAAACAAAGTAAGTATGAAGAGAGTATGAACGAGAAGTTGATGTTCTCTGACTTCCCAACACATACCTATTATGTGCTTACTTAAAGTGACTTAACTTCTTATACCTCTCATGAATCAAGTTCTTTATTAAGCAATGAGGTATTGGATAGATTAATAAGAAAGGCAAGTTCTATTGTAGACTGTTTGAAGGCAAGGTAGCCCCTAGTTTTAAAAACATCTATGAAATAAGTAGCTAAGATCAAATCACTTTGCATATTGAAAATAGAAATTTCACAACATCTGATCAATCAGATCGCAATTCAAATTAAAGATTTGGCTTTATAATTTCATTGATAGCGCAGCTTATCCTTTTTCGGACCAAAGCACTTCTTTTATAACTTTTCACTGCATGCCAAAGAAGGTATGACGTTTTCGAAATTGTAAAAGCCGATTTTGCTCTCACTTTTTTCTTTTAACGAATAATTTGTAATTTTTATTAAATTTTATTCACTACCAAACTTTCATTTATTTTTATTTTACGTTTACTTTCTCGTATCTCTAACCTTAACCGCTCACATTGAAGTGAGTAGTAATTTTTTGTTATAAAGGAAATTAGATGGGCGGATAAAAGGTTAATGCACTGCAAAGAACAAAGGTGCAATACAAACTCGAACAGCGGTATTGTTTAACATAAAAAATATGTAAAGGCAATACAGGCGGCCGCCGTGGTGTGAAGGTAGTGTTGCCGGCCTACCACACCGAAGGTCCATGGTTCGAGCCCTGGTACAGGTAACATCAAAAGTGATTTGAAAAAAGTTTTTCAAAACGGGGTCGCCCCTCGGCAGTGGTTTGGCAAACTCTCCGAGTGTATTTCTGCCATGACAGGCTTCTCAGCAAAAATTCGTCTCCTTTGTAGATGCCGTTCGGAGTCGGCAAAAAACTGTAGGTCCCACCAATTTTTAGGGAAAATTCAAATCGGCACACCACAAATTGGAAGAGAAGCTTGGCGCAAAAATCTCTTAGGAGGTTTATGATGATATACCTGTTGTATACCGCGCCATAGAGATAGAATACAGGAGAGAGAGAGCAATGTGTGTGGTTTTCTCAAATTTAAAGTTGTGGAAATCACTTAATTTAAACTAAAAAGGGCTTTACTTGAGAACATCCTACTCTAAGAAATGCTATGCATATGAAATTGAGTATTAGCAAGGCGTATGAGTAGTATCTTTCAATGGAATGTTTGAGATTATTAGCTAAATAGCTTAGGTTTAGAAAAAGAGCACCCGCATGTCCATCCTTTTAAAAGCAGATCACAACAATTTGAAACACCTAGAGAGGACAAGTCATACTCTACCTATTTTTATATCTTAGTCGAGGCTTTCAAAATAAATAAAAAAATTTTATTAAATAAATTAATATATAAATAATATATTATAATGGATTTTACCACCGCGGTTAGCTCCGCTATTCGAAATATCTTCTGCAGCTTCACGTTAAAGAAATCGAAAGATAGAGAGTCGCCTTGGCTCAAGACTTGTTTGATTTCGAATTGCTTCAAGAGTGCTTTTCCAATGAGCCGTTTAGTAACACTTGCAAATTGGGTAGAGCACACCTTTCAGGAATCCGCGTCGATCTTGAAACCTTACCTTAGTAATCAAACTTTTGGGTCTCACTTTCTAAAAAGGCGTATCTCATCCTTCTTGCACGCACGATAGCACTCACGCGTCACTTATTGTTATTCACTATTTTGCTATTACAGTTTTATATAAATTAAAATTTAACCACCAGGGCCAATGTACATTGCAAAGGATTTTAAATTGCTACAATATATAAACGTTCATTTATTCATAAGCTGACAAGTGTCATTATATGTTCAATATGAAAACTTTTATCAACTTGCAATCAATAAATGACAAATTACCAGCTGAAGCCACACCTATAAGAGCCAAAAAATTTATAATGTCAAAGTACGCTTGACTTGGTTTAGTATAGCTCGGCATGAGCAGTTCTGCTGATGACCTTTGCTTGTAATTGTGCTCATTATTTATATCAATGACAATTGGTTACGTAATGACTATATTATTGTTTTGTCAGCGATATTGTAACGTAATAGGCAACCACAACCACAGCGACAAGAGCCACTAAACAGTAATAACAGCATCAATTGCCATTTTGTGTGTGTTCGGGGGAGGATGTGTTTGGTATATTGGCCAGGGCTTGTGTGCGCATTAGCATAAAATTTCAATATTTCATGTATGGATTTTATACACAACATATATGTATTGCCATATAGGGCAAAGTGGGACATATTTTACAAATTATTTTTAAATCTTGAATGAAACCTGATTTAATTACATTAACACGTATTATTTTTCTTGAAGGAATATTTTACAGGCGTAAAAGGTTTAGAGCGTAAGGACTATCTTCTGATAAAGTATAGTTTCGCGAGAGTTCTACGGAATTACCCTCTTTCAAAAATGTCAAATGTACCCAAATTACTTTCTTTTTAATGATTTGAGACATTCTCGAGAAACAGTGTAATAAGTTCTTACGATTGTTTTAAATTTAAAGAAAAATGTCTGCCAATTACTAAAAACAATCAGAACCAATCAAAAATAATCAAAAGATATAGAAAAACATATCCAAAGCAATATTGAAAAATAAATTAAATTACCGACAAAAACTAATTAAAAGTACTAATTCAAAATAATCAATAGTGATAATTTAATATAATCAAAAGTAATGCTGCAAAATAATCAAAAGTACTGACCATATATAACCAATAACAAAAAATTACTAAAAAAAAGTTGTATAAAATCCCAATCGAAAATAATTTATAGTAATATTCAAACATAATCCAAAGTATTACTACAAAATAATTAAAACTAATAAAAAAATTAATAATCAAAAGGATTAATCTAAACTAATCAAAAATAATGATAAGAAATAAAAAAAAGCAGTAAATAAAAATAATCAAAAGTAATGATCAACAATATTCAACAATATAAAATAATGATAAAAAGTATTTAAATATAAGAATCAAAATTAATCAAAGCAAATGATAAAAAGTAATCAAAAGTAATAATCTACAACTATCAATATGAAAAAAGTAATAATCAAAAGTAATCATTAAATATCATACATAATAAAATATTATTAATAATGAAGAATGCAAAATAGTTAAGAGTAATGATACGAAATAATCAAAGTAATTATGAAAAATCACCAAGAGTATTGGTAAAAATGTGATAAAAAATTTTTTATCAAAAATAATAGGTCTGTTCAATAGAAAAATTATTACTGGAAGTTACGAATTCTTATTAACTTTTTTTGTCAAGTGTTCATCAACTCGAAAGATTTGTAAGAGAAAACCAAATCGATAGTCGTAAGAGTTTGGAGACTTACTAATTTTTACTAGCAAATTTCTTGCTAGTAAACATTTTTAAAATTCAAACCCAAACTGAAATAAAATTAATAAACTTTTTATTTAAATTTTCAAAAAATTAAATAAATTTTAACAAATGGTAAGAAAATGGAAGTGTTCTATTATGCGATAAAATTCAGTTTAATTGTAAAATGGTTACATGTTTTTTGGCAGGGGACGCTTTAATGGCTAGACAAACTGTTACCTAATCAAAAGATAAAAAGTGGTTACTTGGTAATGTGTCAATCGTTTTTATGCTTACCAATTTTTGTTCATTTATGCTACAAGGTGGCGCAAAAGTAAGCTTCCGATGTTCAGCATATCGGTTGTGGCACGTGCAGTGTGTGATGTTGCACCGTCTTGTTGGAACCACATATTTTCCAATCCCAATTCATCAAGTTGCGGCAAAAAGAACTCGTTGATCATTGCTCTGTAGCGCTCACCATTCACAGTAACCGTTTGGCCCCGACCGATTATTGGTCAAATAAGTAGTCAGCAATATTCCGCGTTCTGGAGCAGTGTAGCGTAACATTGTTTATTAACGTGTATTTCGCATGTGCTTACTACACAAATGTCAAAACAGAACTGACTTTAGGGGCCAATCGCAAAATTTATAGCATTTTCTGATAGGAGGATTACTTTTGCGCCACCCTGTATGTTGTTCTCTGTAGGTCTCGCCAATTTGTAGGAAAAATTAGAACCAGCAAACCACAAATTGGTGGAGAAGCTTAACCTCCATATTTTTTTTTAAATTTAAGTTGAAATAGAAGTTTATCAAATTAATTTGATTCAGTCTCAAACTTTCTAACCTAACAACGGCCCAGAGCAAGGCAACAGAAAGTGAGCTACAATCATAGGTTCTCCTAAATTACATTACTTTGATTAAAACAATAATTCACTCTTTTATTTTTCCCAATAAGTTTAAATTGCAAATTTCAAAGTCAATCAAGATCGTAGTCAAATGTACCCCAACTTACCCTATACATTGACGTGATACATATGTACATAAGTAGTACTCGTATATGTCCTTATAAGTGCATAAGTGAAAGACATCCAGATAAGGTGACATAAATGGTGACAAATTGTACGCAATGAGAGCTCTCTGCTGCAGGAGGACGTCTAAAGATGTAATGTGTTTTATTTATTTATTGATGTTGATTTATAATCAAAAGGACTTAAGTCACGGAATTTTCGATTTGAAATTTTTATTATACATATGCTGTTTTTCTTTTAAATGCTTTTCATATGTACACCGGGCAAGGGGAAAACACAAGCGTAAAAAAATATCTGTTAAGATATATAACATGGTAAGGAAAGAAACTTATGATGGACTCGAAGCTAATTGTAACAGAAGGAAATGGATTTTAAGGATTATTGAAATGAGGAAGCATGAAAGAAAGAAACTTAGTATCGGTTATTTAAAAAAGAAACTGGGCTGTTGTGTACAGTTTACTGTGAAAATAGAGACTAGGAGTACATGCAACCAGCAGATGTCCCTCGCAATAGTTCTCAGCTCACACATGCTCCCTGTCCATCTAATTAACTTCATTAGTACCGGCTTTACAAGGCTATCATCGCATATGGACGCAAAGAACAGTATACATAAATATTACCACTAACTGTATAAAGAAAGGATATGCGTTTTAAGAAAAAAAGAGAAGGGAGAGACCGAACGACATGGCTGCGAAGAGTTTTCTTCGAAGCATAATTTTTACAAAAATTAGATGGAGGAATTGATAAATACGGATGAAGAGAATGGCCAGTCCGACCCAAACATTGAAGTGGGTTTATTAAGGATTCACCATCCCACTACGAGGAAGGTAGACGGTTTTTTTAGCTGGGTAACTGTGCATTTTTTATTCACAATGAGATCGATAAAGTCCAATCCTATTCAAACTGTCAGTTCCTTAGACTCACCTTTGAAGAGGCTGATGGCACTTTCGGAAATGAACTTATCGTTTAAGCAGGATGAAAAAAAAATTGTTAAAGAAAACTTTTAAAATATTTTAAATTTATTTATAGCTACAAAAGCTAACTCCAAAGACCATTCCATTCAATTAATAGCAATAAACCTAGATTTCGACCAACTATTACCCATCAACTTTCTACGAACATATGTATGTATTAGAATTTTTATGTATGTATGGAATCATTTTAACGAACGTCAACGCTATCGACTTTGGCAATAAATCCTTTTTCGTGCTACGTCAATTCGTTTGACGGAGTTCAACGTAACCTTTTCTAATTTTATTAGTGTACTCTAAAAAAAAATCAAATGACTGCTTTTTCATGCCAATAATGCATACATACTTTCCCGGTAATACATTTTATCAGACTGGCATGTATTCAGGGTTTTGTAAGAAGGATGTTTATAGGTTTAACGCGAATTCCTATATGGCGCAAGTAACATGAAACAATTTTGCCTGATACCGGGCCTTTCCAAATTTTTTTAAAATTTTCTTGAAAAAAGATATTTCCATTCATCTGAAAGCTAATGAATTACCTCGGACCCATTTAGAGTTCATTTCTATCCTTTAAGACTAATCCGTGCATACTAATTTAACAATGTTTTTCCAGCAATCTACATTCTATTTCAAAAGAATATGTATTACTCTGTGTTTGTGTTGAAAAATCTCAGCGTTGTTTTTAGCTTTAACCGGTCATGATACACGCCAAATGCGTTCACTTCCAGCTATATACCTACATAAATGCATATACATATGTATTAATGGCGAAAAGAGTTTTTTATATTTTTTACTAAAGCTTATTTTTACCCATTCGCTTCATGCCATATAAATCCATAAATATTAGGCTGTCTCTAAGGATTTTTATTTGGGAAATATTTAGGATTCACTTTGGCTCAAGTAATTTCGAAAGATATCTGGATACTGCCAAGCTTTATAATAAACAAAATAATTTTTTACAAAATCTATTTTTTCAATTTAATCGCTGAGATTGGTCGATTCAAAATCCATATTAGTTAAATTATCAAAAATCTTTCGCAACAACAGTTGATTTGTTGTCGATTTATCATAGACAAATTCCCTACTCTTCACTGAAACCTCTTGCTACCTATATTGATCAATCACAGGTGGAGACTGTTGTTGATTTCCTGGTTCATTTGGCTATATTGTCAGTCAAGGAGAAATTTATGAATAACATACAACTACTTGACTTAGTTAGATTTGGTAAGGTTATGGCGGTTAATCCTCAGCATAGCAGGGAGGCACACTGAGCCCAAATGGTCCATGTAAGTACTGATATGACCCGGAATATTCCTGATTTAGTTGTTAAAAACAAAATATAATTCTAGTTATTGTATTTGTCTGGACACCTCACATGTTTTGATAAAGTTTTTCCATGAATGAGCGTAATCTTTGTAAGTCGAGAGAAGATATAACTTGTAAAATTTTGTATTCATTCCTGTGGACCATACCTGTTAAATAATGATTACTAATCGTAATGAATCCCGGTTTGATTAATTATTTTCTTATGAATTGACTACCATTCAATTAATTTTTTACTACTATTAAAAAGAATTAAAAATAATCGAAAAAAGTTGTTTTGATTACTTTAGATTTTTTGGTTTTTTTTATTTTTATTTTTTTATCATTTTTAATTTTTGTCAGTAATGTTGCAGAAGCACATAAATATACACATCAACAATACTGAAAAAATCAAAAATAATCAAAGTCAAACATAATCAAAAGTAATCAAAAAACTTTTTTTGATAATTTTTAATTTTTTCTAATCGTAATCAATTAATAATTGCCTTTTCTTGAAAACCAAATAAACTAATCATTATCAAATTAAAAAGCTGTCTAATTAATTAATTAATTACTGCTTAATTTGATGGCAAGTTAGGGTACTCGCGATTATCGATGGTGGTTTTCGGGCCGATCTTCGATGGAACCTGCACGCGGTTGAAATGGGGTGGTGTTTCCTGGTCGTCGGTCGTATATCAAGGAGCAACTCTTCCCAGCAACTCGATTGCTTCTTTTGTGAATCTTTTCCCAATGAATTCACCAGAGCTCTTTTGTAAAAAATTTGGCGCAACATTTCAATTTAGCGAGCCACTGTATGTATAGGAATATTTCTTCTGCACATTTATTGCGAAAACGTACTAAATTCTTTCGTAAATTTTGACCACTTAAAGTAAAACAACTCTGCAAATTTCACTCGTATTGATTACTAATTATTCACAAATTTCACAATTTACAATCGGGTAAGTAAAATATATGTATAAAAATTGTATATGCAAGAAAAGCCGGTGGAAAACCCCGAATATAAAAGCCGGTGCAAAACAATAACAATAAAAATAATGGCCGCCCACATGACAGATGTCGGTCATGCGGCGAATTGGTGTGGGGTGTTTTTCGCGGGGTTGCCACACGTCCCTTATCGTTCCAAATTTAATACTTAAACCTAAAGGTGAGTTCATACTGTGAGGTGATTAATGTAGTGAATCATTGCCACACAAACACACATATCATGCAACAGACACAACCTTCATATACGTCTGTTTGTATAGCTACAAACATAGAAATAATCTTGACAGCAATAACCAATTGCATAGGGCAATGAGACTGGCACTTTAATACAGACCCATCACATGGCGATCCTTACAGTAGCCAGGAGTGTGGTCCTCTTCTTTGTAAAGGCAGAGAGGATTCTGCCGATCAATAGGCATTCGCTAGGTCTGCCGAAATTGAGAAGAAATGTAGCATAAACATAACATTTAGGAGTTCAAACTCATTCTGTTTCATTCAGTAAAACTTACAACTATTTATACAATTTTTGATCACTAAAAAATATTTTCCTAACTTCTCCTCCTTTCATATTCTTAGTAGCTGAATTTCTAATGCAGCAGCTAATGCTGATATGACCAATGGCAAGGTTTTGCTGAGCTAGGCATGTCTTCCCATGTTCTGCCAGCGTCGTGCCGGTCTCATTGCCCTATGCAATTGGTTATTGCTATGCTGTCCCCGCTGTCATATCAAAACTGAGCACTTCGGCAAAAAAACATTGGTCCTTCTTGATGGTACTTCTTGCTGAATACCAACAAATGCATCACTTTGTGATGAACGGCAGACATTAATCCAACCTTCGAGAACAATTTTATCTTCTTGCCTGTATTTTAAAGTTCACTTTACATTTATGGGTCACTCCATCTTCCCCTTCAAAAAAGTTACCTTTAAAATAACTTTTAGCTAAATTACCTCAAAGTGTACTCAGTCCGCCATGGTAGTCATTAAAGGCATTTGCGGGTTCTTAATTCCCCATAGTAGCCTATTCTGCAGGGATTACCTCTTTGTATCCATCTGCACCGCGACACTACACTTACTCTCTGTACGACTGGAAATGTAGGAATCACGTGCAACAGCATAGCTATCGTCTTCTGCACAAGGCCGAATCGGCACGTTTCAGCTTTTGTTCGTAGCTGGAAATTCAAATGGATAATGACTTGGCTTTCCTTCCTCTTGATAATTTTCACAAAGATGATGTTACTGGCGCTCTTGATTGACCACAACGATGGCAAGACGCAACCACAAGTTTAATATTTTACACTTCAATCAACCTTATCGACTACTCTACGTAATGTAGATAATGAATAGATTTCTGAAAACTCGTATTTTTGAGAAAGTAATCGAATTTTGATCATTAATCGATTTTTTATAAGAAAATTGCTTATTTGATGTATTATTAAAAAACAATAGGTATATATAGGTTTTGTTAAATTAAAAATGAAATTAACTTATGAATAGTAAAATAAATAAAACGGAGATCGTTTTGCTCTTAAAACTGAAAAATAATGTAAATTATGAGCTTTTATCCCTAACTCCAGGTGGAATTTCAATCGGCATTTAATACTTTTATGCAAATGGAAATGTTTGGTTATTTCAATTGAAAGTATACTTTAGACTTTTCGAATTTTTAAGGGAATTTTCGGGATAATCCTCAAGAGCAGAAACATAAGTCGGAAAGTAATGATCTAGTAAGAGAGGCTTTACTTTACTTGTGGATGTACGAGTATATTGGAACGATTTTCATTGCCAAATTTGTTTTGGTGACGAGCCAGGTTTGGCGTTATGCCATCTTCAGTGCATAAGCTAATCGATAAGTTGAGGTAGCTGTCTTGGTTTTTTGTGAAACAGTTTTAAGCATTTAGTATTTCATCAAAGCAGTCAGCAATCACGAAAACCAAACGCCCACATTATAAAAACAAAAAGTCATAATTCTCATATCAAAACTATTAAAACATACCGAGCCTTATAATTCCTATCCTTTTAGTGAGGCAGGCCAATGTACATTGATACGTGCGTATTCATATAATATTGGTATGAGAGCAGTACTTACTCCTATTCAGAAGTTGAATAGCCTAACTGATTGCATTTAACAGCCTTCATGGTGTTGAGCTTATCGCCTGTGCCATATCCCTAGGCTGGTTTTTTCGCCAATATTCATATCATTTATTGACACTTTTAGCGCTATATGACGGTTGTTGTTGTTACTGTTTAAAGAATTTCTAACACGATTGATTTTTGATATGTTTGCAATTTTACGACTGCAACGTACGCGCCTTTGTACATACATATGTATGTACATATACGTATGAGTGTAGCTTGCTACAGAATATTTAACACTAAGCGCTACTGATGACTTTTATAATGCACTCACAACTTTAGTCGTAAAACTAGATGGGCGTTGAATCAATAACAATATATATTGAAGCGACAGATCTTTTAACTCAAGCAAGTTTCTAATAACTAAAGACTGCAGAATTTTATCACAGCTTACTTTGGGCATGGAATTTAGGTTTTTTTTTTAAATAATTCAAGATACATATAATACGATTATAACTAGTCGATGTTGGTGTTTTGCAGATACTCAAGAAAAATGTATAGGAGGGATCATTATTAAGCCAATAAAATCCATAGCGACCGTTTTACGAATTGTTGTCTGTCTGTCTGTATGTTTGGGCGCACATCACTGAAAAACTGCTGAATAGAACTGAATTCAACTTTGATCGTTGCATCACTAGACGTCAAACTCAAAATTTAAGATGTCCGCCGGTTTCGGATTTATGGCGCAATATGTAGACCCAAAAATGTGTGAATACAAAATGGGTATCAAACGAAAGTTACTAATGAATACTGTAATAAGCGATGTGATTTAGTTCCATATTTCTACTGGCTTCGAAGATAAACTGATATCTAAATGTATATGCAACATATCTCATTGTTGAAAACTGTAAATGGAATGACTAAACTTTCCGATTCCATGATGGTTCTAGGCGATTTTAACCTACATCACATACCGTGGAATATCTTTGACGGAAGCATTGTGCCAATTCCATCCAAAGCGGGGTATATAGACATTTAGGGTGAAATGGCGGACTTTTGCCTTAATCAAATAAATGTTACCCCTAACCATTTCGAAAAGGTTCTGGAGTTAGCTTTCTTCGATGATATATCTAAAACCTGTTTGACTCGATGTGATCCTCTGGTTTTACCGGAAAGCGTTTACCATCCTTCTCTTGAGATTGTTTACGAAATCATAACTTATGTAGAAGGTTATGATACTAAACTATGCGTTTCTAGTAGTATCTTTGTAGTTGACAGTTATAAAGTTTTTAACATTCGAAATTAAAATGTTTTTTTTTTCTGGGCGGTGCCAAACATATTTTCTACAGTTTCAAAAATTATAAATATAATGACAAAGTCAATATATGTAGCTATGAAATTTAACCATTTTAGCAGAACTACACAATTAAAAAAAAAAATTATGTTAGGTTGCTCTACAAATTATTTAAGGTTTTTTTTTGCATATTTCATAAAGTATTTATTTAATATAATTAATTTATATTTACTAAATTGGCCATTGATTAATTTATATATTACAACTTCTTTGGAATACATCCAAAAGGGAAATTAAGACCCAGTAACATCCTAATCGTAAACTCACCACTGACTTTAGTTATAAAGGTTATGGTGCCTGAGAAATACCCTACCGATTCAAAAACTTCAATTTTTTTTTGTTATTTGAGTGTTAGAACATGCTATTTCGACCAAAGTTCAAATACTTCCTATACCTTATTTTATTTCAAAAATACTCTATCCCAACGTTAATTCAATAAATATTCAGCTGTGATATTCTGTTTTGAATCGTTTTTTTTGAATGTGTTCTTCACTCAGCCGTCGAATTATCCTTTAATTTATCAGTACAATAATTTTTTAATGTTGTTCTTTGCAGCCCTGTTACATTTACATTTGAACTTAATTGTAATGTTCATGCTAAGTACACGGTGGCGCAAAAGTAAGCTTCCGATGTTCAGCATATCGGTTGTGGCACGTGCAGTGTGTGCTGTTGCACCGTCTTGTTGGAACCACATGTTTTCCAATCCCAATTCATCAAGTTGCGGCAAAAAGAACTCGTTGATCATTGCTCTGTAGCGCTCACCATTCACAGTAACCGTTTGACCCCGACCGATTATTGGTCAAATAAATAGTCAGCAATATTCCGCGTTCTGGAGCAGTGTAGCGTAACATTGTTTATTAACGTGTATTTCGCATGTGTTTACTACACAAATGTCAAAACAGAACTGACCTTAGGGGCCAATCGCAAAATTTATAGCATTTTCTGATAGGAGGATTACTTTTGCGCCACCTTGTATATTAAACTACGCCTAACCCTTCTCAATTTGCTTATGCAAACGTAGCACTCTTAGTAGATAACACCCATGCGACCACCCATAATAACATTATTTATATACTTGTTTGTATTTATATCCACCTACATACTTGTGGAAATTTATAAATATGTAGGTATTTATATACATATTTGCTAAGAATAAATTGAATTTTAATATGAGATCAAATTTTTGGAAAAGTGCTTGAAGGCAAATCGGCTTTTTTAAATCAGCTTTTCGAGAGTATTTATCTAAGTACTATGTGTAAATATGTATATGTTGTAACAATAGACGTGTTGTCAAGCCCAAAATTTGCATAGAATTTCTTGTGCATTTCTGAATGACAGTTGTAGATAAATAAGTTGTTGTGGAAAATTAGAATTTGTATGGGGGAAAGTATCGATGTTCGTAGCTGATAAGTTTTCAAAATTAATGGGAATTTAATACTAACGAAATTTTGCTGAAAGTGACAAAGGGAGTATTACATAAGTATGCACGTGATAGACTTGAAATAAGAAAGAAATAAATTTGTAAGTGACCTTAAAGCTTTTTTAAAATTTAAAAGTAAACAATTTATACAAGTTCAATAAGCATGTTGCATTTATTATTATTTTATTTATGAGTAGGGCAATGAAAAGCTTGTATTTGAAATTATATAGCTTATAATATCTTACATTTTATGGGCCGTTTTCACCAACGCGACTAAGATTAAAACTAAGTCGTAACTTAAGGTAGCAAAGATTCGAGACTAACTTAATTTAGGGTTTCACCAACTGTGTGACTTAAATAATTTTGAACACAACAACCCGATCAGCTGTTTTATGCATAGTAGTATTTTTTCATACCAGACAACTCTCCAATACCCCAGTGTGAAATGGGGATGTATGGCCATACACGAAGGAATGTATTGATCTTACACCCAATTCTCTTTAGTTGGACGGTACTAAAATTAGCGCTTTTTTGAAAACGATAGTTTCGCAATGGTTGCATGCTAGAAAACAAGCGTTCACATGCATCTACGCATACGCCGCAAAAGTTATGCTTGACGAATTTTCCGGCTGGGACATTGTACAAAACAAATTAGGAGCAATACTGACATTTAGGTTTTGAACGACAGCAACACTGACTTAGTCGAGAATAAGTCAGCTGGCAGGCTGACTAAGTTGTGACTTAGTTAAGTTAGATATTGAAACTGAAAACGTGAAAAACTCGACTTAACTAAGTTAGGTGAAACCGGCCCTATATCTTTCAGCGATGTGATAGAACTATAATATGATACAATGTTTGAGGAATTCAAATTTAAAAGGCATTGGCTTGTGGGTAAGCCAACTAAGATAATAGATGATTTTTTGGCAACCACTAAGCGGCTTATGAATAAAATAACGTAACAATTTGTTTTGTAGAAATTGGAAAAGGTAAATCGAACGTGAATTTGTGGCTTAGGTGATAGCAACGAAAATTTTGAGCAGCTATCATTTTTTCTGATTGCTTATTTTTTTGTTGATTTTAATTGAGCAATTTTCTTAATAGAGAAGAAAACATTTTTTCATAATCAAAATGACGTATAAAAAACGGCCATAGGTGTAACTTTGAACTCAGTAAGCAATTGAAAACTTTAAACCTAACAAATCTCTTTTTATACCCGTTCTAAAATATGTCACAGAAGCTTAGGGTATTACAACATTAAGTTAGATCGAAACAGTTTTAATGATGAGCTAAACGAGCCTTATAATGATATAAGGCTAGCTCAGAAGATTAGTAATAACTAGCTTATACCCTTTGGTTTCACCCCACATTTTTATAAGAAATCCAGTTGTATGCAATCCAAGTGTAAGCCGCACCTACGCAAAGTGATACTTACGAATATTTGCATAGTAAGGTGTTCCCAAGTCACAAAGAGCTCAGGGAGTGTAATGTCTTGCAACGTTCCGGGTAGGTGTATCAAAAGTTTACACTGCAGTCTCAATCTGATCTGATTTCAGATAGGTGGTAACACTGTAAAAAAATGCTTATGCATAGCATTTAAGTGGGCTTAGATTATTAATTTCTGGAAAAATTCAAATGTAGGTTATATATACATTTTTGCAGAAATGTGTCAAGCCGTTTTTTAAAATAGCAGATATGCAAAAAAATCAATATAATCGGAGTGGTTGGCAATCGGAGGTGATAAAGCTACTTAAAAATATGTTTGTGAACATGCGACATAAAATACATTACATTTAAAAAAATTAGATAAGTGTCAACCTTGTAAAAACATCCAAAGTGGAAACACTTTAAGCAGGAGAGCTTTACATTTAGCATGTTATGTATGAGCAAAGGTTCATCCAAATGGTTCAAGTCGTTTTCCAGCCATTAGTGAAAATTCAAAAAAATAATGATAGGATTAGGTGCAACAACTTTCAACTTTCTTGTTTCAAGAAGTGATTTAAGTGCCTACTTGATTCCTATATTAAAATTTGTGAAATAAATTTTGTGCTTACTAAGAAAATAATTCACACAAGTTACAGAAAATATAGTGTATTGTGTAGTGTAGTGTAAACACCCGGATAGAGAACCTGATAAATTTTTTGTAGGGCCTGGCTAGATTTTCCCTTTTAATATCGTGGGCCTACCAAAGAAGGCATACGCAGGCTTCGGCCAGTTTGTTAATTCTTTTTACTATAGGGCCTGAGTAGTAACGTCTATCTAGGCGCTTCCTAGTTTTTCCAAGGCAATGCCAAACAAAAAGAAATTCATTGGGAAGATCTAGGCACTTAAAGCCCCTGCTAGATTTTACCATCAAAGCTTAACCTAAAAAATACTAGGCAGGATATACGATGAATTTCCCTTTAATTGGGAAACATACGCTTCTCATGCCAGGGCCTTGGGCACAATTGTCTATTGTAGGCAAAATCTAGCCAGGGTCTAGGTTAAGTAAAGATTTTCCTATATAATTTTCTACCTTGGTAGGTTATGTTGTTCGAAATTGCTGCTGCGGTCAAGTTTAACTTATAGGTAATAAAGATTATTGTAAAAATCACTTTTGAGCATTATGAGACAATCGCGACATAAAGGCTTAAGAAAACCCACTGAGGGCATACGCACAGAGTCGCTTCGTTTTAGCAAGCACTATTGTTAAACTATAAGAATGCTTTGTGTAAGAAAAAGAAAAGCAATATATGTAGTTCAAAAAAAAAAGTTTTAGGCACTTCAAATAGTTATGCATCAAGAGTATATCTGTAAAATTAAAAAAATTTAGCTAAAAGTATTTATGGCTTGAATGGCTTGGAATGTTTTCCCATAGTACATAGTACCACAACCTCACAATAATAACATTTTTACATTTCCTGGCATCCACCTTCATCGCTTTTTATTTTGATAGAACTGAGAGTATTACGCCACATATCACACATATATCCTCGTATATACATGCTATGTGCTAATATAGTTATGTATTAAGCAAATTAAAACTTTTAAAACAAATAAACTGCGGCAGAAAAATGTTTAATTCCCAAGCTTAGAAAGCACACTAAAATATAAACTTTCATCTTAAATTTTACAAAAACTCGAATAAAACTTAACAACACCCTGAACTAAAATTTGTGTTTCGTAAGTAACTTTGTATGTAAGTAAATTCGAAACAGAAATGGATTGCCTGAGGACTACCAAAATGTGTGTAGTTCAATGCAAAACTAAGACCATGTGGGGGAAAACTTACACTGGAACAAGTTCCGATTGTCGAGTTTTTGTCCTTCGCTGGTTCGGCTCTTTTCATATCCGTGGTGAACGAAATAAAACGATAGCTGAAACTCTAATGTAGGTCACAGAAACTTTGAAAATTTCCAAAATGTGCAGCCCCTTAGATCAAACAATACCTAAAACAGATTTTACCACTTCGAATGTAACGAAAGTAACCATTCGGCGGCGGTATAGAAGTAAATTTATCTGAAAAATTTTAATCCATTGTGCACTTAATTTAAATACAACTACAAGCCCACATCTTGTGATTGCTTACATTGAACTTCCGGTGTATATTTATTTGTTAACTAGTTACACAGCTCGCCGCCCGTAAACAATTGATCTCGGATTCCTTTATATGGAGTCCGTTTTCTTAACTGATGCTGCTCCTTGACATAGTCGTAACAAAATTAGAGAAAGTATCATATTTGTTTCATATTTAAAACTTATTTCTTACATCCGTACTGATTATTACCGCAATATACACCAAAGATCAGAACATAAGTTTCATACACATAACTTACAATTAGAACAACACTATTATTCGTTGACCTGTTTTATGGTATGTTTGGTGGATAATAACTTACTACTTTTTGATGTGTAAACATCTTTGGGCTCAGTAGGGGCTGTCCAGAAGAGTTACGCGTCGCTGCTTGTAAGCGTAAGCGTAAGCACCTTTGGGCTCGGTAGGGCAGCGAAATTATCTCCCTGCCTGCGGCTCTGCCTGTGCCTTGTTGTTGATGTTGTTTCTGTGGGTGTATAGAATCTTCCTTGCAAAAACGATACGGGTAAAATGATTAGTCAATTTACCCGGAGCCATACCGAAAGTTTCCGTATTTCTCCCATCACGTTTTTAAGAGCATCGGTAGACTTTTTGACTGTTTATTTTCTCGCGTTCCTGTGTGTGCGGTGTCTCGCTTATCATCATTAATTTTTTGACCTAAGATAAACATACTCGTATAGCTATACTGCTCACTCCGGTGTCACAGCAACTAGTCATTTGACTCGTATATAACACGTAAAATTACGGCAAATTTTACCGACATGAATACGAATTGGAGTTTTAGTCATTCGATTTTTGCAGGGTTGTGTGACGCTCTGCTTATGTGGGTGTGTGTATGCAAGTGCTTTGCTGATTGTTATTATTCGGTAATCGTGAATTGAAACACGATGAATGCTATCAATCGGCAAAAGTTGAGGACAACTGCATCTAAATATATAAAAATCAATTGCTTTTCGTTAGTCTCGCTAAAAGCCGAGAACGGCTGGACCGATTTAGCTTATCTTGGTCTTGAATTATTTGTGGAAATCCAGACAAGGTTTAAAAGGTGAATAAATATGAAAGTTGTATGGGGATCGGGATCGGAATAGGGATAGTCTTCTTATATATAAAAATGAAACGCTTTTCGTTATGTTCGCGCAGAACGTCGAAACCATACGACGGAAAGACATGAAAATTGGCAAAGTTATTCGTTTGTTACAGCAGAAGGTCGTAACCAGCCCAGGTGTGGCCCTAGAAGGTGTTTGTATGATATGGGTATCAAATGAAAGGTGTTGATGATGGTTTCAACGATAAATGGTAATTAGTCCCATGTGACACTCCGTTTTCGAGAAAATTGGTAAAAATGTGGAACTAGAAGGCGTTTGTACAATATGGCTTTCAAATGAAAAGTGATAATGAAGGTGTTAACCAGGAATGGTTCTTGGTCCTATGGGATACCCCGTTTTCAAGATATTGACCAACGTGATAGGGAGAGAGATACATTTTAATGATGCAGTCAATACATTTTTGCCCACCAAGTTACCACCACCACCAGGACCGAAAGACGTGGTGGCAACCTTTTGATATAATCTAAATTAATTAAGAGAAAGGATAGGGATAGGGAGAGGGATAGGGATAGAGATAGGGATAGGGATAGGGATAGGGATAGGGATAGGGATAGGTATAGGGATAGGGATAGGGATAGGGATAGGGATAGGGATAGGGATAGGGATAGGGATAGGGATAGGGATAGGGATAGGGATAGGGATAGGGATAGGGACAGGGATAGGGATAGGGATAGGGATAGGGATAGGGATAGGGATAGGGATAGGGATAGGGATAGGGATAGGGATAGGGATAGGGATAGGGATAGGGATAGGGATAGGGATAGGGATAGGGATAGGGATAGGGATAGGGATAGGGATAGGGATAGGGATAGGGATAGGGATAGGGATAGGGATAGGGATAGGGATAGGGATAGGGATAGGGATAGGGATAGGGATAGGGATAGGGATAGGGATAGGGATAGGGATAGGGATAGGGATAGGGATAGGGATAGGGATAGGGATAGGGATAGGGATAGGGATAGGGATAGGGATAGGGATAGGGATAGGGATAGGGATAGGGATAGGGATAGGGATAGGGATAGGGATAGGGATAGGGATAGGGATAGGGATAGGGATAGGGATAGGGATAGGGATAGGGATAGGGATAGGGATAGGGATAGGGATAGGGATAGGGATAGGGATAGGGATAGGGATAGGGATAGGGATAGGGATAGGGATAGGGATAGGGATAGGAATAGGGATAGGGATGAAAACTTATTTTTCAAATACTTCCTGAATTAGAATTTGTTTCAAGAACTTTCTATTTCAGAATTTTGTGCAAGAAAGCCATTTCTAAACTTTTCTATACTTTTTTAAGTGGGATAGGGCATTTTCGAACCATATTCTAAAATCGGTAGTTATTGAAACATATTTTAAGGGGTTGTGTTTTTGTTCAGTGAAAAAAATTTTTTGGAGAAGAAATAAGAATTAAAAGTTGAATTAAAATATTTAAAAAAAAAACAATCATAATTTCCCTAAAAATTTGTATTCTTCGCCTTGAGCTCATTTAAAAACAAGTAAGGAAAGGGCCGTCTTCGACTGTGCCGAAGACCTTATACCTTTCATGAATACGCATCATGGTTGTAGGTGTCCGATCCTTACTTACAATTAGTACAAACTCTGCAAAACTGTTAACTTAAAGATACATAACCCAAACTCTATTTATCGGAAAAATAGATTGTATGGTAGCTATATGTTATGTTATATATAATATGTACTAAACCTGCAAAATTTTGCCCTCCTAGCTTTTTAATTGTAAAATTTATAGCCCAAAACAAATTTATCGAAGCTATTGATTATATGGGAGCTATATGTTATCTTGGTCCGATCTGGCTGATTTTCACTAGTCACATTGCGTATATAATATTAACTAAGCCCGCCAAATTAAAAGTTCCTAGCTTTTAAATTTCAATATTTATAGGCCAAATCCCGTTAATCGGAACAATCGATTGTATGGGAGCTATGTGTTGTATTACTCCGATCTTGCTGATTCCGACAAATCATTAATCTTATGTAAAATGGCGGGACTAGTTCGTACAAACAGACATACGGACAGATCGACACGGCTATATCGACTCAGATCATCATTTCGGTATACTTATTGGTGGGTCTATCTCTTCTTCTTCTCATACTTACAAACATCGGACCAAAGTTATAATACCATTTCATGTTCATGAAAGGTATAAAAAAATGAAAAGAACTTGTATTTTAGTTGTTTATTTGATTGTAAGAGTAAAATTATAATTTTTTGGTAATATTACTCAAACTTTAGCTTTGTACCAGTACTAGAAAACCATATCAGTACTTGTAATACTACTTTATTCATTAGTCATTATATCAGTTAGATACACATATTGCACTCTTACATTTTCGGTCACCCTGGTCCACATATTGGTCGATAACTCCGGAACCGGTCGAGTTAACGAAAAAGGTATATTTTGTAACAAACGAACTTGTCATAGTTATTAAACTTATATGGGAGAAATACCAAACATCATATCGAACAAAAATTGTCAAAAATCAACGCAATTTTTAATCTTTAAGAACCTTACCCTTTATGAGAATAGCTTTTAATAGGCTACAAAACTGCATACTCAGAAATCAGTTTGAAATTCTTGTCTCAAGATTGCATAAATTCCCACCCCGTTTTCTGAAAATTTTAGGAATTTTTAGAATATTTGCCCCAACAAACCTTTCTGTGCTTGACTATACTAAGTTTACCTGTAGGTTTAGTAGTTTAGTTCAGTATTGATAAGTTCAAATATGTTTCTCAAAGTTTACAAAATCTTCAAAGCATGAAGTCAAGTACCATTCAGTATTTGGGAGATGAAAAAATGTGCAAGAACTTTAGAATGTCATAAGCAAAAGGGATTGGTATCCTAATTTCCAAGTGTTGATATTGGCACTCTTTTCCTGTTTGCTGATACTGCAACTGCGCTCCCACAATTGCGACTGCCACCCACCTTTCACCAATTGTAGCAGCTACTTTTCGCTTTATAGCAATTTCGGTTTAGCAATTTTTATTTTTAAAACTCTGAGTAATGACTTTATTACAGTTCTGCTTTATCATTTCTTCGCAAATACAATAGACTTGGTGTTCATAATTGCAAACGTACATATGTAAGTAGTACAGCACACAACGCTGATCAAAAATGTTTGTATCTATGTTTTAAGACTCTGACAAATGACGTAAGATGATTATCAAAACAAACATTTATGGTCACTCGTCATCTGATTTAGCCATAATCGCTTTACCAAAATCTAACTACATACACACACACACACACAATACTTTTACATCTCGGGCACTTTTGCACATTTGGCTTATGTTGGCAAAATTTGTATGTGTATGTGTGCTATGACATATGTACAATGCAATAACTCGATCATAAATCCGCCTACGACACCATTTCCGATTTAATTTGACCAGCTCAGCTAAAGTCAATTCAAAATGCCAACATTTTGTCAGCAGCAGTTCTTTTGTACCGTTTGCCTCTTTTACGTTTTCTGCTTTTTTTTTGAAAATCTCTTGGTAGTATAATGCTTAAGTTCCTTTACTGAACCGATATGAGGCGTTGTCTGCTTGACTGCTGTGCTATTTAACTAGATTTGTTGCTGATTGTTGAAATGTTGGCTTGCTTACTCGCTTACTTGCTCGTTTGCTTGACATGTCAGTTGTCTGATAAGAAAACAAAAGACGACAACAACATATCACACTTGCATATTCATTATATTGATTTTGTGTGCATATAAGGGGGTACTGACAAAAATTCGTTTGGTCATTCACTTTAAAGTGTCTTTAATAATACAAATAATAAATAGTTTCTAAGATACAAATAAATGCTTTCGCGCCCAACTTTTGTGTTGCAATTTCGGCCACATTTTCTGTAGTTCTGATCCAAAATATGAAGAAAAATATAAATTGTTTTAGGAAGTGGCCTCCGTAATATCGCACCATTTGCTCATCCTTTAGTTCTCTAACTTCCTGAAGATTGTCCTCATCGATATCTTTGAAATCTCTCAGGTTATCCGGATCTGGAGGCAATTGCACAATGCCAATTGCACTTGCTTTGTCTCCAAAATACCTTCAATTTCAAGAAGTTTTCGAGCTCGTTGGCGAACATGCATTATATAAAATTATTTCAGGCTAAAACGAAAACAAGAAAATTATGCGCCATTTTGGAACAATAAGTGACCCATGTACACACACAAATGGGAAGATCATAATGTCTTTCGTTCTGTTAAATCTAAATAATTTTTTTCACACAAAAATGGTTACTATACCTAGTAGTGCTACGCACACAAGCTATATTAACTTTAGTCGCGTAGCGGTGGTATATATCGGCATAAACGGATCGGCATAGATATTGACTTATATATATCAAACTGTTCAGGAGGAAAAAAGAAATTGATTAAGCCATGTCCATCCGTCTGTTAACACGATAACTTGAGTGAATTTTGAGATATCTTAATGAACTTTGGTATGCAGGTTCACTGGCACTCATCTCCGAGCGCTATTTAAAATGGATGAAATCGGATGATAGCCACGCCCACTTTTTATTTATAGATTATTTTCGAAAATACAAAAAAAATTATTAATTAGTACATAATTTAACTTTAAGGCAGAAAATAAAATTTTCAAGAAATTTTTGAAAATGGGCTCATCGCCCACTTTTGATTAAGTCAAATTAAGAAATAATATTAATCATAAATCAAAAACTGTTTAAGATATCGAAAAGAAATTTAGCACACATATTTATATTAATAGAAGGAATGTTTCGGAATAAAATGGGCGAAATCGGTTAAGGTCCACGACCACTTTTATACGAAAAACTTTGAAAAGGATCATAGATATATTTAATAGACAATAACTTTGCGTACAATAGCTTCATATCATTTCTATTTCACTTTCAAAGTGTCCGTGAAGGAAGAAAGTCGAAAAGTATAAATTTTTGAAAATGGGCCTGGCCCCGCCCCTTTTATAGTGGATTATTCCAAAAAACTTTTTATGCCATAACACCGGCAAAAACTGATTTATCGAAACGAAATTTGACGAAAGTGTTGAATATATAAATATAATTGTTTATTGTAAAAATGGGCGAAATCGGTCGAAACGTGGTTCTGAAAAATTTGTTTGTAAACTGTAAAACGCAATATTTTTATGACCATGCAAGCTATATCAATAAGATCTTGCACACATAATAAGCTTTTTAAGCAACACTCAACCCCAAAAAAATCAATAAGTAAACTGAAATAATAAGGACGATGAGCTGAGTCGATTTAGCAATGTCCGTCTCTCCGTCCGTCTGGGTGTCTGCCCGTCTGTCTATTTGAACGCAAATTTTTCAAACTGTGGTTAACAGTTGTTGCTAGGGAAGCTATTTATATACAAATAAATTAAAGGCGGCCGCCGTGGTGTGGCGGTAGTGTTGCCGGCCTACCCCACCGAAGGTCCAAGGTTCGAGTCCTGGGACAGGTAACATCAAAAGTGGTTTGAAAAAGTTTTTCAAAACGGGTTCGTCTCTCGGCAGTGGTTTGGCAAACTATCCCAGTGTCTTTTTGCCATGGATGGTTTCTCAGCAAAAATTCATCTCCTTTGTGGATCCCGTTCGAAGTCGGCAAAAATTTGCTGGTCCCGCCAATTTGTAGGAAAAATCACAACAGCACATCACAAATTGGAAGGGAACCTTGGCTCACAAATCTCTTAGGAGGTTTATGATGATATACCTGTTGTATATCGCGCCGTACATTTATATTGTTTTTAATTAATTTACCCCTCAAAACTCATAACAAAAGTGTTTTTATTAAAAACAATCAGCTGCCTTTATAATCCGAACTGAAAGGTATTAAAATAGACTTGCGTAATTTGGTATGCCATAATAGATCACTACTAGGTATATAATGTTAGGTTTTACCCGAACTTACACTTCCTTACTTGTTTTATTCACCTACGTCACCAATTAACACAAAATAAGAAAACTCTTAAAATGTCTTTGGTGAAATAAGTAAAATCTTAGTTAAATACCGGCACTCGAACAAGTTTACCACTTCTGAAGAAATATGCTTGCTGACTGAACACGTGGTAGTTGAAGATGATCAAGATCAGGTAATTGCATGCATAGTAGTGCGGTTATTGTGGATTTGTTATCAGGTGTTCGATATGTTCCTGCTGTTCGGTAACATTGATTGAATCAAACAACGTCCCAAATGAGCCAATTGGGCTTTAATGGGTTAAGATGGAGGCGAGGAAACTAAGAACATTTTTATTTGGAGGAAGATCAGTCCCTTCTCTAATTACTACTATCAAAATACTCCGAAGATACGAAACGTACATTTTTATGTACCAGATGTACTAGTATTGTATAGTAGCTGTATAGTTTTTGAAGTTAACTTCCTGGGCGACTTTACGAAGATTTGAGTGAGAGTAAAATCTGTAGTGTTTTTGAAGTATATCGACATTTTTTTATTGTGGCAACGAAATACGAAAATAACAAATTGCAGCAGAGTATTGTACTAGAATTAAGGAAATATACAATTTATTGAATAGCTAATTGTAGCAGAATTTGACAGGGCTCAAATCATTTTTGGTATAGTTTTCGGGATCATTTCTGAATTGTTTTATTGACATTTTTAAAATCATTTCGGAACCTTTTAAGGATAATTTTAGAACTGCTTTCGTGACTTTATCGGTACCATTTTCGGGACTATTTTGGGTCCATAAAAAGATATAACGAAATGGTCCCAAAAACTATAGCGAAATGATCCGGAGAAGGTCCTAAAATTATTCCAAAACTATCACGAAATAATCTTGAGATGGTCCCGAATAGTACAAAAACCATCCCGAGAGGCATACTTAAGTTCGATGGCCCATTGTGGTAGCATAAACAAGGCTAACACCCCTCAGACGTTCAGGAAATTGAACCAATTTGTTCGTTTAAAGTAGCGAAAATGTCTTATATTTCAATAGAGCCTATCTTCGCTAAAATCGTGAAGAAGCACAGAAGTCGTTCGATGAGATCCTCATGCTTTCACCATGTATTCTCATCAGATATTGTCCCGTGAGTACCCCAGTGGGGGGGCCTAGGAAGAACCGCATAAAGATGAGTATGAATTTAGAACATTTCCGACAGCTGCTGGGTTAGTTTTCATACATAATTAGCTTTTTCCTCGTATTCACGAAGAAGGCAATGCTTGCACGTAGCAAGGTAAGGGTCAGTGCTCTTCCCTTGGTTCACCTGCGATTGCTATGTGGCCTTCCTTGCCATCTTCATCGCTCCAGCACCGAACGGCGTTCAGTCGGACTGCACTGCAGCTTTTCGGGAGTTTTACATACATGTCAACCGGAAGTAGGTTGAGCATAACCTCCAAAGCTTTTGTGAGCGTTGATGGAAGTGTCCGGTTAGGAGTGGTGGTGTAAAGGCTGGTACCTTATATCCTCTGTTGAAAATAACCACCTTGAGGCGAAAAGTTTAATGAGATACCTTGCCACAATAAAAATAAATCTACCACCTTGTAATAATCTTAATTCTGTCTGTATGTTAAGAAAAGGCTCAATCAGCACTTATTATATATTTGTGCATGTGCGGCTATGTCAAACGTGACAATTACAAATATCCAAGCAAGCGAACAATCGAATCCTTGCACACTTTTACTTACACCATTTCTATGCTGTATGCAATTTAAACTGCAAATAAGCAGCGGTCACAAACCACGTACTCAGCACAAAAGCTTCCAAGACAATGACAAGTTGGCCAATGCAAAAATGATGCATCACAACAACAATAAGAGCATAACCAATGAGCAAATGAAAAGCAAAAACAAAAGCAATGATTTTCCATTAGCAAATATTACAAAAGCACATACAGTCTCCCAAAATGTGTACGTCTAACCTAACTCATACAGAAAAGATAAGGGAAATAGGTATCACACAATACAACAGACATACAGCAAACCTCTGGATCAAATCAAGTCAAAACGGCAGTAAGTTTAGGAAAAGAGGAGAAAATCTGTGATGTGAGTGCAAATAAAAATAGTTTGCGGACAAATGGAATTGAATGAAAGGAGACAAGTCATGTAAGTTGAACCAGTCAGCAGCTTCATTTGCCTACTTGTTTGTAGAATTCCAAGAGCCAAATGCCGAAAATGTGGCACAGCTAAAGTGAAGAGTAAGCAAAAACCATGTTAGATTTGGTATGAAGGAGTTGAGGATTAAAAGTAAGTGGTTGTCTGTGTGTCTTAACATCCCAGCTAACCAAAGTTGAAGCGCTCCGAAATAATGAATCAAAAAGAGTCCGATTTTTGAACTTTTATGGAGTGTTATGTAGAAGCATCAAAAAATCTACTTCTTTGCGAAGATTCACGGAACCTTGGGAGAAGAAATTAATATTGTAGAGCGAAAAAACTTCAAAACTCAAATATATTAATGATTTAGAGCGTTTTCTGATCGTTTTTTTGTACGCGTAAAGAGAATCGTGAGAGTTTTAGAGCATTTTCTGACTGAGTGCTTTTTTCTTTAAGTTTATCAATAGTCGAACATTGGAAGCCATTTAAAGTACATTTAATATTAAACCAGATAATATATTTTTTGATTTTATGACATTTTTTGACAATATTAAAATGAAAAATATATACAGTCACTCACATCTTATTTGATGCAGATAGAAAATTTTTGTAAAGTGTTCTACATTTTAATAATATCTTGAGAAATTTAAAAAACAGATTATGCTACTCTTAACTTGATTATGACTTTTCTTAACTTGAAATATCAATAAATGTATATTAATTTTATCGTAATGTAAACAAAAGCAATAACATACACAGAATTCACCCCACAGTTAAATGATGCATATGATTTTTTACCTCAATAATCCTGGAAATTTGTAACAAGTGGAATTGTATTCTTAGAACGCGTATGTTTGCAGAGTCGGTTAGACATAAAGAAATAATTTATTTTACGCACGTTTTAATTTTATAACCATGGGACCGCGTACATCAGTGGAAAAGCGCGAATTAGTTCTGGAGCATTTTAAACGGGGTTTGTCTCAACGAAAGATAGCTGAAGTGGTAAACTTAAGCTCGTCGACAGTTCAGCACATTATTGAACGCGTTCTACATGAAAACCGCGTGAGAAATAAGGGTCTAAAGGCTCCAAATAAAATAAAGAGTCTAAGTGGTTAGTGCGTTAATTGAAGAAAAATCCAACAACAAGCGCTCCAAAGTTGGCCGAAATGGTCAAAAAGGATTTAGGGGAGACTAGCCATCCTGAAACAGTGCGAAGAGTGCTGAATGGCAGGATAGCCCGTAATAAGCCTTTTATAAGTACAAAAAATAAAATGAAAAGATTGCAGTTTGCGCGTGAGCATCTATGTAAGCCACCAGCGTTTTGGAGGACTGTAATTTTTGCAGATGAGGTAAAATTAAACTTATTTGGGCCAGATGGTAGACCTTTTATTTGGCGCGAGCCCAATACGGAGCTCAAACCTCAAAATTTGCGAACTACTATTAAACACGGCGGCGGTTACGTTATGGTTTGGCATGTATGTCATGAAAAAGGAGTGGGAAATATTACTTTCATTGAAGAAACGATGAACAAAAATATTTATTTAAAAGTCACACAAGTCACAGATAGTGCAAACGTGGCTAATCTACAAACGTCCACACATTGTTGAAACTCCTGCTCAGTCACCGGATTTGAATGTCATCGAGAATTTGTGGTCGGTTTTAAAGATCAATATAAGAAAACATGACATCCACAATAAATCTGACCTTAAAAAGGCAATACTGGAAGAGTGGAACCAAATTAGTCCAGAATACACACAAAAATTGGTTGAATCCGTGCCAAAAAGACTTCAAGCTGTAATTGATAGCAAAGGATACCCAACAAAGTACTAATAACTCAAAATGGTAAAAATTATATATAAAGACTTTTTTTTTTTTGTTAAAATTCACCTTTTAAGTTGTGGTGTGAATTCTCGTATTTTATTTCTTTTTTTTTGCATTACAAAGAAATCAGTGGACACTTTTCTGTATTTTATGTTAACAAATTTAATAAAAATAAATAAAAGAGATGCCTGTTTTTTAAATTTCTTAAGATTTTATGAAATTTAGAAAAGTTTACAAAAATTTTTTATCTGCATCAAATACGGTGTGAGTGACTGTACTTTTGGATGCTTTTGCACATACAAATATTTTTACATAAAATTTGTTAACAATAAATAAAACAGAATTAAATATTGGAAATTATATAAATTAAACTGCATACACCATTTAAAAGAGTATTTTCTTTTTACTAGTAAGAACATTAAAAACTTCATAAAAGAGTCAATAAATCCGCCACTATGACTCCAAAAAGCAACACAAAACCATCAAAATGGGGAAAATATGTACCTAAAAAGGGTAAAAAAAGACCCCAAAAAGGCTTCAATTAAAATCTCCAAAAATACTCCGAAGTTCATTTAAGAAGAGTCATAAAACGATCCAAAGTCATCGGGTTCGGAGTCATTTTGTATTTCTTTCTTCTGATTCCTTTTATGGTGCCCGCGTAGAACGATTTCTCGCCCCTTTTGGGCTTCTGAGAGTAAAGCTCCTAAAGAGGTGCGCTTTATGGCTCCGAAAGAAGTCTTTTATCCTACTTTTGGTTAGCTGGGATTGAAGGTAGCAACATGCCAAGCACATGACATAGGCAGCCACGTCAACACGAACCGGCATTCCAAGCCAAGGACAACAATAGCACTAGCAAAGCATCAGCAAGAACATCAAATCGTGCAGAAGGATCTTGCAAACATGCTTATGACTATTGATTCGAATGATTTTGGTCAATTCATTTCCTGAGCTGGCAAATGTTTGTGTATTCTATGATGCATTCTTCATTATTTTAAATTGTGGCTGGATAATATCTTAGTTAAATCCATTGTTTAGATTAATTGTGGGTGTATTCGGTGTATGTGATTGAAAGATATGTAGACAAAAAAATTAATTTCTTAGATCAGCAAAAAATAGAAATACTCCGTTTAGTAATGTCAAATATACTCCTTAAGGAAAGTCAGAATACTCCACAACTTATCCTTATTCATATTAAAAGGGGTGGGCTCCAAAAGAATTTTACTCTCTCTGCGAAAAAACTTTTTCCAATTCTACCAACAAACTCGTTTCTATGAAATACTATAAAAAAATTCTATCTATGCAATATGAGCAACATTTTCAATATAATAATTGAAGTCACCCAAGATACATTGATGTACGAGTATTCTCCAATTTCCGAGGCTTATTGAAAAAAGTTTGGAGAATTTCGTACTCAACTAAATCAATTTGATGGTGATGGTGGCTTAAACATTGCAGCGATTCTTTTGTGGACTGCATTTGCGAGACATGACATGATAGCAAGAATCCTTGTTGTTTTGCCCATCTTTGAACTTATTCATTGAATCATTGGACAATTTTGAAATTTCTTTATTTTTCAACTGCAACTCTCTACTTAGAGGTAAAACGACAGAATTGATGGACTCCATTATACGACAGCTCACTTGAAATTCAATCGAAAGGATTGCCGTCAACAGTTGGACATAACTACATCGACTCAGCTCGTAGCTCCGATCATTTCGGTATACTTATTAGTGTTTCTCTCTTCTTGTCATACTTACAAACATGGGACCAAAGTTATAATACCATTTCATGAAAGATATAATTACAACAATTTGCACAGCGATGCATCGGACACTGGGATGCGAACCCAAGGACCTGTATCAAAGCCGCTGATAGAACTAAACCTCTAACAACTCAGATATGATGCCCTGTAACGTCACTATGTAATTTTCCTCTAATGCACCATTTTTACATTATTCCTTTATATTCTTTGGCACATATATTTTTCTATGTTAACTCAATTTAAGTGGAATATTTTTAAGCATGTTTGGATACAGGGTGGCTGATGAATTTTGCTACATTAAGAAACTCAAATAATTTTTTTTCAGTGTATGGAATTCATTTTTCTTTTATTCATGTTAAAGTTCATTAAATTTTATTAAATATAGCTTATTTAGTTTTAAAAATAATGGAATTTAAATGCCCCCCCTGCTCGTCGATACATGTGCGGCATCTTACCAAAAAGTTGTTCATTACTGCTTGGAGAGTTGAGACAGGAATAGCCGCAATTGTTTCTCGAATGGATTGCCTTAGTTCATTCAAATTTGTTGGTTTTGCTTTGAAGACTTCCTGTTTGCAATAACCCCACAAGAAAAAGTCAGGTGCAGTAAGGTCAGGCGACCTGGGTGGCCAACGGAATGTGGAGTTTCTGGATATCAGCTTATTGGGAAATTTTCGTCGCAATTCTGTCATAACAGGTTGGGCTATATGAGGAGCTGCACCATCTTGCTGAAACCACACAGAGTTGAAAGAAATTCTCATTCGGCGTAATTCTGGATAGAAAAACTCTCTCAACATGCTCAAGTAACGGTCTCCAGTAACCGTAACGGTGTGACCGTTTTCTTCGAAGAAGTAGGGCCCGACAATGCAGCGTGATGAAACTGCACACCACACTGTGACACGAAGTGGATGCAATTCCGTCTCATGGAGTATCTGTGGGTTGGAAGCACTCCATATTCGACAATTTTGTTTGTTTATGTTGCCGTTTAATCGAAATGGGCCTCGTCAGACATGAAAAGACAGTTCAACATGTTTCCATCCTCTTCCACCATTTTAAGCATCTTCTGGCAAAATTCCAAGCGAATCGGCAAGTCTGCAGCGTTCAGTTTGTTTTCCATTTGAATTTTATATGGGAATACGTCCAAATCTTTGTGCATAATTGACTGTAATGACTGTCTGCTTACACCCATTTGAGCAGATAAGCTTCTTGTCGAAACACGTGGATTGTTTTGTATGGCAGCAGCTACAGCAGCGATTGTTTCCTCCGTTCGAACTGAAGGGTTTCGATGGTAAGGTCTTCTGTTGACTGTACCATGCTCGGCAAAATTGTTTACAAGTCTTATTATGGTCCATCTGCTCGGAGGATTGCCGCCAAACGTGCGCCTATACTCTCTTTGAACCGAAACTACGGACTCCAGTGCGTGATAGCGGCGGACAATCCAAATTCTTGTTTTAGTGTCCCAGTTATCCATTTTTGTTAAATGTAAAAGTCAATCTGCAAAATAAAAAAAAAATTTACCAGATTCATTAAATAGAAAAAAAGTTATTTAATTTTTTTTTGGTAGCGGCTTTCATCAGCCACCCTGTACAATCGGGCTTAACAAATAACACAGGGTGTTGATATGCAAAAAAATGTGATATGAAATTGGTGACCTCGAAACATGTCATTTCATACCATCGCTGTGCAAATCTTTCAAACTTTTCTCTAATATCAATTAACAAATACAATTCTTTATTTGAATAATTTTTTGTTCAAAGTGACCCCGTTCTGTCCAAAATATTTTTCTTCCTGACACAGGCCCTTTCTGCTATATCTTTCGCTCCAAACTTCCGGAATCAGAAATCTAAGTAAATCGGAATTTTCCTTGTTTCTCAATCGGGATCGTGGCATGGCAATATGCCTCCATTACGCAATCATCTGAGAAAGCGCAATAAGCATGTTGATACAACCTGTAACCAGGTGGCTTAATTTTGTAAGTTTTGTGAAAATTTCACTGTAAATTAAATTTTGCCATTTTGGGACACTCGGCTTAATGGGTTTGGTTCTTGAATGTGGTTGCTGTAACACATACATAGCCAATAAAGTTCAACGCACACGTCGAAAAGTTAATGTACTTACGGATCTGTTGTTAGTTGGCGCTTTACGATGTTCTAATTATTATTTTATTACACTGAATAAGAGTAGTTAAAACAGTAAGCTTTATGACCAAATAAGCCACCGACAATTACGAGATTTGGATAATCGTAAAACTAGAAATTATTATCAAAAGCTGTGGTAATGAGAAACAAAAGTTTTAAATTCCTAAAAGCAGATGATGAGCTATTTATTTACGATGTAAATATACTCATACATATGTATATGTATATATGCTTATACAGGGTGGCGCAAAAGTTATCCTCCTATCAGAAAATGCTATAAATTTTGCGATTGGCCCCTAAAGTCAGTTCTGTTTTGACATTTGTGTAGTAAACACATGCGAAATACACGTTAATAAACAATGTTACGCTACACTGCTCCAGAAGGCGGAATATTTCTGACTATTTATTTGACCAATAATCGGTCGGGGTCAAACGGTTACTGTGAATGGTGAGCGCTACAGAGCAATGATCAACGAGTTCTTTTTGCCGCAACTTGATGAATTGGGACTGGAAAACTGTGGTTCCAACAAGACGGTGCAACAGCACACACTGCACGTGCCACAACCGATATGCCGAACATCGGAAGCTTACTTTTGCGCCACCTTGTATAATAAACCATTTTTGCCAAAAACTCTGCAGTGAAATGATCGTCACTGTCAGAAATAGGTATGTACTTTTCAGCAGCTATATTTTGACACCAGTTGGTTAGTGGTTAACATTTTTGTACCACCTTCACAACCAGCACCGAAGCAACAAGGAGTGAATATCACGAAGCCGTATAAGAACTTTTTTTGAGTAATATTTGGTAGGTGTCCTATAACACCGCGTTACACACATTCTGTCCTATGAACTACGACCTTTATACTTTATACATAAAAAAAAATTCTGACGTGTACATGAAAATCGCCGATACACGTGCATTTTTATTTTTTCTTCTCTTTCCGAAAAAGTATATTGGGTTCATAGGACAGAACTAAAGCTCGTTTTTGAAACGCAGTGTAATGACCACCACCATTGGCCATTTGCGAACTACACCTTTTCCATTGAAAAATATTTTAAGGCTTCTGAAGTGCAATTGACTATTCCGAAATACATTTTACAGTTTCTGAAGTATAACAGACAATTTTAAAATAAATTTTACAACTGACTATTCTGATTAAAATTTTACGATTGCTGAGGTACAACTGACTATTCTGAAATACACTTAGAAAAGATGCAATTCAATTTCGTTTTCGTGTATACCTCCAAATTGAAGTGACTTATACAGGGTGTTTTTTTACAGGTTTGTTTTTCGAATAGAGATAAAACTGGCATTTTGTGGTCAAATCTGGCAACTCTAATGTCATTTATGTTCAGTTTGGTTTGCCATTTCATCATGAACAGGTTGACAAAAGAACAACGCTTGCAAATCGTGCAAATTTATTTCGAAAATAATGGTTCAGTTCGCGAAGTTTACCGTGAGCTCCGTCCATTTTATGGTCGACATAATCGTCCATCAGAGCAATTAATTCGGTTAACCATGGATCGTTTTCGCACTACGTTTACTCTATGTGATAATACGCATCCGCAGAGACGTCGAACAGTGCGCACCGAAGAAACAATTGCCGCTGTAGAGCAAAGTGTTGAAGAGGACCCGAATGAATCGATTCGCCACCGTGCACAGCAATTGGAGCTTTGTCCATCAACTTTATGGAAGATTTTGCGCAAAGATCTTGGCTTGCGACCTTACAAGATCCAGCTTGTGCAAGAATTAAAGCCGCGAGACCATGCAATGCGTCGTGATTTTGGTGTATGGGCCGAAAATGAGATTGATTTCGATGCTGATTTTCATCGCAAAATTTTGTTCAGTAATGAGGCTCATTTTTGGTTGAATGGCTACGTCAACAAGCAAAATTGCCGCATTTGGAGGGAAGAGAATCCACATGAGACCCTTGAAACGCCATTACATCCACAAAAACTGACTGTTTGGTGTGCTCTATGGGCTGGTGGAGTCATTGGGCCATACTTCTTCCGCAATAATGCTGGAGAGGCAGCTACCGTTAATGGAGACCGGTATAGAGCCATGATAACCGACTATTTTGTTCCCGAATTGGATGGCATGAATGTGGATGAGTTGTGGTTCCAACAAGACGGCGCTACATGCCACACAGCGCACGTCACAATCGATTTATTGAAGGAAACATTCGATGAGCGCATAATTTCGCGGAATGGACCTGTCAATTGGCCACCAAGGTCGTGTGATTTGACACCATTGGATTATTTTCTTTGGGGATATGTGAAGTCGCTCGTCTACACCTACAAACCAGAAACGTTAGGGGAATTGGAAGCCAACATTCGTGGCGTTATTGCCGACATACGGCCCCATATGCTCGAAAAAGTGGTTGAAAATTGGACCTGTAGAATTGGCTTTATTCGAGCCAGCCGCGGCGGCCACATGCCCGAAATCATATTTAAACATTAATGGCATAAAATTATCCTTCCAATAAAGCCAAATTGATGGACCTTAAAACGATTTTCTTGTGTTTTATTTCAATTCGAAGTTCTATACCCCTAAAAAAACACCCTTTATAATACACACTAATCGAGTTCCGAGTTCCTACCAACAATAGAACAGTTTAACGAGTGTAACAGCTGTTATAAAATGTATTGTTGTCTAAGAGATACAGCCACATTTTTTTATAAAACATGAAATTTGTGGTGGATTAGTAGTTATTAGAATTCGCCAATTTGTAGTAAATATGACCGCAAAGTTCTATACTTCCAGTTTAAGTCTATATCGTTATTCTAATCACTCTGATTTTACGTTAAAGTTATTCAATGTTAATTTTTGGTAACGTGCCATAATGTCAATGGAATTAATGACATTAATTAGTTCGCATTTCGAAATTATGAAAATTTTAAGAACTAACTTCATTAACATTAATTCCCTTTATAAAAGATTTGCATAACGAATCACGAAGTATAAAATGAAAATTTAGAATATAAAATCGCGCAACTTGTTATTAAAGATTTTTTCCTACGGCACTTTATTTAATCAACCCTAAATTCGGCAACCAAATCATTTGTTTTCATATAATAGTATGAATTGAAAATTTGGTGTAAAACAAGCTTAGTCCATTATCTTTGTAATTCAACTTGGAATAGCGATTTCCTTGTTATTATAGAAGTTAGTACAGCATTTATAATATTTACCGTTCCTGACATTAATTCTCTTTTTAAAAAATTTATTTGAGAATTAACGTTATTGACCTTAATTCGCTTCTTCAAAGAGAACTAATGTCAATGACATTATGACAATGAAATGAAAATTTGGTGGAAAACAAGCTTAGTCCATTATCTTTGTAATTCAACCTGGAATAGCGATTTCCTTGTTATTATAGAAGTTAGTACAGCATTTATAATATTTACCGTTCCTGACATTAATTCTCTTTTTAAAAAATTTATTTGAGAATTAACGTTATTGACCTTAATTCGCTTCTTCAAAGAGAACTAATGTCAATGACATTATGACACTTCAACTTATTTTTTTACAATACGCCAAATCTTTGCAAAAATCTTGTCTTTGTTGATTTTAAATTCACTGCCTATATGCCGCTATTCCCGAATTTGGTTTCCCTGCAAAATTTATACGCCTGTACAAAATGATTAACACCATCACCTAAGTCAGAATTGGCAAGGGCCTCTGCTAAGCATTCGAAATCTCATTTGGGAGTAAAAAATACAAACTTACCTGAGCAGGAACAATATTTTATGAGCTGGCGTGATCTGACGAGATTGACATTATTGACCTTAGCAACCGCACCGTAACTTTTACATATTTCAAACAAGAAAAAGAGGTAGAGAAAACGGGTTTGGCGGTAAACGAGTACAAAATGAAGTACCTTCTGTTATCATACAAAGAATCAGCTCAACGTCGAGACAGCAACACCACTGTTGGCAGCCATAACTTCAAAATACACACTCGACGTACAAAAATCACGCTCTATGCAATATGGATAATAGGCATGCACGGTAACAACCGCTGATGAGAAAGATCTGTAGAGAAAGATTTGTAGACTTCTACGTGTTGGTGACAGCAAGTACCGAAGAAGATATAATGATGAGCTGTATTAGCTTTACGTGGACGCCGACATACGAATTGAACCCCAGCGGCTTCGCTGGCAAAGTCACGTTGTGCGAATGAACGAAGATGCTCCGGCTCAGAAAGTATTCTTATCGGCACCCGCCAGTAGAGGAAGACCACCGCTCCGAAGGAAGGACCCAGTTGCGAACGATTTGCGATGCCGTGGTGTCTCCAATTGGCGCCAGTTGCCGAAGCAAAGAAAATACATAGCTCAGAAGACCCCGGTCGGTTAAATGACTATTTAAAGCAAGTATTCATAGTTGGGTACTTCATGCCTACCGTAAGGCGAATAAACTTGATAAACTCGGTGAGGTATTATCACCTGAGTATAAACATGTACGGGCTCTGTGTAAAGAAAACTGAAGGTCCGTCCTTTTGACGGCGGCTCTAACGAATTTTTGATTCGATAAAATGATCTAAACTAAAATTTTAATTATAAGGTTCTATCAGAACGCTCAGGATTCATGCCATCCAGTGGAAACTGATACAAATTTGCATTATTCATCATGAACAGAGCTTATTTGACTTTTAATCTGAAATAATTACTTTTAAAATCTCTAAGTTTCTGTGAGTGTCTCTTTGGTTGCAAACAACAACAAAAATAATGATAATAATGTCATTCACATTAACATTCAGCACTCCCATCTATTGCCAGTTAATGAAGTGAGTGAAGGCCTTCACATTGTACGAACTTTGCTTCAAACGAGATAAACTGGCTTGTTTTGTTTTACATAATGAGTCCGTAAGCGAGTGTAAACTTTTATTAAAAGCAAACAAACATTTTTTAAAAAGTCAGGGCTCCAAACTGAGTTAAATATTGTAACGGGTTTAATTCAAAATTCAAGAATCTAAATTCATGCATAAGACCATTCATAAAAATCCATAAATACATTATCATAAAAATCGGATTTGTGATAACATTTTGCGGCGTCTCGTTACCAATAATACCAACAATTAATACGACTCTCACACGATTGACTACAACACATCAATAAGTAATTGGGCAATCGTACTGCCTACGTGAAGATAAGATCGGAATCGTGAAAGCTCCATAGCTTTTAAATTGGTTTTTTTTTTGCTGAGTTAATGTTGTTGGATCGTTTCAAATAAAAATCGCATCAAAGCGGCAACATTGTAGTCTAAGTGGTTCAATTGATTTTGCAGTCGACATAAAGAATTTTAAGCGAGCAAATATAGCAACAACAACAAATAGACGTATGTAGGACTACAACATTGTGCAATATTTACGCTCACAAATGGTTGAATAGCTTGAATTCATTTATGCGTTTGTGTCGGCAGGAATTGAGACATTTACGGCGTCACCTTTAGCTTCAAGCGATTTTTTACGACATCGCAATCTCTAGAGAATTCGCATCGATAAAATTCGTAATAAAATCTTGAAGTAAGAAAATATTGTTAAAAGTGGATAAAAGGTTCGTGAATGTGTAAATAAATACATAATTTGAGATACTAGATAGAAGTAAACGAATGTGGAAAGTAACTAATTTGAATGAGAGTGGGCTTGAGCATAACTTGAACCCAGTATCAAAAAAAGGGGGGTGATGGGGGCGGTCGCGCCCCCTTAGACCTGAAGAAATATTGGACGTGCTGAATTTGCCCGAAATTCAAATGCATTTTTTTAGATTTCCGTAAAATTGAGACCGAATGAAATATTTCTTATCTTCTTTTGCCTGCTTGTCTAGCGTAAAATGTAAATGTATAATAAGTATATTATCTTATAGTAAGGAAGTATAGTATATATATCATAATAAATGCACAATACTTGTAGTGTTTATATTTAAACACTTAAATATTATTTTAAGATTTGTATTGTTTTATTTAGAAAATATGTTTTTGGTATGAATAAAAAAATTGTCAAACCAAAAATGTAGAAAGTTATTTCAAATTTTCATAAAATTTAAAAGTGTTTATAAAGCAAAGTACATCAATATATAACCCTTCAATACTTAAGTGTATTTATTATATTTTCAAAACATTTAAATCTCAATTCAAGTGTACTTCGACCAACGTATGTGATTTAACCCCCCCATCTATCAGGGCTATTTGGCAACCATCAAATAGTAAAAGAAGAGCAAGAAAAAAAGCGTAAACTTCTAAACTCCGTCGAAAATCTAGAATTTAACGAAATAAGACATAGAAAAAGCGCGTTCAGAGACCTACTTTTGATTTATGTTTATGTTTTACAAATAAGTAATTTATCCCAATGCTGTAGAAGTGGAAAAAACATTGCCTGAAAATTTTTCAAATTAGACGCAATGTGCTGTGTACAATCTTCAGTATGTTGACACTACTTTCATATAGCATTTGGTCATCCTTAAAGTATAATTCGAAGAAAATTCAGTTAGGTAACCAAATAGCTCCGGCGATGTCTGATTCCGCGATTTGCAGTCTTTTTACTTTTTTGTTTCATTGAAATGCAGAATAGTTTTGAAAATTCTGAAGTTAACTGCATGTCATATCTGACTAAATTTCCCGATGAATAATGTTAAATAATAGGGTCGGAAAAAAGTTGGCCAAATAGCTCCCCTGCTTTATTTATATTGGATAGACTAAAGTCCCGACGTACTGCAGGAAATCAGAAAACTGAGTCATTAACCTCTAGAATTATCTGAATGTGACGTATATTGATGTGAATTATCACCCTATACCTTTTGAGATTCAGTTCCTTTTTATATCTTTATCGATGATTCCGATGTTTGCTTTACAATAAGATCACCAAATTCTGAGATTTGAAAATTATTGTCTGATAAATGTTCGAGTTCATCCATTAACTCAGGTATACGTTTGTAAATATAAAATTGACAAAGTTTATATCCGTCGAATATATAACTCCATTTAGCTAAAAGACACAAGTGAAACTTGCTTATCAGAAAGAACTAGTTTCTACCTTTGAGCTGTATAAAATCATTTCTTGATTGTTTTTTGTTAGAATCCTTTCAATTGGTTGAGCTTATTTGAGTGCTTAAAGATAAATTCGTTACGTTTAGTCGTAATTATGTCAAAATGGTGTTCTGAAATTAATCATTCCTTTATATTACTGACTTTCATGGCATTTTGGATTTTGAGCTTTCGGCCAAGAACGGCCCCCCCCCCCTCAAATAGAGACCTATATCCACCCCTGCATGAAACATCATTAAAAAGATAAAATTTGAATATGAAAATCAAGAAATGTAATGCATGGAGTTGCTTATCATCACATCAAGTAATCTGGTTATGTAGTTATATTTTTTAATCGATTTGCAAAGTCAATTAACACTGGAGAGTAAATTTTTCAGCGAGATTACCCAATAACCATGCTGGCACGAATGCTGGCCCAATTTATTATTAGTATTCTATATTACTAACAAAAGTGACTCTCTAAAAAAGAAAAGAACACTCTGTAAGTCACGTATCGTTCCGGTCTTGGTTTATTATGCAGAAGCTTGGGCATGGACAACATCTGATGAGCCGGCTCGGGGAGTATTCGAGAGAAAGGTCCTTCGAAAGATTTATGGACCTTACGCGTTGGCGATGTCGAGTACCGAAGAAGATCTAATGACAAGTTGTATTAGCTTTATTGGCCGCCGTGGTATCGCGATAGTGTTGTCGACCTACCACACCGAAGGTTTAAGATTCGAGTCCTGGGACAGGTAACATTAAAAGTGGTTGGAAAAAGTTTTTTCAAAACGGGTTCGCCGCATTGGAGTGGTTTGGCAAACTCTCTGAGTGTATTTCTGCCATGAAAGGCTTCTCAGCAAAAATTCATCTTCTTTGTAGATGCCGTTCGGAATCGGCAAAAAACAGTAGGTCCCGCCAATTTTTAGAAACAAATTGAACGCGTCACGCTACAAATTGGAAGAGAAGCTCTCACAAAAATCTCTTCGAAGGTTTATGATTAATATACCTATTGTATATCGCGCCATACATTTATTTATTATACATTTCATGAATATGAAATGGTATTATAACTTTGGTCCGATGTTTGTAAGTATGAGAAGAAGAAGCGAAAGACCCACCGAAATGATCAGGGCGATGAGCTGAGCTGATTTAGCCATGTCCGTTTGTTCGTCCGCCCGTCTGTCTATTTGAACGCAAACTAGTCCCTTAGTTTTTAAGATATATCGATGGAATTTGGTATGGGGCCTTCATTTTGTAATATATTAATGACTTGTCGGAACCCACAAGATCGGAGCAATAAAACACATTGCTCCCATACAATCGATTGTTTCGATAAACGGGTGTTTACCTATAAATCTTGCAATTAAAGAGTTAGGAACTAAAAAATTTGGCCAGTTTCATATTTTATATACGTAGTGTGACTAGTGAAAGTGAGCCAGATCGGAACAACATAGCATATAGGTACCATACAATCTATTGTTCTCATAAACGGGTTTTGGGCTATGTATCTTTAAATTAACATGGTAAGACCATTAAATTTTGAGGAGTCACCATGATATTGGAGAAAACAGCCATAAAATAACAATAATACAGACCGGGCCTTTTTATTACTACCATTATTGAACTGGGCCAAATAATAAAAAAAGTAAAAATTTGGAAATTATACTTGTATTAAGGCAGGTTTCTACCTTGTTGGCCCGAAAACCTGATGTTTTTCTGGAATTTTTTCCTCGGAAAGTATAATAGAAGGATAAAGTTTTCGCACAGTTATCGGAAGAAGTTTAATGAAGCTTCGCAAGTAAAGGGGAGAGGGGGGGGTACCGAACAATGGCGGCAGGTCGGCGGCGACTCGTCCTCATGGTGGAAGTCCTAGCGTCCGTAAATAAAATCTGAAACGCAAACAAAAATATTTTCTTAATCTGTACGCTTTTCCGCATCCGTGGAACTGGAACGAAAAAGTAAACATGAAAAATGCAAAAATGATCAATTTTTAATATTTCTTAAAAACCCTAGTTCCACGGATGCACAAGCTCCTGATAAACATGTAAAAAAAAAATTCATCGCGATTGCTTAATTTTTGCGCCCTGCAGGAATTCCACCAACTCGGAAAATGCGGTTTTTTAAACCGTAAACTACCTTTAGGAACATGTACTTATTGCCATAGTTTTTCGAGATTTATATAGTGTTGTTCGAATACCGCCCTATACTAGCAACCCGTACTTTAAATATTCGGGAGAAGGAATCGATTACAAAAAGTATCGTACTCATTCGAAGACGTGTGAAAACGAATCCTAAGGCTACGCTCCCACAAACGCACATGCACACAAATGTCTTAGAATACAATAAGTTTCATAAATCCAATAAAAACTGTTGAATTTTTTTTTTGTATGTATATTGGGGCATTCCAGTTGCTATAAACATCGCTAGATTCATAAATGCTGCTTTAATCGTAGCAACTTTTATACGTACACACATTTAATAATCTGTATTCCCTCCAGCGTTATGAAATCGCTCACGAGCTTATTCATATTTACACTGGGTCAACAATTTGATGACTGCTGGACAATCGTCTTTGCGGCTGTTGTTGTTGTGTTGTACGTTGATGTCTGCTGTTGACAGCATCGACTACACAAACATCACAATATGTCACTAGGTAATCTTCATTATCTTCCGAACAATTACAGTGATTGCGCCAGTCATCATAGACCAGCCGCTACGCCCCACACCAATGACCGATAAGTCACCGCCGTCAATGCTCAATTGCCTTTGTAACCGACTTTTTATATGAAAACGCACATAATACCTTCATTTATACAAATGTATGTATATGGCCTGCATCCCAGTTTATTTGCCCTTGCATCCTCCCCGCAATGCGTTATGTGGCGGCCAACTTTTTGTCACATCACATCGGTCGATCAGTTGTCTGACCATATTGTACTATCTTTGATTATCTCTCGAATCCATCTGGTACGGTTTTGCATTTACAATGTCTGTCAATGTAACACAAACGTACCAACAACGCATGTGAGTGAATTGTTTTTTGTTGTTTTATTTGTTATTGTTTTGCATATAGCCGTACTTTGCATTCGACAGTATTGTCATGGTTAATTTATGCGCCTTCTACAACAATGCAAAGTTGCTCCGAATATTGGGCATCATTCCTAAAGAAATGTACATACACAGCAAGTAAGGAAAAACAAATTCGGTTACAACCAAACATTGTGTGTTCAGCTGTGCATCTGGACAAAAACACAGCTGCGATTTCTTGAAAGACATTTAACATTTTGGGAACGAAAACATACACTGAAGATGGCGGATCGCCTAAACCGGTTTGTAATAAAACAAAAATTTACAAGGGATGACGAAAAATCGTTCCAATATACATCTAATATCCACCCTGTTGGAAAAAAAAGAAAATAAAATCAACTCAGGTATTTTTAAAACTTTTTCTGAGATCGGATGTTATTGAGATATTTCTTTTCTTAAAAATATTTTGAAATATAGTGCCATCACCGGGGATTGATGGTATAACTCTTGTACAACTACAGAGATCTCTGAAGAATTCCTGTGGCTGGGTGGGTCCCATCTACACCAATTGCTTGTGGTTAAGCTATATAATCAATTCTTGGAATATGATCAAAGTTATCTTCCTTTCAAAAGCGAAAAAATTCTGTATCTACCAAGGAATTCAGGACAATAAGTCTATTTTCGTTTCTCTTAAAACGCTTACTGCGAACGCAAGTCAACTGAAACGATTCTGCATCTGGTTTTAAACTTATATAGGGGTCCTTCGAGCACAAAGAGGAGTGAGAAGGAGAAGACTGGAAGGAGGTTTTCTTTTTCCCCTTCTCTGGGTCGTAGACGTTAACGACTTGCTCAACGGACCTCAAATGTAGAGGCTGTCAAGTGGTGGGCTATGCTGACAACCTGACAAGTTTTGAAAAGGGGAAATATCAAGGTTGACGTTCTAAAAGTATACCTGGATATTGTAACTATGCGGTTTACTGTCAAGCCAATATTTGCAAGATTTATAGGTCAAAACCCGTTGATCGGAACAATCGAATGCATTGAAGCTATGCGCTGTATTGGCCCGATCATGCTTGTTCCGACAAATGATTAATATATCAAAAAATGGTGTCTCCATACCAAGTGAGATAACTCAAAAACTAAGGGACTAGTTTGCGTTCATACGGAGATGGCTAAATCGCCTTAGATCATCGCTTTAGAAGAAACCAGTACAAACAGCATAACTGGAATAGTCGCATTGGACGGAAATGGCCTAAAGACAATAGGCTACACGAAAGTCTTGTTCCGGAAATGAAAATTTTGTTGCCGTTGCTCCACATTAAACTTGGCATTGCTAAAAATTTTTTGAAATGTATCGCAAAAGACCAGCAGTATTCAACCGCTTAAAAGACATTTTCCCAAGTCTAAGCAACGCCAAAATTTAGGAAGGGGTTGTTAATGGTCCCGACATACGGAAACTAATGAGTCGTCAAGATTTTTACCAAGTTCTGACAGACCGAGAATTAAATGCATGGCTCGCATTGAAAGCAGTCATTAAAGGACTTTTGGGTAAAGAACGCAAAGACAACTACAGGGAATCTGTTGCAAACATGTTGGCAGCTTTCAATGAATTTGGGGCTAATATATCGTACAAAATTCATCTCTTGCATCAGCATCTTGATCAACTCGCTCAACAGTTGCCAACTGAATTTGATGAGCAAGGCGAACGTTATCACCAAACTGCGCTTCCATTTGAAAGAAGGTAACTAGAGTTTTCTAATATCTTTGTCAGAGTGCACAATTTAAAGATGTTAACGATTGAAAACTATTTTTATTTCAGGTACAGAGGAAAGAAATCTCCAGATGCGATACTAGCTGAAATTTGTTGGTGGTATAAAAACACCTTTGAAGAAGAGGAAGACAAGGAAAAAGAGGAAGAAGGGGAAGACAAAGATGAAATTCCAGAATATCAGTTGGACGAATTTATCGACCTTTCTGATGATGATGAGGATGACCAATATATTAAAGAGAGCAGTGATGTTGATCCACAGCTGCCTGCTAAACGGCAACTGGCCAAATCATTAATTTAATTACTTAATTTTTTTACTTAAAACGTTTCATAACTAACATTTCAAAATTATATTTTTTCCGTATTTTTATAATTTCTTTTTCAATGTTTGTTCAAACTCAATAGTGAAAAAATTGAGAAGCATATTATAGATCAAAAAGAAAGAATCAAGACTTAGTTTTGTTGAAAATATGTTCAAAAAACATGAAAAAAAAATTTCCAATATTTTGCCTTATAAGCACTACAAAAATGTTATAAATCAATTTTTTTTTTTAATTTTAATTGTTGCACAGGTCTCTAGCAATAATTTGGCTTTAACAGATTGAAAAAATATCAATTAGTCGACGAGTTATAGCCAAAAAACCACACAAACAATATGCTGAAAATCGGCATTTGACTGCAAAGTTCGAAGATCGATTAAAAAAAAAATCGAACTAACATAAACAAACGCCGAGATACGGGTCTTCTAATTTAGCCTCTGCTTTCACCCCTCACTCTCAGAATCGACCTAACTTTTGCTAACATGAATTTGTTCCATTAAGTGTTAAATGGAAAGAAAGGAAGTGGGAATTTCGCTTGTTACCTGCAGTTTACTTCTGGGCAGGTGGGCCTCGAAGTAGATAAGTAAGAGCTGGGCTGTAATCTTGCTATTTGTCGAGGACCTTCTGGCTTGTTGTAGACGGCCGACGACCTTCAGAGCTACTAGGGTTCACTAAGGTAAATATCTTCGTGGTGATTGGACAGGGACACTGACCGATTGGCGTCCATGCGGTGCGGTTTAACATTCTATAAAATCCCATTATTGGGTAATCGATTGTTTACAGATAAACTGGTTTGTGACAAATCGATATTCAAAGAAAATAATCGAACTTTTATTCGCTTAAGGCTGATTCAATGTATTGTGTATTTATGAAAGTAAAAATCACTTCAGATAATAAGTATAAAAAATAATAAAATGGGCAATTTTCTTGTTTTATTAATTTATATTCGAGGTAATCACATAGAAATTTTCAATGTTATAATACAAATTTTTATCTCAGAACTAAAATTGAAATATATCACTCGCTACAACAAAGGCTTAGACGAAGGAAAAAACGCATATGAATTGTTGTTACTACAAATGATCAGTATATAATTTAAGATTTGGAAATGGTTGGGTGTTAAAATTAAAAATAAAATAAGTGCTTCCCTAAACTTTGAGTCTTAATAATAAACCTAAAATAAATGATTGCCAAAAATGTACAATATTTGGCGAAACTAAGTATTTTCAGATGTAATATAAACATAATTTTAAAATTTCCGTAGATAGCACTATTTCGACAAATCGATTTAACATGCGTAATTGCTATAATCGATTTACTGAAAATCGATGCTAACCGTTAACAAAATAGATTTACGAAATCGATAGTTAAAAAAATCGATTAAGGTAAAAAGCGATTACTTTTTCACAACCCTAGGTCGATGCAGCTCGATACGCACTGTTATATATATTTCTGTTTGCATGTGTATTAAAAGACACCTCTACACATTTTAATATGCAGTTATAAAATGTTTAAAGCTATATTAATGACGAATAAATGTGACCGTTGTTGGTAATTGTTGAATGATAATGCTTCTACAAGGTGTCTTTGTTGATCAAATAGTTATAAAATATATATAAATATTTTTTTTTTAATTTATGTAAAAGCAAAAGCAATAAACCAGAATGAGGTATTTATTATGCGTTCATTGGTAATCCATTAAGATGATTTAATTTTTTACACAGTGTAATAAAAATGTATTATACCTTTCAGGAACATGAAATAGTATTACAATTTTGTTTCGATGTTTGTAGGTATGAGGATAAGAAGGGATCGATCCAAAAATTAGTATACCGAAATGATTGATGAAACTCATCAAGATTGAACGAATATATCGTAATAGCCCCCATACAACATATTTTTTTGATTTTTGTTGGAACGATTTTCCGTCATCCCTTGTCAAGTTTGGTTTTGTGACACTTGACAAGGGATGACGGAAAATCAAAAATCAGCTTACTACCTTGTCGGAAGATCAACCCAACAAAATAAATCACATATTTTTTTGATGAAACAGGTTTGGGCTATGTATCTTTAAAGTAACAGGGCAAGACCTTACTGTAAGTAAGGATCGGACATTTAAAACCGTGATGCTTATTCATGAAAGGTATAAAGATTTCGGCACAGCCGAATACAGCGATTTTCTTACTTCTTTTAATTGATTTTATAACTGTAAATGTATTATTAAAATTCCTCAGTATTAAACTTCACACTTCTTTGATTTCTTAACAAAAAGCAATAATGAAGATGTTCACCTACTACAACGCGCCTCTAGATTTTTCATTTCTCTTCGTTGTCGTTTCTTGTTGACCACCGTGAAATGCCGACAAAGGCATGGCGCACCATTACTTTGCACTTTGTTTGTTGTTTCTTTGATGCGTCATTGTTTTGCAGTTGTTGTATTTTTTAATAGTTTTATTTGTTTTGTTGATTTTATTTTAGTATCAGCAAAGACATCAAAGTCGGCTTATATTGTTCTCTTCAGAGAATTATTTGTTTAAAGCATTTGTGATTATTACGCAGTCTCAATGCAAAAGCAAGAATTTTTTGATGCACCTGCACATCAAGTTTGAAAGCCTAAGTGTTTATTCTTTTAAGTTGTATGCAAATGTTGGTAAGCTGCTCTAGTATGATAATATAAGCATTTGAGTCCTTTAAAAATAGAAGTAGGATTCCAAGTAAAGCACGTGTACATTCATATAGCTAATTCTCTGAATGTTTCCATGACCTTTTATAAGCTTATGCTAACTTACATTTTCTGAGAATTTCATATTGCTGGAAAAGATAACTTATTTTATAACCATCATAGTTTGGAGTAATATGCACCTGGAGAAAATTACTTTGAATGTTCAGATTTTATAGAATTAAAAATCTGATTGCGAAATTTTGAAATCTTCGTTTAATTTAAACTTCTAAATCCGATTTCGGCTCTGACAGAGTGAAAACGGAGTAATAACGGTAGTCGATCAGTATATAAGAATGTGTGAAAGAGTAAGAAAGTCGCTCTTATTGTATTATATTTAAGAGAGCACTATATTTTATTCACCTTATATTTAACTAGAACATGTTCTATGTGCTCTGATCTTCAATCAGTTTCGATAATGTTTCTAGATGTTGTACGATATATGCCCTCTTTGTGTATCCTGTCAGCACCCAAACTCCCCCAGTCTCAGTGCGGTTTGTGTCAATGTACAGAGTATACGTTGGTCAATTGGGAGCTGGTTCAAACTGTGATCCAAACGCTCGATGGGCAGGTTTGACAATCCAAGGTGCCACCAAAACATGAGTTGCTTTAAACCTTCTGTAGGCCCATTCTACAGTAAACCTTAAAGATTTCTACTTTCATAAAAAAATTATATATAACACGGGAAGGTCAATCATTGCTACAAATGTTATTGAGTTGTCTTTATTAAATTATAAATTATAACCAGACGTGTTAAATGCCCATTAACATAAATAATGATTACATCTTTGGCTTTTTTAATTTTAATGATTGATCAATTTGTCTTTATCAGATATCATTAGTTAATTATTCATGAAACGAGCTCAAGGCCAAGAATAATAATTTTTCAATAACAGATCTGTCAAAAATCCATCATGATCACTCTACTAACTGTCAAATGGCGGAAGTAGTTCGTGCATATGGTAAAGAAGAATAGAACTAGGAGTTGGGATGACATCAAAACCAGCGTATTGTTAGCTCAATGGTTAGCAGTGCGTGCAAAAATTTCTCTGATGAGTGAAGTCTAACAGCTTCCGAAATGGATCTATAAGAAAAGCTATGGCAGTTGTCTCTAAACATTTTTCCTACTCTATTCAATCCAAAAACTTTTAATAATTAATTAAAATGATTATTAATAAATAAGAACAATAATAATTTTCATAAAAATTCAAAAAAGTGAAAAATTGTTATTCTTGGCCTTGAGCTCGTTTCATGAATACTTGAAAATATACAGGCCGTAAATCAACAAAAATTGTTGGTATAAAAAAGCAATTAGTTAATTATTTAAAAAATAATCAAAGAAATAATCAAAACTAATTCAAAAAATTGCCCATTATTTTAAATAGCAATATGATTAAATACAATCAAGTAATTAAAAGTAATCATGCCAGAAAAATTACTCAACTTCATTCAAAAAAATTAATCAATCAATTAAAATTAATTAATTGATCCCGTTCATGTTTAAACGGCGTTGCAATGTACTCTTTTCTTTGTTAAATGTTTTATTAAATTGAGATAATACAGGAAAATAATAAGATTAATCAGAAATAATCATGTAATTACATTAATCATATAAACAAAGCAATTCAAAATTGATTGACATTAATCAAATAATCATATCAAAAATGCAATTAAACGACATTTCAAATAATCAGAAATAATTAGAAAGTTTTAAATTAATAATGCAATTTATCATTTTAATGGTGCAGCTGCTGGAAATTAATCCTTAAACAATTTTCTAAGGGCGTATAAATATTTATCAATATTTGAATCATTATTTATAACATAATTTTAATTTTTTTTAATTTTCTTCATAAAAAAGTGGGCGTATTTTTCGTCCTATTTCGCTCATTTTCAAGATCGCTCTTCTTCTTTCTTTTTTAGAGAGCGCTTCAGCGTGCATAATAAAAATTTTAAAAAATAATTTAATGCATAAATAACTATTTTTACAAAATTACAATAATTTTAAAATTTTTAACTATTTAAAAAATTTTTTTATCAAATATTAATTTTGGAAAATAGTTAATAATTGATTTTATATTCTATAATTATATTTGTATGCACTACATATTTTCCAAATTTTGTGCAAATGGAATTATTTTTACTCATGTAATCACGCTAACGGACGGACGAACATGACTCAATCAATTTCTTGTCCTATGCGAATCATTTTGATACAAGGAACTTTATTTTTTTTTTTTGTGCTAAAAAAAAAATTCCTTTTATATAATTATTATAGTTTTTTTTCTCCGAAACAGGAAATATAAGGAAATCTAGTTTAGTTTTAGAAATATTGAACATAACTGATATTTCGTAATGAATTAAAGCTTTATGGTTGCATACATGCGCCTTATCCTATGAAAGAAATATAGTACATTTTCCGCTTGCTCTCCCAATTTGTAGTAGGTTCAAATAAATAAAAAATTCTAAATGCCAAAAGTATTCAAAGCAAAATACAAACAATTCATATTTACACTTCATAAATTATGCAGTGAAAACACTTTAGCCAAAACACAATACAAGCCAATGCAAAAGGTTTTATTCCAATTCATAATCCATATTGTAAACAAAGTAAGTGAAATATACATAAAATAAATAAATAAAGGAAAGTAAAGTGAAAACAAAACCAAGAGTGTCATACTAATGTGCAATATGTCTAAATGCATATAAGCGCAAATGTATGTACTCGTATGTATGTAGGCAGGTACTAAAGTCAATGTCGCATAAATAAATCAGTACAAAAATGCATAACACAATTGTATTGGAGAAGTGAAAATAAAATAAAGCGTCTATATGTAGAATGCATACAACAACCGACTAAGCTCTGACTGACATCTAAAGAGCTAGAGTACACTCTTGTCTGCCTAGCAAATACTTTAGGAATGTAAAGTGACAGCAAAGTGATAGGAAAAGAGCAGCAATTTAACTGACAAATGACGTCAGCTGGTGTTGTTGGTTAATTGAATGCATTGAAAATGCAAGTAATGTTTTGGAAGGAATGATTAATTGTAGTGTTGAAAGAAAGAGTGTTTAGAAATGTTGTGTTGCATGCAAGTTTGGCTTAAATTGCAAGAAATTAATTATCTAATGTCAATAATAATAAATATTATTTTCCGACAGCAACACGATAAACAAATATGGAAAATGGAAAAAAACACAACAAATGTTACAAAAGGTCAATGAACCTATTTTATAAGTAATTTAATTACCTTTACTTCGACATACATACCTACATATTTAATTCTATATTCATAAAAAATAAGATTGGTTAATAAAGCTTTGACATTTGCGTACAAATTTTGAATTATAGTATCTTTAAAATCTTTTTTTATGTGTTATGAATACAGTGGTTATTATATAACTGCAAAGTATTTATATTTATTAATTCTTTTATATTATATAAATTTCTTGCGTAACAAAATTTGACCGCAAAAGACTCTGATACTACTTAATAAATTTCGATCAAATTTGGTGTCGACTTAAAAGATAGAATACTTTTTATTTCAATATATTGGGGGGAATGGCATCGCTAAGCCGATAAATTCTTTGATACTGCATATCTTTGGAAATATTCATGATAGAAAGTTGAAATTCGGTGAGGAATTAAACGAGGTTAGTCGCTAACATATCCCAAAAAATGGGCGATAACGGAAAACGGGGCAAAGCACCTCCCATACAAATGAGATTTTTCAATGTAAGTAACTATGGAAGCATTTATGGCAAAACAATAAAATTCAGGAAGGAGTCATATGATGTAAATATGTAACATCTAACTGACACTAACAACATCTGATGAGGCGGCTCTGGGAGTATTCGAGAGAAAGGTTCTTCGAAAGATTTGTGGACCTCTACGCGTTGGCGACGGCGAGTACCGAAGAAGATTTAATGATGAGCTGTATGAACTTTACGCAGACGCCGACATAGTTCAGCGAATTAAAACACAGCGGCTTCGCTGGCTAGGCCACGTAGTGCGAATGAGCGAAGATGCTCCAGCCCAGAAGGTATTCTTATCGGCACCCGCCGGTGGAAGCAGAGGAAGAGGGAGACCACCACTCCGATGGAAGGACCAAGTGGAGACCGATTTGCGATCCCGCGGTGTTTCCAATTGGCGCCAGTTGGCGCAACGAAGAAACGACTGGCGAGCTATGTTGGACGGTCAAAATCGCCCAGGCGGTTAGATGACCATTTAAAGTAAGTAAAGTAACATCTTAAAAAAAATATGACGGAAAGTCTAATATAAAAAGAATAAATTGTCAAATGAGTGATGATTTGTGTTTAATTTCTACATATTTCCTGAAGATTTTATTCACTCCGTTATGAATTGAAATCGACACAAGATATTGTCAGGCTATTTCTATTAAATGCGTTTTTCTTTGATTGTATCAAAATAATAATTAAACTCGAACTCACCTTTTATAACACTGCAGTCAACTGCCAAAGTAGTCAGCAAACATTCTAGTTCATAAACTATAATTTCGTGGGCCTTATTCATACCGGTCTGAGCGACTGCAACGTTTTCGCTATCAACAGCCCAAAACTGCCGATATATATATACATACACCAGCCAATAAGAAAACAATTTGGTATTCTGACAGCAATCGTTCAGTTAACAACGCCGTCCAACATTTCAACTTTCTGTTCAACTAATATTTTAAGTTTTTAGATATTCATTTATTTAAATTAAATATAAAACTTTCTAAAGTATCAAGACCAAGAATAATAATTTTTAAGAAAATTATTATTGTTTTTATTTATGTTATTTTTTTTTATAATTTTAATTAATTAAAGCAACAATTTAATTGAATTGTTGGTACACAAAAAAACAAATAAATAAAACTATTTGTAAATAATATTTTTTGTAGTAAAATCATAATCCTTTTGATCATTTCGTCAACAAAATCCCCCTAAATTTTTTGGACGTCTCTTCTGCAATAGTGGCGCAGCAGCAACACAACAACGAGTAAGCCGTGCTCAAATGAAATGACGAAGAAAAGTGAAGTAAATAACATTTCTTTTTGGAATAATTTTTGCTGCGGTTTTTCAGGGTTGAATTATTGTGATTGTGAAATGAAGTTCTTATAAATAAAATAACAGTGCATCTCCAACGGAATCGTTTAGAATCTGCAAAAACGAAAATGGCGAACAGAGACACATACTTGTACGATAACAAGGTGGTTGAAAATAGCACTTTTTCAAAAATTAAGTTACTTATTGCACTAGTTTTCCAAAAGCGAGTTTTCGGCGCCGGTAGGGTTGTGAATAGTTCATACATTCCTGTTACCCAAAATCAAGCTATACATCTCCCTAACCCTTTTTCCATGCATCTGAAACTCCATCACATTCGTCACAGTTCATGCTCCTACTTCATCTCATATTCATCTCCAAGCCCCTCTCTACTGTTACCTATTTATCTTTACCTCAATCTTTGTTATGATAAGCTTTGACAAATCATTTAAAATCTGTGAATTTTGGCCATAAGCGATTAAGTACACTTAAGAAAATTAGCTAAATCGTATAACTTTGCAACACTTCTATCAAATTTGTGATAACTTTTCATCAACTATTCAAAAAGCATGCTTGATCAACTTATCAAGCAATTATGTTATTAAAAATCACCAGGAAAAATATCGGTGTGCAAATTTTCTTAGATCGACTTAAGTTGTTATTTCTCTGATCATTTATAAGCTTACCCGATTGTATCGCTTTCCGCATTAATATTCTCGTGTTTCCTCAGCTTGTTGTTGTTGTTGTTGTAGCGACTACTTAACCTGTCCAGGGTGTCACCCCCAACCAACATTGTCATCAGGCTCTTCTAACGGAAGTCCAAGAAACCTCGCGGCTTCAACAGGGGTGGACCAGAGTGAGATTGGAGTTAGAAGAGTGGGCTCGGTTGAGCAGAGGAACAGATGGTTAGTATCGTGGGGAGACACGCCGCATGCCGGGCAGACATTTGGCATGTCGGGGTTCAGTCTGGATAAGTAAGAGTTTAGTCTGTTACAATATCCAGAACGAAGTTGAGCCAGCGTGACTCTTGTCTCCCTAGGCAGTTCGCGTTCCTCGACGGCAACAGGTGGAGCTTGTGCCTGTAGGACCACATTCATTGGACGAGACCTGACAAAGGAGTTTACCGACTCCGTGTGGATGAGGTTGAGGGCCCGCCGGTGCACCTCTGGATCAAACGGCGAGGAGATGTGATGCCGGATCTCATCATAGTGCTTACGGAGGTGACTCCTTATTCTCCTGGGAGGCGGATTTTCGTTGAGCAGGTTCCTGTTCGGATGCTGCTGATTATGGCAGTTGAACAGGAATTGTCTGGACAACATCTCGCAATGCTCTTTGACATTGAGCATTTTTGCCTCATTATGAAGGTGATACTCAGGAGACATAAGGAGGCACCCCGTGGCGGTTCTGAGTGCGGTGTTTTGGCAGGCCTGCAACCTCCTCCAATGTGTGTCTGCTAACCCGGCGACCATATTGGCGTCGCGTAGCTCAGAACCGGCTGGCCGATTGCCTTGTACGTTGCCAGTAACGTTTCTTTGTCTTTCCCCCAAGTACTGCCAGCTAGTGACTTGAGGATTTTGTTACGGCTTTGTACTTTGGTGGCAATCGCGGCTACATGAGCACCGTATTTGAACATGTTATCAAACGTGACCCCTAAGATTTTGGGGTGTGTGACAGTCGGAAGCTTGACGCCGTCGACGTAGACGTTTAATTCCATGTTCGCCTGCGCTGTCCACGTCGTAAATAGGGTGGCCGAGGATTTGGTCGGTGACAATGTCAGGTTCCGTGCAGCGAAGAAACTGGAAAGGGTTGGAAGGTATGAATTTAGTCTCGAGCAGAGCTCATCAACGGAGGGTCCAGTCGCCAGGATCGTGCAGTCATCGGCGTAGGAGACGATCGAGACGCCTTCTGGTGGGGAAGGGAGCCTCGATATGTAGTAATTAAACAGAAGCGGGGATAGGACACCACCCTGTGGCACCCCCTGCTTAATTATACGTGGTTTTGATCTTTCGCCTCTAAATTCAACCGATGACTGCCGGCCACTCAGATAGTTGGCGACCCACGCTTTAGACAGGGGGGAAGGTTTGAATCTTCCAGGTCGTTAATGAGTTGTGCGTGATTAACAGTGTCGAAAGCTTTCGACAGATCAAGCGCAACTAGCACGGTCCTGTCATTTGGGCGAGATTGGTTGAGACCGTCACCTATCTGTGTGGTGATGGCGTTTAGCGCGGTGGTAGTGCTATGCATTTTGCGGAAACCATGCTGATGTTCGGCTAATCGCAGGTTAGCGGTATAATAAGGGAGCAAGACCGCCTCCAAGGTCTTCACTACTGGCGAGAGGAGTGATATCGGTCGATATGACTCCCCCACGTTAGCCGGCTTGCCGGGCTTTAGTAGTGGCACCACCTTTGCCTGTTTCCATCTTTCTGGAATGACAAAGGTGGTCATGGACAGATTGAAGACGGTTGTCAGGTACCTTACTCCCTCATCGCCGAGATGTTTTAGCATCAGCATGGATATACCGTCTGGCCCAATGGATTTAGAATTTTTGGACCTCCGTATGGCCTCCCGAACCTCTGTGGTGGTGATGACAATGGGCGCTTGGTTGTTTTTGCGTTTGTGCGCTTCCCTGATGGCGCGCCTGATTTCCTTGTCAACCGGAGGATGCAGTACGAATTGCCGGCAGAAAGCGCTGGCGCATCTCTTTGGTTTCGACTGTACCTTATCACCAAAGGTGATGGATATTTTGTCGTTAGGTTTGGTCGGATTAGACAAGGATTTGACAGTGGACCATAATTTGCCAACACCAGCAGAGAGGTTGCAGGACCTTAGGTGCTCCTCCCATTTGGCGCGTTTGTATTGATCGACTAGCCGTCTGATCTCCGCATTGAGATCTTGAATTTGGGGATCCGTAGGGTTCAAGCGTCGCACGTGGTCACGTTCATTAGCCAGGGCCACTGCCTCTGCGGGGAAGTACGGACGTATCTCCTTAATTCTGCCTGACGGAATGTATTGATTGGAGGCTGAAGCTATGACCATGCGAAACGCTTTTTCCCCTTCTCGTACATCAGACGGGATGGGAAGAGAAGCGAAGGTGCTCTCAGTGAAACCAAGAAAACCAACCCAGTCAGCTTTGTTGAAGTTAGTGAAGGTGCGCTTCTCAGAAGTGACGAAGTCATTGGGGCGATCGATTGAGAGGACTATCGGCAGATGGTCAGATGCAAGAGTGAGCATTGGTCGCCCTTCAACGCAGTTTATGAGACCTGCGCTGACAATTGTGAGGTCTGGCGAACTGGAACAATTTGCCGCAACTCTCGTGGGGGCGTCCCCGTTCACAGTGCAAAACGTCGAATCGTCTATTTGTTCAGCCAATTCCTGTCCCCTACCATCGGCTTGTAGGCTTGAGTGCCACAGATCGTGGTGTGCGTTGAAGTCTCCGATAATTACACGGTTATCGCTCCTGAGTAACGCACTGATGTCAGGGTGGTAATCTCTCGGACAGCAGGTGGCAGGAGGTATATAAATGTTTATAATTTCAAGGTCGACGTCTCCTGTCCGGACAACCATTCCTTGGCGTTCCAGGAGGTTGTCCCTCGGGTCGACGTCAGGCTCAAATGTACGATATTGCACGGATTGGTGGGTGATGAAGGCGAGTCCGCCCCCAAGTCCCCTCTCTCGGTCACGTCGGTGGATGTTATAGCCGTCACAAGTCCGAAGACTTGATCGGGCGTTTAACTTCGTCTCCTGAATGGCAGCGATCTTGATGTTCTGACGCTTCATGAAGTTCACTATTTCACTCACTTTCCCAGTTAGGCCGTTGCAGTTTAGTTGTAGGATGCGAAAGTGCGAAGGGGGAGAAATATTCACGCTGGGAGTCAGGGACTGGTGCGTATGCCTTGGTGGAAGCAGGCTGGGTCGCACACTACGTCGCACTCTAGAAGTCGAGGGATCCGAAGCACCAGAAGGTGGCGAATCAGTTGACGTTGTAGGTTGCGTAGCTCGACAACATGGTGCAACGTACGTATCAGTCCATAGGTTCCTGTTTCCAAGTTGAGAACATATAAGCAGGTGACACAGGCCGAGGCAAGAGTTGCATTTGACTGATGTCGCAGGTGTATATAATCTCAACCGACAAACAGAGCACAAGGTGTAAGGGACCAGGAGCTGGTGGCTTTGACTTACATTTGTACTAGTGCTGGAAGAAGAAGGGGAAGTTGAAAGTGGGCGGGGGGTAGGCTGTCGCTCGGCATTGCTCACTTCTGAAACAGAGGTGCTACGTAGAAAGTAGCTGTGAGCGGCTGTGTGAGGTGTTGGCGCCTGTGGGCGTGAGCGGCAGCGGGTGTTACACACTACTTGCTGGGCGTTGTTTGTGCTATTAGTCGTGCAGACTGTTACAGAAGCTTGTGACGGTGCGATACTAGATCGTCGTTGGCCACGGGACGTCCGAGGGCGTGAACAGCAAGGGGCCACGAAAGTTTTGTAGAAACTAGGGGGCCTATGTATGGAGGGATTTAGCCCGGAGCACCTGGTTTTGTGCAACCATCTTTTGCAAGAATTGCATTGGACGGAGTGTGAACGCTTAACGTAGATTTTCTTCCAGCAGACGCAGCAGATCCATTCTCCTGGACCCGGGTTGGATTCGACCCCAGCCCGGATAAGGAGGGTTTTGAGCAGCCCTGCTGCAAGGAGCTGCTCGGAGGATGACAATATTAGTGAAAAAGGTGACAGGTTAGACAGGGTAGAGTCGAAATAACAGCCCTTGGTCGGATGTAAAAATCCGAGTCATTCCGGTACGTAGAACCGGCTGTTGTGGGAATGTTTCCTCAGCTTCCTTTTCTATATTGTATCCCTTTCTATAACGTCCATTAAGTTTAAGTCTCCATCTCTATCGGTATTTCCAGAAGAATTTTTCCGAAATGCTTCCTCCTCTCCATCTTCTTACCCTCAATCCCTCAACTAACTCTAAATCTACAAATCGATCCTTATCTCCATACCCATTCAGTTAAGATGAACTCTACAATATTCCCTACGTCACCTTCAGCCATTTTTCCAAATACATATTCAATGTTCAGACACGACTTTTCTAGAGTTTTATCATAGTATAGACGTTACGTTTTCGAAAAGTTTGCCATTTATACGTCGTCTTTCCCTTTATGTCGTTCTCGTCCAAATCTTTGGGTTTTTTCTACTTTGTCTCATTTTGTGATCCTTGGTTCCTTCCGAGCTTACCAAAAAAGGCTTTTTTGTATCCATTGCTTGTTTCTATATTATTTATTGTTTTAAGCTCTCTCCTGTATCCCTTCTGTGTGAGTTTATTAACTCTCAATAACTGCCTCATGCTGCATTTTTTTGCTGTTGAGGATGGTTTTTACGTAGAATGTATTACGTTGTCCGTGGCAATTGGTTTCCAATAAATTTCGTAGAATACTTTGTCCATTCTTATCGTTAGGTCCATATAGCTAATGCCTTCATCTTTTTCAGTCTCCATTGTGAATTTAATGCTCCCATGCTGCTTGTTGAGGAAGTCTAATATTAGTTCTTCGTTGTCGGCAGTCAAGATGCAGATGATGTCATCAACGCACCTAGCGTTAAATTCCATGCCTAACTTGATTTTCTATTCCTGCATAAATTGCCTTTCGAAGCTTTTTGGGTTAACAATCTTCAGCCATCATTCAATCATTAGTTGGTAATCATACGACCATTTCAAGAAAATGTGTACTTATGGTTTCGCTTTCTTTAGTTTGTTTCAATATAGTTGAGAGTTTTTCTGTTTCTTCATCGTACTTATAGCAGCACGATTTGTTAAAAGTGTTGGCGTCATAGTAACAAACTGGGAAAATGCACTGAAGTCTCTTTTTTGGCACTCATTTCATGCTCCTCAAACAACTTAGATACGCAAGCTCAATGCATCACCGATCCTACCATAAGTTAGTCGTGAATATTCTTCAAATTGGTTATGACTCATAATTTATAAGGTACAGCGATGCCTTTAATGGAACATTTTGGGAAAGCTATTAAGAAAAATTGCAAAGGCCGGCTAGTTCAATCTATAGAGAAAAATATATTATCTGAAATTCAGGTAGCGACTTTCAAATAGTATGCAAATAATTGCATATATTCATTGACAATCTTATCTTATATTCTCTTTTTTAGGATCCTGAATATTTAGCTTTTTTTGTAAAGAAATCAACTAAACGAACTCTTGTCCATACCCTCTGATAAAGAAATGTACATATTCTCACATCTACTGTTTTATGTATTTTTTATTTCAAAGTGTTTATCGACTGCGCTTGGTGTGATGAAAAGTGATTCTAGAGGATATAAAAAACATAAAGTCGTTCAATAAATGAACCCTTTAGCACGCACGCCGCGCAACATTATTACATAGAAATATTAGCTGGCTGTATATTTTTAACGAAATGTGGAAATGAGTAAACAATAAATTTTATTTTGCAAGGTAAGTAGAAAATGCTTAAACAAATTTCATGGCAAAAGGGGCGAAAATCTAATAAAAACACACCCAAACTTATGAGTTAGTACCGTTATAATTTAGGGATCAGAGGAAGCGTGGGCTAAGAAAATAAGCACGCGCTTAGAGAAATGTGTAGTGGCAGCCAACAGATGGTGAGAAATTGTGCGAATTTCAGCTGGGTATGAAAATTACATACTGTGGGAAATTATACGAAAAGATGGATCAAAATCAAATAAAAAAGAACTTATAGAAGTTTTCTAATATATATGATGGTTTCAAATTTTTGAAGTTAACCTTTTAGGCGGCGAAGCAAAGTTTTGATTGAGAGTGGAATTTGAAGTATTTTTGAAGCAGATCGGAATTAAATAACGCGTAGCAGATTATTGTGGTAGAATTGGGGTTATATAGAATTTAGAAAATAGCTATTTGTGTCAGATATTGGAAGGAACGGATCATTTGAGAATGGTTTTCTTGACTCTTTTATGGCCACTCTGCGACTTTTTCAGTGCCATTACAGAATTGTTATTGGGGACTTTTTTGGGATCACTTCGGGACTTTTTCGGTATCACTTCGAAAGCATTTTGAAACACTTTCGCGACTTTTTCGTGATTAATTTTAGTTGATATCGTATTATTTCAGAATCATTTCGGAATTGTTTTCAGGACTTTTTGGGGACAAGTGGGCGACTTTTTTGGGATTAATTCAGAGATGGTTTCGAGACTATTTTCAGCACCATTGTTAAATATTTTTCGAGATCGACTTGGGATTGTTTTCGTGATATTTTCGGGATCATTTGGTATCGTTTTTGTAACTTTTCGGGACCATTTCGAGGCTGTTCCTAAATCACCTCAGGATCGTTTCTTAATGGTTTACGTTAACCATTTTTGGAATCATTTTGTGATTTTCCGGGCTGGTAACAAAATGGCTCAAAAAAAAAATTGTGAGATTGTCTTGAAATAGTCTCAAAAACTTTCAAAAATCATACTGAAATCTTACGAAAAATTCACGAAAAGAGTCTCCAAATTATTTTGAAATGATCGCGAAAAAGTAAGAAGTTAACTTCCATCACGTGTACTGTACCCGGTTTTTTTATAGTCGTTAATTAAATAAAAACACGGCGGCCGCCGTGGTGTGAAGGTAGTGTTGCCGGCCTACCACACCGAAGGTCCATGGTTCGAGCCCTGGTACAGGTAACATCAAAAGTGATATGAAAAAAGTTTTTCAAAACGGGGTCGCCCCTCGGCAGTGGTTTGGCAAACTCTCCGAGTGTATTTCTGCCATGACAGGCTTCTCAGCAAAAATTCGTCTCCTTTGTAGATGCCGTTCGGAGTCGGCAAAAAACTGTAGGTCCCACCAATTTGTAGGGAAAATTCAAATCGGCACACCACAAATTGGAAGAGAAGCTTGGCGCAAAAATCTCTTAGGAGGTTTATGATGATATACCCGTTGTATATCGCGCCATAGATAGATAGATAGAATTAAATAAACTAAGCTTTTGAAAATGCAACTATAACTTCATTTATTTCAGATTTGTAGATTATGGGCAACATTTCTCTTAAGTTCCCCACTGTATGACGCATAAGTCATGAACATAAATAGTGTAAGTAATATTTCTTATACTCCTTACTTTACACTTGCGTCATCATGTGCAGCAATAATAATAATTTTATTGCTTTGAATAAAGGTAAACAATGATGACAATGGTAAAATAGAAATAATTCTAGGGAAATAGAGAAAAAAGGAATAAAATACTTCGTATGTTTTTTGCATAGTCACTCTTACTTATTTTGCAGAAAAAACGACGAAAGGATTCAAATGATATCGGCTTGTATGCCAACCTCATTGTACGTATTGGGTTGTTGAAAAAGAGTTCCGAAAATTTTCCATAGGGTGTTTACATTGTATAAGTATGTATACGTATGAGTAAAAATTTGCACCAAATATGGAGATTAAAATTATGTGATGATTCTGAGAGGCTGTAGTCTAGATTCATTTTTTCAAATTACCGATCAGTTTTAAGATCAAAACACTTAGACATTTATTAAATTTGTTAATGAAAATATCCATTTTAGGCCTTTAAATATATCAGTTTATATGTACATACATGGTTTCAAGAATAAGATCTGTGTTCATAAAATAGAAGTGTTTTGCTATTGGTCTCCAGTAACTAACGAAACAGAATTATGTTGATATATACTATACCGATGTATACTATACTTATACGGCTATGCAAAATGCCCTTGAGCAACACCGCCAGCTCGGTCAGAATTGGGAAGTACCTATCCGAGCCGTTCGAAACTAAACGAGGTTTCACACAGGGTGACCCCCTATCGTGTGATTTCTTTAATTTAATGCTGGAGAAAATAGTACAAGCTGCAGAACTTAACCGCGCTGGAACAATATTTTATAAAAGCGTGCAACTGTTGGCATATGCTGACGATATTGATATCATTGGCCTTAACAGCCGCGCCGTAACTTCTGCTTACTCCAAATTAGAAAAAGAAGCGGAGAAAATGGGATTGGTGGTGAACGAGGGCAAAACGAAGTACCTTCTGTCATCATGCAAAGAGTCAGCGAATTCGCGCCTTGGCAACCAAGCCACTGTTGGCAGCAATAATTTCGAAATAGTAAAGGACTTCGTTTACCTGGGAACCAGCATTAATACCAACCATAATGTTAGCCTAGAAATCCGACGAAGAATTACTCTTGCAAACAAATGCTACTTCGGACTGAGTAGGCAATTGAAAAGTAAAGTCCTCTCTCGACGAACGAAAATAACACTCTACAAGTCCTGCTATATGGTGCAGAAGCGTGGAAACTAACAACATCTGATGAGGCGGCTCTGGGAGTATTCGAGAGAAAGGTTCTTCTAAAGATTTGTGGACTTCTACGCTTTGGCGACGGCGAGTACCGAAGAAGATTTAATGATGAGCTGTATGAACTTTACGCAGACGCCGACATAGCTCAGCGAATTAAAACACAGCGGCTTCGCTGGCTAGGCCACGTAGTGCGAATGAGCGAAGATGCTCCAGCCCAGAAGGTATTCTTATCGGCACCCGCCGGTGGAAGCAGAGGCAGAGGGAGACCACCACTCCGATGGAAGGACCAAGTGGAGACCGATTTGCGATCCCGCGGTGTTTCCAATTGGCGCCAGTTGGCGCAACGAAGAAACGACTGGCGAGCTATTTTGGACGGTCAAAATCGCCCAGGCGGTTAGATGACCATTTAAAGAAGAAAGAAGAAGAAGATACTATATCGTGGTGTGGCGGTAGTGTTGCTAGCCTAGCACACCGTAGTTCCAAGGTTCGAGTCCTGGTACAGGTAACATCAAAAAGTGGCTTAAAAAAGTTTTTTTCATAACTGGGTCGCCCCTTGGCAGTGGTTTGGCAAACTCTCCGAGTGTATTTATGACATGGAAGGGATCGGCAAAAAACTGAAGGTCCCTCCAATTTGTAGGAAAAATTAGAAGCGGCATACAACAAATTGGTAGAAAAGCTCGGCCTTAATCTCCCTAGGAGGTATATATAGCGCCAATTATTTATTTTTTTTTATACCGAAAGGGGTAACAAAACTTTGAATAATAATCATAAAAACAGAACTGTAAGTGAAACGCCCGATATCGCAACAAAAGTAGTAACGCTACCCCAGTAATGAAACTGTAACGAAACGTTCAGGTATAGAAACAGATCTTGTAACGAAACCTCAGAAACATTAGAGCATTCTGGGTGCAGTGAAGTTTCGGTACGCAAGGTATTGTTTCTATACCTGAGGTTTTTATTACGTTTTCGTATAGTTTACGCGCACGAGGAAAGTTATTAGCTTCTTGTTTCGTACCTGCTCATTATTTTTGTCTAGGTAAGAGTTGAGTTACTATTCTGCTTCTCATTGCATACCTGTCCAATTATTCCATTTCTAATTATGTTCCAATAATTTTACGTTACTCGGAACACTAAAACTAGCCACTTTTTTAAAAGATTTTTAGGAGATTGTTCGAATAATATCGATATTTTGAAAATGTCATTTTATATCTACTTAATGCATTGAACTGTGAGATAGAGTTTGGATCATATTAATTACGCATTCTAGGAATTAACAAACATTGATATAATAGTAGACAGTGACTTATAAAACTTGTATTCCTGCGCGTGTATAGCTTACCCTTTGCATTGTCGTTTTTGGCTACCCAACACTTTTACTTTTTTTTTTTTTGTCAAAACGGAATTGAACGGAATTACTTTTGCAGTTGGCGCAGGTCGTAAAATTACATAAACATATGTATATTATATAAATTTTGCTACCTACTCATATATGTACATCTGCATATTTATAAACATCTGTACGTGAACAAACATGCTTTTGTAAAAAACGTATAAACGAAGAACCCATAATTTACGCAGTCATAATTTGTCATTAAAATCTCGCATAATACTTTCGCACAAACGAACGAAATGCAGGAAAAGCCTGAGTATCTTGCCGCGCTGGGTGCCGACAATTTTGCATATTTCATATTCATATTAAATGCAAATAAAACCAGTAAGGATGTATTAGTTAGGATGAAATGACAATTTTTATACTTGGTCCAGGGGGGAATGTTGATTCCACTAAATATACGGGCATTCTAAGAGTTTTCAGAACGGTACACATAGTTTGTACTAAATTCGACTAAATTCCATCATGAGCTGACGGTGCATGAAAGGGGCGTGGGTATAATCTTTACTTCCTCCATACCTCATCTTTGGGTACTTCTTCGTCTGCATTTTCATCACTTTCTCTATCTGATTCTTGTTCCTCCTTCACCCTTTCCCCCTAACATTCCTGTTCCGATTCGCATTCTATTTTTGTTTCTATCCTTCTTCTTCTGCTTCTACAATAACTTTATTTTTGCTTTTTTCCTCCGTCGACTTCTAGTCCTCCATATAGGGGATCCCTGAATTATTAGGTAGAATGTTCAAACAGATTAAGTCCTCTAAGCTTATTTGAGTGAGACTTGCACATTGCTGTACATATTTGAAATTCAACCACAGTGATTACTCAGTACACAATAAACCCATAAGGATAAAATTTGGTGAATACATTGCGATTGAGGCATAATATACATTTTTGAAGAAATTTTTCAAAATGGGTGTGCCACCGCCCACTTTTGATTAAGTCAAATTTAGAAATGTTATTAATCATAAATCAAACACCGTTCAAGGTGTCGAAAAGTCAGCACGCAGCTTTCCAGGTGTGCAAGGAACGTTCGAGGAAAAAATGGGCGAAATCGGTTAAGGTCCACGCCCACTTTTATACGAAAGATTTGGAGATGATCGTAGACATATTAAATAGGCAATAACTATGCGTAAAAAAGCTTTACATCATTTATATTTCACTTTTAAAGTTTGCGTAAACTAAGAAATCCAACAAATAAAAATATTCGAAAATGGGCGTGGCCACGCCCCTTTCATAGTGGAATATTCCACAAAATTTTGTGTGCCATAACTCCACCAAAAATTGATTTGTCGAAACCAAATTTGGTGATAATGTTCAATATGTTAAGGTAACTGTTTGTTGTAAAATTGGGCGAAATCGGTTAATGTCCACGCCCAGTTTTTTAACATAGTTCTGAACATTTTTTTTTGGAAATTTAAAAAGCGATATTTCTACAACCAAGCAAGTTATATCAATCTGATTTTGCACACATAATAAGCTTTTAAAGAAAACTTGACTGGAAAATATTTTGTCAATTTTGAAGAAGTAGGCGTGGCGCCGCCCACTTTTCAGCATACAATTTCTGCTATTTTCAAAGGCAATCTCTTATAATTCAATCTTGATATTTCAATGAAAATTGGTCAGCTGCTTCTCAGTAGTATGTACTATACTCCTGCCAAAAACTAGCCAAATCGGAAAACACACAAGCAAAATATTCGGGCACGTAGTTAATAGCCCACTGCAGTAGCGAAGTTATATATCTTTTTTGATTTTCATATTTTTCATAAACATTAAATGTAAGTAAGTATGAGAAGAAAAAGTTCACTAAAATGATTAGCACGATGAGCGGAGTCGATTTAGAAATGTCCGTCGTTCCGTCCGTCTGTCTCTCTGTCCGTCTGTCTATTTGAATGCATATACGAACTGAAAGTATTAAAATAGACCTGCGTAAATTGGGATGCCATAATAGACCACTACTAGGTATATAATGTTCGGTTCCACCCGAACTTAGACTTCCTTACTTATTTTATTTTATTTTAGTTTTTTTTAGTTTTATTTTATTTTATTTTAATTTATTTTACATATTTTTGTATAACGAGCTCAAGACCAACAACAATTAGAGGAAAACGGGAATTAACCAGCTTGCAAAACTACACGCAGCATAGCCTATAGTTATGTTCATGCTCTCTTGAGCTTAACTTCAACTACTCTCCTTTTGGAAAGGTCCGTTAATTTTCATTCCAATTGAATCTTTGTTCTTTCTTTTACTTTTTACCTCTAATTAGTTTGTAAGCTTACTTTAATATTTAGTCTTAAGATTGATGTGAACTGATAAACATAAAAGCTTAAAGAGCGGAAACAAATAAAATTTATACTTATATATACAGAAATAAAATCCAAAAGAAACTTAATTGTTGAACTTATTTGATTCTATGGGTTAGGCAGCTGCGCTGGCAATCAGAGTGAGTGGGTTCGATTCTCAATGAGATCCTCTGAAATAGCAAAACCATACGAATTAGTCTGACGAGAAATCGTGGCTGTTTTCGAAATAGTACTATAACTATAGCCTGTATATGTTTGTTGCTTTCAATTTTTCCTCTAATCAAAAATAATAATAATTAACTAAGAATTATTATCAACTGGTCTTGAGCTCGTTATACTTACAAAAATATGTAAAACTGAACAGACCGTAAAACCAACAACAAAATAATTTATTTTATTTCATTTATTTTATTTTATTATATTTCATTTGACCTTTTTCGTTTTCTTTCCTTTTCTTTTCCTTTGTATCCTTTTCTTTCTTTTACAAAATGAAAAGGAACTCCCGTGTTGAATGGGCTTCGCAAAATGTATTCAATATGAATAAAGACCTATTTACATATTTCCTCAGGTTTTACATTGCTTGCTTAATGATTCTAACAAAACAACTCTTCGTGCTCTCAGCGAGAGCTGCTAACACTGGTCATTGTATGCCAGCTATTTCCTGCAGTGAAATATCAAACTATTTAGTAAACATACTAGTATCCAACTAAAATTTTCTGGTTGAAATCATACTAGTCAGAAAAAGTTCAGTCGATACTAGAATACAACTATAATTTTCTGGTTGAAATCATACTAGTCAGAAAAAGTTCAGCCGATACTAGAATACAACTATAATTTTCTGGTTGAAATCATTCTGGTCAGAAAAAGTCCAGTCGGTACTAGAATACAACTATAATTTTCTGGTTGAAATGGTACTAGCCAGAAAAAGATCAATCCATACTAGAATACGACTACAATTTTCATAGTATGTGTTTAAGCGACATAAGCTGTGTTTATTTCTTTCGTTTATTGCATTTGCATTGTATGCTCTTGTAATTCGCAACCACGTTGTGAAATATTCCAAAGATATAGTTTATGTTTTGCAATCCCAAATCGGGGTTTTTTAAAAATGAAAATGATGTATTGATGAGTACATTTTCTCATTTTAATCCCTGCTAGAGGTTTGGAGCACACTTGGAGTAGTATTCTTTTATCTTTTTCGAACTCGTACACGGCTAAAAATTTTAAACTACATTTTAAACTTTTCTGGGCTACATATATGTTCAAACCAAATTTGGTTTAGAATTTAAATTGTGCCAGTTTTCGAGAAAATTACCGTGAAGAAAAGAGTTTAAATTTTAAACAAGAAATGTCTTTACAATTCAAAAACATAAAAAATATTTGTATCAGTCGGCAGGATTCGAACCGCCGTTCGCGCATCAGAGTCGTCTGCCCTGGCTGGTGAACTACAGCGCACACAAAACTGTAATGAGAATAATTCAATGACTTGAGAAAGCTTTCAGAAATAAATGAAAATAAATTTAAAAAATTTTAAAGGTTTTTTTCAGTTCAGTTTAAGATCTAATTCGCAATAAATTCAAAATTTTTGTAGGTTATTTAACAGTTTGGAATTTATTACAAAAACGTTTAAAAAATGGCTTAAACCGACAAATGGTTTAAAATTTAGGTTAAAATTTTTAGCCGTGTATGATACTGATATGATAAGACTAAAATTTCACATTTCCTTCCATTTTAAACTAGTATGAAACTGGTATTTTAAGACCAGTATGATACTAGTATATTTCCACTACTTACAAACCAGTATTTTATGAGTAGTAGATGACTGATATGTTCTGGTAGAAATCTGACAATTGACATCTCGTAGGACATCGCCATGTTAAAAATACCAGTTGCTTATATGGAAATATGCAAGTTGGCTGACTAATTGGACTTGGTGCATTTACGAGTTGTAAAGTCCATAGTAGCACCAACTCAAGCAAGCATGCATTACGTGTCCATTCATACAACGTTGCACAGCGGTAATTTTTGAATTGGAAGCAACAAAGAATAAGCCAGCAGAAACAACTAAAATGGCCTACAATTTTGATTGCTATGTCGTAGGAAATTTAAAATTTTTGAAGAAGAAAATTAATTTTGTTACTTTATTCATATGTAAGTCGCTAAGTGCTTACGAAAAAAGTCGGCTCTGGCAGGTTAAGCACAACTAAGTATAAAATTATCCCAACTCGATCGCACACACATACATAGAAACTAAGTAAAAATAAAGTCAGAACAGTTATAAAATAAAAGTGGTAGCAAAGAAGGAAATAAGGAATTGAAACATATGCTTTGCCACGTACCGTTGAGAATATCTGTCGTGTTCACACATACATACCTACCCACATGTAAGTACATACATACAACTGCTTGACTGCTAAAATGGTCATAAAATGTTGCCATCATGCACGTAAATCAGTTGGGGTGCTTCAGCTACGTAGAAATAAAAGCAAGAAAAAACCATTTTTTTAGTATAAAATGAAAAGCAAAATGTGAGAAACGTGGAATGCAGTGTCCAAAAGTAGCCGTAAAATCAAATTTCCAGCCTTATGCCTACTTAAACCACTTTACGTTTCAAATTCCCGGCAACAAGGATTAAGTGAATCGCCGTTTACGAAGGAATAAAACGAAAGGAAGTGGACAAGCGTTTAAGTTTATGAACAATTGCGTAGCATTTACAAATATTTGTGTAATAAACGTTTTCTTTTTTTTTGCAATTATTAGCATATTTTGAATGTATTATGAATCTATATAACTGTGCGACCGGATCACTTTCATGTGCTCTTTTTAACATAAATGAAATTTACTGCATTTTATGATGGGTTTGCATTAAGTCGGTATAAAAATCTGGATCTGCCTTGTCGTAAATGTCATATTTATAATTTGGACCATATAAGTTAGATTTCTTTTTACAACTTCCTCATAAATACTTAAATGCTATGGCACTTTGATATATTTACATGAGCCATAAAATATATATGACATTCACATATAAGCAAATGTTTATGTTTTTCTTGATTGACACTGAGCAAGTCAAATGGTTATGGAAGTGCATGATTCAATAACTACAAGGTTAGCTCTCTAATGACATATTTTGACAATTTCCGCTATCTTGCTGCCTGAAAAATTTTCATTTACATTCTGGGTTGCCTTTTATCGAAATTATGTAAAAATAGTAGTTAAAAATGTTATATTATACAAAATTTTAAATATGTTGGTTTCAAAAAATAGATTAATTTGCACTATTATTTAGATCGACTTTTGGGAGTGTAGTGTAGTCGTGGGCGTTTAAAACTCGGGACACTCCGGTATGTAGCAATGGCTGTCTTAAAATGTTTTCCCTGCATACTTATACTTACTTAGGTCAATCGTGACTTCAAAACTGATCCTCATGTGACTCGAAGTCTTTTTTTTCAATCCTATCTTATTGAAACTTATCAGTTTACTATCCACTTGGTAGACCATGTCCGTTTGTCTTTATGCCCTGAAAGATTTCCAACAAATATGCATCTTGTCAATTTGTCATTATAATTAAAAAAAGATAGCCATATAGTCAGAAGCACGAATGTGCGATTATTCAGAGTTTGAGTTGATAAGTTTACTAAAGGGTGTTTTTTTTAGGGGTATAGAACTTCGAATTGAAATAAAACACAAGAAAATCGTTTTAAGGTCCATCAATTTGGCTTTACTGGAAGGATAATTTTATGCCATTAATGCTTAAATATGATTTCGGGCATCTGGCCGCCGCGGCTGGCTCGAATAAAGCCAATTCTACAGGTCCAATTTTCAACCACTTTTTCGAGCATATGGGGCCGTATGTCGGCAATAACGCCACGAATGTTGGCTTCCAATTCCCCTAACGTTTCTGGTTTGTTGGTGTAGACGAGCGACTTCACATATCCCCAAAGAAAATAATCCAATGGTGTCAAATCACACGACCTTGGTGGCCAATTGACAGGTCCATTCCGCGAAATTATGCGCTCATCGAATGTTTCCTTCAATAAATCGATTGTGACGTGCGCTGTGTGGCATGTAGCGCCGTCTTGTTGGAACCACAACTCATCCACATTCATGCCATCCAATTCGGGAACAAAATAGTCGGTTATCATGGCTCTATACCGGTCTCCATTAACGGTAGCTGCCTCTCCAGCATTATTGCGGAAGAAGTATGGCCCAATGACTCCACCAGCCCATAGAGCACACCAAACAGTCAGTTTTTGTGGATGTAATGGCGTTTCAAGGGTCTCATGTGGATTCTCTTCACTGAACAAAATTTTGCGATGAAAATCAGCATCGAAATCAATCTCATTTTCGGCCCATACACCAAAATCACGACGCATTGCATGGTCTCGCGGCTTTAATTCTTGCACAAGCTGGATCTTGTAAGGTCGCAAGCCAAGATCTTTGCGCAAAATCTTCCATAAAGTTGATGGACAAAGCTCCAATTGCTGTGCACGGTGGCGAATCGATTCATTCGGGTCCTCTTCAACACTTTGCTCTACAGCGGCAATTGTTTCTTCGGTGCGCACTGTTCGACGTCTCTGCGGATGCGTATTATCACATAGAGTAAACGTGGTGCGAAAACGATCCATGGTTAACCGAATTAATTGCTCTGATGGACGATTATGTCGACCATAAAATGGACGGAGCTCACGGTAAACTTCGCGAACTGAACCATTATTTTCGAAATAAATTTGCACGATTTGCAAGCGTTGTTCTTTTGCCAACCTGTTCATGATGAAATGGCAAACCAAACTGAACATAAATGACATTAGAGTTGCCAGATTTGACCACAAAATGCCAGTTTTATCTCTATTCGAAAAACAAACCCGTAAAAAAAACACCCTGTATATTAGCCATTGAAGGCTCTAAGTTTGACGAAAATCTCTGGTACCATGCTTACATCGAAACCACAATATTTTGATGTCCATGTACACCGAATGAGCCGAAATCAATCTTTTAATCTTGTTTTACCAACATTTTAATTTTAGCACATTCATGACAAGAAGGCGAAGTGCGTACGTGACCGTTTTTTATTGTTTTTTAATTGATTATAGAGAAAATTTACAACGACTTATGTTTTGATGTTGAATTTAGTTGACCTTATAAAATGTATTACTACTAATTTCCTACTTTTTTGATTTTTCTACTACGATTTCCTAGACAAATGAAAAAAATACTCTTACTTTTTTTCGTTCGCAATAGAAACCCAGAAAATGGAAGTGTCAAAAGTAAACGTCAGCTAGAGAGCTAACCTTCTTGTAATTGAATCATGATGGAAGTGCAAGAAAATAGTAAAATAAAAATATTTTGCTGATACTCGCATCTTGCCAACTTAGCTGCTATATATTTGTTTAATAATAATTCCCAAACGGATTAACCACCATATCCCGCCCGACCGGCGCGAGGGGGCCATCCGCATAACGCGCGGATTTGGTTTGTTAATCGTCGATATCTAAAACTGCTCAGCTACAGAGAAAACCTCATCAGCTAAGTAAAGTAGATATAAGATAGATTATACATTAAGAAATGACTAGTTGACAGAATAAAATTATTCTTGGAAGTTAATATAGAAGTCAAAGAATAAGAAAAAATTAGTAGCTATGAATTTAGGATAGAAAGAATTGATTTTTTTATGTTGAAAAGCGAGTCTGAAATATCAAATCTACCAGAAAGATAGTTATAATCTTGACACAAACAGCGAAAAGGCTCATTGAACTGAAAATTGGTTCGGCACTGTTTTAAGACTAGAGGTTTAAAATGTCTTGAAGGACGAGACGGTACATTGAAGTTCACTTCAGTTAGAAGAAATGGGCTGGATAGTGAACCATTTAACAATTTAATCATAAAAATTATTCCAAGCATTTCCCTCCGACTAGATAGTGTGTGCAGATTAATGAGGTTTACACGATTCGTATAGGGTGGCAGATTATACAAGGGATCCCAATGAAAATCTCTTAAGGCAAATAGTAAAAATAGTTTTTGAACTGATTCTAGGCGATCAACATGAACCTGGTAACGCGGGTTCCAAATTATAGAACCATATTCAAGTATCGGTCTGACTAATGTAGTGAAGAGGGCTTTAGTAGGGTCGCTAAATTCTTTAGACCATCGTTTAACGAATGCTAGGACACCTCTAGCCTTATTGACTGTTGTGTTAATATGGCGGTTGAAACTGAGTTTATAGTCCATAGTAACCCCTAGGTCAACAAAATCATACACTTGCTCAAGACTATAATTTTTAATTGTATAGGAAGCAGGCTGAGAAATTCCACGCCAAAAACGCATGTGTATACATTTTTTAAGGTTAAGTGGCATATAATTTAAATCGCACCAAGTAACTAGTGTATCTAGATCTGATTGCAGCTTATTTCTATCTTCAAATGACGCGAATGACATAAAAGCTTTACGTCGTCAGCTTGCATTAAAATTTTTGAAAATTTTATTATTGTAGAAATATCATTTATAAACAACAAGAACAGAGTCGGGCCAAGATGGCTTTCTCCGAAATAGGTTGCCCAAATCCATCTAGCAGGGCCTTCGAAAGTTACCCGGGTAGAAAATAATCTAGTTAAATCTAAACATACCTAGGCTGTGGCTATATTTCCTACAATGGACAACTCAGCCTAGGGTTATTTTTACCAACATTATATTGCTCCGCATCACGCCTTCTCATTCCTCGTATTATATAGATTCCAATAGCTTTTATTGCTGCTGAATTTCATACTACAAGTAACATTGACACGAAAGAAACCAACATATTTTCTGAACCGGATTACTATGTATATCTACGAAAATTACTTCGAATTAATATCACAGATAATGCAAATAGTACAAAGCTAGGCACACACAACTCTGCTATTAAAGCTTAACTTGCCTTGCCACTACATTTCATAATGAATCAACACATTTGGAGAGCTGTTCACTTTCCAGTGAAAAAATGTTAGCAACCTTAAAATATTTTTCCCAAAATTTTATCATTTCAATCTCTCATAATCATCAAGAAAATTTGAATACAGTAGCTTGTATGGTCATATTGATATGGGGCTTTTAGTTAATTAAATGAAATCACTGAAAATCAACATCGTCGTTGCAGTGATCGCATACGAAATATTTATGTTGAAGTAGCTATAGGGGAAAACTGAACTACTTTCTTCATTGCATACTAATTTGAATGATGTGATGACATGCCTAACTGCTTAAGTTAAGGAAGCTAATTATCTTCAAACACCGAAGTTTTCGGGACTGATTTTTGATAATAAAATTAAGGTCGATAAAGCAGACCATATTGATTTGTATGGACAACTTTGAAGATGTTTTAAGAGAAGACTTTTTAATCAGAAAAATGAGATGTCAATTATATTTCTCATTTCTGGGCTTAAAGCCGAGCTTCCTGTTTAACTTATACCCTTCTAAATATTTAATTTTGAAATGCTTAATTGGCAAGACACATTCTCTTGTTATAATGTTTTCATCTCTACATATAATAATACTATGTATAAAAGGTCGATCTCTGTACATTGCAGATATTCAAGAATAACTGATAGCAGAGATTATTTTAAAGCTAACAAAACACAATTCAACAGTTTCAAGAATTTTTGTCGATCCGTTGCTATGCTTGAGCTGAATAGAATTGAACGGGGCTTTCACCGTTGCATTACTAGCCGTCTAGCTTAAATTTTTGTATATCCCTTATTTCGATAACTCATCCCTATTCGAAGTTATCTGCCAATATCTGGACTACGGTGACCCAATACAATAAACAATGTGAATAAGTCTCATAGCCCAACTAGTTTTGGAGACCTAATGATTACAATCTTACTCAGTCTATTACAAGTTCTGATACGCAGCGAAGAGTGTTCGGGTCTTCTAGTTAAAAATAAAACAAATATGACCTATCCTATGCCCTAACCCGTAGATGTATGCGAAAAAATCCGATTGTATTCGTGAGAATGCCGAGCGTAGTTTAACTCGCAATAAGTAGTAAATTTCCCACTCAGGTTTGACATTAGCATTTTGCTATCTTACTTCATGTCCATTATCTTAGGCAATGCATATGCATCCCAAAAACCCCGAAAATATATTCAGCATCAACTCCATCACTATTGCTTATATTTTTATGCCTAATATAAACATCTAGTGTAGCTTTAATGAGTTGACATGATGATATATGAATTGAACATGTGCATACCTTAATAATGGGCTACTGGGTACCACGTATAAAAAATCGGTATCATTAATTAGTAATGATGGAAAGTTATTTTATGAATTTGGATGTTCAAATGGAGAACAAACAAATACATTTCTTTGCCTCAGGAGTTGCTTACACATATTTGACTTCGATATCGGTTCCAACTGTTTGTGCAGGCCGATGTGCGTATAGTATGGAAATTTACGAAACAGTTTTTTATTAGATGCATGGAAGTCCCAACAACGGTTTCCAAACATTTCTTCTGTGAGTATGCATGTTTGTACGCGCATCACTTAAACCCCGTTGCATAGATCTTATTGCGATTTTTTTCGTTGTACTGCTAGATATCACACTTAAAGTTTGTATTTGGTTTGTTTTCGCTGTATGGAGTGTTAGGAAGAACAATTGACCCAAAATATTCTTGTAGATGTAGTGAAATTTGTAAAGGCAGAAATCTTCATAAATTTTATGTTACGTAAAAGTTCTTATCGATAGTTTAAGTTAAGTTGCGACAGCAATTATTGGAATAACTGTTTGTCTGTATATATGTTTGTATTCGCATCAATAAACAAGAACTTTGTGGAATTACGTGGTTTCTTTACAACGGAATTGGTGGAAATATATGTAGGTAGCGTCATTCTTCGATTTCTTGTAAATATATTTTTATGTGGGTACATTGCATAAACTTGCATGATACCTAACATTTCGTATAAAAATATTATTGCACATGAAACGGTTAATAATAAAGCTTTGCGAATACTTTTTCTTTTTAAATGAAACATAAAAAAATATCTCCTCTTAAAATTATTTCCAAATGGCGCCAATTTTATAATCCAAAATTCATCTTGGTATAGCTATATATATTTATTACTCATAATACTGCTGACGACTCTTCAAGTTGTCCATAAAATATATAAATAAACACTTGTCGTGAATGAATGCCACTTCATTCATTTATCCAAACATACTTCTACTAAAGTTTTTGGATTCACTTACACACATACCTATATACCTTGCAGTGTAAGCAGAATTCATGTATAGTAAATCAATTTGAAATATGTATTTCTTTCAGTCAACCAATAGCACTTAATAAATATAGAGCACATAAATATATATATACGGATGCAATTGAGTACTGTCATGGAATAGCTAAGATATGTAGCTAAAGCCTCTGAAACTTATAGTCATGCTATTTGTATGTATTTCAAATGTATATTTACAAATTTACATAAGTTCATTATAGGGATCGATAGTACGACTTTTTTCAATAACTGTGATTTGAATGCTGACAAATCGAACAAGCCTCTTATTAAGCTTTACAGTATGAAAAATATAATTAGGCGTTATTTAAAACAAGTTTTTTCCCCTTATTAATTCTTTATAAAAAAAAAATTTTTATTAAAAATGGTTTTCTCAGCATTTTGTAAGTACTGTCTTTTCCCCATCTAAACACGGCCATAGGTACCATGATACTTAGCATCCCGTTAAACCCACAGAAAATTTGTTGCTTGAAAAGTTTGCTCTCCGAATACCTTTAGGAAATTTGCCAATAGTGTGCACACTGAGTGCCTAGGGGATATCTATTTTTTGAACTTTATTGCGCATCTCAGCGATCATCCCCGATTTTGTTCCCTTCCATATTGATATAACCGGGGACCCAGCAGAAATTTTCAGATGTTCAAGCGCTTCTAACGAGGTTCATCCCCATTTTGGGCTTAGTCACGTTTGATTCTAATTACTTTAAGGCAGATTTCTTGCCAGGGAAGATCGTTACACTAACACATCAGCGGGTTAGGGGCTTAAAATATACTCAACGTAAAGCATATCTATCGTAAGAGGCTACTAAAATGCAAGAGGATGTAACTTGATGGTTGATCTTCCGATATGATGCCTCGCACCTCTCATTACCAACCTTATTCTTTCTTACAGAAGAAGGGATGAGATTGCCTAGAAAGTTCCACGGTTCGTACCAAACCGCTCCAACGACAATAGGGCATGTACAAGACAGTGCATGAGCTAGGCAGTCAGTATCCTTGCGAGCTTTCATTTCCTTTTACATTTTTGAAACAGGTTTCTAGTGTGAGTTAGCTATGTTTAATGCCTGGCACTTCTGCCTTTTTCTTAGTTTTCTGACCAAGTGATGAAGTGTACCAATTTAAGCGCTCACCTAAGTATGTACCTTAACTCAGTTTAATTACTCATGCAATCCACTTTTCAATTAATAAATGATTTTCTTAATGCTTTTACCTTCACCTGTTGATTGACATATTTGAATGACCAACTCTTTCTCATACGTACTCACAGACTCAAATGCGTACGTATTTATGTTAAAATTACTTTCAAGAAATGACATACTATTTGCCAGTAGCTAAGTACTAAATAAGTATGTACAAACTCATACTTACTTACATACTTAAGTTTAGTGCATTAAGTCAACAAAGCTTTGACAAATGTGTTTAGCCATTGACTAAGTGTCTGTCTGGTTGTTTTTCTCTTTGTCTACCTGTGCACAAAAGAAGAAAAGTATTTGTTTGCAAATATTTACTTATACATACATATGTACGAGTATAAAAAGCTTTTTGCAGTTTATACAAGTGTTTGTGTACAAAGTTGTCAGTAGTATTTTCTCTCAATCTTTCAGTATATGTTCGTATATATATATTCACTTGTTAAGGCATATATTTAAATTTGTTCTTCAATTGTGCACATTGTATTTATATATATTTGGTGTTTAATGCATACCCTGCAGGAAACTAAGACATAAATCTTAAGTTCCAAATAAAAAATAATTTGGTAGTATTAGAATTTCATTAGTTCAAAACCGGTAGTTTAGTAACCATCACAAGGCATATGGAAAAGTATTTGAAAGTAAATTATTCGATGTATATTGGAACGATTTTCTGCCATCCCTTGTCAAATTTGGTTTTGTGATGCACCGGTTTCGGCTTTTCGTCGTCCTCAGTGTTTAGCTTCATTCTCATTATTCCTTCTACATTGCACTTCAACATTTATTGTGCCAGGTGGATTTTTGTATTTTACTAGAGCTCGAACAGTAGTTGAAGTTCAGTTCAACCACAAAGCTCTATTTTATTTAAATTTTTTGCTATTCCTTTCCTCGGCTTTTTCTTTCGCCCTTCCTTTCTTTTACACGTTCTTCCTTTTCTTTTCTATTCTGTAATTTCTTTACCACCTGAAAATACCACTGCGTTTATTATTTATGTATTATTCGTTTTAAATTTTATTATATTTTTTTATTTTAATTTTATTTTGTTTTATTTCATTTTATTTTATTTTATTTTAATTTATTTTATTATTCTTTATTTTATTTTATTTTATTTTATTTTATTTTATTTTATTTTAATTTATTTTATTTTTCTTTATTTTATTTTATTTTATTTTATTTTATTTTATTTTATTTTATTTTATTTTATTTTATTTTATTCTATTTTACTTTATTTTATTTTATTTCATATTATTTTATTTTGTTTTATTTTATTTATTTTATTTTTATTTATTTTATTTTTTTTATTTTATTTTATATTATTTAATTTTTTTTATTTTATTTTATTTTATTTAATTTTTTTAAGTATTATATTTTATTCTATTATATTATATTATATAATATTATATTTTATTTTATTCTGTTATATAATATTTTATTTTACTATGTTTTATTATATTTTATTTTATTTTATTTGATTTAATTTTATTTTTGATGTCATCTAAACTCCTAGTTCTATTCTTCTTTACCATATGCATGAACCACTTCCGCCATTTGTAAGTTAGTAGTGTGATCATGATGGATTTTTTGTCAGATCTGTTATATCAGAAGAACTGCCTTACCGCGTGCTCTCGGTTTTGTTATTGCTTTTTGATACCACCCATTTTTGTTGATTTACGGCCTGTACATTTTCAAGTATTCATGAAACGAGCTCAAGGCCAAGAATAATAATTTTTCACTTTTTGAATTTATTAAAATTATTATTGTTTTTACTTTTTAATAATCATTTTTAATTAATTATTAAAAAATTTTGTTTCACTTGAATTTTTTTTCTATTTTATTAAAGTTTTTTATTTTTTTTATTTGATTTTATTTACTTTTATTTGATTTTTCTTTATTTTATTTTGTCTTATTTTATTTATTTTTTTTGGTTTAATTTATTATTTTATATTATATTATATTTTATTTTATTTTATATTATTTTGTTTCACTTGAATTTTTTTTCTATTTTATTAAAGTATTTAATTTTTTTTATTTTTACTTTATTTTAATTTATTTGATTTTTCTTTATTTTATTTTGTTTTATTTTTTTTTTTTTTTTGATTTAATTTATTATGTTATATTATATTTTATTTTATTTTATTTTAGTTTATGTTATTTTGTTTCACTTGAATTTTTTATTTTATGTTATATTATATTTTATTTTATTTTATATTATTTTGTTTCACTTGAATTTTTTTTCTATTTTATTAAAGTTGTTTATTTGTTTTTATTTTACTTTATTTTAATTTATTTGATTTTTCTTTATTTTACTTTGTTTTATTTTATTTTATTTTATTTTTTTTTTTTGCTTTAATTTATTATTTTACTTTATTTTATTTTATTTTATTGCCTTTTATTTCATTTTATTTTATTTAAATTTAAAAAAAAAATTGTTATTTTATTTAAACTTATTTTATTTTATTTTGTTTAATTTAATATTATTTTATTTAACTTAACTTTTTTTATTTTATTTTATTTTATTATATTTAATTTGGTTTAATTTAATTTAATTTTTTATAATTCTATTTTATTTATTTTATTTTTTTTCGTTTTATTCTATTTTATTTTATTTTATTTTACTATATTTTATATTATTTTATTATATATTATTATATTTAATTATATTTTATTTTATTTTGTTTTATTTTTTTTATTTTTTTTTTATTTTATTTCCCTAAAATTTAGCCACAAAAAAATATTCCAGTGTTATATATTCTCAAGTCCAATATATGCAGCATCCATTTGTAACTCTTCCGTCACCCTGTATTGCGACAGTTCGGGACCACTCAGTTGTTCGTCTCGACTCAATTTTTCGATAGTTCCGTATTTTTTCGATACCTCGTATAAGAATCACTATGTAGAATTTTGACCTAGTTCCAAACTAGCAAAGTAGTACCAATAATAAAGAATATTTAACAAGTTCAAAGCTATAGAAAAGTGAATGCAGCGTGAGCAACCCCAAAGGCATCAACATCACCAGACTTTTCATACAGGGTCCTGACTAGGTATGTATGTAAGTAGTACGCTTGATTGATGGTTCTTACTTGGCGCTAATCTTAAAACAAACTAAATTTACATATATATGTTAAACACTTCTGTCAATATGCATGAGTCAGATTTGGCGCTACAAGGAAATGTAAAATGTCTTCAAAATTTATGTTAAGACAAACAAAATCTAAAAGCTTAGCGCCCAAAAATGTGCTAAGAAGTGTAAAGTGTTATTAGCATAGTTAATGAGTAAAATTTAATAAAAAGGATGAAAGCAAGGAAATGAAGCAAATAACTCAATAGCTCCGTCAAACGTAGCGAGGTTCCAAAGAAGCTGATTTCTTACAAGGTAGTGATGCACAACTCTGAATTTATCTACAGATATGAGGCTTTCCCTTTAAGGTTGGCGACACATTTACCATATTATCCACACCTTTGGATTTAAATCCTGTGTTGGCATTCACGTCCTTGTCTGTTTCAGTGGTATCTCTTACAGATTTTTCTCTTTTGTTAACTCGTGGTTCACTGGTGGCTTGCCCCATGCAAGAAGTTTCGCTTTAATTTTGCTATTTCTTATGTTCACCAGTAAAATTACTCTTTACATTCCAAAATTCTGCTACCTTATAAATCATCTTCATAGTATAGTGGTTATGTGCTGTATTACTATAATATAAAATATTACTGAAGCGTACCGGAATCTTTTCCAAAGCGGAATTCTTATATTCGAAAAGTACGCTTGAACCTTAGCGTAGTATCTTCGCGGTTACCACAACAATAACAGCATCACACGAATATTTATTAAAGTTGTTCGGCCATCTAATATCTAATAAAAATTAAATTCCGTTGAATAGAAACCAATAAAACTGTTATGAACTCTCACCGTCTGAGCAATCTACTCTACATATTTCAACTATTGATTCTGGTAGGTTCAGTGCATAATTCTTAATGCGGTATAGGTGCTATATTTAATGTAATGTGAAGCAGGGTTAATGGCATCAGGCCAGCTGATTGAAACTTTTTTCGCGAAGTTTGACAACTCATTTCTCATTACTTTTTTTAAACTCAGATCACGAATTAGAACAACAAAATACATGGAAAATGTATGTATGGAGTATGTAAGTCGCCATGCGTCCACCTTATTGGTTGCGCCATGCTGTGAAGGATTAAATTTCACTGATTGAAGCAATGTGGATCTAAATACATATCCTATATTGGTCCTTCTCTATTGGCCGATTACTGATTTAAATAATGAGTGAGCACAACTGCATTTCGTGGGTAAATTTTATTAAACCCGTTTTTTATAAGGCAACTCAGCTACTTATAATTAACTGGAGAAATATAAATGTTCAAGCTAAATTGCTCCATGTACCATTTAATCTTATAATTACTACTGCTTTACGACTGACTGATGTCTCGACCGCCCCTATTGGTAGTGATTAAAGTGAAAAAGTCACATAGGACAAAAAAATTCGGATTATATTAATGCCGCCTAAAATCTTAGTATTTATGCAAAATGCTTAGGCTCCATCGAAGATATAGTTTATGAGTAAACATAAAAAATATAAATATGTTTTAATAGCATATTAAGCATTGGGAGGACATACATATTAAGCTATCTATTCACAAATGCCCTGCACTGAAACACAAAACTAATCAGATAACATACCAGAAAAAATATATAATTTTCTCACTAGTCTGAAAATATCCATACTCGTATGATTAAAAATGCTAAATTTAGCATACTATAGAAATGTCCAGATTTATGGTATAGAGAATGAAGGTTTTTTTTTTTAATTTTGCTTTTTCCGGCACCAGTGGTCGAACGCATGACATCTGAAACATGAGTACTTATCCACTATGCTCTGAGACATTTGAAATATTTTCGCTAGCCATCATTGAACTGAAATTTTTATTTTGGTTTATTTTGAACTAGCATGGGACTAATATATTTCTGTCGAAAGTTAGTTTACTACTAGTTGGTTGGACTGCAGGGTATCTATAGAAACATATATACCTCGTTGAGTTGCATATATGTATCTTTTTATAAACCTGTTGAAAATGCGGCATAAACTGATTTACTAAAGGCGCACAGAATCTTTTTCGCTATAATCAAACTTAAGCTTTCACATTTAATACTTAAATTTTTGGTTTTTATTACTTAATTCGCTCAGAAGTAAGTATGCAATAATAAAGGTGTCATAAATGGCAAAATTAACGACATCACAGTTGCCACCGTCATTGTACGTGCATAATGTCTTTATATAAGAAGCTTGTTCTTGTATGCATACACATGTGTATTAGTGAGGCAAAATATGAAAATATATAGGAAGGAATGAAACCAAAACCATCGGTGCTTGAAACAGTTTCAAAAAAAAATTGCTTTTAATTCGTGAGTTTTAAAGCTTTTAACACACTTAGGCAATTCACAAGTTCTCATATTCGTTATATGTGCTATGATTTTAAAACGATCATATTTTATTTGTTTTGTTTCTCTTTAAAAATTTGAATAGCACAATACAATTGAGTGGCCTATGTACAAGGTGGCGCAAAAGTAATCCTCCTATCAGAAAATGCTATAAATTTTGCGATTGGCCCCTAAGGTCAGTTCTGTTTTGACATTTGTGTAGTAAACACATGCGAAATACACGTTAATAAACAATGTTATGCTACACTGCTCCAGAACGCGGAATATTGCTGACTATTTATTTGACCAATAATCGGTCGGGGCCAAACGGTTACTGTGAATGGTGAGCGCTACAGAGCAATGATCAACGAGTTCTTTTTGCCGCAACTTGATGAATTGGGATTGGAAAACATGTGGTTCCAACAAGACGGTGGAACAGCACACACTGCACGTGCCACAACTGATATGCTGAACATCGGAAGCTTAGTTTTGCGGCACCTTTATAGCATTTTCTGATAGGAGGATTACTTTTGCGCCACCTTGTACATAAGGTCTTGCACACATAATAAGCTTTTTAAGACAAATTCAACTGCAAAAAAATTTTGTGAATTTTGGGTATTTGGGAATTTTCATTATACTGAAATAATCAGAACGATGAGCTGAGTCGCTTTAGCCGTGTCCGTCTGTCTATTGGTATGGTTAAAAAATGTGGTTAGCAGTTGTTGGTAGGGATGCTATTTGTATACAAATAAATTAATTTACCACTCAAAACTCATAACAGAGTTGTTTTTATTGAACATAGTCAACTGGCTTTATAATACGAACTAAAAAGTATTAAAATAGACCTGCGTAAATTGGGATACCATAATAGATCACTTCTTCTTCTTTAAATGATCATCTAACCGCCTGGGCGATTTTGACCGTCCAACATAGCTTGCTACTAGGTATGTAATATTCGGTTTCACCCGAACTTAGACTTCCTTACTTCTTATTTATGCGATTCTCAATTAAAAGTTTTTGTTACTCGGACTAAAATTGTTTTTGCAAATATTCAACTAAAACGGGGTTAAGTTGAACATTTTACATGCAGGTAAAATCGCGAATTACCTAACAACGATTTGACAGTGGTCACTTACATTCGTTGTTGGACTTTCTTACTGTCCTACGTTCTTTGCAAGAAGTGTACCGTGTTCTGTATAGATTTTTAAGTTCATCCGCATGTCTGTGGGTTTGTTTATTATATATAACATTTTCAGAATGTAGCGTTTATGGAAATGTTTTTGATGTTGATATTTTGCATTTTTCTATTCTGATTTTGGTGTTGCTGTATATCTAGGTCTGTAATATGACATTAATACAACAGAAAACCGAAAGAACTTTGTATTTTGCTTCGGTAGCTCTAATAGCAACCCCTGTGTACATTTCATCATAATATGTTCAACATAGTATGATGTACAGACACCGTCTTGCTACAATTTTAATTCACATATGTAGATATTTTCTCATGATTTACTCGCACAAAAAACCTATTATTTGTTTAAATTACTCTATTTATTAAATACCAAAAAACGAAGTACTGATTTAGTTCAAGGTGCTCGCACCACAATTAATTATGTTTGCCCAATAATTACATTTTAATTGTGTTTGTGTAAATCAATAGCATATCGTTAACGATATTCAAGCCTGAAGTGTTCCTGCTGTTTCAATGTTGATTGGTACAAAATTAGGCTTAACAGTTTTGTTGCTAAATTACACTGCAGGTGGTGAGAATATTTTATTTTTAAACAATCAATATAATATCTTAATAACACCTAGACAAAATTAAAATTTTATTTGTTTACCCACAAAAAAAGATCGTTTAAAGAGATAAACAAAGTATAGCAAAAAGTTACTTCAATATTGACCGTAATAAATAAGCCGAAATAAAATCCACTTAATCAATTTGGTTTTATTGAGATTTACTTTTAGCCATATTATATTTATTTTTATAAGTACCCGAAGCGGAGGCGGCCACCGTGGTGTCGTGGTAGCGTGCTGTCCTTTCACGCCGTATATCGCAAATGAAGGGTCAGGTAGCATCAAAATATTTTGAACAAGTTTTTTGGGGCTAGAGTATTGAAACTTGATATAGAGATCAACAATGAAATGACATGCAATACCCTGTACACAAAATTCCGCTGGGTGGGGCCCTGATTTAGATAAATGAAAATCGCTGAAAAATGGAGGGAATCTTGCCATCGATGTTTGAGTAACCTTTCGGTGAGGTAGAGACTTCAAAATTGTCACATAATTCAACACGGTGTCAATGCAATATTTGATCTAAAAATTTCGAAAATTTCTTTGAAATTTTGAATCTTGCGATTGGTTTTGAACTAACTTCCTGGTGCCCTAGGGACTTGATGAGCTGAAGACTTTTAACTTGACATAGGTCCACCCATATTACAGAACATATCCACTAATAACTGTTTTCAGAATAGTATTGGGCCAACTGTGCTGCTGTGTTACTCGTTCATACTATTTTCCGTGAGTTCGGATCTTTTGATTGTGAAGCAGGCTGTAAAATATGTACGTATGCACCTAAAACTAAAGTAATAAAAATTGCAAAAGGCTTTTTGTAGGTAGCACTAAAAATTTTTAAATAAAAAGATGATAAAACAAGTAAAGAACGCACTGTCTACGGCTGTGCCGAAGGCTTTATACAGGGTGGCTGATGCATTTTGCTACATTAAGAAACTCAAATAATTTTTTTTTCAGTGTATGGAATTCATTTTTCTTTTATTCATGTTAAAGCTCATTAAATTTTATTAAATATAGCTTAATTAGTTTTAAAAATAATGGAATTTAAATGCCCCCCCTGCATGTGCGGCATCTTACCAAAAAGTTGTTCATTACTGCTTGGAGAGTTGAGACAGGAATAGCCGCAATTGTTTCTCGAATGGATTGCCTTAGTTCATTCAAATTTGTTGGTTTTGCTTTGAAAACTTCCTGTTTGCAATAACCCCACAAGAAAAAGTCAGGTGCAGTAAGGTCAGGCGACCTGGGTGGCCAACGGAATGTGGAGTTTCTGGATATCAGCTTATTGGGAACTTTTCGTCGCAATTCTGTCATAACAGGTTGGGCTATATGAGGAGCTGCACCATCTTGCTGAAACCACACAGAGTTGAAAGAAATTCTCATTCGGCGTAATTCTGGATAGAAAAACTCTCTCAACATGCTCAAGTAACGGTCTCCAGTAACCGTAACGGTGTGACCGTTTTCTTCGAAGAAGTAGGGCCCGACAATGCAGCGTGATGAAACTGCACACCACACTGTGACACGAAGTGGATGCAATTCCGTCTCATGGAGTATCTGTGGGTTGGAAGCACTCCATATTCGACAATTTTGTTTGTTTATGTTGCCGTTTAATCGAAATGGGCCTCGTCAGACATGAAAAGACAGTTCAACATGTTTCCATCCTCTTCCACCATTTGAAGCATCTTCTGGAAAGCGAATCGGCAAGTCTGCAGCGTTCAGTTTGTTGGCCATTTGAATTTTATATGGGAATAAGTCCAAATCTTTGTGCATAATTGACTGTAATGACTGTCTGCTTACACCCATTTGAGCAGATAAGCTTCTTGTCGAAACACGTGGATTGTTTTGTATGGCAGCAGCTACAGCAGCGATTGTTTCCTCCGTTAGAACTGAAGGGTTTCGATGGTAAGGTCTTCTGTTGACTGTCCCATGCTCGGCAAAATTGTTTACAAGTCTTATTATGGTCCATCTGCTCGGAGGATTGCCGCCAAACGTGCGCCTATACTCTCTTTGAACCGAAACTACGGACTCCAGTGCGTGATAGCGGCGGACAATCCAAATTCTTGTTTCAGTGTCCCAGCTATCCATTTTTGTTAAATGTAAAAGTCAATCTGCAAAATAAAAAAAAAATTAACCAGATTCATTAAATAGAAAAAAAGTTATTTAATTTTTTTTTGTAGCGGCTTTCATTAGAAACCCTGTACCATTCATGAATACGCATTACGGTTTTAATGTGTTACGTCCGTCCGTTCGTCTGGATGTCTGTTTCAACGCAAACTAGTCCCTCAGTTTTAGAGTTATCTGACTGAAATTCGGTAGGGGCCGCCATTTTGCATAATATTAATAATTTGTCGGAACCAACAAGATCGAACCAATACAACACATATCTCCCATACAATCGATTGTTCCGAAAAACGGGTTTCGACCTATAAATCTTGCAATTAAAGAGCAAGGAGCCTAACATTTTGCAGGTTTCCTACTTTTTTATACGTAATGCGACAAATGAAAATTAGCCAGATCGGACCTACATAACATATAGCTCCCATACAATCGATTGTTTCGATAACTCGGGCTTGGGCTAAAACTATTGCATTTAAGTAGCGAGGAAGATTGCACCAATATATCGTATAGCCCCTTACAACACATTTTTTCGATAGACGGGGTTTGGGCTATGTATCTTTAAATTAACAAGGTAAGATCATCAAATTTTGCAAATTATTGTAAGTAGGTATCCGACACTTAAAACCGTGATGCGTTTTCATAAAAGGTATAAACCTTCGACACAGCCAAAGACAGCGCTTTCCTTACTAGTTTTAAATTAGTTTTAGTTTATGAGTGCAGTATATTGAAGAAAAATTAAATATTAATTGTACTTTAAAAATCTAAGATAAATTATTCAATAAACGTGGTGGATTTGATGAGCAGCCTTCTGTTTTGCATCCACCACTGAGATCAATAATTATGTTGCTTCTATTAGAGCAACATGGTGCGAATTCGTGGAAGTAAAGAGGCAATACACGCGTGCACACATACACACAGTTACCAAGACATTTATTTCCAAGAAAGAAAAAAAAAGAAAGACAACAAGCCTCCAGATATCTGCAGAGATAGTTATCTATTAAATTATAGCTGTGCAAACATGACATAAATTCTCTCAGCTCATAATGTGTGTATTTTTGTTCTTGTATTAATACAAAATGCAGCAGAGGCTAACGCTGTCACCGTCATCACAGCCGCCGGTAGATGATGGATTGTGTTTGCGCAACAGCAACTGTAGGATCAATTTCACAATAACTTGACTTGGAATTGTTGGAGCTTTGCTGGCCAGCAGATAGCGCATTATAACATTGGGAGCAACAACAACAGTGGTGCTGGTCATGATTTACTTCACTATATAGATAAGAATATTGGGGATAGCTCTGTGACCAAAGGTCTATTGTGCTCTACTAAGACAGCATCTACAGCATACAATTCTTCAAACCATAAAATGTTAGAGTATAAGGTGCTCTACCAGTGTCAGGACTACATGAAACAATTGTTTCATCCAGTGGTGTACGGATAGGCTGTCAACGATACTAGTAGACGATATTAGTCAATCGAAAGTTCTGGAGGGGACCCCGAATTCCGTTACTTCAGTTATATCCCTTTTAATCAATATCCATGTGAGCACCGACTTACTAGGGTGAAACACTGAAACAAAAACAACAGCCCGGATAACTCTTACATAACATCGACCTTGACACTGAAATAGTTAAAAAAATAACCTATCCTTGAACGATAAAAAGCATGCTTCTCAGGACTGTTGTTTGATGATTACCATGACATTTATTGGTTACACAAATCAGCTAGAGAGAGCCCCTGTGGGGTTAGGGTCCTAGAATTCAGCTCAAATCAACAAACGGAAGGCTCAACGGGTCAAAAAAATCTAGGAAATAACAAAAGTTCCTTTGAGAAAACTTCTTAAATATTGTCCATATAGCTCATCGCATTTTATCGCTCAACATCGATGTGGTGGCTATGTTATCTGTAGCATTAGAACGGCACACGTTAATGTGCAAATCTTTAACTCTGCCACCCTCGAGCTATTTGACAGTACCAACATATTGTGTGTGAAGCAGTGATTAAGTACGTTCACTTCGAATATTTTCTACAAAAGACCGGTTGACATAGAGCTGGCTGTGGAGCGGAAAAAGACGCTGCTCCTTTGCTGATAGTAAGCTGGTAAGTTGATGAGCTGAGTGTTGGAAAGCTGTCATCAAACACTATTTGGCGTTACTGAACATCAAATACAAGACACTAGAGGCGTTAAAGCACAGCATACAGGCGAAAGATGCTGGTACACTAAGATCCCGCTAGGAATATGTGAGCTGAGAAAAATACAATGCAAGAAATTTTTGAAAGTAATAATAAAAGTTACATAAAAAGTTTTGCAACGAAAGAAGACAAAATGCATAAGGTCAAGTTTTTTGTGTCTAAAAACTCAGGTAAGAGATCAGCGGAGAAACGTCTTGATACCGGAATTCGTTGGTATCTAGTCTAGACTATTCAATACTCTTTCTATTCTACGAAAACTTTAAAGATAACGTGGCTTGAAAATGAGGACCCAAAAAAACAATACAGAAAGGCTGAAAGGAAATACGGAAATAGCGCCCACTTTATTGATTTACTAAAAAAGGAAACAAGGTCCGTGCAAAACAGCCCTAATTTTGTAGGGCTCTTATTTTTAGATATTGATTACTCAGTGTGTACTTAATAAAATTATACTTAAAATGAATCAGGATTTGATTAATGGTTTGAAGAAAATCGGCAATGATTATCATCTGAAAAATTAGTTACTTCCCGTTCGGAATCGGCAAAAAACTGTAGGTCCCTCAAATTTGTAGGAAAAATTAGAGGCAGCACACCACACATTGGTAGAGAAGCTCGGCCTTAATCACCCCAGGAGGTATATATAGCGCCAATTATTTTTTAATTAGTTAATAGTTTTTAGGTTACTTGCCATTTTCGATTACTAAATAAACGCATACTTAATTTAATTCTATATCGTTTTTTTAAATTTTATATCATAAATAAAATTTAAATTTGAAATTTGAAATTAAAAATCGAGCTAACGGTAATAATAATAAACATAATAATGCGCTCGAGTTTTATTTACAGGGTGGCTGACGAATTTTGCTACATTAAGAAACTCAAATAATTTTTTCTCCAGTGTATGGAATTCATTTTTCTTTTATTCATGTTAAAGCTCATTAAATTTTATTAAATATAGCTTAATTAGTTTTAAAAATAATGGAATTTAAATGCCCCCCCTGCTCGTCGATACATGTGCCGCATCTTACCAAAAAGTTGTTCATTACTGCTTGGAGAGTTGAGACAGGAATAGCCGCAATTGTTTCTCGAATGGATTGCCTTAGTTCATTCAAATTTGTTGGTTTTGCTTTGAAGACTTCCTGTTTGCAATAACCCCACAAGAAAAAGTCAGGTGCAGTAAGGTCAGGCGACCTGGGTGGCCAACGGAATGTGGAGTTTCTGGATATCAGCTTATTGGGAAATTTTCCTCGCAATTCTGTCATAACAGGTTGGGCTATATGAGGAGCTGCACCATCTTGCTGAAACCACACAGAGTTGAAAGAAATTCTCATTCGGCGTAATTCTGGATAGAAAAACTCTCTCAACATGCTCAAGTAACGGTCTCCAGTAACCGTAACGGTGTGACCGTTTTCTTCGAAGAAGTAGGGCCCGACAATGCAGCGTGATGAAACTGCACACCACGCTGTGACACGAAGTGGATACAATTCCGTCTCATGGAGTATCTGTGTTGTTGCCGTTTAAATCGAAATGGGCCTCGTCAGACATGAAAAGACAGTTCAACATGTTTCCATCCTCTTCCACCATTTGAAGCATCTTCTGGCAAAAATCCAAGCGAATCGGCAAGTCTGCAGCGTTCAGTTTGTTGGCCATTTGAATTTTATATGGGAATAAGTCCAAATCTTTGTGCATAATTGACTGTAATGACTGTCTGCTTACACCCATTTGAGCAGATAAGCTTCTTGTCGAAACACGTGGATTGTTTTGTATGGCAGCAGCTACAGCAGCGATTGTTTCCTCCGTTCGAACTGAAAGGTTTCGATGGTAAGGTCTTCTGTTGACTGTCCCATGCTCGGCAAAATTGTTTACAAGTCTTATTATGGTCCATCTGCTCGGAGGATTGCCGCCAAACGTGCGCCTATACTCTCTTTGAACCGAAACTACGGACTCCAGTGCATGATAGCGGCGGACAATCCAAATTCTTGTTTCAGTGTCCCAGTTATCCATTTTTGTTAAATGTAAAAGTCAATCTGCAAAATAAAAAAAAAATTAACCAGATTCATTAAATAGAAAAAAAGTTATTTAATTTTTTTTTTGGTAGCGGCTTTCATCAGCCACCTTGTATTTTCTGATAAAAGAAAAAGAAAACAAAAGTGGAAACAAAACCCATGAGCGAAAATGCCAAAAGGCGATCGCAGGTAACAGTTTGGCGTGTCCTTACTTTAATATCCATGGTATGTCTCTTTCATTTTAAATAGAGAAATGGATGAATCCGTTACTCAAATGCCGCAGCATGAAATCCAGAATCGATATGGAAATACACAAGCGATACAAGTTATAACGAGTTACCCGCTAAGATTTTGGAAATTTTTTACACAGAACATAGTATAGCTATTCGAAACTAAGGGACGTTTGATAAGAACACTACCTTTTAAATATGAAACTCTGATTACCTGGCATTTCGTTTCAATTTATCAATGCTTGCGTAGAAGAAATGTCCAGTTTTTTTAAGGCTCAGTCGAGGTCATCGAAACCCCGTGAAGGATATATTCGGAATGGTCCAACCTCCTATATTAGTCCTCTACAATCAAACCTTACAAAAATTAGTTCGCCTACCGATTCGTTTAGGTTTCCGCTCGCAGGTTGACGATATCTCTTATTTGATATATCTTATATATTAATGGCTACATTCCGTAAGCTCAAACGAAGCTTTTTTGTAGCTTAATATTTGCTTTCGTTGCCTAGACCATGAATATAGGGCCGGATTGACATAACTCAATATATTTTTTTATTTTGCTATCATGTCATCGCAAGGTACCAGGCTTTAAAAGCCAAGGAAGGATTTAAGAATAGACAATGAACGTCACCAGATATTATTTTAGGTGAGCTTTCCAGCTACATCGAAATGTCTTTTTTTTAAATCAGGTCGCCTCTCGGTAGCGGTCGGCAAATAGCCTACTGCGTTTCTCTCACTAAAGAGTTCCTCCTTTCGAAATCGGCATATACGAGTTTGAAAAAGAAGCTTGTGCTTGATTTCCTACGAATGGAACTCTTGTTTGTACGAGTATGTGTACTGCATGGAAATCCGATTGCCAAAAATGTATATTTTTAAACTTCAACTCAAATTGCTGTTTATGAAATTCTATTTAGAAATGTCGGGTATGCTTACCTCTTGGAGTATTGGACTTTATCAATATTATTTAAGTCATTTGAAAAGCACTGGGTAATATCTATTTAGTTTTGCTTCGTAGGCAGTTGATTAGGTTATGTTAGGCCGGCTAAACTTTTGGAAATTCTGGTAAAAAAGCCGATCATAACTGATAACTACTAATACATTTTTTCTTATAAATTTAAACTTTCTTATGAACATGTGAAATTTTTTCATAAATGTTCAGAAAAATAGTCGCAGGGCACAATGTAAGGACGCCCCCGATCTCTACGTATAATAAAACAATGACAAGTTGGTGTCCGTACACTGCAGTTATTCAAGAAGACTGGGGATCATTGTTAAAACTAATAGACTCCAGAGCAACAATTTTTAGAATTTTTGTCGACGTGTCTGTCTGTTTGTATGTTTGGGCGCATCACTCAAAAGCCGATAAACTTTCGCCGTTGCATTACTAGATGTCTAACATAAAATGTAAAATGTGCCTTATTTCGATAACTCGATGAGTTTCAGTTATCGACTAATATGTGGACCCAGGTGGCCCAAACTGTATGCTTAGAATATGGATATCAACCGAAATGTGCTAATGCGTGCTGCAATAAGCGATGTAATTAAGGTGCATATCCCAACTGGTTTCGAAGATATAATGATGATAATAATATAATTTGATGCAGTGTATTAAAAGTCTTGAGGCGCAGCGAAGCGTGGTCGAGTTTTCTAATAAATACACAAATATATCATGATTCCCTTGTGGTATAAACATTGAATCTTAAAATTTTAGAGGAGAGCTCTAAGAATAGGACTAACATATTTTGAACTACTCTCTTTATTTTGTTTTGGAGAAAGAGTTGTTAAGTTGTTGCAAAGCAGTGATTTTATCTATCGGTCCTTAGTCCCTTAGCTGAATAAAGTGTCCGTAAGAGTTTCTAATACTTTCCGCAAAGCAATAATCAAAAGTTTAACCAGTTACACTATTTCCACTATACATATTTAGATACATTTATTCGCGCTTATACCTACATATTTTCGTCTAGGTCAACTTACTTTTGAGTGTGCGTGTACGCGTCTAAGTCTACGACTGGCGGTAAGTGCTGCCCACAATACTGAGCCAATCCGCTTTTGCGCCAGTTTATCATAGTCTTAAGAGCCCACATGTGGCAATAGATCTCTGATCGGTTCATTTAACCCATATATTTGTAACCAAGTCAATATTCAACAAGTCTTTGCACTTGAAGCTTACTAGTGCATACAAGCATACTCACCTATAGGTTTTTACATACAGGGTGGCCGATGAATTTTGCTACATTAAGAAACTCAAATAATTTTTTTTTCAGTGTAGGGAATTCATTTTTCTTTTATGCATGTTAAAGCTCATTAAATTTTATTAAATATAGCTTAATTAGTTTTAAAAATAATGGAATTGAAATGCCCCCCCTGCTCGTCGATGCATGTGCGGCATCTTACCAAAAAGTTGTTCATTACTGCTTGGAGAGTTGAGACAGGAATAGCCGCAATTGTTTCTCGAATGGATTGCCTTAGTTCATTCAAATTTGTTGGTTTTGCTTTGAAGACTTCCTGTTTGCAATAACCCCACAAGAAAAAGTCAGGTGCAGTAAGGTCAGGCGACCTGGGTGGCCAACGGAATGTGGAGTTTCTGGATATCAGCTTATTGGGAAATTTTCCTCGCAATTCTGTCATAACAGGTTGGGCTATATGAGGAGCTGCACCATCTTGCAGAAACCACACAGAGTTGAAAGAAATTCTCATTCGGCGTAATTCTGGATAGAAAAACTCTCTCAACATGCTCAAGTAACGGTCTCCAGTAACCGTAATGGTGTGACCGTTTTCTTCGAAGAAGTAGGGCCCGACAATGCAGCGTGATGAAACTGCACACCCCACTGTGACACGAAGTGGATGCAATTCCGTCTCATGGAGTATCTGTGGGTTGGAAGCCCTCCATATTCGACAATTTTGTTTGTTTATGTTGCCGTTTAAATCGAAATGGGCCTCGTCAGACATGAAAAGACAGTTCAACATGTTTCCATCCTCTTCCACCATTTGAAGCATCTTCTGGCAAAATTCCAAGCGAATCGGCAAGTCTGCAGCGTTCAGTTTGTTGGCCATTTGAATTTTATATGGGAATAAGTCCAAATCTTTGTGCATAATTGACTGTAATGACTGTCTGCTTACACCCATTTGAGCAGATAAGCTTCTTGTCGAAACACGTGGATTGTTTTGTATGGCAGCAGCTACAGCAGCGATTGTTTCCTCCGTTCGAACTGAAGGGTTTCGATGGTAAGGTCTTCTGTTGACTGTCCCATGCTCGGCAAAATTGTTTACAAGTCTTATTATGGTCCATCTGCTCGGAGGATTGCCGCCAAACGTGCGCCTATACTCTCTTTGAACCGAAACTACGGACTCCAGTGCGTGATAGCGGCGGACAATCCAAATTCTTGTTTCAGTGTCCCAGTTATCCATTTTTGTTAAATGTAAAAGTCAATCTGCAAAATAAAAAAAAAATTTACCAGATTCATTAAATAGAAAAAAAGTTATTTAATTTTTTTTGGTAGCGGCTTTCATTAGCCACCCTGTATGTACATAAGCCCAAAACTGACTATACTCGTAGATCACAATCGCTATTATCTTCGGTTGTTAGAGACATAAAATATGCGCAGTTCAATTAATTTTCATGCGTTTGACGGCGGTATAAGCACATAGTTTTCCTACAAACGCATATGTATGCACAAAACTAGATGTACATTAGGATGAGTTGAAATTTTTTTCTTGCTTGGCAAAAAATTCAAATAAAATATTTTAGTTTAAAGTTGGACGTCTAGTCATGCAACGGGGAAGTTCCATTCCATTCTATTCAGCAGTTTTTGAATAAAACGCGCAAAATATACTGGCTTGGTAAAGATCCCTACTTTTAATTTTTCATGAAAATCTGCAATTTACCGACATCGAGCTGTTACAATTTTATTAGATGTAGTGATTTCGAGCCGGAGCACTCAATTTTTAAATAAGTAATTTATGAAAATGACTCTTCTTAACGAAACAAAAAATTGTTAAAGGCGTTCTAGAATATTTAGTTTATCCCTTTGGAGGGCGAGATTAGAAACAATTCTCATTAGTATTTTCACAGTGCGGTCTTCTACAGAGAGGGGTATATCATTTTCTTTAGGGAAATCAAGAAAATATTTGAGTTATAAACTTCGTCTTCCAAGTTATTGTCATTATTGGAGTACCACTGAATATTTGATGGTGCATAGTTTAAAAAATTATGTCCCGAAATCGATTTGATTTAATTTTACGTTATTCACTTCTAAGCGACAATTCCAAAATACCAGAAAACAGCAACATTTCCAGCAGATATACTACGGGACAAAGGATTTATAATTTTTTTCGAAGGAATAAATGCCCTTAAAAAATATTGTTCTACATGGAGCTGGATGGGTCAAGGTGAATATATCAAAAATATCCATTTATCAGTTAAAACATGAAGCTGTCGCAGGAACATACAGAGGATGTGGTCTTGGGAAGAGTATATTTGTCTCTCACGCAAAAGGAGGGAAAAGTGGTGGCATAGCTTGTTGTGCGGGCTTCTGGATATAACTTCAGCTAATTCCTACATTAGATAATATCAAAAACAATAATAAAATGATAGTTTATAGACAATGATTAATAGCAAAAAAAAAATTTGGTTCAAACCAAAACAGGTTAAGTCTAACGCCAGCAAGTTAATCAGTACCGATAGATGTCCCATTAGATAATTTATCCAACATTTAGTGAAACTCGAGCAAGATGTAAAATGTCCAGCACAAAAAAATTCAGCCAAAGCTAGATTTTGAATGTCAAAAAAGGTTTCTCCCAACATCATATCGTTAGTGATGAACGATATTAGTTCTTCAAGTCCGATGGTAATTTTAAGTATCATTTAACTTTCTTCTGCTTAGATGTTCTTAAATGTACTTGGTTCGGTCAACAAATGGTTAGTGAATTTTGAAATTTTTAAAAAAAGCGAATAAGGGGAAAATTAGGAATACAAAAATCGCTCAATTGTATATTCGAAATTTTCATTTTGTACCTTATTTACATGAAATCAAACAATTTATTTTAATGAATTGGGGATTTATTGGAAATTCGTATATTATCATATGAAATCAATTTAATGAATATTGAGTGCATACAAAAAGCGCTGGGAGAAATTTGAATAAAAAATCCAAATCTAGGCTTTTTGATTTCATAAAATAAAAATTTTTGATAAAAAAATGCGACATAAATTCCAAATGTGTGAAATAAAAATTTTAAAAATCCCAAATTCAGGATATTACATTTTCCTGATTTCAAAGAGTTTTATAAAATTTCTAATATAAAACGAAATTTTTTATTCCAAATTTTGCAAATTTTCGGCTAAAACGTTTTTTTAAATCCAAACTCATGAAACACAATTTTCTGGCCGATTTTCGGAGGCTAAAAAAATAATCAGGCAAAGTTAGTTTGTTGTTATGGTTTGGGTATGCTACTATTTACTTGGACTAACTTAAAAACAATTTTTTTTCTTTCTTAAGTTAGCAAAAAATCCAACCCACCTTAATGTACATACGATAATGCATAGCAACATGTTGTTGTTTCTTTAACGATACTTTACTCGCTAGCGTTTTGGGTAGTCATTATGTCCACTGAATGAGTTGCTTGGCATCTGCTGGACCATCTCAACTCTCGGTCTAGTTAATTGACTTGAGGCTTGGTTCAGTTGGTTGGTTAGCTATAAGCATTCGCATAGTACTACACACATGCTTTCATACTCATATTTGTATGGTATTCATAAAGTTGGTTGTCTGCTGTAGGTTAGTCACTTTGTTGTTGGCACGTTCACAGCTAATTTTACACTTTAGTTGCTGCCTTTGGTCTCAAAGTCGATGAGTAGCAAACATGACACAACGGGATATCATAGACGTATATACCATACATACCTACTCAATTCTGTTACCGTACAGTTGCATATGTGAGTGTTTGTGCTTTTATACCGCAGAGTCATTAAAATTTCTAATTGTTGATTAATTGTGACCAAGTATTTAGCTAGTTGGTTGGCTTGTCTTATGTTAATGACTATTTTTGCGATCATCGATATTTCGTACAACAAATATACATACATACTTACGTGTCTGCTAAAACTTTTTCAAAGTAATAACTTAGTCTGTAAAAAATTGGTAGTCAACACTAAGATTGTAAGCCCGACCTCAAAAGTGTTAAAAATAAATATGATATATAAACATTTCCAACTTAGAAGTAAAGGTCATGCACACAGCTATAAAAGCGGATAGAAGCATGAAAAAATTCCAATAACAAATTTTTGATGAATATGAAAAAGTTTCTTAGAGACTTGATACATAGCATAGTCTCGAATTAAGCAGCTAATTCGTAATTAAAGAACTGATGGTGCTCATGGCTAATTGCCAACATTTAAATGGAATACGCGAATTCGCGATCACAACACTGCACAAGATCAATGAGAAATATAGTTGTTATTGTATTGGTTATTTCTTCATCGATTCTTATGTGTGTTTAATGCGAGGTCACGGTAGTTTTTTCTTTTTCTAACTTTCATGAACGTGAAATATTGAAAGCCCAGATCAAAAATTCTTATGGCCACAAATAAGTGTGCATGCTGAGGCCGACTAAGTGGGTAGTGTCTGTTAGTACAAGAAATGTGCCCTTAATTTTTAAGCTAAATAGATAAAATTTCGCGTATCTTCAATAAAAGTTAAGCATCTAGTCGTAATTCACATTTTTCCTACATTCGAGTGTTAATACAAAAATTCTAGAATTCGATTGAAGAAGTTGTTTTGGTTTTGCCAAATTGAGCAAAAATGTTCTAAATATTCGTCAAAAGGCTTTATTTTAGAATTTGTTTGAAATTTGATGATCTTCGACTTAGCCATAGATTTTCTAACGTAAATTCCAGTGGAATTGTACAAATTAAGTTAATACCAAGCACAGCAAAAACAGAACGAACAATATGGTTTTAAAATCTAGTAGATTTTTTTTAACTACTAAGCCGAAGGTAACTTTCCAATAAAACAAATAAACTTTTCACGCTTCGTAAACGCACACGATCTATTTTGTAAAGCTGAACAGACATTTCTAACATTTTTTTTATTACTGAATTTTTAGGTTCTTATTGCGAATTTTAATTTCTTTCGGTTTAAATTTAATTAGTTCATTAATTTTAAACATAACTTAATAATAAGTCTTAGGACTTAAAATGATTCTAAAGTTGAAAAAAAGTTAAAACATGTTGAAAATAAGAATGGGTAAGTAGAATTCGCAATGGAGCTAAGAAATAAAGGTGCGTCAAACGATAATATATTTATTTATTTAAATTATGAGGCTGTACGTGTTAGAACTAAGTCTTTCAAAGTACACCAACAGAACTAAATTAACAATATTTGAATCTTAACCTATTACAATGGAATGTAAACTTATGTCTAATATTGAACGTAATACATAAGTTGAAGTAAGTCCAGGTACATTCTTATATAATTTAACTCAAATTAAGGAAAACCTAGAAGGCTATAGTGAAAAGCATTATCAGATAAGGGGACAGATTAAGAAACAGCTAGAGTGCCAGTTAGAGAAAAAATAGCATTTACATTGCAACCAATTTAATTTAAATTAAAATAATTGTGGATTACGGTTTTGTACGACTATTCACAACAGTCTTGACAGATTATCGAATGGAGTTCCAAAGCCTTGCAGCATTCATGAAGGACAACCTTGAGGAAGCCAGGTAGGAATATTTGGGAATTATAATATGTTGATGCCTATTAGAACTTGTCAATCGTAACTTCTCGTAAAGATATTTGGGAGATTTATATTCTACAAGTTTGTACATGAATATACACTTTCTTGCAACTAGATAATTACAACCAAGAATTTTAGTTCTCCATGAAGAAATGTGGTCATATCTTTTTAGACCATACACGTAACGTGTAACATTGTTGAACGAAACTTCAGTTTTATAAACGAAACAAAATCGAGCTTACTATACACAAGTTCAGAATACGTAATGTTAGGCAAAATGAGTTGCATAGCTAACTTCCTTCTCGTATCTAATGGGGTAACCGAAGCAAACACGACATGTTGGAAGGAAAAAATCGTTTAGATAGTTAAGCGCCATTTAAATAAAGAATAAGTTAAAAGAACATTGTTCGAATGGGTACAAGGAAGTTTAGAGTTTTCGACACATTCATATTTGTGTACATAATAAAATGTTCGAAAGTATTTTTAATTCTCCTTTACGTTATTGGTTTTGAAAGTATATAAGACAAGCCACAATATATGTACGTTTTTTTTGAAAACTATATTGATATTATTTTTTAAAATGGCAAAAAACCTATTAAAGTTTTAGATCTTAATATTCCTAATAAACAATACAATAATTGGAAATAGAATAGCTTTCTTAAGTGTTACCTTCAATAGGAAAGGTGCAGAAGGGTTGGTATACGATTCGAGAACTAAGAAATTCTTCTGCAAAATCTTGGATATTTTTACATGCCATCCTCGAAAATAATTACGAGTAACTCTTCCTCTGTCATAAAAATTTTCCTTCGAGAATTGATTCGACATCGAATGTACTACGATATTTAATTCGAGGTGCATTGGAGAATGAGTTATTTTCGAATCAAATCAACTTGTATGGCATTCATAACCCAAGGTTAGTTAAATTAATCAAATAGATAGTTATTTCAAACGTATTTCAAATTTACTTTCAATGCTGGACAACTACGGTTCGTTGTAAGTTCAATATCAAACAGTTATTTTTGTTGGATATCCAACATTATTTTCTAACGTGGGAAATGATGTTTATTTAGTAAATTTTCAGAGGTCTATCATTGCCAGTTAAAATTTTTTAAAACTAATTGCACAAAAATAGTGTGAACGAAAGTTTTCTTTATGGGGGACATTCCAGAGTGATCAAGCTAAAACATTAGTATGGTTTTCTGATTTCAACTCAAACATTTCTTTAAAACGCAAGAATCAAGAATTAGAAAATAGGTAAATACACCCTGCAGTGAAACCATAGGGTAGTAGCCAAAATTGCGGTTTATGAACTTGTATCCAAAAGAAAACAACATTCCAGTTTATTTTATCTAGTATAATACCAGTTAACTCCAGTGGAAGCTGGTATTTAATTGATATGAGCTAATGTAGAGGCTCACAATTGCTAGTTCCTAGGTCAATAGCAATAAAAAAAAACAATAAAAAAGATCAGTTGTTTACATGGAAAATGTACAAAAGGGCAAGTAGTTGGCTCAGCAAGATTGTAAATAATAATGATGTACAAGACAAATGTCCAAAATACTGCCAATAGAGGTGCGTTAGCCCTTATGCGATTTAACTAATAAATTCCAAGTTGCAAATTTGAATCCAACACAGACCGATGTTTAAAGCTTGACTACTCTGGAAGGGCCCATCTGCTTACAACTTCCTTTTCGAACTTTTTCTGGGGTATTTAATTTCCTACAAAACGATGTGCAACTTAGCTTTTTTACTTCAATGGTTTGACAGTTTTCAAGCCAAATGAGATCAATCCAACGAGCAACTAGATTAGCAATTACAGACCTTTAGATATTAAAAGCTGTATATTTTACAGTGATTTCGTCGCCATTATGAAAAATAACATCAAAACAATAAAAAAAAATTTATTTTTTTTTAGCTTAATGTACATATCTAATAATTTACATAGGAAACTTGTACCATTGGAACCCTTCAGAGCTTGCAAATGGTCCATTGGCACATTGCATTTCAGCGAAATTTATCTGCTGACGTCTATCGCCAACTTCTGATTAGCTCCGCATGCAGCCTGCGTTGGAAGTGCTTATTAGTGTTCAATCGAAATCGAGTTCGGAATTACATATCTCCCACCTATTTATAATAAAGGGTGTTTTTTTAGGGGTATAGAACTTCGAATTGAAATAAAACACAAGAAAATCGTTTTAAGGTCCATCAATTTGGCTTTATTGGAAGGATAATTTTATGCCATTAATGTTTAAATATGATTTCGGGCATGTGGCCGCCGCGGCTGGCTCGAATAAAGCCAATTCTACAGGTCCAATTTTCAACCACTTTTTCGAGCATATGGGGCCGTATGTCGGCAATAACGCCACGAATGTTGGCTTCCAATTCCCCTAACGTTTCTGGTTTGTTGGTGTAGACGAGCGACTTCACATATCCCCAAAGAAAATAATCCAATGGTGTCAAATCACACGACCTTGGTGGCCAATTGACAGGTCCATTCCGCGAAATTATGCGCTCATCGAATGTTTCCTTCAATAAATCGATTGTGACGTGCGCTGTGTGGCATGTAGCGCCGTCTTGTTGGAACCACAACTCATCCACATTCATGCCATCCAATTCGGGAACAAAATAGTCGGTTATCATGGCTCTATACCGGTCTCCATTAACGGTAGCTGCCTCTCCAGCATTATTGCGGAAGAAGTATGGCCCAATGACTCCACCAGCCCATAGAGCACACCAAACAGTCAGTTTTTGTGGATGTAATGGCGTTTCAAGGGTCTCATGTGGATTCTCTTCACTCCAAATGCGGCAATTTTGCTTGTTGACGTAGCCATTCAACCAAAAATGAGCCTCATCACTGAACAAAATTTTGCGATGAAAATCAGCATCGAAATCAATCTCATTTTCGGCCCATACACCAAAATCACGACGCATTGCATGGTCTCGCGGCTTTAATTCTTGCACAAGCTGGATCTTGTAAGGTCGCAAGCCAAGATCTTTGCGCAAAATCTTCCATAAAGTTGATGGACAAAGCTCCAATTGCTGTGCACGGTGGCGAATCGATTCATTCGGGTCCTCTTCAACACTTTGCTCTACAGCGGCAATTGTTTCTTCGGTGCGCACTGTTCGACGTCTCTGCGGATGCGTATTATCACATAGAGTAAACGTAGTGCGAAAACGATCCATGGTTAACCGAATTAATTGCTCTGATGGACGATTATGTCGACCATAAAATGGACGGAGCTCACGGTAAACTTCGCGAACTGAACCATTATTTTCGAAATAAATTTGCACGATTTGCAAGCGTTGTTCTTTTGTCAACCTGTTCATGATGAAATGGCAAACCAAACTGAACATAAATGACATTAGAGTTGCCAGATTTGACCACAAAATGCCAGTTTTATCTCCATTCAAAAACAAACCTGTAAAAAAAACACCCTGTATTTGAAATAAAAAAGTTTGAAAATGAAGTTTTACATTTAATTTTAATTTATTTTGAAATGAGTATATTGAGGCTCATTCAGGAAACTTATTTTGCACATTATTGGGATTTCCTTGTGCGCATGGAACCAGCAGCAAATATAACTGCGGTAGGCATGCCTGTCGAAAGAGACGAATTAAATCCACTACCCGAAGGTTAAAGGGGCCAACAATCATACGCGCTGCAATCGAGCTAGCACTAGAAGGTGCTAGTATTAGTAATTATTGTGTTCATTCCGGCATAGGACTGCTTATATCTGTAACACTCCGCAAATCCTTCGGTGAGTATTTTGAGGTTATAGCACTAAAGTGGTTCATTGAATGGGTAATCCAGTGAAACTTTTAATTCAAAATCGGAAAGCTTGTACATTCATACTTCTGGGTTGCATAGCACGTGTAGCTGCGATAAGCACGTGTAGCTACCAAGGTCGGCTGAACAATTGGTAATAGTCCTTCTACGAACAATTTAGTAATTAGCAAAATATTTACAATTTATAATTATCGACCCAAACCGAAGCCTTATATTCGAGCTGTCAATAATACATTGCTATTGACATGGGTCCACAATGGGCTTGCACAACTACACACGCACAGTTTCAGTTTTGTATTTTCACTTTCATGATTGCCCTCGCATTGCTGTAATCAAAAGTTAAATTTTATTCTTTCCGATATTAAAACTGTCAATCGTAAAATGTCGCTAATTATGACATGAGAGCGTGACTGTTTTAACCTTAGCGAGCATCAAGATACCTTGAGGAGGAAAAACAACAAAACAATACACAACAAAACGTGGAAAGGAATACGTACGAGGGAAATGTTGAATATCAAAGAGTTGATTGCAATTAACTGCTGATTTGCTTCAAACGTCGCACTTAGTTAAATGTTAAACAGGTGTATAGGGAAGAGAATAACTTGGGGCTGCCGTTTTGCCCTAAATGTGTTCATTGGTACAGAAGTTTGATAACTGAATTGACTCACTCTTTGTAATATTTTCATTGTTTTTTAAAACAGTCGTTTTAATTCCCTGGTACAGAAGTCACATGTTTGCACAGAACTGATTATGGAAGATTTTTAATTATTTCATGAATAAGGAAACATATACCTGCAAAAATATTTATAACAATTATATAAAAATAAAATAAAATAAAATAAAATAAAATAAAATAAAATAAAATAAAATAAAATAAAATAAGAAAAAATAAAATGAAATAAATTGCAAAAAAAGGAAATAAAAAAAATTAACTAAAATAAAAAAAATAAAAAAAATAAAACTAAATTAAATATAATAAAATAAAATAAATTAAAATAAAATAAAATAAATTAAAATAAAGTAAAATGAAATGAAATAAAATAAAATGAAATTAAATTAAACAAAACTAAATAAGATAAAATAAAATAAAATAAAATGAAATACAATAAAATAAAATAAAATAAAATAAAATAAAATAAAATAAAATAAAATAAAATAAAGTAAAATAAAATAAAATAAAATAAAATAAAATAAAATAAAATAAAATAAAATAAAACAAAACAAAATAAAATAAAATAAAAATAAATAAAATTAAATTAAATTAAACTAAATTAAATAAGATAAAAAAAATAAAATAAAATAATATAAAATAAAATAAAACAAAATAAACTAAAATTAAATGAAATGAAATAAAATAAAGCAAACTAAAATGAAGTAAAATAAAATCAATTAAAATGAAATAAAATAGAGTAAAGAAAAATAAAATAAAAATTAATTTTTTACATATCTAAGACGGCGCACTGGTAAAATGCAGCGCTAACAGTACAGATAAATATTACCAGGCATTTTGATGTTATTTACGTTATCGTAAATATGTTAAGCAAAGTTATGTAAATTTCGAACAACGTAAAGTATCTATTTAAGCGAATGCGGCGAAGAGCGCCATGTTTCTTTAACAAAATTCGAAGAGTGTGTTTAGAGCAGAAATAAAATAGAGAATTGCTGGCTACTCAGCAACTTTACGCTGCAGGTACTGAGCAACGTTCGTATGATTAGAGCTCTATGACCCCCAAAAACGATGAAACGATATAGTTGTATTCGGTATTTAGTAGAAACTCGGTTAGAGTATGATGTAAACGCGTTAAAAAGTATGACGGATTGTATATGTTGACCGAATGATCAAGCGACCGAGTGACACGCAAATTTTTCAACTTCTAAATTTAGGGAAATCTTAATATACAAATATACATATGTACGTTGGTGTACCTATTTAAATATTATGAAATTGGTAGAGTTAAGGGGATAGAGATATATGTATGTATTTATATGGCTTTCTGATTCTTTAAAGATTTTGTACTGAATCTTGAAATCTTGAAATACCCTCTTTGTTTCTCTTTTATTATTTTTCATGTTTTTGCTGTTATTGATAACCGACAAATATTCAAAACACCAACCCTCGACCCAAAAACCCCTACACATGTTTTTTCTATCTAAGTAGAGACCTCGCCCTTCTGCTGAATTCGGGTGCCGATGCTTCTTCATACATTTTTCTTATAGTCTGTTAAGGCAATAGCGTATCACACAGATGTTTTACATATTGCAGGATTCCACCAATCTTCTCTGGCGGATGCTTCTTTTTATTTCTAAACTCTACAACAATGACCAAAAATGATGACTGAAGGTTTCAAGACCGGCAGCGACAATAATGGCGTCCTACTAAATGACGTGCCGAGCATATTTAAGTTACGATAGGAATATTTGTCGTAATTGCTAAATTGTGACTTAGAACCCGATACCACAATTATTTAGTACCAAGTTCCAACTATGATATATTGAGGATGGCATTATTGTAGCTCGAAGGTAATAAATCACCGAACAGCGACGGACTAGACGTTGCTTTGTCGAACTGTTATTAAAAATCAGGCAAGCCATGTCCAGAGAAGCACAATCTTCTTGGAGTGGAACTATTCCAAACACACAAGAAGGGCAAATTTGCATATAGCGAAAACTACCTCGATATTCGCCAAGCTCAGCGAACTTTTTATTTCATCCCTGGAAATTCTACCATCGGCCAGATCTTCACGCGCTGACTACTTGATTAGCAGTGTTGGGTAAATTCAATTACTATACAACACAATTATTTTTTTAATTTTAATTCCTCAAAGAAAAAAACTACCAAAATTTATTTCCTCGTTTTGCGTTAGAGAGAAGTTGTATCGAATACTTTAAGGGTCATCTCCTCTGCTTTTGCAAGCGCCCATAATTATGAGCTATAAAGCAGTAGAGATTTGAGGAGAGATGTGTAGAACGGCATCTTTGCTCGTCGAGATAGGCCTCATATTCATATTTATATTCATTCCGAAAAGCTATTCTCATGTGGACCAATTCCCTGACGCTATCTACCTTAAATCTGTAAAAAAGGGAGATCCATATATCGTTTAGTTTTGCGCACACGCTTATGGAATAGCTCCAACAGTCTTAGGTCCATTTTCCCAATTAAAATTTATGGCCACCATATTCCCTATAAACAAAGTGATCTTGAAGACCAAATGAGATATTTTGAAATAGCTTGATCTTGGACTCAACCGGCGTTATGTTCTATGTGTTATGTACTTTAAATCTACATATTGGCATTTAACATTCGTCTCCATCCTTCTTAGACCTCCTTAATTGTTACCTTTTAATTTTTGTAGCAAAACGCTTAGTCATTTAAGGAATGCTCTTTCTCCCATTAAAGAAACCTCGTTTGCCACTTCACACAAATCTCAGATCAAAATATTATCGCTCACTATAAATCGATGAAGAGATTTCCCTTTCACATAAGCCAACAATAAGTACTTAAGTATTTGACATCACAACCGTAAGCGGTCAATCCTTTTGCACCAGTGAAATGTTGAACGCGACTATAAAATCTAAAATAGGACTTTTGTTAAGGACATTTACTAATCCCCTAAAATCGAACTCCAACCAAACAGGTACGTATATATGGAAGCTTATGTGTATTGATGCATAAATAAACGTTAAACAAAATGCACACCTTATATATGGCTTATTTCGTCTAAGCGAAAGGTTTACAACATTTGGAATTTGCTTATTATGAACTTTGCTTATCTTAGACAGAGAAAATCCGGTTTCATCCATTATAAGCAGAGCTGTCACTGATTAAATTATAAGCAAATAATTAGTCCGCAAATTTACCGCACTCAATCAAATCAAAATTCGTTTCTCTAAAAGGAAATGCCTATAACACATTAACAAAACTTATTGCTTCCACGAACTAAATAAGGTTTCAACTCAATGTAAAATACATATTTATTTGATAAATAAATCATTGAACTTTTTTTGAGACCCTAAAATTTCGTATTTTGTACTATTCTGTATTAGATAGATACTCGGTTATAAGGTATATTTTGTCGCGGTCCCTTGTGGTCCTTTACAACCGAATTTCATTTATATGATATCCGGACCTTTAAATACGTAACCAACTACACTGATGTAGGGTAATTTGCTTCGCTTAAAATCGTAATAGTTTATAATTTTCTTTTGTGTGCTTGCTATGGGTGTAGAGAATGTGAAAGCAATTGTATTTAGTGTTCAGTATCATATTGAACGCATATGTATTGTTTGGCATTTTGAGTAGACTTTGTTATTGTAGCTTATGTGTCCTTCGTTTGAGGATAATCCCAAATTTACGACACTGAAAACACTTTCCTGCCGATGCTTAAGCACTGTTTTACAAGGACAGAGGTATACTGAAAGTGATGCTAGATAATATGAAGCACAAATATGACTGCATTAATATCACTTCACAGCTTTGTCCGTTGTTGTTTGCGCCTAGAAAGTGGAACATAAAATTTTTCTTATTTAAAAAAAAAAAATTTTTTTTGAGAATTTTATCGTTAATTGATTGTGATGCGACAAATAAAACCATTATACTTATCCACTTAATTGACAAAATGTGGCTATTGGCAAAAGTTTAAAAGCTAGGTACTGAAAAATGGTTTTGAAAAATATATTTTTTTGTTTTTCTTCATCCCATAATCAGGTACTATAAAATTCCATTCATCCCATTATTAGATACTACGGAAATTTCCTTCAACTATTAGAGCTCAAAAAAAAAAATAGTCACAAAACCTGAGAAAGATCAATTGTGTAAAAATTTAATCGACTAATGTATCTAAATATTACTAACTTTAAATTCAATTCGATTCTAGACCCATTCGTTTGACACACATATCGTATCATTGAGGGATTCGTGCAATAAAATTTGAGCCGATATCTCAGTTCCAGATCAGTTTGTTAAAAAATCGGTTGCAGGGGCTGACACAGCTAATTTTCCTAAGTTTGCTAAGATCTCGACCTATTTGACGTTTATACGATATCCAATTAGTCTAGATACAATATATTCAAAATTTTAATGTTTAAAATAATAAAAAAAACTCTTTCCATGAGAGCCCCAACTTTTATAAAACACGCAGATTCAGAAATTTTCAGGAAAAGCGCGCCACCTAGTCTCTAGCCGCTCGCGCGGTTATTCAAAATTCGTTAGCAAAATTCCACCCGTTTTTCAGGAATTTGTCAGTTCTCTCGATTAGCGTCCCACGTATCGAAATTTTGTTTTTTACATTTTGTATTGGCATCGTGTCCGAATTTATGTACCATGACCTAGGCTTGTATCTAGCTCAACAGAACGTTATCTAAAAACACTTTGCAAGAGTCCATTTACTTGCAGTCACTGAAGTTGTGAAGGATTTTATATTATAATAATTTTTCGTTATGGATAAAAATAGCAAATGCCTAAATTCTGGGACTAATTCCGTAATTTTAAAATAATAAAAAGAAATTAAAAACCTAATTTGAAATATCATTAAAGTTTATAAAGATTTATTTAAAACAACCAGTCCACGTTTCTCTACGCCTCAGAATTTATATTAGGTGAGTTCGAGTTTAATCATTATTTTGATAAAGCGCTTCCACCCCACATTTTCCATGAGTTGTTAGAGATTACCCTCATATAACTGCTTTCCGAGTTTTATTGTTCTGAAAATAACATTTGTATGGGAGGTGCCACGCCCCCTTGGAATTCACCGAATTTTTACTTTCTAGCATTAATACTTCCAAAGATATGCAGTATTAAAATATTTATCGGCTTAGCGATAGAAATTCTTATATATATTAACTTGAACAACCTTTTAAGTTGGTACCAAGTTTGAACGAAATTGGTTTGGCAGTTTCAGAGCCTATTGTGTTCAAAGTTTGTTACACAAGAATTATATATAATAGGTAATTTTGATGAAAACGTTAATAGCCTTGTTGATAAAGTAATAGTTGAAAGTTGTTGCGCTGAAGGCCAATTTTAAATAAAAACCCCAATTAATGCATTTTTCCTCTAATGTACCATTTTTACTTAATTTTTTTTATACATTCTTTGGTACATATATTTTATATGTTAACTCAAGGGTATAATATAACAATATAAATTTTAAATATAAGTATTAAATGAATTAAACCAATGCCCTTTGCACTAATGCCAGACAAATATAACTAGCATTTCTTTAGTAAATGGGCTAGAAACTGAATCCTTGAAATATCTCAATTTTTTTGCGTTTCCATATGCTTTTCTCATGTATGTAAGTATATGTATTTCGTTAAGGATTGATTCTGTTCGTTGCAATGAAAAATTAAAAAATACAGGAAATAAATGAAATTAATCAGTTCATAAAATTAATTATATAAACCATATAAATATAATTAATCAAAAATAATCCTTTAATTCTATCTATCTATCTCTATGGCGCGATATACAACAGGTATATCATCATAAACCTCCTAAGAGATTTTTGCGCCAAGCTTCTCTTCCAATTTGTGGTGTGCCGATATTGAATTTTCCCTACAAATTGGTGGGACCTACAGTTTTTTGCCGACTCCGAACGGCATCTACAAAGGAGACGAATTTTTGCTGAGAAGCCTGTCATGGCAGAAATACACTCGGAGAGTTTGCCAAACCACTGCCGAGGGGCGACCCCGTTTTGAAAAACTTTTTTCAAATCACTTTTGATGTTACCTGTACCAGGGCTCGAACCATGGACCTTCGGTGTGGTAGGCCGGCAACACTACCTTCACACTACGGCGGCCGCCTTAATTACGTTGATCATATTAACCACATAATGAAAAACTATCGAAATTAGTTGACATTAATCAAATAATCATATTAAATATGCAATTAAAAGATATTTTAAATAATCAGAAATTTTTATAATAACAGGCACTTGATCATTAAACAACTTTCTAAGGACGACACAATATAAATCATAATCATTATTTAACAGGTCTGGTTAGAAGTTATAAGGTTCTTGACGAACGATTTTTAAGCCACTATATTATTCAGAGAATCGATATTACATCTACTTACACATAAATAAATAACGAACATCCGTATGTTAAAATATTGTGTTTACAAACCAATTGAAGGATTGAAAAATATATCCAAAAATAACTCAATCACTTCCAAAAAGAGTTATGCGTATATGCTGCTGTCGTGAAAAGTAAAGAGCTGAGCAAACTTATTTGCACGATTACGTATAAATGTGTGTTCTTATGCAAATCCATCCTTCATCGACATTTTACAACACACTTTTTTCGCTGTTCTTTAAAAACCCTACTCTAAAAAGGCAAGCAAACATCAACAAAGAAAAAATTGATATGGGTTTCCATAAAATACCAACAGAAATAAATAAATATCGATTGTATGGAATTCCAATGCGAAGCGAAACTATATTTAGAGTACCTTGTCGTAAGATGACAAATCTCAAGAGATATATAAACATTACAACATATTGTTGTAACTGTGTGGAAATCTGTAAAAGTTTCATATCAGCATTGGTATCTAAGTAGATACGTAATTGTGACGAATGGATAAAACAAAATAATCAACGAAACTTAGGTAAATCGAATCAACTACATACTTTGCCATATAGATATATCCAGCATTCGTCATTGCTGATGATGAGAATACGGTCATAGGACATTTTTATGACACCTGTGGCTGTCTTATCAACTGGTTGTGAAACATAAAGTAAAAATGTTGGAAGGGTGTAAAGTACGGATAATAAGGAAGTATAGGGAAGCATGATTCTATTGATTTTTTATGAATAAGCTCGAACGCTGAGAACAGAAAAACGAATGAGCTAACGGTGGAGAGTTAAAGAGAGATGTGTAGGTTAGAATAGAAGGTAGAAAAAGAGGTGCAGGTACAGGTACAGCTAGAGGTAAAGTTACAGGTACACTTACAAGTAAAGGTGTAGGATATTATCGGTCTTAACAAGAGTTAAGTAAGTTTTTAACTCTCTGTCCTTTATACAGAACCGAATAAGGTGGGTCTCGCTGACAACGAGCTTGAGGCGAAGTATTTTCTAGCATCAAGTAAAAGACGGGTCACCTGAACCCAGGCAGCCATGTCAGTGCAGAACATTTCAAATTCGAAACAATGAGCGGTTTCGTCCATTCGGGAACCATCATCAAATCCGAGAATTTTGTCAGCGGAGAAATTCAACCTCGAATTATTCTTGTCAGCAAATGATTCTTTAAAGAACCAATAAAGAACTAAAGTCCTCTTTCGACTAACATAGTTCACCATCTATATGTATCTGGCTTGTAGTCATCGACAATGTCAATAGGACCCTTGGAATATTCGAGAGAAAATTTGTTCAGAAAACTTATGGCCGTTATGTCACAGCAAGTATAGAAATACATTTAATGATGAGCTGTACGTAGATATGAATATTATGCGTCGAATAAAGGCCCCTCGGCTTAGCAGGCTGGATCATGTTCTGCGAATGAAAAAAGTAACTACGCCTCAGAAAGTTTTCCGAACGACACCCGAATTTGCAAACAGAGTAAGGAGACGCCTCGAGTGAGATGGAAAAACAGATGGTTATAACTTGAACTCCCGTTTTTTCTTTTAAATTGGTCTGTGTTCTAGCTAAAAAGGGGTGATTGGCGATTATGCGACAATAACAGGGCCATTATGTAAAACGCAATGCGAAGCAACGAGTCGCAATTTCTAGTTTAAAGAAAAAATTTTATTATATAAAAACATTCAATCACTTCAGTTAATGTCAGTACTTGGGAGTTGCTATGCGAATTCGTTTGATGCTACATAAAGGTGAGAGGGATTTACATAATTAGCGCTCTAATGAATGATTAAGTCAATTAATTGTCTTGGCACTTTTGACAGTCGGGAAACAAGATTTAGATATAGGTATCAGACTGGTCTTACAGTTCATTGTATTAACACAAGGCTAATGCTACTAGCAGGAAATCACAGTTTACAACGATAGAGCAGAGGAATCTATAACCAGCGAAAGGTAGAGAATATTTAGAATACAAATAACTGCCACAAACATCAAGCTTTTTTTATCATATGTCTATTCAAGGCTTCGAAAGGAGAACAGTGCATTATATCTAGACTACTTTAATGTTACTTACTTTAATACAAAAATTAGCTACTGAAGTTACCGTTTGCCCTGAAGCAGTTGACTAAACAAAAGTTACAAATATTTTGCGAGTATCCGTTACAACCCAAAAGTTGCCAAAAAGATATATTTGTGGGCAACTTTGTTTCATCAACTTGAAACGTATTAAACAAACACATATACAGCTGCGTTTAATACAATAGTAGTGAAATTAAAATTTATATCTTTCGACGAAATAAGAAGAAGGTGTAATTTAAAATATAGCGAATTCTATAACAAAAATCACAAAAAAATAAATTTAAAAGTTTACACAAAGTTCAGGAAAGTTAACTAAACTTTACAAAATGGCCATCAAAATCTTCAAACTTTTTGGTAAAATTTCTAGAAAATTTTTGAAAAATGTGCAAATTAGATGTACCGAAAAAACTTCCCTGAATGTTCAGAATTTTTTTCGTCAAGGGTGTTGAGTGATTTCTTCCATACAATGCATAAAGAAAAATTAATTGTGTATGGAAAAAATACCCAATATGCTTGACAAAAAAAAATTCTAAAAATTCAGGGAAAATTTTAAGGGACTTCTAATTTGCACATTTTCTGATAAAATTGATTGAGCTATAAAACTGCGTAATAAAAATTCAAAATGATTGGTATACAAAACTGCGTACTCAAACATTTTTTTTAAAATTATGCCCAAAAATATTGAAATTTTGATTTAAATTTTTAAAAGTTTAATCAACTTTCCTGAACTGTGTGACTTCTTTAAAATTTCTTTTTATGTTATTTCTGTTATAGAATTCGCTATATTTTAAATGAAAAGGAATAAAAACACATCTTTTCATTTCGTCGAACGATATCAAATTTAATTTCACTACTATTACATTAAACACAACGGTAAATATGCTCAGGCTAAAGTTTCATATAATGCCACACTGTTTATTGCCAATCTGTAACACACTAAACAAATCCATGGTATGCTTTTTCTGCTCACCGTCCCCACTGTATATCTGGGATGCCATCATTGCAACTGCTTCCATTACCTTTGTTGTTGGTTTAAGCATCAAATGCCAGTTAGTGATATGATATGTGTACCTTAGACGCGGGTTAGTTAGCAATACTCGTAAGTACTTACCATCGACATTGGCACAATTCATGCCATGGTAGGGCAAACCAGCTACTACCAACTAAAACATCACACTACCAGCAACAGCAACCAACACCGGTGGCATCAGCACGCTTCACTACGCTTAGATGCACACACATACACTCTGTCGAATTGCTCGTTGCGCGAGTTTACTGAATTGTAGCACGCAGCCAAGTCAGCAACTAGTGAGACAAAATGTGTGCTTGAGAGGAATGTCTTAAGTGCCAAATAAGAACTAGTTGGGGAGTAACTAGATTTTTACTAGTTGGGGAGTAACTAGATTTTTACTAGTTAGCGGGTCTTGAGTAAATATAACAAGGGTTTTTGAATTTTATCTGGTTGAAAATTATTCTCCAAAAATATCGTTTAAGGAAAAATATTTGTTGAAAATTCAATTTATTATACAAGCATAATATTTATCATTTCAATTTAAGCTTTTATTTTATATTACCTCTCACTAGTTATCCTGGCAAAAATTTTAGTTGCTTTTCATTATTCTATTACTGCCCCTTTTCTTCTCCCTCTTCTTCTTAACTCACCTCCTCTTTTTCTTCCAGTTTTTTTGTTTTTTTGCTCTCTCCTGTGACAGAATCTTGTCCTTATGAGCTTAATATATCAGGTTTGAACAAGTAAAATGAAAATATTTAGTTAATTGATAATAAGGAAAAATTACAAAGATTTGCACAGCGATGGTGTGGGATGACATATTTCGAAGTCATCAGGCCCCTTCTCGGACTCTGGGACACGAACCCAAGTGTCTACATGAAAATATTTAGTTGAATTTTTTTAGTCGGAAAGCACTACTTTCAATATGTATATTTGTGGAGTGGTTCAGACTTTTGTGGTGAAGTCGTATTAGAAACATTATGTATAAGGAACAAATGAAATAGCGTTCGATTGGCACAAACTAGCAGTGGCTCCGAGTGCACTAGATGCACTTAAGCTCAGAACTAGAGTTTTCCCCTATTGGTTATGTACAGTTACTTGTATCTTGTAACATTTATCTTGTTTCTGTTATGCTGATATGCTAATAAATAAATCAATATATTCTTCTGTTTTTATTTGACAGTCGCTTTTATTTGTTTCTGTTTTAGCTGTGATATTTAGTATTCCATGTGAATGTGTGTGGGTGACAGATACACTTGTACAACTGGTGCACACTTTTTATACCCAGTAGTGCTACGCACAAAAGGTATATTATGATCGGTTCCACCCTAACTTAGACTTCCTTATTTATTATATGTTCTACTTTAATTGTATAATCTGGTAAGCGAAAGTGAAGGTTTACACACTTTTCACGTCTAGGGAAAACATTTTTTCTAAGAATAAATTTGTAGATTTCGGTGCATTTTTGTGTGGCAACTCTTTTTTTTATGCATAAGCATCTGTAAAGAACTGGTATTCCCTTTATTATTTTAAGAGCATTTTCAACGCTATGAGTATGGAAAATCAAAAAGGTAAGCTAAGTCAAGAATTTTCAAAGCGTTTGCTCCGTAAAATGTATCTCAATTTAATCCTTTTAAACAAGAAGTTGTGTAAAATCTCTATTGTTTTGTTAATTGGTGAGAATAGAACTAAGAAATATTGATATACAGGGTGGCGCAAAAGTCATCCTCCTATCAGAAAATGCTATAAATTTTGCGATTGGCCCCTAAAGTCAGTTCTGTTTTGACATTTGTGTAGTAAACACATGCGAAATACACGTTAATAAACAATGTTACGCTACACTGCTCCAGAACGCGGAATATTGCTGACTATTTATTTGACCAATAATCGGTCGGGGCCAAACGGTTACTGTGAATGGTGAGCGCTACAGAGCAATGATCAACGAGTTCTTTTTGCCGCAACTTGATGAATTGGGATTGGAAAACATGTGGTTCCAACAAGACGGTGCAACAGCACACACTGCACGTGCCACAACCGATATGCTGAACATCGGAAGCTTACTTTTGCGCCACCATGTATAACTTATTATTGAAGTAAAAGGATATAACAATGCAAACTTTTTGTTAGGGAAATCTTTTACCCTGTGGGTCACAAGTGGAATATTTGAATTCAATTTTACTGATTTATATATTGGGGACAGCGTTTGCTTTATTTATTCGTTTCCAATTATTAGAGCTGAAATGCCTGCAAAAAGGTTCAGAGAATTTCACCTTAAAGAAAATAAATGTTTATGGCCGATAATAGCGATGAAGAAAATGAGTTGGAATTTGATAAAGAAGAACAAGTCTTTATTGCTCAGGATATTGACAACGATGTTGATATAGTGAAATTTGTAAAGCCAAACCAAGAACAGTAGGCAGGTAGGTCAGAAGAAACTCATATGACTATTCCTGTTTCCCACGTTCCCATTTTCCGATGGAAAGAGAACTCATATGTGCCCAGTTCCTTTCAAAAAAGTGATAATGAGTTCGGTCGGATAAACGTATTCCCTGGAGTACAGGAAAAGATAACTCTGTTTGACATTTTTACACAGCAAGTAAAAGATATGCAGAGCAAGCGAAGAGTCTTCACTACTGATGGTTCAGAAAAGAAGGCCTTTTTAAATATGAACTTTGTAATGAGTTAACATATACTGAGGATTATTAGATATTATTGGATGACATTGGAGTTCATTATATAGCTAATGGCATGCCAAGAACAAGGTTTAAGCAAATATGACAAAACTTGAATTTCAATAAAAATGACATTCAATTGCAGTTTATTTAAACATTTCAATTATTGCTCGCCATTAATAATTCAAAGACTTATGTATAAACTGAAATGTTTGTAAATTTATGAATTTATAATTTATTGTATAAGTAATCACAAAAGAAAATGAATTTGCTTTATTAATTTTGTATTTCCATTCAGGCCCATGGGGAGATATGTTTCCCATTGTATACCAAAAAAGCTAAATGCTGTTACTCTTTTGTTATTTAATATAAATTTTGCATCCATTTAACTAAATGAAACAGTTTATAGCAAAATTAACTTTAGCTTTTCTTATGGCCCTGTAAGTGTTAAGCAAATTTCTGACTCTGGGTCCTTACAAAAGAATGCTTTATAACCTTTTCTCTAATTTGAGCTTCGAACATCATAATTAAATAAGTTCCGTTGTTTTGAATGCGATTTTAATAACTCTGATTTACTTTTTTGTAAGTGCAACTATCTTATTAAGTCATTGAAATCCTCAGGGTTGACAAGGTATGGTATTAAAGTGTATTTATTAGGCCGCTTTGGTTGCGGATTCTAGCATTTTATTTTGAATGAACTTCCCGTTTATCTAGGATCTTGAAATTTGTATCATCGCTAGGATTTCGACAGTGCAATATACTAAAAAAAATTCCCAACAGGTGGCGCACGGGTCTTTATATTTTCAAAAATTACATTCGTGAAGCTTTTGCATTATATACCAACCTAACTTCACGTTGAGCTTAGGTCTCGAACTTTTCACCATCGTTGCAGTTTCGATGTTTCTATTTAATTGCAAAAATCGCTTTAAGGTCCAATTTGGCTAGTGTTGAAAGCATATATTACTGTATGTTAGGGACTGATTATGTATGACACTGTGACACTTAGCATCGCAGTCACTCACTTTCACTTATGTAATTCCAAACGAAATCGCATAGCAACTCTCATTTACTGACAGCCACCAA